>CM040399.1:19179484-19876490 GCA_022702515.1 Ilyophis sp. 1 JC-2022 | reverse complement strand
TTTCACAAGGAATAGTGAATAAGGTGATGTTGGCACTGAAGTGTGAGGGAAATACCTCATCAGCCATGATTGAAACTTTAGAAAGGGATAGAATAGAATAACTTTTGTTTTCCCATTAGGGAACTTCAGTTGTAGCCACTAGCAACAACAAAAAATACAGACAGTAGGGCACACACACAAACATACATATCAAATAAAGACATTCAATAAAATCATTGCATTCATCAAACTAATCAAGTGAATTAAAGTGAAATACATCCATGATTAAAAATAGCCCCCGCTGCCCCTAGATTTACAGTGTCATTAAGCAGTCCAACACACAACTCCGCCTCCACGATGCTCCTCTCTGTACACTGTCAAAACGGAGCACCGAACTGCGTCAACCTTCCCAGTCGTCGCCTGAAGATTGCCTACACTCCCGGATCAGTCCCGAATGAATCTTCAACTCCGGTGGAGAGCAATGGTAAACTTTGTTGCTGCAGATCCAATGGACATTCTCGAGCATATGTTGCGAATGCGTCTCCATGGTGACGACCACAAACAAAATATCCGGACTAGACAATTCGTCAATATTATCAAAACAAGCAGCAACTTTGTTTTGTTACTATCGTTGGCGTTTCCTTTATTTTGTTACCCGTGACTGCTCATCTCCGTGGTGCATTTATATTCATAAACAAGGTCAGACCTCTGTTTTTATTGATTTCTTTGTCATTATGGCTTCCTCACTGTGAAAGTTTGCATTCCGTTCTAGGTACTGTCAGTGTCATAACTCTGGTTACACTAATAAAGCTGGTTCAAAACATTGTGTGACAACTGTGACATACTGTTGTGCTGGTAGCTGGAAAAAAATACCTGGTTCTTGTTATTCCCAAGAATAAAATTTTTGGAGATGTTTTTTTGTGACACGATGATATGGAATGGTTGTCTATTAATATTTAGAATGAGAGCTTCAAAACTACAATACACTCAACACGTAAGGCCTACTCTGCATTTTACCTGATGCACTATAACCCACCTATTTATTTGGAAAGCCTCGCTTTATTTGATTGACAGGTTGCACACACTCTCCATGTTTATCTCCCATTCATCTCTGTTTGCTATTGTTTATGCCATGCTGGCAGACAGCCAGGATTTTGGGGAAGATACCGTGAGCTACGGGTGTCACACAGGGTTATCTCGCCCAGTGGTGCATGGACACAAACGTACATCACAGCTCATCACAGCTGCTTCGTGCCGCTCCCTTAAAATGTCTGAGAATTAATTGATTAGGAACAATGTGCAATTTTCTAAAAATTTTAAAACATGCCATGCACTGTACCCAATTTGTCAAAAGGTTACCGTTTCCTTAGTAGTCCCAAACTGGATGCTATTTAATTTGCATTTAAATTCTGTGCTTAAGCCGGTATGGGATTGTTGCCTGTTTTTTTAAGCATTATCTAATGTATGATAGTGTGTAACTTATGACCTATTAATTATCAAGTATCATATGAGCTGAACTACTTCAAAGTGTAAAGATATAATGTAGTTCTTTTTGTATTTATGTATGCTGTTAAACAAATTAGATATGAGCAGCAGCTGATATGACTTCATAACATTAGTGAATATTATATGAAGAGTGTCTTATAATAATCTAGAACAGATAACAGGACACATAAAATACAAGTAAAGGCAAGCATGAGATCCAAGCTGTTTCCTAAACTACGTCCAACTCCGTAATGACTCAACACCGGAAGAAAATGTGCACATCAATTGTTTGTGGGACGCAGAAATTAATGATGTGTACTGAAAGCTAATGTTGCAGAAAGCAACTGCTCCATAAACCCAAACATGTTGTGCAAGAAACTGGCCAGGCTTTGAATGGTGATGGGGAAACTCTGGTCCTACATTGGCCAGCTCTTACACATTGTTTGCAAGAATGGTGCTTATGTAGGCTTTGAGTAAACAGTCTCTTCAGGAATCTGATGGAATTCCTGAACAAGGAACAAAGTCCTCGAGGCCATAATAAATCACGGCCCTGGACAGGTCACCAATCCATCGCAGGGCACACACACCTTTCACTCACACACTCATACCTACGGGCAATTTGAAGTCTCCAGTTAGCGTAACCTGCATGTCTTTGGGCTGTAGGAGTACCCATAGGAAACCCACGTGGACACGGGGAGAACATGCAAACTCCATACAGAAAGGGCCCTGGCCTAGATTTGAACCCAGAACCTTCTTGCTGTGAGGTGACAGTGCTATCCACAAAGAAATACAGTGCAGTAATTTCACAAGCCTTAAAGAATTTCACTTCTTAAAGAAATGTTTCCCTAACACTTTGTTTTCCCTAGCAAAAAATAGCTAATTGTGTTTAATATACAGTCAAGCCGGAAAGTCTGAACACCCCTTTCACCTTCTCCACGTTTTATTACATTACAGACATATTCTACAATAGATTGAGTTCATTTTTTGTCTCTACACAAAATAGCCCATAATGACAAAGTGAAAACATGTTTTTAGAAATGTTTGCAAATGTATTCAAAATCGAAAACTGAAATCTTTCATTTACATAAGTTATTATTATTATTATTATTTTATTTGACATTTAAATTCACACCCTTTGCTTTAACATATTTTTAAAGTATCATATTTAATATTTGGTCGCATATCCTTTGCATGCTGTTACTTCCTGAAGTCTGTGACCCATCAACATCAAAAGACTCGCGATATCTTATTTCCAGGTACTGTTACAAGCGATACTACAAGCTCTCTGCATTTGAATGGATCTCTATGGGAATTAGAGGGTGAGACTAGATTCAGCTGTAAATTACACTGGTACAGTATGGAACACATGGCTGGCTAAATGGCTGTAAGTCATGAAGGGTCTGAGCTATTGAACGAGCCCCAAACCATCACTCTGTTGCCAGATATGGAGTAGATGTGGATGGATATCGAGAGTCTTTTGATGTTGATTGGTCACAGACTTCAGGAAGTAACAGTAAAAGTTATGATTGTATTGTTGGTACCGCCAGCCAAATCCAAGTACTGTTCCATCTCAAGATCTCAAGCCCACCGGATGCAACTAATCAAGGGCTTGATTAATATAATAATGCAGTGAATGTTTGAAACAAATTGCAAACGTGGTTCTGCATTTGGGTCTGGTGTCCTTGTGTGTGTTCTGATTGGGCAGCATATTGTAACGAGGGGCTTGTGTGTGTTCTGATTGGGCAGCATATTGTAACAGGGGGCTTGTGTGTGTTTTGATTGGGCAGCATATTGTAACAGGGGGGTTTGTGTGTGTTCTGATTGGGCAGCATATTGTAACGGTGTGCTTGTGTGTGTTCTGATTGGGCAGCATATTGTAACGGGGGGCTTGTGTGTGTTTTGATTGGGCAGCATATTGTAACAGGGGGGTTTGTGTGTTCTGATTGGGCAGCATATTGTAACAGTGTCCTTGTGTGTGTTTTGATTGGGCAGCATATTGTAACGGTGTGCTTGTGTGTGTTTTGATTGGGCAGCATATTGTAACTATGTGCTTGTGTATGTTATGATTGTGCAGCATATTGTAACAGTGTCCTTGTGTGTGTTCTGATTGTGCAGCCTATTGTAACGGGGGGCTTGTGTGTGTTCTGATTGGGCAGCATATTGTACAGTACAGTGTGTGTGTATGTGTATGTGTATGTGTGTGTGTGTGTGTGTGTGTGTGTGACAGCACAGTACAGTGTGTGTGTGTGTGTGTGTGTGTGTGTGTGTGTGTGTGTGTGAGACAGTGTGTCTGTCAATACAGTGCAGCATATAGGCATTGCGTGTCAGCCATGATGTTTCACAATGCAACCGCTTCCGCAGGTGCTCAAACATGCGCCTAGATGCTAAATCGCACCATTTTATTAAACTGTATGTTCATATGTTCAGTTTTATCCACATTCTTGCACATATGAGCAGTGTTTGCATCTCACATGGAGATCAAGCGATCAACACAATTCAATCTGGCAGACAGAATGTTCTACACCACACCCAGTATGACAGCCACACCCAGTAGTGCACTAATCCTCAAACTCACAAAGCACCACAGAAAAGCCTTCAGTACAGACACATTGCTGAAACTCATTCTGCATCTACAGAATCAATAAAAGCACCACAGAAAAGCCTTCAGTACAGACACATTGCTGAAACTCATTCTGCATCTACAGAATCAATAAAAGCACCACAGAAAAGCCTTCAGTACAGACACACTGCTGAAACTCATTCTGCATCTACAGGATCAATAAAAGCACCACAGAAAAGCCTTCAGTACAGACACACTGCTGAAACTCATTCTGCATCTACAGGATCAATAAAAGCACCACAGAAAAGCCTTCAGTACAGACACACTGCTGAAACTCATTCTGCAACTACAGGATCAATAAAAGCACAGACACACTGCTGAAACTCATTCTGCATCTACAGGATCAATAAAAGCACCACAGAAAAGCCTTCAGTACAGACACACTGCTGAAACTCATTCTGCATCTACAGAATCAATAAAAGCACCACAGAAAAGCCTTCAGTACAGACACACTGCTGAAACTCATTCTGCATCTACAGAATCAATAAAAGCACCACAGAAAAGCTTTCAGTACAGACACACTGCTGAAACTCATTCTGCATCTACAGAATAAATAAAAGCACCACAGAAAAGCCTTCAGTACAGACACACTGCTGAAACTCATTCTGCATCTACAGAATCAATAAAAGCACCACAGAAAAGCCTTCAGTACAGACACACTGCTGAAACTCATTCTGCATCTACAGGATCAATAAAAGCACCACAGAAAAGCCTTCAGTACAGACACACTGCTGAAACTCATTCTGCATCTACAGGATCAATAAAAGCACCACAGAAAGGCCTTCAGTACAGACACACTGCTGAAACTCATTCTGCATCTACAGGATCAATAAAAGCACCACAGAAAAGCCTTCAGTACAGACACACTGCTGAAACTCATTCTGCATCTACAGGATCAATAAAAGCACCACAGAAAAGCCTTCAGTACAGACACACTGCTGAAACTCATTCTGCATCTACAGGATCAATACCTAGAGTTTTCCTCTTCTGAATGTACAGGGAATAAACATGGAGCCAACAGGGTAAAGTCATTTAAAAGGGTTTCACCACATTGGCTGCTGTCAACCCCAGTCATAATTGGAGATATTTATAGCAGAATATGACCATCATTTATACATGCATTTAGCCAGTGGCGTAGCGGACACCACTGTGCAGTCACACACATTTTCATGAAACGTGCACATGCATTACCAATTTTTATTATTAGGCAATTTTGTTTTTGACTGAACAAGGCAAGTTTCTACTGTTGTGTTATTAGACAAGCAGGGGAACCTTCTTTTCTTGTTATTCAGCCAGTACTATGCTGCTGGGTAACATTGCAGTCACCAATGCTAAAGGTCACATGCAACATTTCAAAGCCAATTTATTCCCAACAGATATTTTTCAAATACCAGTGCAATGTTGGTATTTAAATGACACACAGTGAGCAGAGTCTACCTTGGCAAGAAGAGTGTAACATATCCCTGTATGTACCACAAGTTTAAAATAGTCACTGGCTCTCCTGTATTGCTGTGTGAAAAAATTGGTTCTATTAGAGCCAGCATTGTAAATGCAGACACTCAAACTCCCTGGGATCTCCCTGCCTATGGCCCTCCATCTATGGCATAGGTGTCAAACTCCCGGCCCGCGGGCCAAATCCGGCCCGCCACGTCATTTTTTGTGGCCCGCGAGAACTTAATTATCTGACGCGGAATCCGGCCCGCCACGTCATTTTATGCGGCCCGCGAGAACTTAAGTATCTACGTGGCTGGTTAACGGGGATTTACTTTTACGATATAACAGACAAACGCGGACGCACACCCGCGGTACATACGTTAAATAAAACGTTAAATGAAGTTTGTATAAAAATTTTTTAAAAAGGCGATTGCACCCCCCCCCGTCAACAAAAATTCTTGATTGCCCCCCCCCGTCAACAATTACAATCGAGGTCCGCGAAAATCCCAAGTATGGTTATATTTATAGTCTTACAGTTACAACCGGCCCTTTGAGGGCAACCATAATGCTGATGTGGCCCAGGGTGAAAATGAGTTTGACACCACTGATCTATGGTGTCATCTTTTGATATGATGTCAGAAGATGCCATCAGTGAAGTAACTAGCAGGATGAAGTAATCTACGTGTGTTCTTGACTCCATCCCAAACAAGCGGTTTAAATCCTGCTTCCAAATCCTTTCCCAAGAAACAACAAGTATAATAAACTCTCTTAATTTAGGCATCTTCCCCACAGATTTCAAGACTTCTATGGTAAAACCTCTCCTCAAGAAATCAAATCTAGATTACTCGGAGCTAAACAATTACAGACCCATTTCTAATCTACCTTTCCTTGGTAAACGTTTAGAGAAAATTGTTTTTAATCAACTACTTGTTCATCTAACCAACAACGGTATTTTAGAAAAGCTCCAATCTGGTTATCGAGCAAACCACAGCGGAGACCGCCCTACTGAAAGTTTAAACGACCTGAGAATTAGTGTGGATGCAAACAACGTTGCTGTCCTTCTTCTCTTAGACCTCAGTGCAGCATTCGAGACAACTGACCACAACTAACTGAAAGACAGTTTTTTTGTCAGCCTGGGTGCTTATGTATCTGAGACGCAAGGTAGTGAATATGGTATTCCTCAAGGAAGCATTTTGTTTTCATTATATATGCTCCCATTTGGAAATATTATTAACCAGCACCATGTCAGTTACCCTTTTTTACACCAATGATACACAATTGTACATCGCTGTCATCACCAAATGACCCCAATGCACTGCATGCTCTTATTGCCTGTCTCACAGACATTAATGCACAGATGGGTAAAAACTTTTTAAAGCTAAATGAGGAAAAAACTGAGATTATTTTAATAGAACCAAAAGCAGCAAGAGAAAAACTGCACTCAATGCTTGGTGGTCTTAGCAAACAGATTAAACCTAATATCACAAACTTGGGAGTAATTTTAGACTCTGATTTAAATTCTCATTTTAACAAGATAATTAAAACATCCTTTTTTCATTTTAGGAATATCGCCAAAGTCAGTCCTTTTTTAAGATGCTGAAATACTCACTCACGCTTTTACTACTAGCCATTTACACTATTGTAATTCCCTTTTTACTGGATTACCTAAAAAGTCTATAAGAAAACTACAGCTAGTTCAGAATGCTGCGGCCAGTCTTAACCAAAATAAAGAAAATTGATCACATTACTCCACTGCTTAAGACACTGCACTGGCCACCTGTATCTTTTAGAATTGATTGTAAAGTTATTTTACTTGTTTATAAAGCTTTAAATGACATTGCTTCTCACTACATCAGAAATTCTCTTTCATTTTATGGTCCAGCCAGATCACTAAGGTCCTCCAACACTTTTCTTTTAAATGTTCCTTGTGTCCCATAAACGTACCGGTGAGAGCGCCTTCTGTTTTTATGCCCCTAAACTGTGGAACTCACTGCCTCAGGATATTAGAATGGCAAGCTCTCTCTGTACTTTTAAAAGGAAATTAGACCTATCTTTTTAATTTGGCTTTTAATTTGGAGTAATGTCATAGCCTTCGTTTTTAAGTTCTAATCATTGGTTTTTACATTATTTTTATCCCTGGTGTTTATTTTATTTTATTTCATTGACTCTTATTTATTGATTTCTTACATTTTAATGTTTTATTGTTGTAATTTTGTTTTATTGTTGTTTTATTTCGTTTTATTGTTGTAATTTTGCTATGTGAAGCACTTTGGGCTGCATGCTTGTATGAAAGGTGCTATATAAATAAAGCTGAGTTGAGTGTTCACTTAGCAAGTTGATAACCAAGTTCGTAGTACCGGTTAAACCACATTGCGGTGGTTCGGCTTTCTGAAGCCAGCTAACGCAAAGAAACCCTGGCTATGTTAAGCTTCCTTCGGAGTATACCCCCGAGGTTGGCATAATAATAATAATAATAATAAAACACATTGGTGGTGGCTCGGATGAGCAGCGCCCCATCCCTGTAAATCTCTTTTGAGACCATGAGATGAAAATCACTACATGAACACAACACACTATTATTCAATGGCTGTCTATGGGTAGTAAACAAAAAAAACATAACTGGGTTATGGGCCAACACTGTTTTTTATAAAAGCCAGGTCATCAGATATGTGGTCTTTTGTAGGCTATGTCACAATAGTCCTGAATGCAAATATGTGAATCAACACTGAATTCAGGCATTACTCTTTAATAAAAATTGCAAATTAATATCGAGCACTGAATCTGTAGAATTAACTTCTCGCGGTGGTCATGACGGCAGATTCATTCGCCATCCGGACACAGACTGAAGACCCATCTCTTAAAACTCTCATGCCCACGCCCTAGTAATTCCGTTTTATGTAATTAAATCATCTTATCGTGGATTTTTTATGGCGCTGTCGTAATTTACAGGGAGATGGCCAGCTCATGGCGAATGTGTCCTTAAATGAGAGACGTATAATCTTCACTAAGTGTAATAAGCGAAACGAACATTAAGGCTCCGTATCCGACACACAATTCCAGTGATAGATATGTAATCTCGTAAAAGTGCATTAACAATGCATTGCAAATAATTAAATGTATATAAACATATATACCTTACCTCCTGCAGAACCCACAGCGCTATCTCCTGCACGTAATTTGCAGTCTGTGAGCCTGTGTGTTTGCTGAGACAAACAAGACGCGTCAAGGTGGCATCTCAGTCTATAACAAAGTATCCTCTTTCAAACGTCGGTCTATGCGGTCAATGCTTCGCTTCAGGGGTTGGAAAAGGCGTTCTCTCGGTCTGTCAGCCTGTTTGTTTCCGCCTCCTTGGCAATGCAACCCCGATGATTGTTAATTTCCCCTCCGAAATTGAAACCTTTTAAATGAATTCATGTCAGATTGTAAATGTTGAGTCGAGCTCGTCACTATAGCTATACTGCGTCAAACGCCAACAGGTGTCTCTGGTAACTGAGTGAGAGGTGACTTCACAGGTAACTTTACCCACGACTCCCAAGAGGAGGGGCTTTGTGACGGGGCGGTTTTACATATGACTTGCTGAAGAGCCACAGTATTTCTCTGATTTAAAGGGTAACTACACCCACTGTTTCAGCCTGTCTCCACCCACGAAACAATTTTGAGCTGCTATCGTCATTTGCATAAATGAACGAAGATACATTGTACAAATTATTACTTATAACTAGGCTCAAACTAGACGGTGCACATCAAATATGAATCAAGATTCAGCAACTGCATGGCCTATTTCTCACCTCAAATATCTAAATATCTTCAGAAACATATTTTAGTGGACTATTTAAGTGAAATAAGAGAGTTTATGAACAGGACGCAACCTTATTCCGGTTTAAAAACGTGAGCCGAAAAGGCAAGTAACGTAGTGGGTCTAACTAATCAGGTGCCGGCTGTTTTCCTCGTGGGCGACAGCAATTATTCATATGACGTAGAGGTACCTCCAGAGAGGTACGATTGGGGCGGGGGCAGTGTGTGGAGCAGAAACGACATTTCAACCATTAGGGGCAGCACAAAGACGCTTTTCTACCAGTTTCTCCCGATTTATGTTATTATTTCACAATTGTTGAAATAACGGAATGGATGAATACGTTTCATCATAAGGTAGGCATACAAACACGTTTACAGCTAAAAAAAAGTGATCTAGGGTGTAGTTACCCTTTAAGCGGCTAGGTTAGTCTCATCTCTTCCTCAAACATAGTCAAACTGTGAAAACTATTAAATATTGCGTGTCCTTTGAGTTTAGCCTGTCGAAGGAGTTAGAGCTCATGTCAATGCTTATAAATTCTGTAATTTTTCTTCAACAAACTCCAAAATACATTTTCATGTGATGGCACAAAAACATTCAAACAAAAAAAATAACGTTTTCGAAACGCCATTTTTGTTTTATAAATAACGTTATATGTATAGGCTAGGTAAACAAAATGTGTGATGTAACTTGTGTCAACCTGACTCGTGCGGCCATGACAAAGGAGGGAGACATACCAAAGTATAAGGAAAAACTATTTATTAAAGTTGAAAGCAAATCAGGAAACCAAAAAAAAACCTTGTGAGACGTGAAAGGTCAGTATTATCAGTGGTATAGGAAGTGTGTGAGGAAGGTGTGTGTAAGCGCGTTGTATGGTGCAAACTAAGGAAACCAAGCAAACGAAAACCAAAAGACAAACATCACATCAAAAATGTCTAATGGGAGAGAGCCTACCATTAACTGGGAATGGTCTGCTTTTAAGGCCTGGGAACACTGGGCCCAGGTGTTCCCAGTTGGCACCGATGCGGCGACAACCTCTGCCCCGCCCTGCAGGTACTCCAAGTTTTTATGATCTGTCCAAACCAAGAAAGGTTCTTGAGCTCCCTCTAGCCAGTGCCTCCATTCCTCTAGTGCCAGTTTGACTGCCAGAAGCTCGCGATTGCCAATGTCGTAGTTGGCCTCCGTAAGTGTAAGGCGATGCGAGAAATATGCACAAGGGTGCACCTTGTTGTCCTTAGGTGACCACTGGGACAGAACCGCCCCCACTGTTACGTTGGAGGCATCAACCTCCACAATAAACTAGGCAGTAGGGTCTGGGTGGATAAGAGTGGTGAAACGGTTCTTCAACTTATTGAACGCCATTTCGGCTCGAGAGTTCCATGAGAAAAAGGTCTTGGTAGAAGTGAGAGCAGTGAGTGGGGCGGCCAAGGAAGCGTTGTAGGTCTTTCCGGGTCTCAGGATGGGGCCACTCCATGACGGCTTTGACCTTCTCGGGGTCCATGCTCAGACTCTCTGAGGAGTTGATGTACCCCAAGAAGGTTGTTGTGGTGTAGTGAAATTATATACGAAGTAGGGGTGGGACAATGCACCGATGCATCGCGATGCATCGATCCGAATGTGTAAATACAACTGCATCGATCTGTAAGATTCGAATCGATAAGCATCGATTAATATCGCATTTTAAATAAATGTGCACATGTATTCATTTATTCAAAAATTATTTTAAATATATATTTCTGAGACACGACTACTTTTAAAACTGTTTTGACCAGCTTCAATCCATGTTTCTGCTCCAACCCCCACGTAAGCGAGAGTTGAAAGTAGGGACAAGCGACAATGAGACGGACAAATCTGAGCGAAATGGCTAGCTGCGTGCTCGCTGAGTGCGACAAAAGAGACAGAAACTTACAGAATTTGCGATGTTCCGAACAGAAAATCAGTGGTATGGAAGCATTTCGGGTTTAGAAAGAAGGAGGGTGTACTTGACAATACCGCTGCAATATGCAAGATCTGCCAAGTAGAATTCAGATACACAGGCAACACCACAAACATGATAAACCATTTGAGCCGACGATACACAATTGACATGAAGGACAGCAAGCGCGTTAGCAAGCGAAACTCAGGAGTCATTGACACTTCCCCTGAGTTTCCTGGAGAAATGGCCAAACAGTTCTATTTTTTTGTAGAATTGTTTTTATTAGTTTTTATACACATACCGTGTCCAGACAGTTAATTGTAAAGTGCTTTCTGATATTTAAATTTAAACATTTTCTATTCAAAATCAAGTAGACGTTAGAGACAAAAAACAAAAATAGTAAGACTATTTCCAATGTCTTACGTTCAATTAATTATTACTACGTTAACTGTCCGATTCACAAAATGAATGTCGTGGAACCTAGATACACCATACCATGCAGAAAACATTTGAGTGAAAAATGTATACCTGCTCTGTATGAAGAGGTGAAGAAAACTGTTCGACTGTCCTTGCAAAACGCTACGAGAGTAGCTTTAACTACGGATGGATGGGCATCTTGCTCCACCGAAGTTCTAGATCGTACTAAGATTTAGGAAAGTACTATGCATGACACTAACCTATATGCTATTTCATTTTTCTTGGCCCAGTTTAGTAATTGTTATACATTTTGCCATTTTCATTTTGTAAATAAAGGAAATGTATTAGGGTACCATGTCTGACACTGTTTGAAAAACAATAACCTAAATAGGGAAACTTTAGAAAATACACTGTTAGTCATGTTTATTGCTGCATTATTTGCTGCAGACAGCTGCAAAATGTATGGCATGCCTTAACAATAAACATAATGCTGTGAACTTAGTGTAAGGTTCTAATTGAATATTTAATTACTGCTGAATGTATCGGTATCAAATCACATTAGCATACCTATTACATTTTTTTAAAGTATCTAAATTAATCGAACCGAATCTTATCGAATCGAATCGTGGTCAAACGTAAGATATTATGATGCATCGAACCTTTGCCTAAAGAATCGTAATCGAATCGAATCGTTATGGGATTGAATCGTCCCACCCCTAATACGAAGTATACGAAGACGACCCTGTTGAGCATGTCGCCGAGCACGTCATTAATTAACTTCTGGAAGACAGCGGTTAGCAGTTAGTGAGGCTGAATGGCATCACCAGGTACTCCCAATAGCCAGTGGGGGTGTTGAAGGCTGTCTTCCATTCATCCCCATCTCGGATACGCACCAGATGATACGCGTTGCGTAGATCCAGTTTGGTGAAGATGGATGCCCCCTGGAGGAGTTCAAAGGCGAAAATCATGAGGGGCAGAGGGTAGCGGTTCTTGATAGTAAGGTCATTGAGACCCCAGTAATCGATGCAGGGCCTCAGGGAACCACAAAGAAGAATCCCGCTCCAGCAGGTGAGGAGGAAGGTCTAATGACACCTGCCGCCAGGGACTCCTGCAGGTATCGTTCCATGGCCTCGTGCTCTGGACGGGAAAAAAAAGAAGACATGCCCCCTAGGTGGAACTGCGCCTGGTTGCAGCTCAATGGCACAGTCATAGGGGCGATGCGGAGGCAGAGTGACAGCTCGGGACTTGTTGAAAACCTCCTTGAGGTCCAGGTACTCGGAAGGAATTTTTGACAGGTCAGCAGACTTCTCGGAAGAGGTGGGGCTCGGAAGGAGACTCGGAAGAGGGTAGTGGGTTTCACGAAGGCAATGAGTAGAACAGAATGGGCTCCAACCCAAAATCTCATGCTTTGTCCACTCGAAAGTTGTGCTTGACCAGCTAGGAGTGTCCGAGGATTATGGGCGAGTGGGGAAAGTCGATAATGTGGAGCTGAAGCTCGGTGGTTACCTGAGATCCGCAGCTTGAGTGGGGGCGGTGGTGTGGTGTATGCTGGCGAATCTCTGGCTGCTGAGGGACTTGGAAGTTAGTGGGCGTGGCAACTTAAGAATGGAAACTTTCCATTTGGACACCATTCCAGCATCCACAAAGCTCTCCTCAGCTCTGGAGTCAACGAGGGCGGAGGTCTTTCTCATCTGCTCTGCCCACTCGAGCATCACAGGAAGGCAGGTGCAGTTTTTAGAGGAGTGTTCGATGGGAATAACGCCCACTAGTGGTTCTCTGGTCACTTGTAGGCATTAGCTTTTACCAGGCACCTGGCGATGAAGTGACCCGGTTGGCCACAGTAGAGACATGCTCTGGAACTCATTCTCCGGTCCCGCTCCTCCTTAGACAGGCGAGCCCGGTTGACCTGCATAGCCTCTGATTCCAACTCCTGGGCAGGAGGAGTCTTGATCTTGGAGGTCGACGAGCTGTAGTGGGCACTCACGGAGGGTTTTGGGCTGGAGAAGGTCCGGCCGGAAAGAGTTGGACAGCGAAACTTGCTCCGTTCCTCAAGGCGAGCATCTACGCGGATGGCGAGCACGATGAGGTCGTCAAGGTTCTCTGGAAGTTCTCGAACCAGCAGCTCGTTCTTAACTTGTTCGGCCAGGCCCAGGAAAAAGTTGTTGTATAATTCTTCTCCCAGCTACTGGAGGCCGCCAGTAAAAATCAGACACCGAGAGGTCTCCCTGGCGCATCTGCAGCATCTTCCTTGCAGTCTCGTGCCCATGCTTGGATCGATCAAAGACCCTTCTCATATCCTCCGGGACAGGGTGGAAGTCTGAACACAAGGCAGTCCTGCCTCCCAGGCAGCCGTTCCCCACTTCTTAGCTCGACCGGATAGCTGGGTGATAATGTATGCTACCCGGGATTGCTCAGTGGGGAAGGTGGTAGGCTGCAGCTAGAAGATCAACTGGCACTGGGTCAGGAAAGGACGATAGCCACCAGGCTCACCAGAATACTTCTCGGGAGGAGGCAGACAAGGCTCACGTCCCGGAACAGGAGGATGCGCTGGAGGTGCAGGAGCTGGTGGTTGCTGGGGAGCGGAGCTAGGCGGAGGTACCCGGAGCGTAGATGGCAGCTCCATCACACAGCGAGTTAAGGCCTGCAGGTGTTGTGCGACTGACTCCAGCTGGTTCTGGTGGTGGCCCAGCATAGCTCCTTGCTGCTTGAGTGCGAAGTCCACTCGGGCGGCGTCTGCTGGGTTAATTTCGGTTCAAAACGTACTGAAACGACTCAGAAAACCCATCCGCAAACAGGATAAGGCAAGAACATAGTTTATTTTCAGTCAGGGATCAAAAGCCAGGTAATCAGAATAGAAACAGTACCAAATCAAAAAGTAGGAGAGTAGTCAGGAATCCAAAAATTTAAACCGGGAAATCACAGGCAACGGTACAAAAACGGCAGGCAAAGGCAAAGTCAAAAAACAATCAAAATGAGACAAGTGTGTGCGGGTTTGACCCGTAATGCACGACTCAGAACACAAACATAATAATAAATGTCCGCAAGGACTTTATTATAGGGAAATCCAAAAATCGTAGTCACACAAGCGAAGTCCAAAAACCAATAAATTCAGCCAAAAACCAAAAATACAGTACCAAAGGAGAAAGCAGTCTCGAAATCAGTATCCATGCACAAGTTCAGAACCAGAGTAGCTGTCAGCGGAGCAGAAGTACAATTCAGGGGTAAAGAAGAGTTTGTTGGTCGTGGGGTGTTGCAGGAGTCAGACCGAAGTCCTATCCGCGGGGCAGAGGTATAAAACAGACAGCAGGCAAAACTTGTGGTCAAAAACAGGCAGTAGATACGATAGGCTGGCAGTGACGATGGTCAGTAAACAGGCTTGATCTATAACAGTAGTCAGACAATGGATAACGCTCAAAAGTGACAGTAGAAAACTAACAGGCAACAATTTCGCAAAGAACAGACATGAACACTGATCTTATATGCAGGTGTAGACAGGTGCAGACACTTAGCTTGAGAGCAGCATGCGAAGGGAAATCAGGTGTGGAGGGCTGACAAGGTAACAAGATAATTAGTACTCGTTAGTAATAAACCTATCCTGACCTAGCGTTAGTAAATTAGTAAATGACATGCATGAGAAACGTAAGGTAAACATGAACACATGGTTAGAGAGTTAGTATTACCCAATCCTGATCTAATGTTAGTAGATTAGTAAATAGACACGGGAGAATGAAACAATTAGGGAAGCGTGAGCGACAGCAAGAGAAAGAAACAGCATGAACGCAAGGCTGCGGAAAAACACGGAAATGTATATGCTAACAATGAACTGAAACATAACACAAGCATGACATGAACAGAAAATAAACTGTGACAAACTAAACATCAAACGTGGCATAAACATGACAGAAACGTAACACAAAAGTCAAAAACCACAAAACAACAAAGGCAAACAAACAGAATCGAAAGGCAAACTCGGAGTCGGAAAACGGAAGGGTGTCTCTGGAATCTCGATAAATCACTGGGCTTTACTATCACAGGCTCAGGAAATACGATCAACGTTCTGACAACGATGAAACGGAATAGTGGGTCTTAAATACACATAGGAAAGGGAGGGGTAACAAACGACGTGAGGTTAACACATTAGGTAAATAATAATTCAATCACGAGAACATAACGAAAACATGGAAGGGACTCGGAAACATGCATAACAAACAATGGGCTCGAAAAGGAGCAGAGTGTGCACAGTAATCAGAAGAGGTGAAGTCTAATTACAAACAGCTGGAGCGAATTACAGAGGTAGCTCAGGAGCAGTTAGAAATGCAGGTAGAAAAGATAAAGTGGAGAAGCTGGTTAAATGTTTGTGGCAGGGTCAGGGGCGTCGTAGTGGGGGGGACAAGTGGACCTGACCACCCAGGGCCCAAGGTGGGGAGGGGCCCCCAGAAGGCCCGTACTAAAGAGTTTGCATTGGGAAGGGGGCCCAGAGAGACTGCCTTTGCACGGGGCCCAGAATGTCATGCTACGCCCCTGGGCAGGGTGGGCGTGGTTAGCCTTTGCGTGCAGAGAGAGAGTGATGCGTATTGATAGTCAGCAAGTGCGTCCGGAGACAGCTCTCTCTCATCCTTATTTCTCGGTTATTAGAGATAGATTATATCGAGTGTGTCAGGACGCTCAAACAGGGGAAGAAAATACCCAGTTGTTGGTACCTAAAAGCCGCCGGGAAATGGTTTTCCAAGCGGCTCATTATAACCCCATGGCAGGGCACTTGGGGTATGATAAAACACTAAACCGTATAATGGCCCAATTTTATTGACCGGGCATCTGGGCCGACATCTTGCCCGGAATGTTAATTAGTGAATTCCCCGGCCACCACAAAAGCGTCGTTGCAGCCACTTCCATTAATAGAGGTCCCATTTGATAGAGTGGCTATGGACCTCATCGGGCCATTTGAACGGAGCACTCAGGGATACCGATTTGTACTAGTTCTGGTGGATTATGCGACCCGGTATCCCGAAGCAGTTCCACTGCGCAATATCTCCGCTAAGAGTGTTGCGCAGGCACTGTTTAAAATCATCTCCCGCGTCGGAATCCCGAAAGAGATTCTGACGGACCAGGGCACATCATTTATGTCACGGACACTAAACGAACTGTACGCGTTATTAGGCATTCAGTCGATTAAAACCAGCGTGTACCACCCCCAAACGGATAGGCTCGTTGAGCGGTTTAATAGGACTTTGAAGTCTGTTCATGAAGATAGTCGACATTGGGATAAATGGTTAGTCCAGTGATTTTCAACCACTGTGCCGCGGCACACTAGTGTGCCGTGAGAGATCGTCAGGTGTGCCGTGGGAAATTATCCAACTTCACTTAATTAGTCCAAAAAAATATTATTTAGTTACTGCAAATAATTTGCCATGGTTGTGCGTCTGTGCCTGCAATGTAGTGACTGGCAAAGTAATTAAATAATCTTCCATGTACTGACCTGTGGGTGGCAGTAGCGCAATAATGACCTTATTAATTTAAGACAATAGAATTAGTGATGCGCGCGAGAGGTGTCGGTGACAAGACGTACAGCGATGGATAAATATTTGAAAAGGAAAAATGAAGACTCCGAACTGGGCCCTGGACAAAATTCAAACCCAGATGAAGAGAGTAATATGAGTGGTGGTCCAAAGAAAGCAAAAACGGTGAGCTCAAGAAAATACAGCGAAAGTTATCTTTCGTTTGGATTTACTTTCACCGGGGATCCTGCTGCACCGACTCCGTTATGCTTGGTGTGTGGGGAAAAGCTTAACAACAGTGCCATGGTCCCAAGCAAGCTTAAACGCCATTTCCAAATGAAACACCCGTCACTTCAAAGTAAGAACACAGACTATTTTGTTCGCCTGCGAAAAAACACAGAGGAACAGGCAACTTTTATGAGAAAAACTACAATGGTGTCTGCGAGAGCTCTCAAAGCTAGCTACTTAGTAGCTGAACTCGTAGCCAAATCAAAAAAGCCACACACTGTGGCAGAGACATTAATATTACCTGCCTGCAAAGCCATTGTAAATGAGATGCTCGGCCCTGAAGCGGTTAAAGAAGTAGCCAAAGTCCCTCTCTCAGATAACACAATTGCCAGACGTATTGATGACATGTCTGCAGACATCGAAAAGGTTTTTTTTGAAAAGATACGCATCAGTGGGAAATTTGCATTGCAACTTGATGAGTCTACGGACATTAGTGGACATGCTCAACTCCTGGCCAATGTGCGTTTTGTGGATGGAGACGCCATCAGAGAAAACTTCCTATTTTGCAAGGCAATGCCAGGAAAAACAACAGGAGAGGAACTTTTTCGGGTCACATCAGAATATCTTGAACAAGGAGGACTTCAGTGGGAAAACTGCGCGAGTGTCTGCACTGATGGAGTAGCAGCCATGGTCGGGTCCACGAAAGGCTTCGTTAGCAGAGTGAAAGAGAGACAACCAGATGTTATTGTTACGCATTGTTTTTTGCACCGCGAGGCGCTCGTTGCCAAGACTTTACCAGCAGACCTAGCTCATGTTTTTGATGATGTCGTGCGCATGGTAAACTTTGTAAAGACAAGACCTCTGAAAAGCCGCATATTTGCGTCTTTATGTGAGGAAATGGGAGCGGAGCCTAAAGCCTTATTGCTCCATACGGAGGTCCGATGGTTGTCGCGCGGCAAAGTGCTGGCCCGTGTGTATGAGCTGCGGAAGGAACTAAAAGTGTTTTTCACTGATGAGAAGTGTGATTACGCAAAGCTGCTTGCAAGTGATGAGTGGTGTGCAAGGCTGGCATAGATGGCAGATATATTTCAGCATCTGAATGAACTGAACACACGAATGCAAGGCCGAAATGAAAACCTGCTCACAAGCACAGATAAAATAAATGGTTTCCGTTCAAAGGTGTGCCTCTGGCAACAACATCTGGAAAGTGCCAACCTTGACATGTTCCCACTCACACAGAAATGGCAGGGAGATGTCAACACTGCTGTACTGTGTGAGATAATAGGTAAACATTTGAAAACTCTTGGGGATAAGTTGTCATTCTATTTCCCCTCAACCTCCACCGAAAGCCTTGACTGGGTTAGGGATCCATATAGCTCAGCAGCAGTTTTCGGAACGGACATGACTTTGCAGGAGCAGGAGGAACTAACTGAACTGAGACAAGACCGTGGTTTAAAGCTAAGCTTGGCTGATCAATCTTTGGACAGTTTTTGGTTGACTGCTGCCAAGGAGTTCCCCATTCTGGCAAACAGAGCTATTTCGACATTGCTCCCATTTTCCACAACATATCTATGTGAGCTGAGCTTTTCAAGCATGACTGCTATAAAAACTAAAAACAGAGAGAGACTGAGAGCTGTTGAGGAAGAGCTTCGTGTGTGCCTTTCTTCAGTTCCTGCCAGGATATCAGCTTTGTGTTCATGTAAACAGTCCCAGGTTTCACACTGAGTGAGTATAAATAAATTGAGACTAAATTGTCATTGTAAATGTGTCATTTTGTAACACTTTTGGTTGGTGGTGTGACTCAGGATTTTTTTAATGTAAAAAATGTGCCTTGGCTCAAAAAAGGTTGAAAAACACTGGGTTAGTCCCTTTATTATTTGCAGTGCGGGAGGTTCCCCAGGCCTCCACAGGATTTTCTCCCTTTCAGTTAATATTCGGTAGAAAACCCAGGGGAGTTTTGGACCTCGTTAAAGAAAACTGGGCGGAAGGTCCAAGCCCCAGTAAAAATGAGTGTGGCGAAGTGAGCTCTTACTGCTCGGGGAATAAGACACTGCAGACATTTTCAAGAGAACGTTTAAGTTTATTTCTCTTTGGCTTGATAACCACACACGCGACACATTCCCTGTGTTCAGTCCTCTCTCTCGCTCCACTCCCTGTGAGCTCCTTATCAAGCCTCTCAGGCTCACTGTTGAACAATCAAGGCAATTGGTTAATTGATAACAGCAAACCTATAATCAATCGTCCCCAATTGCCTGATTGCCGACAGCTGTGCCGGCTCCCTAAACCACCCGCGTTCACTCTCTCTCTTGCTAGCTGCGCCTAAAACCACGCCCCCCTACCACATACCCCCACCACCCGACTTAGGCCGGGAAGCCATCCGGCCAATGCTCAACTCCCCCCCCCCCTCCTCCTCCTCCACCGGACGGGAGAGAAAATCAGCCACCACCATCTGCGCTCCCGGCCTATGAACCACCTTGAAATTAAAAGGCTGTAAAGCCAGATACTAACGAGTGATTCGGGCGTTGGTATCCTTCATGCGGTGAAACCATTGGAGGGGCGCATGGTCCGAGCAGAGGGTGAATGAGCGACCCAGTAGATAATAACGGAGGGACCCGACCGCTCATCTAATGGCCAGGCACTCCTTCTCGACCGTGCTGTACTTCGCTTCCCGTTGTGATAACTTTCGGCTAATGTACAGCACTGGTCGGTCGACCCCCTCCACCTGCTGAGTCAAAACGGCCCCCAGCCCTCTGTTCGATGCGTCAGTCTGCAAATTAAAGGGGAGAGAGAAATTAGGGGTGAACAAGAGCGGTTTCCCACACAAAGCTTCCTTTACCCTCTCAAACGCCTGCCGACACAGCTCCGTCCACTGAACCGGATCTGAGGCACCTTTCCGAGTCAAGTCGGTCAGGGGACTGGTCAGCTCCGAGAAAGCCGGGATAAACCTTCTGTAGTACCCGGCCAGTCCCAAAAACCTCCTCACCTCTTTTTTTGTCTTGGGTCGTGGACAGGTCGCGATCGCTGCGGTTTTGTCCACAAGAGGTCGCACCTGTCCACTTCCCAAGTGGTACCCCAAATACCGTACCTCCGCTCTGCCAATCGCACACTTCTTTGGGTTAGCCGTGAGTCCCGCCTGTCTCAGGGACTCCAGCACCGCCCCCACATGCCGCACATGCTGAGCCCAGCTGTCGCTGTGTATTATAATATCATCCAGATAGGCTGCAGCGAAAGCCGCATGCGGACGCAGTACCCTGTCCATGAGACGTTGAAATGTGGCAGGGGCTCCGAATAACCCAAACGGAAGTGTCCGGAATTGGTACAACCCGTCCGGAGCGGAGAAAGCCGTTTTTTCCTTGGACTCTGGAGACAAGGGAATCTGCCAGTAGCCCTTGGTCAAATCCAGTGTCGAAAAAAAATGAGCTGTACCCAGCCGATCCAATAGGACATCGACCCGAGGCATAGGATAGGCATCGAATCATGACACTTCGTTTACTTTGCGATAGTCTACACAGAAGCGAACAGATCCATCAGGCTTACTCACTAGCATGATGGGGCTATTCCACGCACTGTTAGACTCCTCTATTACGCCCAATTCCAACATTGCCTTTATTTCTGCCTGAACTACTTTCTTTTTATTTTCAGGCAGTCTGTAGGGGCGCGAACGCACCGTCACCCCCAGGGTTGTCTCAATATGGTGATTTATAAGATTGGTGCGGCCTGGTAGAGGGGAAAACACGTCAGCGAACTGCTTTTGCAACCTGGCAAGATCCATTCTCTGATTCGGTAAGAGATGGCTATCAGAAAGGGGGAGGTTTGATCGTTAGAATTTGGAACCTCCGGTCCCAGCTCATCTCTCTCCTGATCTACCGATACCAAGGAGACCGGTATCACCTCTTTCCATGCTTTTAATAGATTGAGGTGATAAATCTGTTTCGCCCCCTCTCTATCAGACCGCTCCACCTCATAATCGACTTCCCCCACTGGTCGTGTGACCACGAAGGGTCCTTGCCACTTGGCGAGTAATTTTGTGCTGGAAGTCGGGAGTAATACCAGGACTTTATCTCCCGGTGAAAATTGCCGTAGTTTCGTTCCTCTATTGTAGTGTTTCTGCTGACGTTCCTGAGCCTCGAGCAAATTTTCTCGTGATAATCTCCCCAGTGTATGGAATTTTGCTCGCAAGTCCATAACGTATTGAATTTCGTTCTTACTGGGGCTTGGACCCTCCTCCCAGCTTTCTTTAACTAGGTCCAAGATACCCCGGGGTTGTCTACCGAACATCAATTCGAAAGGAGAAAATCCCGTGGAGGCCTGGGGAACCTCTCGCACGGCGAACAATAGAGGAACTAACCACTTATCCCAATTTCGGCTGTCATCGTGTACAAACTTCCGAATCATGGATTTCAAAGTCCTATTAAAACGTTCCACGAGCCCATCCGTTTGTGGATGGTACACGCTAGTTTTAATTGACTGAACACCCAAAAGTTCATACAGTTCGCGTAGTGTGCGTGACATGAATGAAGTGCCTTGATCAGTCAGAATCTCTTTCGGGATTCCAACTCGGGAGATTATTTGAAACAATGCCTGCGCAACACTCTTAGCCGAGATATTGCGCAATGGCACCGCTTCGGGATACCGGGTTGCATAATCCACCAGAACTAATACAAATCGGTATCCCTGAGTGCTCCTGACAAATGGCCCGATGAGGTCCATGCCCACTCTATCGAACGGGACCTCAATTAATGGTAGGGGCCGCAATGGGGCTTTTGGGATGGCTGGGGAATTTACCAGCTGACAATCTGGACAGGACGCACACCACCTACGTACGTCCGCCCAGATGCCCGGCTAATAAAATCGGGCCATTATCCGGTTTAGTTTTTTCATACCCTAAGTGCCCAGCCATGGGGTTGAAATGAGCCGCCTGGAAAATAATTTCCCGGCGGCTTTTCGGTACCAACAACTGGGTCGTCTCCTCACCTGTCTGAGTGTCACGACTCACTCGATACAACCTATCCTTAATAATAGCAAAATATGGGTGAGAGCGTGCAGCGTCAGGGCGCACCAGCTGACTATCAACACATATCACCTGGTCGAAGGCAAAGCGTAGGGTATCGTCTCGAGACTGAGCGAGTGGAAAGTCCTCCATGGGTTGGAACACCGGCACCTGGGGAGTCTCCACTGGAGGCTCTCCCGGAGCCGCCCCCCCCCCGTCAGTGTCGGACGACCCCGCGTCACCACTTTCCACTGCACACACCTCACACTTCCCTACCGGTCGTGATCGTACCCCCATCAATTTTTCCGCTATTTGTTTAAACCCCACCCAATCTGTACCCAAAATCAGAGGGTGCGAGAGGTGGGAGCTAACCGCAGCCTCTAAGATATGCTTTTTTCCTTTTATCCGAATTTCCACTGGTACTATTGGGTATTTATGTCGATCCCCATGCACGCACCTAATTACCACCCAGCGTGCCGATCTCAAAGCCTCGGTTCGAACCAGGCTCTGGTGAATCATGGTCTGCATAGCCCCTGAATCCAACAGCGCCCGGTGTTCACTCCCTTGCACCCTTACCGGAATGCAGTACGCCCCGTCTGAATCGGAAGCGGAGGTGGGCGGTCCGACCACCCGGACCACCTGCCCCACCTCCATGAGCGGACAATTGCGGCGCAGGTGGCCCAGCTGTCCACACCGCCAACACTCCGGTCCAGGCGCTTGAGGCACTCCCTGTGGGCCGGACTGCACCGCCAACTGAGCCTGAGGAGGGAAAAGAGGGTAGAGCGTTATGGGGGCTGACAGCAGGGAAGGAGGGGTTCTGGGGACGGTAAACAGAAAGGGGGGCGGAACGAGGGGCGAATTTCTTCCTGGGCGCCGGATCCGGCTTCTGCTGCTGGGTGAAGGGGTGTTGCGCCAGGTGGTCCTCCGCCAGGGTGACGGCGCCATCCAGGTTGGTGGGTCTGTGGCAGTGGACCCAGCTCGCGGTCTCCGCCGGCAACCCCATGACGAACCTCTCCAGGACCACCTGCTCCACGACTCCAGCAGCGGATCTTATTTCCGGCCGGAGCCAGCGCCTCGCCGTGTCCGCCAGCCGCTGGGCGTAGGCGAACGGTCGGTCCTCTCCCGTCAGGTCCCACTCCCGGAATTGCTGTCGGTGCTCCTCCGGGGTACAATGTCTGAGAAAGCCTTATCTGTGCCCCCCAGTGTCTGAGAAAGCCTTATCTGTGCCCCCCAATGCCTGGAAAAGCCTTATCAGTGCCCCCTAACGCCTTATAAAGCCTTATCTGTGACCCCCAATGTCTGAGGAAGCCGTATCTGTGACCTCCAATATCTGAGAAAGCCTTATCAGTGTCTTCTCATGCGTGAGAAAGCCTTATCTGTGACCCCAATGTCTGAGAAAGCCTTATCTGTGCCCCGCAGTGTCTGAAAAAGCCTTATCTGTGCCACCCAATGCCTGGAAAAGCCTTATCAGTGCCCCCTAATGCCTGAGAAAGCCTTATCTGTGACCCACAATGTCTGAGGAAGCCGTATCTGTGACCCCCTAATGCCTGAGAAAGCCTTATCTGTGCCCCCCAATGTCTGAGAAAGCCTTATCTGTGCCCCTCAATGTCTGAGGAAGCCGTATCTGTGACCCCCTAATGCCTGAGAAAGCCTTATCTGTGCCCCCCAATGTCTGAGAAAGCCTTATCTGTGCCCCTCAATGTCTAAGAAAGCCTTATCTGTGACCCCCAATGTCTGAGAAAGCATTATATGTGACCCCCAATGTCTGAGAGCCTTATTTGTGCCCCCCAATGTCTGAAAAAGCCCTATCTGTGCCCCCCAATGTCTGAGAGAGCCTTATCTGTGCCCCCCAATGTCTGAAAAACCTTACCTGTGCCCCCCAATGTCTTAAAAAGCCTTCTGTGCCCTACAGTGTCTGAAAAAGCCCTATCTGTGCCCCCCAATGTCTGAGAGAGCCTTATCTGTGCCCCCCAATGTCTGAGAAAAGCCTTCTGTGCCCCCCAATGTCTGAGAAAGCCCTATCTGTGCCCTCCAATGTCTGAGAGAGCCTTATCTGTGACCCCCAATATCTGAGAAAGCCCTATCTGTGCCCCCCAATGCCTGAGAAAGCCTTATCTGTGCCCCCCAGTGTTTGAGAAAGCCTTATCTGTGACCCGCAATGTCTGAGAAAGCCTTATCTGTGCCCCCCAATGCCTGAGAAAGCCTTATCTGTGACCCCCAATGTCTGAGAAAGCCTTATCTGTGACCCCCAATGTCTGAGAAAGCCTTATCAGTGCCCCCTAATGCCTGAGAAAGCATTATTTGTTCCCCCAATGTCTGAAAAAGTCCTATCTGTGCCCCCCAATGTCTGAGAGAGCCTTATCTGTGCCCCCCAATGTCTGAAAAAACCTTATCTGTGCCCCCCAATGTCTTAAAAAGCCTTCTGTGCCCCACAGTGTCTGAAAAAGCCCTATCTGTGCCCCCCAATGTCTGAGAGAGCCTTATCTGTGCCCCCCAATGTCTGAGAAAACCTTACCTGTGCCCCCCAATGTCTTAAAAAGCCTTCTGTGCCCCCCAATGTCTGAGAAAGCCCTATCTGTGCCCCCCAATGTCTGAGAGAGCCTTATCTGTGACCCCCAATATCTGAGAAAGCCCTATCTGTGCCCCCCAATGCCTGAAAAAGCCTTATCTGTGCCCCCCAGTGTTTGAGAAAGCCTTATCTGTGCCCCTCAATGTCTGAGGAAGCCGTATCTGTGACCCCCTAATGCCTGAGAAAGCCTTATCTGTGCCCCCCAATGTCTGAGAAATCCTTATCTGTGCCCCTCAATGTCTAATAAAGACTTATCTGTGACCCCCAATGTCTGAGAAAGCATTATATGTGACCCCCAATGTCTGAGAGCCTTATTTGTGCCCCCCAATGTCAGACAAAGCCCTATCTGTGCCCCCCAATGTCTGAGAGAGCCTTATCTGTGCCCCCCAATGTCTGAAAAACCTTACCTGTGCCCCCCAATGTCTTAAAAAGCCTTCTGTGCCCCACAGTGTCTGAAAAAGCCCTATCTGTGCCCCCCAATGTCTGAGAGAGCCTTATCTGTGCCCCCCAATGTCTGAGAAAAGCCTTCTGTGCCCCCCAATGTCTGAGAAAGCCCTATCTGTGCCCTCCAATGTCTGAGAGAGCCTTATCTGTGACCCCCAATATCTGAGAAAGCCCTATCTGTGCCCCCCAATGCCTGAGAAAGCCTTATCTGTGCCCCCCAGTGTTTGAGAAAGCCTTATCTGTGACCCGCAATGTCTGAGAAAGCCTTATCTGTGCCCCCCAATGCCTGAGAAAGCCTTATCTGTGACCCCCAATGTCTGAGAAAGCCTTATCTGTGACCCCCAATGTCTGAGAAAGCCTTATCAGTGCCCCCTAATGCCTGAGAAAGCATTATTTGTGCCCCCCAATGTCTGAAAAAGTCCTATCTGTGCCCCCCAATGTCTGAGAGAGCCTTATCTGTGCCCCCCAATGTCTGAAAAAACCTTATCTGTGCCCCCCAATGTCTTAAAAAGCCTTCTGTGCCCCACAGTGTCTGAAAAAGCCCTATCTGTGCCCCCCAATGTCTGAGAGAGCCTTATCTGTGCCCCCCAATGTCTGAGAAAACCTTACCTGTGCCCCCCATTGTCTTAAAATGCCTTCTGTGCCCCCCAATGTCTGAGAAAGCCCTATCTGTGCCCCCCAATGTCTGAGAGAGCCTTATCTGTGCCCCCCACTGTCTGAGAAAAGCCTTCTGTGCCCCCCAATGTCTGAGAAAGCCCTATCTGTGCCCTCCAATGTCTGAGAGAGCCTTATCTGTGACCCCCAATATCTGAGAAAGCCCTATCTGTGCCCCCCAATGCCTGAGAAAGCCTTATCTGTGCCCCCCAGTGTTTGAGAAAGCCTTATCTGTGACCCGCAATGTCTGAGAAAGCCTTATCTGTGCCCCCCAATGCCTGAGAAAGCCTTATCTGTGACCCCCAATGTCTGAGAAAGCCTTATCTGTGACCCCCAATGTCTGAGAAAGCCTTATCAGTGCCCCCTAATGCCTGAGAAAGCATTATTTGTGCCCCCCAATGTCTGAAAAAGTCCTATCTGTGCCCCCCAATGTCTGAGAGAGCCTTATCTGTGCCCCCCAATGTCTGAAAAAACCTTATCTGTGCCCCCCAATGTCTTAAAAAGCCTTCTGTGCCCCACAGTGTCTGAAAAAGCCCTATCTGTGCCCCCCAATGTCTGAGAGAGCCTTATCTGTGCCCCCCAATGTCTGAGAAAACCTTACCTGTGCCCCCCAATGTCTTAAAAAGCCTTCTGTGCCCCCCAATGTCTGAGAAAGCCCTATCTGTGCCCCCCAATGTCTGAGAGAGCCTTATCTGTGACCCCCAATATCTGAGAAAGCCCTATCTGTGCCCCCCAATGCCTGAAAAAGCCTTATCTGTGCCCCCCAGTGTTTGAGAAAGCCTTATCTGTGCCCCCTAATGCCTTAGAAAGCCTTATCTGTGACCCCCAATGTCTGAGGAAGCCGTATCTGTGACCCCCAATATCTGAGAAAGCCTTATCAGTGTCTTCTCATGCGTGAGAAAGCCTTATCTGTGACCCCAATGTCTGAGAAAGCCTTATCTGTGCCCCCCAGTGTCTGAGAAAGCCTTATCTGTGCCCCCTAATGCCTGAGAAAGCCTTATCTGTGACCCCCAATGTCTGAGGAAGCCGTATCTGTGACCCCCAATGTCTGAGAGAGCCTTATCTGTGATCCCCAATATCTGAGAAAGCCTTATCAGTGTCCCCTCATGCGTGAGAGTCTTATCTGTGACCCCAATGTCTGAGAAAGCCTTATCTGTGCCCCCCAATGTCTGAAAAAGCCCTATCTGTGACCCCCAATGTCTGAGAGAGCCTTATCTGTGATCCCCAATATCTGAGAAAGCCTTATCAGTGTCCCCTCATGCGTGAGAAAGCCTTATCTGTGACCCCCAATGTCTGAGAAAGCCTTATCTGTGCCCCCCAATGTCTGAGAAAGCCTTATCTGTGACCCTCAATGTCTAAGAAAGCCTTATCTGTGCCCGTGTCTGAGAAAGCCTTATCTGTGACCCGCAATGTCTGAGAAAGCCTTATCTGTGCCCCCCAATGCCTGAGAAAGCCTTATCTGTGACCCCCAATGTCTGAGAAAGCCTTATCTGTGACCCCCAATGTCTGAGAAAGCCTTATCTGTGCCCCCTAATGCCTGAGAAAGCATTATATGTGACCCCCAATGTTTGAGAGCCTTATTTGTGCCCCCCAATGTCTGAAAAAGCCCTATCTGTGCCCCCCAATGTCTGCGAGAGCCTTATCTGTGCCCCGCAATGTCTGAGAAAACCTTACCTGTGCCCCCCAGTGTCTTAAAAAGCCTTCTGTGCCCCACAGTGTCTGAGAAAGCCCTATCTGTGCCCCCCAATGCTACATTTAAATTTGGCCAGACACTGGCCACTGCCCCAAACTACAGAAATATTAAAGTAAAATATGAATGGGAAAACGCTCCCCTTGGTGTTGTTCTCCCTTCAAAACTCAATGGAATCCACTACTTTAAAAGGTGTTCTGCAAAAAAAAGCTCTCTCTTCTCCTCATATACAGTTGTGTTAAAAAAAATAGCAGTATAACATCAGTAACCTGATGAACCACTGTCATTAGTAGTAGTGATATTTCTGTATGGCAAATAATTTACTTGTAGATGAAGTAGTGTAATAGAAAAACAACAGACCCAACTGTCATGACATGCACGCTGCTTGTTCTGAGTAATTGACTCATTCATTGAAAGGGGCGTGTTCAAAATAATAGCAGTGTTGAGTTTAATTAGAGAATAAATTCATTCTGTGAAAAAACAGGTGTCATTAATTGTCCTTTATTAAAGAAGAAGGGAAGCAAATGTTTCACACATTGTTATAAGATATATTTTCTTCCGAATTGCTAAGTAAAATGGGCCGTTCCAAACATTGTTCGGAGGAACAACGTAATTTGATTAAAAAGTTGATTGGAGAAGGGAAAACGTATAAAGAAGTGCAGCAAATTATTGGATGCTCAGCTAAAAAGATCTCAAATGCTTTAAAAAGGCAAAAATGATCTAAAATTACTTGTAAATGCTGTTACAGTCAGAAGACGTTTGATCGAAGCAAAGCTATCAGCAAGAAGCCCCCGTAAAGCACCATTGTTGAAAAAAGGGCATGTGCAGAATCGCTTAAAATTTGCCAAGGAACACAATGATTGGCCCAAAGAGAAATGGCGTAACATTTTGTGGACTCATGAGAGTAAAAATGTTCTTTTCGGGTCTTGTGGTCATCGACAGTACGTCAAACGACCCCCGGGTACTGAATTCAAGCCACAATACACTGTGAAGACAGTGAAGCATGGTGGTGCAAAAATCATGGTATAGGGACACTACGGTGTTGGGCCTACTTATCGTATATCAGGGATCATGGATCAGTTTGAATACATCAAAATACTTGAAGAGATTATGTTGCGGTATGGCGAAGAGGAAATGCCCCTGAAATGGGTGTTTCAACAAGACAACGACCCCAAACACACGAGTAAGCGAGCAACATCTTGGTTCCAGACAAAAAGGATTGAGGTAATGGAGTGGCCAGCTCAATCCCCCGACCTCAACCCCATTGAAAACTTGTGGGGTGACATTAAAAATGCAGTTTCTGAAGCAAAACCCAAAAATTGGGGCAGAAGTTTCTAGGTGCCAGATGTCGGTTGACTCGATGCAATGCAGATGCGCAGCAGTTATCAAAAACAATGGTTATGCAACTAAATATTAGTTCAGTAATTTGAAGTGAATTTCTTCAGTTGATACAGTAACTGCAATTTTTTTGAACAGATTAATATTCCTTTTCTTTGCTTCCTGTAAAAGAATAACGCAGACTTGATAAAATTTGTCAATGCTTTGATTTGGAATTGAATGTGTAATGTTTCCACAACATTTGAAATATGGAACTAAAGCTATTCAAAAATATTTGCACTTTATTCACTTTTTTAACGCACTGCTATTTATTTGAACACAACTGTACGTCAGCAGCCCCTGGTCAAATACACTTCCTACGTCCCCGTTTCATATGCGACTTTGACACGCTGTCTTACGAGTGCCCTTATCGACCAGCGGGGAAGCACCAGTCTGTCTTTTTACCTCAAAAATTTGACTTCTTTCATATTTTGGAGTGCTCAAGCAAATAATTTTCATTGCATTTTTTGCTCACGGAGGGCACTGCATTGCCTACCGATACTCATTGTCATCCCCTGAAAATATTTTCGGTATTTTTCATTCTTCTATTCTTCTAATTTTTAATATGGACATTTCCCACTGCTTCTAACAAAACATGCCCCTTCAGCATTCAGTAGTAATCAAACTGAATTTAACGTATGAGCGTCGCCTGTAACACAGGGAGGCTATCCCAGAATTAAGTCTGCATGAGCCCCCTTGCAGACTTGATGAATTGTAGAATTGGACAGCCCTAGCCACTCTGGACTTTACAGGTTATGCGCCAGACTGCGCTAAACCCATCTAGACCTCACGGGAATGCGCTCGTTAAAGTCTGCCAGTCTGCAATTGCGGGGTGGTCTGCAACCGGACATTTGGATTCAGCCCATGCATGCAATCATCAAGTCTTTAACCACACAATATAATTTTCAGTAATCTTTCACAAAACTGTCTCAATGTATAAATACCTTTATTCAAAATCAAGAAATATAAATGAGAGGAAAAAAAACATACAATATAAAAGGACATCAGCCTGCAAAAAAAGGCTTATGGGATTCTCAACGAATCCAGACACAGTCCCGATTTACAAGGCATGTCTGCCTGGTGTTTGGAAGAACAATAGCATCATAGCCTCAGTAATTCCTCATCATCACAAACAGAAGCACACTTTGCATTTTTACACAATTAGAGTAGTAAAAAGATAGAAGGGTAAAAATACAACACAGAAATCACTTTAAACTGCATGTTTAACTCGCCAACACTCTCTGGGCTGCGGCTATTTCATCTGGAACAGCAGGACATAAGTCAGAACTTAAACAGCAGGATAGCAGCACTGTGTTTTGTAAGTATGTTCACATTGGTGCTCACAAAAGCAGCTGGTTGGAACAGTGTCCAATGGGTGGCGCTCGCAATAGCCACTTAGCCTGGATACTGTGCACAGGATTATGGGTAATTTTCTCACTTTGACTGCATGGTACAGGGAAGAGCTGCACATCTATTATGTAATCACCAGAGACCAATCAGGGAACAGGCCTAGGTTTCAAGAGCGCAGATATATAGGTAAAATTTCTTTGTTTGTTTTGAGGCATGGAAAAACTTGATGCATTTCGTTTTGGCAGAAGGCGCAGGCAAGTGGAAAGCTCAGTGTGAACCCACCCTATGACTTTTACCCATAAGCCTGTGATGCAGAACGGGACATGCCAAATGCTGATGTGAGAGGGGGTGTGCTGCCAGTGGTGTCCCGCGCCGTGTGCAGCAGAGGGGTGAGAAAAACGGCTCTTTCACACATAGGCACTGAAAGACACAAGCAGAGAAAACACGCTTACCACCACTTCTACCTCTCCCACAAGCTGAACACCACTTCTACCTCTCCCACACGCTGACAAGCACTTCTACTTTTCTCACACGCCGACCACCAGTTCCATCTCTCCCCCACGCTGACCACAACTACTACTCCTCCCACACGCTGACCACCACTTCTACCTCTCCCCCACGCTGACCACCAGTTCTACCTCTCCCACACGCTGACCACCACTACTACTCCTTCCACACGCTGACCACCACTTCTACCTCTCCCAAAAGCTGACCACCACTTCTACCTCTCCCACACGCTGACCACCACTTCTACCTCTCCCACACGCTGACCACTTCTACCTCTCCCACATGCTGACCACCACTTCTACCTCTCCCACACGCTGACCACCACTTCTACCTCTCCCACACGCTGACCACCACTTCTACCGATCCCACAAGCTGACCACTTCTACCGATCCCACAAGCTGACCCCTTCTACCTCTCCCACACGCTGACCACCACTTCTACTTTTCCCATACGCTGACCACCACTTCTAACTCTCCCACACGCTGACCACTTCTACCTCTCCCACACGCTGACCACAACTTCTACTTCTCCCACACGCTGACCACCACTTCTACCTCTCCCACACGCTGACCACCACTTCTACTTCTCCCACACGCTGACCACCACTTCTACCTCTCCCACACGCTGACCACTTCTACCTCTCCCACACGCTGACCACCACTTCTACCTCTCCCACACATTGACCACTTCTACCTCTCCCACACGCTGACCACCACTTCTACCTCTCCCACACACTGACCACCACTTCTACCTCTCGCACATGCTGGCCACCACTCTCCCACACGCTGACCACCACTTCTACCTCTCCCACACGCTGACCACCACTTCTACCTCTCCCACACGCTGACCACCAATTCTACCTCTCCCACACACTGACCACCACTTCAACCTCTCCCACACGCTGACCACCACTTCTACCTCTCCCACACACTGACCACCACTTCTACCTCTCCCACACGCTGACCACTTCTACCTCTCCGACACGCTGACCACCACTTCGACCTCTCTCACACGCTGACCACCACTTCCACCTATCCCACACGCTGACCACCACTTCCACCTCTCTCACACGCTGACCACCACTTCTACCTCTCCCACACGCTGAAAAGCACTTCTACTTCTACGCTGACCACCACTTCTACCTCTCCCCCACGCTGACCACCAGTTCTACCTCTCCCACACGCTGACCACCACTACTACTCCTCCCACACGCTGACCACCACTTCTACCTCTCCCCCACGCTGACCACCACTTCTACCTCTCCCACATGCTGACCACCACTTCTACCTCTCCTACTCCGACACGCTGACCACCACTTCGACCTCTCCGACACGCTGACCACCACTTCCACCTCTCTCACACGCTGACCACCACTTCTAGCTCTCGCACACACTGACCACCACTTCTAGCTCTCCCACACACTGACAACCACTCTCCCGCACGCTGACCACCACTTCTACATCTCCCACTCCCACACGCTGACCACTTTTACCTCTCCTAAATGCTGACCACCACTTCTACCTCTCCCACACGCTGACCACCACTTCTAAATCTCCCACACGCTGACCACCACTTCTACCTCTCCCACAAGCTGACCACCACTTCTACCTCTCCCACACGCTGACCACCACTTCTACCTCTCCCACAAGCTGACCACCACTTCTACCTCTCCCACACGCTGACCACCGCTTCTACCTCTCCCACACACTGACCACCAATTCTACCTCTCCCACACGCTGACCATCACTTCTACCTCTCCCACAAGCTGACCACTTCTACATCTCCCACATGCTGACCACAACTTCTACCTCTCCCGCATGCTGACCACCACTTCTACCTCCCGCACATGCTGACCACCGCTCTCCCATACCCTGACCACCACTCTTCCACATGCTGACCACCACTTCTACCTATTCCACACGCTGACCACCGCTTCTACCTCTCGCACACACTGACCACCACTTCAACCTCTCCCACACGCTGACCACTTCTACCTCTCCCACACGCTGACCACTACTTCTACCTCTCCAACATGCTGACCACCACTTCTACCTCTCCCACATGCTGACCACCACTTCTACCTCTCCCACACGCTGACCACCACTACTACCTCTCCCACACGCTGACCACCACTACTACCTCTCCCACATGCTGACCACCACTTCAACCTCTCTCACACGCTGACCACCACTTCTACCTCTCCCACACACTGACCACCACTTCTACCTCTCCCACACACTGACCACCACTTCTACCTCTCGCACATGCTGACCAACACTCACCCACAGGCTGACCACCACTCTCCCACACGCTGACCACCACTTCTACCTCTCCCACACGCTGACCACCACTTTTACCTCTCCCACACGCTGACCACTTCTACCTCTCCCACACGCTGACCACCACTTCTACCTCTCCCACACACTGACCACCACTTCAACCTCTCCCACACGCTGACCACCACTTCTACCTCTCCCACACACTGACCACCACTTCTACCTCTCCCACACGCTGACCACTTCTACCTCTCCCACACGCTGACCACCACTTCTACCTCTCCCACACACTGACCATCACTTCTACCTCTCGCACATGCTGACCACCACTCACCCACACGCTGACCACCACTCTCCCACACGCTGACCACCACTTCTACCTTTCCCACACGCTGACCACCACTTCTACCTCTCCCACACGCTGACCACTTCTACCTCTCCCACACGCTGACAACCACTTCTGCGCCTCCCACACAATGACCACCACTTCTACGTCTCCCACATGCTGACCACAACTTCTACCTCTCCCGCATGCTGACCACCACTTCTACCTCCCGCACATGCTGACCACCGCTCTCCCATACCCTGACCACCACTCTTCCACATGCTGACCACCACTTCTACCTATTCCACAAGCTGACCACCGCTTCTACCTCTCGCACACACTGACCACCACTTCAACCTCTCCCACACGCTGACCACTTCTACCTCTCCCACACGCTGACCACTACTTCTACCTCTCCAACATGCTGACCACCACTTCTACCTCTCCCACATGCTGACCACCACTTCTACCTCTCCCACACGCTGACCACCACTACTACCTCTCCCACACGCTGACCACCACTACTACCTCTCCCACATGCTGACCACCACTTCAACCTCTCTCACACGCTGACCACCACTTCTACCTCTCCCACACACTGACCACCACTTCTACCTCTCCCACACACTGACCACCACTTCTACCTCTCGCACATGCTGACCAACACTCACCCACAGGCTGACCACCACTCTCCCACACGCTGACCACCACTTCTACCTCTCCCACACGCTGACCACCACTTTTACCTCTCCCACACGCTGACCACTTCTACCTCTCCCACACGCTGACCACCACTTCTACCTCTCCCACACACTGACCACCACTTCAACCTCTCCCACACGCTGACCACCACTTCTACCTCTCCCACACACTGATCACCACTTCTACCTCTCCCACAAGCTGACCAACACTTCTACCTCTCCCACACGCTGACCACCACTTCTACCTCTCCCACACGCTGACCACTTCTACCTCTCCCACATGCTGACCACCACTTCTACCTCTCCCACACGCTGACCACCACTTCTACCTCTCCCACACGCTGACTACCACTTCTACCGATCCCACAAGCTGACCACTTCTACCGATCCCACAAGCTGACCCCTTCTACCTCTCCCACACGCTGACCACCACTTCTACTTTTCCCATACGCTGACCACCACTTCTAACTCTCCCACACGCTAACCACTTCTACCTCTCCCACACGCTGACCACAACTTCTCCCACACGCTGACCACCACTTCTACCTCTCCCACACGCTGACCACCACTTCTACTTCTCCCACACGCTGACCACCACTTCTACCTCTCCCACACGCTGACCACTTCTACCTCTCCCACACGCTGACCACCACTTCTACCTCTCCCACACATTGACCACTTCTACCTCTCCCACACGCTGACCACCACTTCTACCTCTCCCACACACTGACCACCACTTCTACCTCTCGCACATGCTGACCACCACTCTCCCACACGCTGACCACCACTTCTACCTCTCCCACACGCTGACCACCACTTCTACCTCTCCCACACGCTGACCACCACTTCTACCTCTCCCACACACTGACCACCACTTCAACCTCTCCCACACGCTGACCACCACTTCTACCTCTCCCACACAATGACCACCACTTCTACCTCTCCCACAAGCTGACCACCACTTCTACCTCTCCCACACGCTGACCACCACTTCTACCTCTCCCACACGCTGAACACCTCTTCTACCTCTCCCACACGCTGACCACTTCTACGTCTCCCACACACTGACCACCACTTCTGCGTCTCCCACACGCTGACCACTTCTGCTGACCACCACTTCTACCTCTCCCACACGCTGACCACCTCTTCTACCTCTCCCACACACTGACCACCACTTCTACGACTCCCACACACTGACCACTACTTCAACCTCTCCCACACGCTGACCACTTTTACCTCTCCTAAATGCTGACCACCACTTCTACCTCTCCCACACGCTGACCACCACTTCTAAATCTCCCACACGCTGACCACCACTTCTACCTCTCCCACAAGCTGACCACCACTTCTACCTCTCCCACACGCTGACCACCACTTCTAACTCTCCCACACGCTGACCACCACTTCTACCTCTCCCACAAGCTGACCACCACTTCTACCTCTCCCACACGCTGACCACTTCTACCTCTCCAACATGCTGACCACCACTTCTACCTCTCCCACATGCTGACCACCACTTCTACCTCTCCCACACGCTGAACACCTCTTCTACCTCTCCCACACGCTGACCACTTCTACGTCTCCCACACACTGACCACCACTTCTGCGTCTCCCACACGCTGACCACTTCTGCTGACCACCACTTCTACCTCTCCCACACGCTGACCACCTCTTCTACCTCTCCCACACACTGACCACCACTTCTACGACTCCCACACACTGACCACCACTTCAACCTCTCCCACACGCTGACCACTTTTACCTCTCCTAAATGCTGACCACCACTTCTACCTCTCCCACACGCTGACCACCACTTCTAAATCTCCCACACGCTGACCACCACTTCTACCTCTCCCACAAGCTGACCACCACTTCTACCTCTCCCACACGCTGACCACCACTTCTACCTCTCCCACAAGCTGACCACCACTTCTACCTCTCCCACACGCTGACCACCGCTTCTACCTCTCCCACACACTGACCACCAATTCTACCTCTCCCACACGCTGACCATCACTTCTACCTCTCCCACAAGCTGACCACTTCTACATCTCCCACATGCTGACCACAACTTCTACCTCTCCCGCATGCTGACCACCACTTCTACCTCCCGCACATGCTGACCACCGCTCTCCCATACCCTGACCACCACTCTTCCACATGCTGACCACCACTTCTACCTATTCCACACGCTGACCACCGCTTCTACCTCTCGCACACACTGACCACCACTTCAACCTCTCCCACACGCTGACCACTTCTACCTCTCCCACACGCTGACCACTACTTCTACCTCTCCAACATGCTGACCACCACTTCTACCTCTCCCACATGCTGACCACCACTTCTACCTCTCCCACACGCTGACCACCACTACTACCTCTCCCACACGCTGACCACCACTACTACCTCTCCCACATGCTGACCACCACTTCAACCTCTCTCACACGCTGACCACCACTTCTACCTCTCCCACACACTGACCACCACTTCTACCTCTCCCACACACTGACCACCACTTCTACCTCTCGCACATGCTGACCAACACTCACCCACAGGCTGACCACCACTCTCCCACACGCTGACCACCACTTCTACCTCTCCCACACGCTGACCACCACTTTTACCTCTCCCACACGCTGACCACTTCTACCTCTCCCACACGCTGACCACCACTTCTACCTCTCCCACACACTGACCACCACTTCAACCTCTCCCACACGCTGACCACCACTTCTACCTCTCCCACACACTGACCACCACTTCTACCTCTCCCACACGCTGACCACTTCTACCTCTCCCACACGCTGACCACCACTTCTACCTCTCCCACACACTGACCATCACTTCTACCTCTCGCACATGCTGACCACCACTCACCCACACGCTGACCACCACTCTCCCACACGCTGACCACCACTTCTACCTTTCCCACACGCTGACCACCACTTCTACCTCTCCCACACGCTGACCACTTCTACCTCTCCCACACGCTGACAACCACTTCTGCGCCTCCCACACAATGACCACCACTTCTACGTCTCCCACATGCTGACCACAACTTCTACCTCTCCCGCATGCTGACCACCACTTCTACCTCCCGCACATGCTGACCACCGCTCTCCCATACCCTGACCACCACTCTTCCACATGCTGACCACCACTTCTACCTATTCCACAAGCTGACCACCGCTTCTACCTCTCGCACACACCGACCACCACTTCAACCTCTCCCACACGCTGACCACTTCTACCTCTCCCACACGCTGACCACTACTTCTACCTCTCCAACATGCTGACCACCACTTCTACCTCTCCCACATGCTGACCACCACTTCTACCTCTCCCACACGCTGACCACCACTACTACCTCTCCCACACGCTGACCACCACTACTACCTCTCCCACATGCTGACCACCACTTCTACCTCTCCCACACACTGACCACCACTTCTACCTCTCCCACACACTGACCACCACTTCTACCTCTCGCACATGCTGACCAACACTCACCCACAGGCTGACCACCACTCTCCCACACGCTGACCACCACTTCTACCTCTCCCACACGCTGACCACCACTTTTACCTCTCCCACACGCTGACCACTTCTACCTCTCCCACACGCTGACCACCACTTCTACCTCTCCCACACACTGACCACCACTTCAACCTCTCCCACACGCTGACCACCACTTCTACCTCTCCCACACACTGACCACCACTTCTACCTCTCCCACACGCTGACCACTTCTACCTCTCCCACACGCTGACCACCACTTCTACCTCTCCCACACACTGACCATCACTTCTACCTCTCGCACATGCTGACCACCACTCACCCACACGCTGACCACCACTCTCCCACACGCTGACCACCACTTCTACCTTTCCCACACGCTGACCACCACTTCTACCTCTCCCACACGCTGACAACCACTTCTGCGCCTCCCACACAATGACCACCACTTCTACGTCTCCCACACACTGACCACCACTTCAACCTCTCCCACACGCTGACCACTTCTACGTCTCCCACACACTGACCACCACTTCAACCTCTCCCACACGCTGACCACTTCTACCTCTCCTACATGCTGACCACCACTTCTACCTCTCCCACATGTTGACCACCACTTCTACCTCTCCCACACGCTGACCACCTCTTCTACCTCTCCCACACACTGACCACAACTTCTACGACTCCCACACACTGACCACCACTTCAACCTCTCCCACACGCTGACCACTTCTACCTCTCCTACATGCTGACCACCACTTCTACCTCTCCCACACGCTGACCAGAACTTCTAACTCTCCCACACGCTGACCACCACTTCTACCTCTCCCACACACTGACCACCGCTTCTACCTCTCCCACACACTGACCACCAATTCTACCTCTCCCACACGCTGACCATCACTTCTACCTCTCGCACATGCTGACCACCACTCACCCACACGCTGACCACCACTCTCCCACACGCTGACCACCACTTCAACCTCTCCCACACGCTGACCACTTCTACCTCTCCTACATGCTGACCACCACTTCTACCTCTCCCACATGTTGACCACCACTTCTACCTCTCCGACATGCTGACCACCACTTCTACCTCTCCCACACGCTGACCACCTCTTCTACCTCTCCCATACGCTGACCACCACTTCTACCTCTCCCACACGCTGACCACCACTTCTACCTCTCCCACACGCTGACCACTTCTACCTCTCCCACACGCTGACCACCACTTTTACCTCTCCCACACGCTGACCACTTCTACCTCTCCCACACGCTGACCACCACTTCTACCTCTCCCACACACTGACCACCACTTCAACCTCTCCCACACGCTGACCACCACTTCTACCTCTCCCACACACTGACCACCACTTCTACCTCTCCCACACGCTGACCACTTCTACCTCTCCCACACGCTGACCACCACTTCTACCTCTCCCACACACTGACCATCACTTCTACCTCTCGCACATGCTGACCACCACTCACCCACACGCTGACCACCACTCTCCCACACGCTGACCACCACTTCTACCTTTCCCACACGCTGACCACCACTTCTACCTCTCCCACACGCTGACCACTTCTACCTCTCCCACACGCTGACAACCACTTCTGCGCCTCCCACACAATGACCACCACTTCTACGTCTCCCACATGCTGACCACAACTTCTACCTCTCCCGCATGCTGACCACCACTTCTACCTCCCGCACATGCTGACCACCGCTCTCCCATACCCTGACCACCACTCTTCCACATGCTGACCACCACTTCTACCTATTCCACAAGCTGACCACCGCTTCTACCTCTCGCACACACCGACCACCACTTCAACCTCTCCCACACGCTGACCACTTCTACCTCTCCCACACGCTGACCACTACTTCTACCTCTCCAACATGCTGACCACCACTTCTACCTCTCCCACATGCTGACCACCACTTCTACCTCTCCCACACGCTGACCACCACTACTACCTCTCCCACACGCTGACCACCACTACTACCTCTCCCACATGCTGACCACCACTTCAACCTCTCTCACACGCTGACCACCACTTCTACCTCTCCCACACACTGACCACCACTTCTACCTCTCCCACACACTGACCACCACTTCTACCTCTCGCACATGCTGACCAACACTCACCCACAGGCTGACCACCACTCTCCCACACGCTGACCACCACTTCTACCTCTCCCACACGCTGACCACCACTTTTACCTCTCCCACACGCTGACCACTTCTACCTCTCCCACACGCTGACCACCACTTCTACCTCTCCCACACACTGACCACCACTTCAACCTCTCCCACACGCTGACCACCACTTCTACCTCTCCCACACACTGACCACCACTTCTACCTCTCCCACACGCTGACCACTTCTACCTCTCCCACACGCTGACCACCACTTCTACCTCTCCCACACACTGACCATCACTTCTACCTCTCGCACATGCTGACCACCACTCACCCACACGCTGACCACCACTCTCCCACACGCTGACCACCACTTCTACCTTTCCCACACGCTGACCACCACTTCTACCTCTCCCACACGCTGACAACCACTTCTGCGCCTCCCACACAATGACCACCACTTCTACGTCTCCCACACACTGACCACCACTTCAACCTCTCCCACACGCTGACCACTTCTACGTCTCCCACACACTGACCACCACTTCAACCTCTCCCACACGCTGACCACTTCTACCTCTCCTACATGCTGACCACCACTTCTACCTCTCCCACATGTTGACCACCACTTCTACCTCTCCCACACGCTGACCACCTCTTCTACCTCTCCCACACACTGACCACAACTTCTATGACTCCCACACACTGACCACCACTTCAACCTCTCCCACACGCTGACCACTTCTACCTCTCCTACATGCTGACCACCACTTCTACCTCTCCCACACGCTGACCAGAACTTCTAACTCTCCCACACGCTGACCACCACTTCTACCTCTCCCACACACTGACCACCGCTTCTACCTCTCCCACACACTGACCACCAATTCTACCTCTCCCACACGCTGACCATCACTTCTACCTCTCGCACATGCTGACCACCACTCACCCACACGCTGACCACCACTCTCCCACACGCTGACCACCACTTCAACCTCTCCCACACGCTGACCACTTCTACCTCTCCTACATGCTGACCACCACTTCTACCTCTCCCACATGTTGACCACCACTTCTACCTCTCCGACATGCTGACCACCACTTCTACCTCTCCCACACGCTGACCACCTCTTCTACCTCTCCCATACGCTGACCACCACTTCTACCTCTCCCACACGCTGACCACCACTTCTACCTCTCCCACACGCTGACCACTTCTACCTCTCCCACACGCTGACAACCACTTCTGCATCTCCCACACACTGACCACCACTTCAACCTCTCCCACATGCTGACCACCACTTCTACCTCTCCCACATGCTGACCACCACTTCAACCTCTCTAACACGCTGACCACCACTTCAACCTCTCCCACACGCTGACCATCACTTCTACCTCTCGCACATGCTGACCACCACTCACCCACACGCTGACCACCACTCTCCCACACGCTGACCACCACTTCTACCTTTCCCACACGCTGACCACCACTTCTACCTCTCCCACACGCTGACAACCACTTCTGCGCCTCCCACACAATGACCACCACTTCTACGTCTCCCACACACTGACCACCACTTCAACCTCTCCCACACGCTGACCACTTCTACGTCTCCCACACACTGACCACCACTTCAACCTCTCCCACACGCTGACCACTTCTACCTCTCCTACATGCTGACCACCACTTCTACCTCTCCCACACACTGACCACCACTTCAACCTCTCCCACACGCTGACCACCACTTCTACCTCTCCCACACACTGACCACCACTTCTACCTCTCCCACACGCTGACCACTTCTACCTCTCCCACACGCTGACCACCACTTCTACCTCTCCCACACACTGACCATCACTTCTACCTCTCGCACATGCTGACCACCACTCACCCACACGCTGACCACCACTCTCCCACACGCTGACCACCACTTCTACCTTTCCCACACGCTGACCACCACTTCTACCTCTCCCACACGCTGACCACTTCTACCTCTCCCACACGCTGACCACCACTTCTACCTCTCCCACAAGCTGACCACCACTTCTACCTCTCCCGCATGCTGACCACCACTTCTACCTCTCCCACATGCTGACCACCACTCTCATACCTCTCCCACAAGCTGACCACCACTTCTACCTATTCCACACGCTGACCACCGCTTCTACCTCTCGCACACACTGACCACCACTTCAACCTCTCCCACACGCTGACCACTTCTACCTCTCCCACACGCTGACCACTACTTCTACCTCTCCCACACGCTGACCACCACTTCTACCTCTCCCACAAGCTGACCACCACTTCTACCTCTCCCACACGCTGACCACCACTACTACCTCTCCCACACGCTGACCACCACTACTACCTCTCCCACATGCTGACCACCACTTCAACCTCTCTCACACGCTGACCACCACATCTACCTCTCCCACACACTGACCACCACTTCTACCTCTCCCACACACTGACCACCACTTCTACCACTCGCACATGCTGACCAACACTCACCCACAGGCTGACCACCACTCTCCCACACGCTGACCACCACTTCTACCTCTCCCACACGCTGACCACCACTTTTACCTCTCCCACACGCTGACCACTTCTACCTCTCCCACACGCTGACCACCACTTCTACCTCTCCCACACACTGACCACCACTTCAACCTCTCCCACATGCTGACCACCACTTCTACCTCTCCCACATGCTGACCACCACTTCAACCTCTCTAACACGCTGACCACCACTTCAACCTCTCCCACACGCTGACCATCACTTCTACCTCTCGCACATGCTGACCACCACTCACCCACACGCTGACCACCACTCTCCCACACGCTGACCACCACTTCTACCTTTCCCACACGCTGACCACCACTTCTACCTCTCCCACACGCTGACAACCACTTCTGCGCCTCCCACACAATGACCACCACTTCTACGTCTCCCACACACTGACCACCACTTCAACCTCTCCCACACGCTGACCACTTCTACGTCTCCCACACACTGACCACCACTTCAACCTCTCCCACACGCTGACCACTTCTACCTCTCCTACATGCTGACCACCACTTCTACCTCTCCCACACACTGACCACCACTTCAACCTCTCCCACACGCTGACCACCACTTCTACCTCTCCCACACACTGACCACCACTTCTACCTCTCCCACACGCTGACCACTTCTACCTCTCCCACACGCTGACCACCACTTCTACCTCTCCCACACACTGACCATCACTTCTACCTCTCGCACATGCTGACCACCACTCACCCACACGCTGACCACCACTCTCCCACACGCTGACCACCACTTCTACCTTTCCCACACGCTGACCACCACTTCTACCTCTCCCACACGCTGACCACTTCTACCTCTCCCACACGCTGACCACCACTTCTACGTCTCCCACATGCTGACCACAACTTCTACCTCTCCCGCATGCTGACCACCACTTCTACCTCCCGCACATGCTGACCACCGCTCTCCCATACCCTGACCACCACTCTTCCACATGCTGACCACCACTTCTACCTATTCCACACGCTGACCACCGCTTCTACCTCTCGCACACACTGACCACCACTTCAACCTCTCCCACACGCTGACCACTTCTACCTCTCCCACACGCTGACCACTACTTCTACCTCTCCAACATGCTGACCACCACTTCTACCTCTCCCACATGCTGACCACCACTTCTACCTCTCCCACACGCTGACCACCACTCTCCCACACGCTGACCACCACTACTACCTCTCCCACATGCTGACCACCACTTCAACCTCTCTCACACGCTGACCACCACTTCTACCTCTCCCACACACTGACCACCACTTCTACCTCTCCCACACACTGACCACCACTTCTACCTCTCGCACATGCTGACCAACACTCACCCACAGGCTGACCACCACTCTCCCACACGCTGACCACCACTTCTACCTCTCCCACACGCTGACCACCACTTTTACCTCTCCCACACGCTGACCACTTCTACCTCTCCCACACGCTGACCACCACTTCTACCTCTCCCACACACTGACCACCACTTCAACCTCTCCCACACGCTGACCACCACTTCTACCTCTCCCACACACTGACCACCACTTCTACCTCTCCCACACGCTGACCACTTCTACCTCTCCCACACGCTGACCACCACTTCTACCTCTCCCACACACTGACCATCACTCTACCTCTCGCACATGCTGACCACCACTCACCCACACGCTGACCACCACTCTCTCCCACACGCTGACCACCACTTCTACCTTTCCCACACGCTGACCACCACTTCTACCTCTCCCACACGCTGACAACCACTTCTGCCACTCCCACACAATGACCACCACTTCTACGTCTCCCACACACTGACCACCACTTCAACCTCTCCCACACGCTGACCACTTCTACGTCTCCCACACACTGACCACCACTTCAACCTCTCCCACACGCTGACCACTTCTACCTCTCCTACATGCTGACCACCACTTCTACCTCTCCCACACGCTGACCAGAACTTCTAACTCTCCCACACGCTGACCACCACTTCTACCTCTCCCACACACTGACCACCGCTTCTACCTCTCCCACACACTGACCACCAATTCTACCTCTCCCACACGCTGACCATCACTTCTACCTCTCGCACATGCTGACCACCACTCACCCACACGCTGACCACCACTCTCCCACACGCTGACCACCACTTCAACCTCTCCCACACGCTGACCACTTCTACCTCTCCTACATGCTGACCACCACTTCTACCTCTCCCACATGTTGACCACCACTTCTACCTCTCCGACATGCTGACCACCACTTCTACCTCTCCCACACGCTGACCACCTCTTCTACCTCTCCTATACGCTGACCACCACTTCTACCTCTCCACCCGCTGACCACCACTTCTACCTCTCCCACACGCTGACCACTTCTACCTCTCCCACACGCTGACAACCACTTCTGCATCTCCCACACACTGACCACCACTTCAACCTCTCCCACATGCTGACCACCACTTCTACCTCTCCCACATGCTGACCATCACTTCTACCTCTCGCACATGCTGACCACCACTCACCCACACGCTGACCACCACTCTCCCACACGCTGACCACCACTTCTACCTTTCCCACACGCTGACCACCACTTCTACCTCTCCCACACGCTGACCACCACTTCTACCTCTCCCACACACTGACCACCACTTCTACCTCTCCCACACGCTGACCACCACTTCAACCTCTCCCACACACTGACCACCACTTCTACGTCTCCCACACACTGACCACCACTTCAACCTCTCCCACACGCTGACCACTTCTACCTCTCCTACATGCTGACCACCACTTCTACCTCTCCCACATGTTGACCACCACTTCTACCTCTCCCACACGCTGACCACCTCTTCTACCTCTCCCACACACTGACCACAACTTCTACGACTCCCACACACTGACCACCACTTCAACCTCTCCCACACGCTGACCACTTCTACCTCTCCTACATGCTGACCACCACTTCTACCTCTCCCACACGCTGACCAGAACTTCTAACTCTCCCACACGCTGACCACCACTTCTACCTCTCCCACACACTGACCACCACTTCAACCTCTCCCACACGCTGACCACTTCTACCTCTCCTACATGCTGACCACCACTTCTACCTCTCCCACACGCTGACCACCACTTCTAACTCTCCCACACGCTGACCACCACTTCTACCTCTCCCACACGCTGACCACTTCTACCTCTCCACACTCTGACCACCACTTCAACCTCTCCCACACGCTGACCACTTCTACCTCTCCTACATGCTGACCACCACTTCTACCTCTCCCACATGCTGACCACCACTTCTACCTCTCCGACATGCTGACCACCACTTCTACCTCTCCCACACGCTGACCACCACTTCTACCTCTCCCACACGCTGACCACCACTTCTACCTCTCCCACACGCTGACCACCACTTCTACCTCTCCCACACGCTGACCACCACTTCTACCTCTCCCACACGCTGACCACTTCTACCTCTCCCACACGCTGACAACTACTTCTACATCTCCCACACACTGACCACCACTTCAACCTCTCCCACATGCTGACCACCACTTCTACCTCTCCCACATGCTGACCACCACTTCAACCTCTCTAACACGCTGACCACCACTTCAACCACTCCCACACGCTGACCACTTCTACCTCTCCAACACGCTGACCACCACTTCTACCTCTCCCACATGTTGACCACCACTTATACCTCTCCCACACGCTGACCACCTCTTCTACCTCTCCCACACACTGACCACCACTTCTACGACTCCCACACACTGACCACCACTTCAACCTCTCCCACACGCTGACCACTTTTACCTCTCCTACATGCTGACCACCACTTCTACCTCTCCCACACGCTGACCACCACTTCTAAATCTCCCACACGCTAACCACCACTTCTACCTCTCCCACAAGCTGACCACCACTTCTACCTCTCCCACACGCTGACCACCGCTTCTACCTCTCCCACACACTTACCACCAATTCTATCTCTCCCACATGCTGACCATCACTTCTACCTCTCCCACAAGCTGACCACTTCTATATCTCCCACATGCTGACCACCACTTCTACCTCTCCTACATGCTGACCACCACTTCTACCTCTCCCACACGCTGACCACCACTCTTCCACATGCTGACCACCACTTCTACCTATTCCACACGCTGACCACCGCTTCTACCTCTCCCACACACTGACCACCACTTCAACCTCTCCCACACGCTGACCACTTCTACCTCTCCCACACGCTGACCACTACTTCTACCTCTCCAACATGCTGACCACCACTTCTACCTCTCCCACATGCTGACCACCACTTCTACCTCTCCCACACGCTGACCACCACTACTACCTCTCTCACACGCTGACCACCACTTCTACCTCTCCCACACGCTGACCACCACTTCTACCTCTCCCACACACTGACCACCACTTCTACCTCTCCCACACACTGACCACCACTTCTACCTCTCCCACACGCTGACCACCACTTCTACCTCTCCCACACGCTGACCACCACTTCAACCTCTCCCACACGCTGACCACTTCTACCTCTCCTACATGCTGACCACCACTTCTACCTCTCCCACATGTTGACCACCACTTCTACCTCTCCCACATGCTGACCACCACTTCTACCTCTCCCACACGCTGACCACCTCTTCTACCTCTCCCACACGCTGACCACCACTTCTACCTCTCCCACACGCTGACCACCACTTCTACCTCTCCCACATGCTGACCACCACTTCAACCTCTCTAACACGCTGACCACTTCTACCTCTCCCACACGCTGACAACCACTTCTGCATCTCCCACACACTGACCACCACTTCAACCTCTCCCACATGCTGACCACCACTTCTACCTCTCCCACATGCTGACCACCACTTCAACCTCTCTAACACGCTGACCACCACTTCTACCTCTCCCACAAGCTGACCACCACTTCTACCTCTCCCAGACGCTGACCACCGCTTCTACCTCTCCCACACACTGACCACCAATTCTACCTCTCCCACACGATGACCATCACTTCTACCTCTCCCACAAGCTGACCACTTCTACATCTCCCACATGCTGACCACCACTTCTACCTCTCCTACATGCTGACCACCACTTCTACCTCCTGCACATGCTGACCACCGCTCTCCCATACCCTGACCACCACTCTTCCACATGCTGACCACCACTTCTACCTATTCCACACGCTGACCACCGCTTCTACCTCTCGCACACACTGACCACCACTTCAACCTCTCCCACACGCTGACCACTTCTACCTCTCCCACACGCTGACCACTACTTCTACCTCTCCAACATGCTGACCACCACTTCAACCTCTCCCACACGCTGACCACTTCTACCTCTCCTACATGCTGACCACCACTTCTACCTCTCCCACATGTTGACCACCACTTCTACCTCTCCCACACGCTGACCACCTCTTCTACCTCTCGCACACACTGACCACCACTTCTACGACTCCCACACACTGACCACCACTTCAACCTCTCCCACACGCTGACCACTTCAACCTCTCCTACATGCTGACCACCACTTCTACCTCTCCCACACGCTGACCACCACTTCTACCTCTCCCACACACTGACCATCACTTCTACCTCTCGCACATGCTGACCACCACTCACCCACACGCTGACCACCACTCTCCCACACGCTGACCACCACTTCTACCTTTCCCACACGCTGACCACCACTTCTACCTCTCCCACACGCTGACCACTTCTACCTCTCCCACACGCTGACAACCACTTCTGCGCCTCCCACACAATGACCACCACTTCTACGTCTCCCACACACTGACCACCATTTCAACCTCTCCCACACGCTGACCACTTCTACGTCTCCCACACACTGACCACCACTTCAACCTCTCCCACACGCTGACCACTTCTACCTCTCCTACATGCTGACCACCACTTCTACCTCTCCCACATGTTGACCACCACTTCTACCTCTCCCACACGCTGACCACCTCTTCTACCTCTGCCACACACTGACCACAACTTCTACGACTCCCACACACTGACCACCACTTCAACCTCTCCCACACGCTGACCACTTCTACCTCTCCTACATGCTGACCACCACTTCTACCTCTCCCACACGCTGACAAGAACTTCTAACTCTCCCACACGCTGACCACCACTTCTACCTCTCCCACACACTGACCACCGCTTCTACCTCTCCCACACACTGACCACCAATTCTACATCTCCCACATGCTGACCACCACTTCTACCTCTCCTACATGCTGACCACCACTCACCCACACGCTGACCACCACTCTCCCACACGCTGACCACCACTTCTACCTCTCCCACACGCTGCCCACCACTTCTACCTCTCCCACACGCTGACCACCACTTCAACCTCTCCCACACGCTGACCACTTCTACCTCTCCTACATGCTGACCACCACTTCTACCTCTCCCACATGTTGACCACCACTTCTACCTCTCCCACATGCTGACCACCACTTCTACCTCTCCCACACGCTGACCACCTCTTCTACCTCTCCCATACGCTGACCACCACTTCTACCTCTCCCACACGCTGACCACCACTTCTACCTCTCCCACACGCTGACCACTTCTACCTCTCCCACACGCTGACAACCACTTCTGCATCTCCCACACACTGACCACCACTTCAACCTCTCCCACATGCTGACCACCACTTCTACCTCTCCCACATGCTGACCACCACTTCAACCTCTCCTACATGCTGACCACCACTTCTACCTCTCCCACACGCTGACCACCACTTCTACCTCTCCCACACACTGACCATCACTTCTACCTCTCGCACATGCTGACCACCACTCACCCACACGCTGACCACCACTCTCCCACACGCTGACCACCACTTCTACCTTTCCCACACGCTGACCACCACTTCTACCTCTCCCACACGCTGACCACTTCTACCTCTCCCACACGCTGACAACCACTTCTGCGCCTCCCACACAATGACCACCACTTCTACGTCTCCCACACACTGACCACCACTTCAACCTCTCCCACACGCTGACCACTTCTACGTCTACCACACACTGACCACCACTTCAACCTCTCCCACACGCTGACCACTTCTACCTCTCCTACATGCTGACCACCACTTCTACCTCTCCCACATGTTGACCACCACTTCTACCTCTCCCACACGCTGACCACCTCTTCTACCTCTCCCACACACTGACCACCACTTCTACGTCTCCCACACACTGACCACCACTTCAACCTCTCCCACACGCTGACCACTTCTACGTCTCCCACACACTGACCACCACTTCAACCTCTCCCACACGCTGACCACTTCTACCTCTCCTACATGCTGACCACCACTTCTACCTCTCCTACATGCTGACCACCACTTCTACCTCTCCCACACGCTGACCACCACTTCTAACTTTCCCACACGCTGACCACTTCTACCTCTCCCACAAGCTGACCACCACTTCTACCTCTCCCACACGCTGACCACCGCTTCTACCTCTCCCACACACTGACCACCAATTCTACCTCTCCCACACGCTGACCATCACTTCTACCTCTCCCACAAGCTGACCAGTTCTACATCTCCCACATGCTGACCACCACTTCTACCTCTCCTACATGCTGACCACCACTTCTACCTCCCGCACATGCTGACCACCGCTCTCCCATACCCTGAGCACCACTCTTCCACATGCTGACCACCACTTCTACCTATTCCACACGCTGACCACCGCTTCTACCTCTCGCACACACTGACCACCACTTCAACCTCTCCCACACGCTGACCACTTCTACCTCTCCCACACGCTGACCACTACTTCTACCTCTCCCACATGCTGACCACCACTTCTACCTATCCCACATGCTGACCACCACTTCTACCTCTCCCACACGCTGACCACCACTACGACCTCTCTCACACGCTGACCACCACTTCTACCTCTCCCACACACTGACCACCACTTCTACCTCTCCCACATGCTGACCACCACTTCTACCTCTCCCACACACTGACCACCACTTCAACCTCTCCCACACGCTGACCACTTCTACCTCTCCTACATGCTGACCACCACTTCTACCTCTCCCACACACTGACCACCACTTCTACCTCTCCCACAAGCTGACCACCACTTCTACCTCTCCCACACGCTGACCACTGCTTCTACCTCTCCCACACGCTGACCACCACTTCTACCTCTCCCACACGCTGACCACCACTTCTACCTCTCCCACATGCTGACCACCACTTCTACCTCTCCCACACACTGACCACCACTTCAACCTCTCCCACACGCTGACCACTTCTACCTCTCCTACATGCTGACCACCACTTCTACCTCTCCCACACACTGACCACCACTTCTACCTCTCCCACAAGCTGACCACCACTTCTACCTGTCCCACACGCTGACCACTGCTTCTACCTCTCCCACACACTGACCACCAATTCTACCTCTCCCACACGCTGACCATCACTTCTACCTCTCCCACAAGCTGACCACTTCTACATCTCCCACATGCTGACCACCACTTCTACCTCTCCCACATGCTGACCACCACTTCTACCTCCCGCACATGCTGACCACCGCTCTCCCATACCCTGACCACCACTCTTCCACATGCTGACCACCACTTCTACCTATTCCACACGCTGACCACCGCTTCTACCTCTCCCACACACTGACCACCACTTCAACCTCTCCCACACGCTGACCACTTCTACCTCTCCCACACGCTGACCACTATTTCTACCTCTCCTACATGCTGACCACCACTTCTACCTCTCCCACATGCTGACCACCACTTCTACCTCTCCCACACGCTGACCACCACAACTACCTCTCCCACAAGCTGACCACGTCTACCTCTCCCACATGCTGACCACCACTTCTACCTCTCCCACACACTGACCACCACTTCAACCTCTCCCACACGCTGACCACCACTTCTACCTCTCCCACACACTGACCACCACTTCAACCTCTCCCACACGCTGACCACTTCTACCTCTCCCACACGCTGACCACTACTTCTACCTCTCCAACATGCTGACCACCACTTCTACCTCTCCCACATGCTGACCACCACTTCTACCTCTCCCACACGCTGACCACCACTACTACCTCTCTCACACGCTGACCACCACTTCTACCTCTCCCACACACTGACCACCACTTCTACCTCTCCCACACACTGACCACCACTTCTACCTCTCGCACATGCTGACCAACACTCACCCACACGCTGACCACCACTCTCCCACACGCTGACCACCACTTCTACCTCTCCCACACGCTGACCACCACTTTTACCTCTCCCACACGCTGACCACTTCTACCTCTCCCACACACTGACCACCACTTCAACCTCTCCCACACGCTGACCACCACTTCTACCTCTCCCACACACTGACCACCACTTCTACCTCTCCCACACGCTGACAACTTCTACCTCTCCCACACGCTGACCACCACTTCTACCTCTCCCACACACTGACCATCACTTCTACCTCTCGCACATGCTGACCAACACTCACCCACACGCTGACCACCACTCTCCCACACGCTGACCACCACTTCTACCTCTCCCACACGCTGACCACCACTTTTACCTCTCCCACACGCTGACCACTTCTACCTCTCCCACACGCTGACCACCACTTCTACCTCTCCCACACACTGACCACCACTTCTACCTCTCCCACACACTGACCACCACTTCTACCTCTCGCACATGCTGACCAACACTCACCCACACGCTGACCACCACTCTCCCACACGCTGACCACCACTTCTACCTCTCCCACACGCTGACCACCACTTTTACCTCTCCCACACGCTGACCACTTCTACCTCTCCCACACGCTGACCACCACTTCTACCTCTCCCACACACTGACCACCACTTCAACCTCTCCCACATGCTGACCACCACTTCTACCTCTCCCACACACTGACCACCACTTCTACCTCTCCCACACGCTGACAACTTCTACCTCTCCCACACGCTGAAAAGCACTTCTACCTCTCCCACACACTGACCATCACTTCTACCTCTCGCACATGCTGACCACCACTTCTACCTCTCCCACACGCTGACCACCTCTTCTACCTCTCCCACACACTTACCACCACTTCTACCTTTCCCACACGCTGACCACCACTTCTACCTCTCCCACACGCTGACCACTTCTACCTCTCCCACACGCTGACAACCACTTCTGCGTCTCCCACACACTGACCACCACTTCTACGTCTCCCACACACTGACCACCACTTCAACCTCTCCCACACGCTGACCACTTCTACCTCTCCCACACACTGACCACCACTTCTACGTCTCCCACACACTGACCACCACTTCAACCTCTCCCACACGCTGACCACTTCTACCTCTCCTACATGCTGACCACCACTTCTACCTCTCCCACATGTTGACCACCACTTCTACCTCTCCCACACGCTGACCACCTCTTCTACCTCTCCCACACACTGACCACCACTTCTACGACTCCCACACACTGACCACCACTTCAACCTCTCCCACACGCTGACCACTTCTACCTCTCCCACACACTGACCACCACTTCAACCTCTCCCACACGCTGACCACTTCTACCTCTCCTACATGCTGACCACCACTTCTACCTCTCCCACACGCTGACCACCACTTCTACCTCTCCCACACACTGACCACCAATTCTACCTCTCCCACACGCTGACCATCACTTCTACCTCTCCCACAAGCTGACCACTTCTACTTCCCGCACATGCTGACCACCGCTCTCCCATACCCTGACCACCACTCTTCCACATGCTGACCACCACTTCTACCTATTCCACACGCTGACCACCGCTTCTACCTCTCCCACACACTGACCACCACTTCTACTTCTCCCACACGCTGACCACCACTTCTACCTCTCCAACATGCTGACCACCACTTCTTCCTCTCCCATACGCTGACCACCACTTCTACTTCTCCCACACGCTGACCACCACTTCTACCTCTCCCACATTACATTACATTACATTACATTACAGTCATTTAGCAGACGCTTTTATCCAAAGCGACGTACAGTAAGTGCATATAGAAAGGTCATCGAAGTAACTACAGAACAGATAAGAAAGCACATTCTTCTCATACAGTATCAGCTATCCCTAGTAACGAACACAGTGCAGTTCACAGTGAACTGGGTAAATCATCTCTACTACAATTCTATTCTAAATAGTATAAACTTGAGTACACAGTTCAACAAGAAGACATACCATGAGGTCCTAGATAAGTATTAGTCCAGGTGGAGCCTGAAAAGGTGTGTTTTCAGGCCACGACGGAAAGCAGGCAGGGTTGGTATTGAGCGTAGGGGAATGGGAAGTTCGTTCCACCACTGGGGAGCTAGGGTGGAAAAGCTCCGCAGTCGGGAGGAGCGAGCGCCATTGACACGGAGGGGGGGAAGTGCGAGGCGCCCTGCTGTAGATGAGCGAAGTGGTCGAGCAGGAACATAGGTCTGGATCAGGTCCTGCAGGTAGACGGGGCCTGTCCTATTAGCTGCAGTATGGGCCAGGGTCAGAACTTTGAACCTGATCCTAGCTGCAACTGGCAGCCAGTGGAGTGACCTCAACAGGGGGGTGACATGTGAAAATTTCGGGAGGTTAAACACAAGCCGGGCAGCTGCGTTCTGGATCAGTTGAAGAGGGAGTATGGCGCAGGCTGGTAAGCTTGCGAGCAGGGAGTTGAAGCTTAGTCAGCTAACTACACGCTGACCACCACTACTACCTCTCCCACAAGCTGACCACGTCTACCTCTCCCACATGCTGACCACCACTTCTACCTCTCCCACACGCTGACCACCTATTCTACCTCTCCCACACACTGACCACCACTTCTACCTCTCCCACACACTGACCACCACTTCAACCTCTCCCACACGCTGACCACTTCTACCTCTCCCACACGCTGACCACCTCTTCTACCTCTCCCACACACTGACCACCACTTCTACGACTCCCACACACTGACCACCACTTCAACCTCTCCCACACACTGACCACTTCTACCTCTCCCACATGCTGACCACCACTCTCCCACACGCTGACCACCACTTTCTACCTCTCCCACACGCTGACCACCACTTCTACCTCTCCCACACGCTGACCACCACTTCTACCTCTCCCACACGCTGACCACCACTTCTACCTCTCCCACACACTGACCACCACTTCTACCTCTCCCACACGCTGACCACCACTTCTACCTCTCCCACACACTGACCACCACTTCTACCTCTCCCACATGCTGACCACCACTTCTACCTCTCCCACATGCTGACCACCACTTCAACCTCTCTCACACGCTGACCACCACTTCTACCTCTCACACACGCTGACCACCACTCCTACCTCTCCCACATGCTGACCACCACTTATACCTCTCCCACACACTGACCACCACTTCAACCTCTCCCACACGCTGACCACTTCTACCTCTCCTACATGCTGACCACCACTTCTACCTCTCCCACACACTGACCACCACTTCTACCTCTCCCACAAGCTGACCACCACTTCTACCTGTCCCACACGCTGACCACTGCTTCTACCTCTCCCACACACTGACCACCACTTCTACCTCTCACACACGCTGACCACCACTCCTACCTCTCCCACATGCTGACCACCACTTCTACCTCTCCCACACACTGACCACCACTTCAACCTCTCCCACACGCTGACCACTTCTACCTCTCCTACATGCTGACCACCACTTCTACCTCTCCCACACACTGACCACCACTTCTACCTCTCCCACAAGCTGACCACCACTTCTACCTGTCCCACACGCTGACCACTGCTTCTACCTCTCCCACACACTGACCACCAATTCTACCTCTCCCACACGCTGACCATCACTTCTACCTCTCCCACAAGCTGACCACTTCTACATCTCCCACATGCTGACCACCACTTCTACCTCTCCCACATGCTGACCACCACTTCTACCTCCCGCACATGCTGACCACCGCTCTCCCATACCCTGACCACCACTCTTCCACATGCTGACCACCACTTCTACCTATTCCACACGCTGACCACCGCTTCTACCTCTCCCACACACTGACCACCACTTCAACCTCTCCCACACGCTGACCACTTCTACCTCTCCCACACGCTGACCACTATTTCTACCTCTCCTACATGCTGACCACCACTTCTACCTCTCCCACATGCTGACCACCACTTCTACCTCTCCCACACGCTGACCACCACAACTACCTCTCCCACAAGCTGACCACGTCTACCTCTCCCACATGCTGACCACCACTTCTACCTCTCCCACATGCTGACCACCACTTCAACCTCTCTCACACGCTGACCACCACTTCTACCTCTCACACACGCTGACCACCACTCCTACCTCTCCCACATGCTGACCACCACTTCTACCTCTCCCACATGCTGACCACAACTTCAACCTCTCTCACACGCTGACCACCACTTCTACCTCTCCTACATGCTGACCCCTTCTACCTCTCTCACACGCTGACCACCACTTCTACCTCTCCCACACGCTGACCACCACTACTACCTCTCCCACAAGCTGACCACGTCTACCTCTCCCACATGCTGACCACCACTTCTACCTCTCCCACACGCTGACCACCTATTCTACCTCTCCCACACACTGACCACCACTTCTACCTCTCCCACACACTGACCACCACTTCAACCTCTCCCACACGCTGACCACTTCTACCTCTCCAACATGCTGACCACCACTTCTACCTCTCCCACATGCTGACCACCACTTCTACCTCTCCCACACGCTGACCACCTCTTCTACCTCTCCCACACACTGACCACCACTTCTACGACTCCCACACACTGACCACCACTTCAACCTCTCCCACACACTGACCACCACTTCAACCTCTCCCACACGCTGACCACTTCTACCTCTCCTACATGCTGACTACCACTTCTACCTCTCCCACACGCTGACCACCACTTCTAACTCTCCCACACGCTGACCACCACTTCTACCTCTCCCACAAGCTGACCACCACTTCTACCTCTCCCACACGCTGACCACCGCTTCTACCTCTCCCACACACTGACCACCAATTCTACCTCTCCCACACGCTGACCATCACTTCTACCTCTCCCACAAGCTGACCACTTCTACATCTCCCACATGCTGACCACCACTTCTACCTCTCCCACATGCTGACCACCACTTCTACCTCCCGCACATGCTGACCACCACTTCTACCTCTCCCACAACTGATATCCTCAAAAATCTTATATTTGAAAAATACAGTTGGAGAAAGTTTTTGTATCACAAAGCAAGATTACTGAGTTAGTTGGATAACTGCAGTAAAATCCGGAACAGTTCTTTTTAATTCAGTCTATGTTCCAGTTTTGGGGGGGGGGTCAGGGTGTTACTCAGTGTTGCTGTCCAGCTCACACAGTAATCCTGCTTTGAGATTCAATATCTTAATTGGACTTCTTGGTCACTTATAAGTTAAATAATTTTTTTAAGAAAACATGTTCAACTCTAGTCCCAGTTCAAATTAAAACTGTGATGATTTCCCTTCTTTTTTTTCTTTTTTAATCTCAGACTGCTACTGAATAAAGACTATACAGTCGACATCAAAACAGCCGTTAATAAATGAAATGACTGTTTCCATAACAACGAGTTATGTGCTGGTTCAGCTGATCCGTCTCGTTTTTAAACTCCAAACTCAAGATGTTGAATCTTGGAGATTACACAAACTGTCAGCATTATGTTCCAAAAGACTGTAGTTCACACTGAATGACATCTCTTTTGAAAATGTTCTAAGACCATCTTGTCGGTTGATGACTTTATGATCTGAATGAGCCTTAAGGGGTTTCGTCAATGTTTGAGGGGTGCGTAGTTTGTATTGTGGCTGTGTGTGAATTTTGACTGTAGTCATGTGCGGTTTTGGATTGCGGCCATGTGCAGTTTTTGATTTCGTTTCTGTGGTTTGGATTGTGGTTCCATTCACAGTTGCTTGTGGTCCTGACTGTCGCTGACCTGGTGAATCGTGCCAGGGTGATGAACCTCAGGAGGAATGTCTGACCTGGTGACTCGTGCCAGGGTGATGAACTTCAGGAGGAATTTCTGACCTGGTGACTCGTGCCAGGGTGATGAACCCCAGAAGAAATGTCTGACCTGGTGAATCGTGTCAGGGTGATGAGCCCCAGGAGGAATGTCAGCAGGTAGCTGGCCAGCAGCACGGCGTTGATGATGACATCAGCCCGCAGCACGTAGGACTGCCAGAGCAGGAAGTACACACACAGCAGCACTGTACTGCCCGTCAGAGCAAGACTGGCACCCACACAGCTTGCACTCTCCTGCAGGTTCCCCTTCACACCTGGGGGGGGGGGGGGGGGAGAGAGAGAGAGAAAGGTAGAGAGAGAGACAAACAGAAAGGACAATAAGAGATAATGAAAACGACATAAGGATGAGAGAGAAAGAGGGAGAGAGGGAGACATAAGAGTAAATTAATTTCACTTTTATTTGTATAGCGCTATTTACAGAGAACTGTCGCACAGACGATTTACAGAGATACAATGAATATAGGTAAAAACTTACCAGTGGGAAGAAAAATACTCAAACGGGGGGCAAAAAATTCCAATTTAAAGAAATGGGAGGAACCCAGGTACTGCTGCTCATTTTTAAGTGTCAAATATAATGCTTAAAAGGGTTATAAAAAATTCACTGTTTGGTGAATTAGCGTAATCTCACGCTGTAAAAATGAGAAAAATCCAACCTTTAATTGACGTTTATTTATTATGAGAGAAAAAAAATCCCTCAAGAAATAATTATTTTTAACAAAACCATGTTGGCCACAATTATTGGCACCGCTGCATTTATATATAGAATAAAGTATCAATTTTTTATATTTGGTCACATATCCTTTGCATGCCATGACTTCCTGATGTCTGTGACCCAACAACATATATTTATTTATATTCATTATATATATATATATATTTATATTTATTTTTACATAGGCCTATATTTATTTATAGCGCTCTAAGTGTAGTGTGCATTTGTCCAGCAGGTGGCGCATACTTTGTGCGAGTCAAGGGTGCCAGCGCGATGCCTCTGCTCTTCAGGAAGTAGAGTAGACCGTTAGAACCGCAAGAGACAAGCCACCAATTAGCTTAATCTCACACTGAAAAAAATAGAAAAATCCAACCTTCAATTGAAGTGAATTTATTATGAGAAAAATAAATCCCTCATCATGAAATAATTATTTTTAACAAAACCACGTGTGCCATTTTTTGCTTGATTTTTTTTTCTCATAATAAATGTACGTCAATTAAAGGTTGGATCTTTCTCATTTTTTCAGTGTGAGATTAAGCCAATTCACCTGACACTCATTTTCCAGAGGGAAGCAAAAAAAAAACATTCACCCATTTGAGCCAATATAGGAGAACTGTAAAAAATTCTTCCCTATAGAAATAGTCGACCAGAACACAGTGTGATTAGGGGGAGAAAAACGGGTTTGCACCGGGTCTATGATTATACACACTTCTATGTACTTGCTGTCACACCGAAATGGAAAAAAGAGTCGAAGGGCCATAGCCTACTTGACGAATTTCAAAACTTCAAGTCTGCATTATACGTTGGGGCACCAAGTCTTAAAATCTGCTACTCATGCCACCTCCATACCAGTGAACTATTTGGAAGGGTATGCAGGGAAAAGCCTTTCATGAGAAAACATGTTAGTTCCATATCATTTCTTAACAGCACTGGCACTTGGTTTGGAACAAGATGTTATGGTCAGATGAGATGAAAATACATGTATTTTGCTTCACACACAGATGGTGGATGAAGGAAGATACGATTAAGCAATTAACATCCTATCATGCTCTGTGGCATGTGTAAATATTGCTGAGCAGGCCCAGTTGACCTCGATTTTGGATCAAGATGGCAAGAGGAAAAGATCTAAGTGACTTTGAAAGAGGGCTCCTTATTGGGGCACAGATGGCAGGAGCTTTAGTCACAAAGACTGCTCAACTGACAAGATAGATAGGTACTTTAGGTACTAGTGTTTCAATAGGAACAGTGACTGAAGCGACATCTGCATTTACATCTCTGGGATAGACAGCAGTAAATAGGGGAGGAAATTGTGGTCGAAAGTGCACATTCGATGACCGTGATGCTCGTGCATTCGTGCAATATGTAAGGAAAAACAGAAGAGCAACTCTTCCTCAGGTGACTGAGAATGTCAATGCAGGACGTGATAAGACTGTCAGCAAGAAGAGTCCGTCGACAACTGCATAGAGAGGGATATTATGGTAGGGTTGCAGTGCATAAACCCCTCATTACAAAGGCGAATGCACATCTGAGAGTTCAGTGGTGCAAAAACCAGAGGCACTGGTCTACAAAGATGTGAAAAAAAGTGATACGAGTCATCCTTCGCCATATTCTCGACAAGTGGGCGAGTGCATGTGTGGCGTACACCAAGAGAATGGTACAGGCCTGAATGCTTGACCCCTTCAGTGAGTGTAGCTCTGTTATGCTGTAGGGAGCATTTTCCGGGCATGGGTGAATGTTTTTTTTGCTTCCCTCTGGAAAATGAGTGTCAGGTGAATTGGCTTAATCTCACACTGAAAAAATGAGAAAAATCCAACCTTTAATTGACGTACATTTATTATGAGAAAAAAAAATCAAGCAAAAAATGGCACACGTGGTTTTGTTAAAAATAATTATTTTTTTTTCTCATAATGTTTAGGTACACTTGTCCCCTTAGAGGGAAGGGTCACTGCAAATCAATACAAAGTTATTCTGAGTGATCACCTTTATTCTATGATGAAACATTTCTATCCTGATAGAAGTGGTCTCTTCCAGGATGACAATGCCCCCATCCACAGGGCACGAAGGGTCACTGAATGAATAGTTTGATGAAAATTATGTGAATCATATTCTATGGCCTTCACAGTGACCAGATCTCAACCCAATTGAACACCTATGGGAGATATTGGACCAACGTGTTAGACAGTGCTCTCCACCACCATCATCAAAACACCAAATGAGGGAATATCTTTTAGAAGAATGGTGTGCCATCCCTCCAGGAGAGTTCCAGAGACTGGTAGAATCTATGCCAAGGCACATTGAAGCTCTTCTGGTGGCCCAACACCTTACTTAGACACTTTATGTTGGTTTTTCCTTTAATTTGTCACCAGTCTGTATACCTATTTCTGACATGTAGGTATGTGTAGCCTATCTCATCACATTATATGGAATCAACCTAAGATTTTATTTTCCACAACTTGCATGTCACAAATTACTGTATAAACTGCATTGACATTCGAAAGATTAAGTTACGAAACCTCTTTTTCTCAGATTCAAGTTTTTGTATTTTATACATTATTACCGGTAAAACCCCAGAAATCGAACTGGCGTTGGTTTCGCCGCTTGCCCCCTCTCCGCAGCTGGTCCACTCCACCCTCTTTAAGAACGGACGTTTTCCTGTTTTTTAGCCCACGGCGGCCCCTCCTTGCAGTTGTGCTTGACACCAGTACCACCTACAGTACAGTACTTGACAATCAAGGAGCATCTTTATGAAAATGACTTCTACTCCCAACCTAAGACCAGTGAGTTTATGAAAAATGTGGACAAATGCACACTACACTTAGAACAATATAAATAAATATAGGCCTATGTATAAATAAATAGAAATATATATAATAAATATATGGATAAAGAAGTGGGTATACTCCGTATACCTTGTGATGGTAATTTTCTGTTTTTTAATATGTGTGTTAATTTAGAGATGTGTATTAATTAAGAGACAAACACATTATTAACATTTAACATTTATTAAAGCTCTTTGATTATTATTTAGTCTAACAGTAATGCCTTGGTAAGGGAACAGAGAGTTTTCAGTCAGCACATGAGCTGGATCAAACCGGTTCTCTCTGTGTCTGTCCCTCTTAGAGGAAAACAGGCAGCCTAGAAGATACGCGGCGATGTTATTGTTAGTGAGAGTCTGCTTGAACATTCTGATATTATGGCAAGGTCAGAAGTTATCTGGAGACTCAATACTATTAAACATAGGTTGTCAGCTAAATGTCTTTCTCTGTACTGTGATATTATACATAGAGTCCGCTCCTTCTGGCAAATCAGAAGGAAAAGTTATAAATGTCTTCTGTACTTCCTGTTCGAGAGAGAGCTTTTTGGTGAGCACTCTCTCGTTTGGTTTATCTGCAAATAAACAAATTATTATTATATATCTTAGACGGGTTTGTTGTGATTCTGTTGGAACAGACTTTGCTTCACTGTGGGTAGAAAGGGAAATTTCCACGACAACCTCCGTATACCCTCCACTACACCACTGCACATACATATGAAACACATAAGGGTATACCGGGTCAGCTGCCAGTGTGTGGTGAATATGCAGTGGCTGGTGACAGAGCAAACAGGATAAAATAATGGGCAGAAAAGCAAAGACAATTTCACCTGTACTACCTTACATAACTTAATTTAACATGAGATCAGCTTCATTACAGTGTGGTGATAAGCTTGGCATGTTTATCCTTGATAACATAACCTCCGAAATGAAGCTAGATGCAGGGCTTAGACGTAGATATCAGTGCTTGAGGATAACATAAGACCTGAGCCTGGACCCAACGAGCTAGAACATTTCCATATGAACAGAATGATCCCACGCCATGAAATAAATTAATCTGTAATGAATACAGAATATTAACACACCGTTACATATTTCCCCGTTACCACGGTGTTTCTCTCGCTAATAATAGGCTACTAACCGCGAGAACCGCTTAAATCCAGAACTTTAGTAGATGTACACATTCTCACGTTTCAGCTCATGCTCTAATTTTGAAAGACTTATTGAGGGGGCGTGACATCACATAGAAAGCAATACCCCTGATTGGCTGACTACATTTGTGGATCGTATAAACAATCTCCGCGGTAAAACAGTGTCAAAATTATTTGTAGACAAATGCGAAGCGATCCACAAGTACACTGAACCGCAAACACAGATTTGACACTTGAACGCTGAACATTGCACAGAATTTGTACGCGTGTCTTGAAACAGGGGTTTGAAAATACAAGTTAGACTGTGTTTGTTTTCAAATTGTGAAGAGTGTATTTGTAGATTGTTACACCCAAAAACAGCGGAACAGTAGTGTCAGAATTATGTAAATAAATGCGAAACTACAATCTACAAATAGAATACCAGAATTTGAATGAATGCAACATGATTTGTCTGTGTATGTGGGTCACACACGCAGACAAATCATGTTGCATTCATTCAAATTCTGGTTTTTAAGTACAGGTCACTGAATTCTATTTGTGGATCATGATGCATTTGTTTGTGGATTTTGAATCTATTTGTGGATCGTGTTTTATATTTGTTAGTCGTAACCTTAGTTTTATTTTGTTCCGTCGACCAGTAGGGTTGTCAACTTATGAATTATTAAAACCAACTACGTCGCAAGGGACAGTCATACCGTTTAAGTGGATGCCCAGGCCGCTGGCAGGATGGCCGAGCTGACCGTTGAAACACGTTGACATGATAAAATCTTGAGAATGTGCAGGGGGATGCCCAAGTCGCTGCCTCACAGATCTTCAGTGCTGCCTATGATGTAGCCATGCTCTTTGTTGACCTACACTGGACATTTTCAGGTAAGGGATTAGTACTAGCCTCATAGGCCGTAGCTATCGTCTTCACTACCAAGCGGGAGAGGCTCTGAGCCAAGAGTACCTTTCCCTTAGACTTTCCATAGCAGACAATAAGTTGCCCTGTACATCTGATGCAAGCGGTAGCTTCAACATAGTGTCGCAGCTCACGCACTGGACATTCCAAGTGTGCATCACCCAGGTCCCTGCAGTGTGACTCCAGAGTCATCCGGCTGCCACCTAAGACACTCTGCGCTGATGGAGAGAGCGCAGAGCTCACCAATGCCCCTAGCCGACGCCATTGCTAGCAGAAATGCTGTTATAAAGGAAAGCCATTTAAGGCTGGTCATATCGAGATGCTCATAAGGCTGACTCGTAAGCGCTCCCAAAACCAAAGGTAGACCCCAGGAGGGAGCCACCGCAGACCTCGCACCCTTCAGGACCCGGCTAATAAGGCGATGGCTCCCTGCAGGCCAGTTGTCCACCAACACATGCCTGCTAGATATGCCAGCAGCAGGGCTGCCTTGCCACGATCAAGCATGGATTGCAAAAAATCCAGTATGACAGAAATTGGTCACGGCGGTGAAACCTAAACGTCTCCTTTGCACCAGCTGTAGGCATATCGGCTGAGCGGAGAATTGTTTCTAGAGAGGCTGAGTAGTCCGCTGAATCTCCAGTGTATCCCGAACCTTCCACTGAACCTCTTTCAAATTGGTCAAATGTGCAGGACCGATACTGAGAAAACAGGGTGTTACACGCTGCTGTGGAAAGCGCATCAAACCCATCACAGTCCGGATCCATGTTTGAATCCTCCTCGGCTGGAGGCCGACCACACCCAGGGTAGACTCCTTAGTCAATCAACGGAGCGCACACGCTCACAGATTGTAAAATAAAATCTCACTAGGGTGCGATCACACCAGGATAGATTGGAATCAGCACTGGGGTAAAGATTACTTCCCCACATACAAAATAATCAGCACAAGGAATGCAAATCTTCATATGGCTATAAGAAATGTGGCAGCACTGAGTGCCTAACCGCAGTATATGCTATACAAAAACAATAACAAGTTTAGCGTTAGCAATAACAAACGAAAACAATGATACCCAGTATCTTATTAGCAATGCTACCAGCAATTAATCACATGCGAGTGCTATCACCGCCTTTGGAGGACGGCGAAGAACCGTAGCCCCGACCAAAGTCACAAGGCGCTTGTGATAGCACAGCAAACAAAACTTCACGTCTCCATTCTAGCATCCACGCGAGAAGAAGAGGACTCCTTTTCTCTCACTCAATGAAATAACTGTGCTGATTGGTGGCGAGCAGACCTGGATAACGGTGCTGATTGGTGGTGAGCAGACCTGAAGAGGGTATCTCTGGAACTACTGCCCCAGATATTTCTTAGGCAGGCCTGGAGCAGGCCAGAGGATGGAGGCCACACCAAGGCTTGGTGCCTCTGCTCCCACTGACCCCAGTACAGACCTATGATGAGCAGGCCTGAAGCTTGGTGCCTCTGCTCCCACTGACCCCAGTACAGACCTACGGTGAGCAGGCCTGAAGCTTGGTGCCTCTGCTCCCACTGACCCCAGTACAGACCTATGGTGAGCAGGCCTGAAGCTTAGTGCCTCTGCTCCCACTGACCCCAGTACAGACCTACGGTGAGTAGGCCCAAGGCTTGGTGCCTCTGCTCCCACTGACCCCAGTACAGACCTACGGTGAGCAGGCCCGAGGCTTGGTGCCTCTGCTTCCACTGACCCCAGTACAGCCTGAGAAGCTCCAGCGCAGCCATGAGGAAGAGCAAACACAGGTCCAGGGTGAGGTTTCCATCAGGATAGCTCAACACTTGGCCTGGGGAAACACATCATAGCAAACACATCACAAACCTCGCTAACGTTGGAAATCCATACGCAACTCTGCAAAGTCAATGTATATAGTCAATGTACAGGTACAGCTCAAAAAATTTGAATATCGTGAAAAAGTTCAATATTTTTTGTCACTCATTTCAGAAAGTGAAACTCATATATTATATAGATTCATTACACATAGAGTGAAATATTTCAAGCCTTTATTTCTTGTAATTTTGATGATTATGGCTTACAGCTAATGAAACCCAAAATTCAGTGTCTCAGAAAATTAGAATATTTTGCTTTGACATATTTTTAAAGTATTATATTTAATATTTGGTCGCATATCCTTTGCATGCTGTTACTTCCTGACGTCTGTGACCAATCAACATCAAAAGACTCTCGATATCTTATTTTCAGGTACTGTTACAAGCGATACTATAACCTCTCTGCATTTGAACTGATCTCTATGGGAATTGGGGGGTGAGACTACATTCAGCTGTAAATTACCCTTTAAGGGTTGTTTCTCCTGACTTTTTTCCCCATAGAGTTCTATAGAAAAATGAGTCAGGAGAAATAACCCTTGCAGTGATCCATCCACATCTACTCCATATCTGGCAACAGAGTGATGGTTTGGGGCTCGTTCGATAGCTCAGACCCTTGATGACTTACAGCCATTTAGCCAGCCAAGTGTTAAAAAATGGATTATCAGTCATAAACCCTGGGAACTGGTGGCGACTTCTTTGAGGGTGCAATAAAACAATTCACCAGATGGCCTAAGAACCCTTTTCCTTCCTCTAACCTCTACTGACTGTTCCAAACCACCAATCACAAGGTCGTAAATGACAGCTGGAATTGACCCTACAACTGGAAATGGCATTCCTAATAACGCCGGGAACTCAGGCCTGTTACTGAATGACTCTTGGACTCTATGGACTGAAACAAAGCTGTATATGTATCTTGCATCATATGTATGTGCATGTAAATTAGTAATTGTGGAAGTATAAAGTAATTGTGGATAATATGATAAATGTGGTGAATTGGGATTAATACTAATTGAAGTGTGGGGTATGTGAAAGTATAGAAGGGAGAGGAATGTGAAAGAAACTTTTGTAAGTTATCAGGGATGCACTTGTCAATATAAGTATCTGGAACCTAGAGTGGCCATCACTGGGACCTCACCGGATATCTAGATAAATGATAGGGAAGATCATAAGATCACGTGCCATCGTTCAAAGAATCTTATTACTATCACTAGATTGGGGGGAGTAGACTATGCAGTTTCTCTCCCTGGAGGGGGGTCCCCGGGTGGTGAGAAGTTACATCTCTTCCTGCTAGACCTTATTTGGACAAACAAAGGGAATTGTGGAATGTGGAAGGCTTGCTCAGGACTGCATTTAAGGGAAGTGCAAAGGGATATTCAAAGAGAATCTGCTTAACAGTTCTCCTGGTACCATAGTCAGACCGTACGGAATCATTTGGTTATATACTTTGTTCATGTTTATTTGCCTTAGCAGAATGTTTTTCTGTGTTTAGCTATAGGTATTGAATGTGTTCGTATTTGCTCTCACAGTAGTAGCCAGTGATTATTGTGATTAATAAATTATCATGTTTCACATTATCTGCATCTTTCTTTTCAACCCTTTTTCCAGCTTCAATTGCCTGTATGATCTGAGCTGCAGTGTTCCGAGCACTGTGGTATGTATGCTTGAGTCTCAAGAGTCAGAAACCCTTCGTGTCGCTCAGGGCTGAGTACAAGTTCCCAGTATGGGAGAATCTGCGTAACAGGTCTCCTGGTGCTGTAGTGATACCATAGTCATTAAAGTATGGGTAAGATTATAACTGACTTCCCACACCATGCATATTCTGGTTCTGTGTGTAGCTGAAGACTAGGCTAGACAAAATATTTACTCTCTATTTCCTTTCTTCAATCTTTACATTCTGTAATTGACTGCTAATTCTAAGCTAATGACCTCCCTGCCTGTTATTCAATTATTTTTATATTTAACTTGCGTGGTCTCCATGACTCTCATCCATCTTATACCCTTTTCAGCCTAAATTACGACTGAAGAGTCAGGGGGACAATTCTGACCAAGGACCAACTGATCAGTGGCCTGGTACAGCAAGTCTTTAGTGGCATTCTCAAGTTGGGAAATGCAGCCAAGTTCTGCCCGCAAAACAGGGTTGGTAGTGCATGGTTCTGGTGATTTGATGTGAAGAGAACCCTTGGGCGTTCTACGTCGGTTCTTGTCAAATTCGCCTTAAGGAGCCCTCTGAATGCACTCTGACCTGGGCTTGCAACTATCTATGTAAAAAATAATGCATGTGTTAGCTAGACCCCCAACCTCTGCATTCTCCAACGAACTGAGATTCAGCAATAATGCTGATTCTGGCAAGCACATATTGAGTAATGGTGGTAATCTATCTGTTATCTATCTGTTATCTATCTGCTATCTATCTGCAATCTATCTGCTATCTATCTGCAATTGGACTGTCTGCGTACATGCCTTCTTCTGTTTCCCTAGAAAATTCCCAGGGGTGCCAGATGAGAACCCTCTTTACTCACTCTTGTAGATGATCATGGAGAGAGTGGACAGGAAGTAGAAGAGGAAGTAGATTGCCGACAGGTAAAGGAGAAGCTGGAGGGGCACTGAGGACAGCTGGTAATGAGGTCAAGGCCAGCTTTCACTCAGCAGAGCGCCACTTTCCATCAAAGCCTTTATACATGCAACGCACATCAACATGTTGGACTTATTTACATTTTATTCCAGCCTACTTGATGTTGTTCATAAAAACAAAGGTTAACTAACCTCCAAATACAGGCAGTGACCATCCAGCGAAAACAGAGATGTCAGGCTCCAGTTTCTGCTTGTTTTCCGTTCATTATTGTAAGTATTTGGTCGGCTAAGAGTCTGTATATCTTGTTACCATTCCCTAAAGTGGCCGCAGATGGTAAGACAATCACAAAAACCTTAAGAATATAAACTAAAATATAGCTTTATAGATGATGCCTTCAGTGAGGTGGGCCAGAAATTAATTCTGCCCTAAGAACTGGAAGAATGAGTCACGCATTTCCTCTGACAGGATACGTTTAGCAATCAATCATTTCCTCTGACATATAATGACGCATACGATTAGTTTAATTTCACACTTCAGTTTAAATGTATGCATACGCGTCAGCTTATGAAGTCCAAGTAAATATTACAGTTATATCTATCTGATGCTTACAGCGAAACATGCGTGACTGACTGAAAGGATACCACAGTGGACGTTCGGCCTGAAATAAAAAGACACAGGTTCCAGTAACATGTATAAAGGTTCGTGGGCTACTTTAATTAAATAATGCAGCAAGCTAAATTGCACATTAAATGCAAGAAAATTATTTAGTTCCCAAGAAACTAGTTCCGCCTTCTACCCTGTCCCGTTTAGCAGTCTTCAGTTCAGATCCAATTCGACCTTAAAAACTGTAGCCTACTAAAGCCGTACTGTACTGCACACGATCGATAGTGACGGTGACATCAACCATATTTAGAAAAATTCATATGAAGGACCTTGAGATGAGGTGACGCGTAATTGCGTACACCGTGACAGATAAAACGGATACCTCGCCTTTTTCGATCACGTCTGCATTCCAGTGCAGTCTAATAAGTAGCAGCGCGTGTCTGGTTACCCTGGACGATACCAAATATTCCAGCCCTCACGCATCCCAATGTCAATTTTTTCCATTGAGCTCGAGGCTACTCAGCTACTTACAGCCGAATTAGTCATTCGTAATTACCTCATATTTATCATCCTTTAGACCTGCAGAAATATACATAGCTAAATCCTCATGATGGCACAACGTCATTGTAAGTTATGTATACATATAGCCTTATAGTTTTCTGAAAATACTTGTTACAGGGATCATTTTTATGTTTGATCACTGTTTATCATAAATGAGGTGTTTTACATTTTTTATTAGAGCTAGCTTTGATTTCTACAGACTAGCTAGCAATAATGTAGCTGGGCAAAAATGGGGAAAGTAATTTGTTGCATATCTTTTCCTCCCACAGGTAACTTACCGAGTAACGTTACCTAAATGTTAACCCTGATCTGAGCCAACTGGACTTTACATAAGTAACGTTAGCACTTTAAAACCATGCAAACGTCTAACTTGCTTTGTGGTTTCCAGCTGATGTTTATAGCCAACTTGGTTTGATAAATTTAGGATATAGTTAGCTTGCTGTTGCTAGCTACTTAGGCTATAACTTTGGTAGGTGCCCAACGTTTGGTAGTTTAAGTCGATCATCGAACATACGGCAACATTGTTATGTATGACAGCGCTTTGACTGTAACAAATTTACTTTGTTTGGAATTGGATCTTTAATATGGAATTTCACTTCAGAGAGCCAAACCTGTATCTATAGCAACGCGTCCACTTACCCGACCTAACTGCCGCCATCTTGAACATGTTGCCCGGGAATCTGAATTACACTGGTTGGATTGTAGAAGCACTGCGCAGTAGCGTGATCAAGACGCATTTTCGGGGCATTTTTTCATGCGACTTCGGGTGCGTCATACTTGCCAACCTTGAGCCCTCAGAAATAGGGAGATTTTCCGAAACCACCACGGGGGGTCTGGGGGTCTGGGGGTCCTCCTCCCCTAGAAAAAAACTTAATTTCCTGCATTCTAGTGAATTTTTAAGGGTGTGAATTACAAAATAAGAAGCAGACAGAAAATCAGTTTGAAAAAAAGTTTATTACTAGAAATATATATATCCACAAAAATACATTGACATACAGTAGGCTATACTGTATACATCAAAAAAACAAACATCCTCATACATTCAAAATACATCCATGTAATACATTAGGCTAATATTGTATAATTATTATTTTTTGTTTTTTAAAGGGTTTTAAGTACTTAACTGTTCATTTAATACAATCTCTTTTCTTAATTTTTATAAAGGGTGCCAAGAAGTCACTGAGAAGTCACACCTCCATGTTTTACAATAGGCGTAACTCACCCCTTTAGCGCTTTCAGATATAAATATGAATTCTTCTTTCCAGGATTGCTGAAATTTTGAAGAGTATTTATTTTTCTTTGGCTCCATTTTCTTCACGCGTCGCTCCTGAAGTGTGTAGCTGCAGCATTTACACTCGATCGAGTGCTGCCTGACGGATGGCCAATCACAACATGCAGGCGTCTCATCGCGTTGCGTTATGATTGGATTAGCCTACAGACAACAATCCCCGTCTCATCGCATTGCGTTATGATTGGATAGTAAATCCCCGTTAACCAGCCACGTAGATACAAGCGTCAGATTAAAAAAAAAATAAAAAAAAGATATGTTGTCTCCGGGTGATTACCGGGAGAGGACAGTGAAAATCTGGAGTCTCCCGGGAAAATCGGGAGGGTTGGCAAGTATTTGTACTGTCTCGATATCTGATCTCCTGGCTTTTGACCCCGGACTCGAAATAAAACTACGTTTCTGCTTTATCCTGGTCTGCTGGGTTTTTCAGAGTCCAGACGTAACAAGTTTAGCCAACGTTTGTTAACCGACTTTAATTTCATAATTCACTCCCAGAATGTTCCTTATGCAAAAGCTATGTTGGACTGAAGTGACAGAACAGAACCAAGCTAGCTCAAGCTGTTGTACGCACACAGGCAGACCGGTGCAAAGACCTTTTGAGGGGCAGGTTGTCAAAAACTGAGAAAACAGCACATCAACCTATAAAAAGTAATTGGAGACACTTGGGTGCTAGGGGGGTCCAGGGGCATGTAAGGTGTACCATAAGCACTGTGTGTGCAACAAACTTGCACAGCGCTTATAGTACGCACAGTGCTTATGGTACGCACGTCGCTTATGGTACGCACGTCGCTTATGGTACGCACAGCGCTTATGGTACGCACATTGCTTATGGTACGCACAGCGCTTATGGTACGCACAGGGCTTATAGTACGCACAGCAATTATGGTACGCATAGCGCTTATGCGCTTATGGTACGCACATCGCTTATGGTATGCACAGCGCTTATGGTACACACAACGCTTATGGTACGCTGTAGGCGCGCTTGGCATAGGCATCATTCAAGTGTCACAAAGCGAAGTGCTCGGTCTGACACTCAACAAAATTACTCTGCAGTGTTAACCCACATCGAACACATAAGTCTTCACTAACATCTGTCATAAACATACTATAGCCTAATGGGAATAACCCAGTTCAACCAATTTTATCTGGATGATTCTAATCATTATTCCTATTATGGTACACCTACTTATTACCTCTCTTTACAATGAAAAAGATAGTGTTCAACGTCGTAAGTTTTTGCTATTATTTTATGGTCCACCACAACCAATGGAGTATAATTCATGGTAGGCTATTATACCTAACGTATGCTCGTACCACAATCCTCATAGGCCTATTACCGTTTGAATTTTAATTGGAGAGATTATGCAAAGATGTGTAGCACAATCACCCCTCCATTTGCTAGAGTAGTTTATTCTTAATTTAATATCTCGTACGTTACGCAATAGAATGCTTTGAAATTTGTTCATATAACCTATAAATACCGTATTTCCGCTAATAGAGGCCCCCGGAAAACCACATGTAGGACCCGGCCTCTATTAGAGGCCCGGCCTATATTAGAGGCCGGCCTCTATTAATATATTTACAGATTGACCAGAATGAGTTAGGCTAATCAAGATCAAGTCAGTCAGTTTATTGAAATACCGTGCAATTACAGATTGTCAAACATAGCCTACCGTACAAAACATACGGTAAATGCAAAGATTGCTAAACATACAAAACATACCATACAAACATACCGGTAAATGCAACAAATTTAACAAGATATTACCGGTAATTTAACATCAACAAACCAGTGCAACAGTGGATACCCGGTAATTTTAAGTCAAGTAAAAAACAGCGAACTTCAACTTAGAGGTAGCCTACGGCTCACAATATGAAAAAAAAATCCGTAAAGGCCTAGCATTTAGGCTACTGCACATTAAAATAAAATACCACAGTAGGCTGATCAGATTCAGTTGAAAATTACCGTACCGGTAAATTGAAGAAGTTCACAACTTATAGGCTAAAGTGCAGTCACGTAACGTTACAGTAGTTTAAGCCTACGTATAGGCTACAATCAGATCAGTTACAAATAAAGCAAAACCAGAAATAAAAATACAGCTTACCGTACCGAGATGAAAAAAAACTCCAAGTGTTACCATTAGGCTACGGCGTTTCACTATCCTCTCCCTCCTCTCCCCCTCCCTCCTCCAAATCACTATCCACACCCTCAGCAGAACCATCCTCCTTATCAGCATCCTCAAAAACAACAAGTTCATTGTCGTACAGTTCCTCCTCATCTTCCTCGTCCTCAGCCGCACGCCTGTTCTCCTCCTCTCGCTGTCGGAGCTGGGTGAGGGCCTCTCGCCCAGCAGCAGAGGGCTGTCCCTCCCTGAAGCAGAGGATGAGGTCGTCTTCACTCCCGTCGGGTTTCACAGACTGGCCACACACTTTGAAGGACTTGATGATCAGATCCGTGTCCAGCTGGTCCCAGGCGGAGAGCACCCAGTCCACAAGCAGGCGGCGGGCAGGGGCTCTCAGGTTCCCTCCAGATGTGTAGGTCTTGTCTGCGTCCCCAGCCATCCAGTCATCGTAGGAAGCATGCAGGCTCTGTTTGAATGGCCCGTTCCACATCACGTCAGGGGCTTGGATGTATTTGGTGCAGCCTCCTGGGATCACAGCAGTTGTGATATTGTAGGTTTTCAGTTCTGCTTTGGTGGCCGCACTGATGTGGCAGCGGTAGGCATCCCACACTAGGAGGCGGTGGCTGAAACTGAACTTTCCTACTACTGAGTTGAGCCATTCAGTGGTGAGCTCATCATTCATCCAGCCATTCCCAGATGTGGCAATCACTGCTCTTGTGATCTCCTGCTGCATTGCCTTCACTTCACGTTTGGCTCCTTTGAAGACGATGAAAGGCTTGAGTTTGGTGCCGCCTGCCTTGGCTGCGAGCACAACCGTGAGATGGCTCTTCTCATGGCCAGTCGTTTTCAGGGCCACGCTCTTCGTGCCTGTCAACAACAATAATAACGTTACGTTAATAATTTTACTTGTACCGGTATTGTACTTTACATTGCACTTTGCATTTGAAACAAATCTCACAGTGCATTTTCATTTAACGAAATACAGGGATAATGTAGGGTTAACGTTACCTGTATGGTCGATAGTAGTGGGAGACACCATGTCAAACCACACTGCAGTCTCGTCCATTGCAATGATGTCCTGGTGTGCAATCCCTTTGGAGCTGACAGCCTTGCCAACGTAGTCAACAAACGAGACGAGTTTCTCAGTGAGAGCATCGGGGTCTTTTTGCGCCATGGTGGTACGGCGACGCAGTGAGAGTTGATTACGCTTCATAAACTTGTCTAACCAGCCCCTGCTGGCCACAAATCTCTCGCCCCCATCGCTAACATCACTGACGGTCTGGTAGATTTCCAGAGCCTTCTTTTGGATCATTTTTCTCGACACGCGGTTGTGTTCTGCTCGCATGGAGTAAACCCAGTCCAAAAGCCTGGTCTCCAACTCTTCGCTAACTTTTTTCCTCCCCCCTCCACTAAGACGATTTCGTTTCTTGTCCTCAGAATTCATCTCCTCCTTTTGTTTTCTCCACACCCTAATTCTTTTCGGATCAATTTGGAATTTCTTTGCCGCCTTCTCGCCTGAGTTCTCCTCTGCATATTTTACCACCTTCTCCTTGAATTGTAAATCGAAACTTCGACGTCGTTTGTTCGCCATGACGATGGGTTTCGTGGGTGGGGCTGGAGCACTCAATGGCTACCGTAATTTCTGTACCGGTAATTGCTGCTCATAACGACCGGTACTCTCAGTCAGAAGTGAATCAAAACAACAAATTTTCTCTCTCTTTCTTTCTTTTCTCTTTATTTTATACTGCTAGTATAATTTCTATTAAAATGTTAACCTGATTGTTTCTATTAGCCTATTATATTTAAAAATATATATAAATAATTAAACCAAAAGCCACTCCAATACTGGCCTGGCCCTTAATAGTGGCCCCCGGCCTCTGTTAGAGGCCCGGCCTATATTAGAGGCCCGGCCTATATTAGAGGCCCGGCCTCTATTTGCTCAGGTCACTGGGACCCCAGGCCTCTATTGGAGGCCAGGCCTCTATTATAATGCCGGCCTCTATTAGAGGAAATACGGTAGATACTCTTTCTACTGAAACAAACAAAATTATATTAACCTTGCGTTACATAAACAAGCGTTACTGCTCATATGTTGTAGTATTGCGCCTTTGATATTCAACATAATAATACGGCATTCCTGGAGTACTTTAGCAAAATATAGATCAACATATTAACAGCGTTTCATTATCATTCCTTTATTCTATGCGAAGAAATAATGCAAAGAGTTTCTTCCTACTTGATGTAACAAACGGTATGTTTCTTGGCACTGCTTGTGCCTTTTCTATCAATAGTAGCGCTATTTTGTTTTTCTTGATTCCAACACACCGACCAGTACGATGGGCTTGTTATGATGTACCTTTCACGTTAATCTAACGTCATAAAATTGAATATTCACGAAGCGAGAGCGTTTTAAAGATAACTGAAACACTTTTTATTCCCTCTTAACACAACACAATTATGTACAGACTCACCATTGAACATGAATATTTTGTTATCAAAAACTGCATTCTTACCTCTAGAAATGACAACATTCTGTTGAGCTTGTGTTGGTCTACTCTTGTGTGTATTTGTAGCCGATTAAATGCAGTAAAACGCACGATATGGTACTTTTACCAAAACTGAAACACTTTCTGCTATTATTACCATGCTCACAAAGTGTAACGAATAATAATCTAGCGCGAGGAACATCGCTCAAAACAAGCCATAATTCTTCGCCGTTTTGAAAATATTTGCTCCCTTCTTCGCTTGGCGTTCATGTAATCTGAGTACACATAACAGGGCATTTTTATTGCATAATAAGTAAGTTTCGTAATTGCGTGATCTAAATCACGTCTATGTGCGCTTACAATTTTGTAATTACAAAATGCAGTTTACAGCATCTAAAATTACTATATTTCATTATTTTCTATTGATATCATGATCTAACATCAAAATACATTAAATGAGTCAAAGAAAACTAAATTACTGTGAAATTTGTTTTAATCACTTTTGTAACACCAAATGGAGGGGTGATTGTGCTACTGATCAAAAGAAAAGGGCAGATGGTTCATAGCATAGTTTGTAGGCTAGATTGACGTGCGCTTTCACCAGAAGGAGAGTGGAAAGAGGAGTCAAAATTACCTGCGAACATTGTAGCCATAGGCTACACTGAACATGGAAATGCAGCTAGCTTTCTCAGGTACAAGATCGCTATATTGCTCACTTAGCAATATACAACCTATCTATCTATTGAGAAAAACAATAGATAATAGATATTGTTGTATAGGATTCAGAGATGGCCAATTTAAGCCATGCACCTCTCCTGCTTTTACGCAAGTTGATCAACGCCGTATTCTAAGTCAAGCTCCGCGGTTGCTTTTCTCAAAATGTGGGTGGCACACGGCATGATACTCTAATAACCTGTTTCTTGTACCTGCCCCCTGGGTTGCCAGCTTTCTACTAAAAAAATGTCTGTGGAGGTATACATTTTCAACGTGTCAGTGACAGTGCCTTTAATAACCGCATTTTCCTTTGTAAAATCCTCCTTTTGTGAATTTATTTGCTCTTGGGTGGTGGGGGAGGGAATGAACGTATTAATACATCACATCATAGCCTTCATGAAATGATCATAACTCCTAGATATTGACGACTGTCATCACACAATCAAAAAACAATCGTTGGACAGTAGTTATATTATTAAGTAAACAAATACATTGTTGGTTTTACTTTGAAAAAATTATTTTAAAATCTTTTTTTACGATTTACCTTTAAAATCATGTACAGTGGCTGAGCACAATATTATTAGTGACGTCTTCAGCTTAACCAGTTGCGGCCCTATCTTACACGCGGCGCTAAACGCAAGAGTCTTTGCGATCTTACACCCGGCACAGGGTTCATTATAACGCCTAGCGCTCACGTCGTTTAAGTACCATGCATTCTTGCGCCCATTGCAAGTGAACTGGGCATGTTGATGAGGAGTGGCCAGGATAGTTTTGGTGTATTGCTATCTTGAGCCAGCAGAAATCACTTGCGCTAAAACCACCACAAACCGAGGGCTTGTTTCAGAAAAGCGGTTTGCGAGGATTTCCACAGATCGCAATTTCTTGTCAAAACGCCTTTCACGAAAATGCATCGCTCGCAAATCGCAAATAAAAGTGCGATGACTACAGGCCACTCGCACATCTAATTATTTTCTCGCAAATATGGCGTTTCCTTTAATTGTGCGAAGACCGAGGCACGCTCCAGAAATAATCTTCTTTGTGATCGCTTCCAACATTTAGATAACTATGGAGATTAGTTGCTAGAAAGATATCACTTACAAAAACATATATAGCCTACATAAAAGTTTATTTTTAAAAGTATACTTAAGTACATCAAGTTTATTTTAAAGTAGACTATATTTTACGTAGACAACTTTATAAAACTAAATAGGTCTATGTATTTAAAGTATTTTCTGTATTTATGTATTTCCTGGAACTAAACGTTAAGTATAGGCTACTACCTTTTATGACTACCTTTTATACTTCTAAACTTGTAAGCTACTTGAAACCGTGATCTTAATTTACTTCTGCAAAGTAAAATGAAAGTGCACTTTAAGTAGCCTACATTGTCTGTGATTTAGTTCAGAAAAAGTTTAAAAACATAGGCCTTCTTTTATAAACTTCTTTTTTGTAAGGGATGGAATATTATGCTTATGCGACCTTCTTGATTTTTGGCAATACACTAATACACTAACATGTAACAGAGCATGGCCCTACCTGTCTCGCTTCAAATAGTGACAGCTCTGCGCCTCCTGGCACCCGGCAGCTTTCTCTGGGTTGTCGGACATAGGACAATGTTATGGAATAAGCAACGAAAATTCGTCTGTAAAGTGACAACAGCACAACGCTTTGTAAATAGCCTACTGATTTCATTCAGCCTGCAACACAGACGTCAAGTGAAAGAAGACGTTTATGCACTGAGTGGTCTCCCAAATCTCTTTGGTGCAATTGATGGGTGAAAAATTCCCACCAGTGCATCGAATGAGAACTAACACACTTTTGTGTGTAGAAAAGTAGCCTAACACTCGTTAAATACTGCCTACAAGTTATATGTGATGCCCTGGGACTAAATGGGAGCACACACGACAGCTACATTTGGAGCAACTGTGTGAGCAATTCTTATTACTGATGGATGGCTTCTATGTGACAATGGGTAGGTTTAATTTGAATATAACAAATAGCAATACGCATAAAGTCACTATAAAGTGTAGGCTATATTTGTCAGTATTTGAGTTTGTGTTGTATCTTTTCCATTTTCGGTAATGTTTGTGTTTGTGTGTTTTTGTTTTCATTCACCGTCTCCCATCCATGTACTTGTGGTTTCATTTTCCCCTTAGTGTCAGCATCGCCTTCCGTCTCAGTTCCTGATTTCCAATGTGTTTCACCTGCCCCGGTGTTCACCTGTTTCTCGTTTGCTTGTTAGTCCTGTGTATTTAAGTTCCACTCTGTCTTATGTTCAGTGTGAGTTTGTCACAGTCGCCTGCTTTGCTCTGTTTCGCTACAAGCCTTGTCTGACCCGTGTTCTGCTAGTTTTTTTGTGTGTGCCTGATTTCTGTTGTCCTGACTTTTTGATTGTTTTTTCCCGACTTCGCCTTTGGTTTGTGTTTTTGTACTTGATCACCTGGTTTTTGTCTACTGCCTGTTTCTGACTTCGATTCTGTAACATAATTTCGGTTATTAAAAGTATTTGAATATTTTACAGACAGTAAAGTATTCCATAGCGCCACCTTCAGTTTGCGTTTTGGGATAATTGACAGTTCGATACAAAAAACAAGGCAGGGGGATGAGAACGATTGCAGATTTACGGATTGCCTACATGAACGCGCTTTGTGACATGCATTCGTGGCTTGCAATTGTGATTTCTACATGAAACACTCCAAAAAGTGCAGGAGAAATTGATCGCATCTCGCAGATCGCAGCTCGCATGTTGCAATTTCTGTGAAACGAGCCCCAGCTCTGTTTGAACAGTAGGTGAGAGGCCATGAATAAAACCCTTAATAAAAGCATTGAGCTAATTACCTTATATCCTATAAGTAATTAAAATATATATATTTCACAGTTATCCACAGTGTGTAATCGTCCTTTGTGTAATCTTTTCAGACAAGCTGAGCTAGGCAATCAATGAGGGTATCGGAGATATTGACAAAGAATAAGGAGAATGCTTTTAGAAAAACAGACACCATGACATAAATGGAGTAATTAATCAGTAACACACAAACATAGTTGGGGGGGGGGGGGGATCTTTGCAAGCATCTTGAGATCTTTGTAAAGACCAGCCTCCTCCTATGACGACTTTTGAAATGGTATGAAGATGGGAGTGAACAACTGATTGTCAGCTTTTCTGATTCTTGTATTCTGAATTGCTCTTCTGGACCAGAATATTATTTCAATAAAAACGTATTTTTCACCAGCCCCGAGAACCGATCTGACAGTAGGCTATGCAGGCTAATACCAAATATTAAGTTGTATTGATAGGGTGTCATACAGTCTTCTTGTATTTGTAAACCGAAAATATATTATTTGTAGCCACTTTCTTCCCTGTAATTGATTAGGCTATCGAGTTATTTTCATCATGGGTCTTTCATTCAAATCTCTTAAACAAGGTTTACCAAACTTGCATTATTCATCTCAAACTTGCCCAAATTATGGCACATAATATAGCATGGTAGACTGACCCTTGTTGTCTGCCAAGTGATGGTCTTTGGTTCATATACAGTGCCCTCCACAATTATTGGCACCTCAAGTAAAGATGAGTTTAAAGGGTTATAAAAAATTCACTATTTGGTGATTTAGCTTAATCTCACACTGAAAAAAATTTGAAAAATCCAACCTTTAATTGAAGTAAATTTATTATAAGAAAAAAAATCCCTCATCAAGAAATAATAATTTTTTAACAAACCACATGTGCCACAATTATTGGCACCCCTGCATTTATATATAGAATATGTCATGGTTTTTAACCACTGTTTCATTCATTTCTGCGGGACGAGACTTCGCCTTGTGCGGAATGTAATTTTTTGCCAAGTTTTGGGAAACAATTGTTTTTCAGAGTGGGCGTGTCCTTTCGCAGCTCACTTGTGGCCGTGATTCTTTTCAGCTGCGACTCATGGTATTTAGGCACTCCTAGCCTGCAAAAACTAGAGCCAGGCAACAGGTTAGAGAGTCTGAGTACTCAGAAGACTGCGTTGTTTTCTCGCAAATATAACGCAGGAACTTTTTAGTTTTAGGAGTTTATCGGTTTAGTCTTCTCGACTTTATTTTCCCGTTTTTTCCTTCTTTTATTTTCTCACCTCTCTGTTTCAGTCCTCTCTGAGGCTGTAACTTTAGTTTCTGTTTATTTTATTCCTCTTTTGCACATGTTGTGTCTTTTCCGTGAGGTTTATTTTTGACGTTTCGTTTGTTTATTTCTATCGTTGCTACAAGGTGCATTCGCCCAGTTTTGTGGGTCGTATTTTCGTTGGCTCTGCTGGGAAGTTTTGCTCCGTTCCTCCTTTATTTTTTCACATCTAATTATTATTGTGAGCAGGAGGTTTTCTTTATTTTGTTTGTTTCTTGTTCTCATCATTACGAGTTTATTTCGCCCTGTTTTTTGTGGGTTGTTTTTCGTTGGCACTGCCGGTAAGTTTTGTTCCCTACTTTTTGTTTATTATTCCACTTCCCGTGTTAGAAGTTTATTTCTCTTTATTGGTTATTTCACCTTGTGTGAAGTAGTTTTAGGAATTCCTTCCTGGTCGAGTCTGGTCCTCACCCCCTGACAACCGTTATAAAATAAAGTAATCATTTAAAATATTTAGTCGCATATTTTTTGCATGCCATGACTTCCTAATGTCTGTGACCCAACAATATTCAAAAACTTTTGATATCTTATTTTCTGGTACTTTTACAAGCGACACAATAACGTCTCTGCATTTGAATGGATCTCTATGGAAATTGGGGGGTGGGACTAGATTTAGCTGTAAATTATGCTGGAACAGTATGGAATACATGGTTGGTAAAATGGCTGTCATCAAGGCTCTGAGGTACCAAACGAGCCTCAAACCATCACTCTGCTTCCAGATATGCAGTAGATATGGATGGATCACTTTAAGGGTTGTTTCTCCTGACAAATTTTCTTATTGAACTCTATGGAAAAATAAGTCTGGAGAAGAAACCCTTCAACCCTTTCAGTACCAAACATTAAGATATCAAGAGTCTTTTGATGTTGTTGGGTCACATACATCAGAAAGTCATGGCATGCAAAGGATATGTTATAATATTAAAAAGTATTACTTTATTCTGTATATAAATGCAGGGGTGCCAATAATTGTGGCACAAGGGGTTTTGTTAAAATACATTTATTTTCTCATAATAAATGTATTTCAATTAAAGGTTGGATTTTTCTAATTTTTTCAGTGTGAGATAAACAGTGATTTTTTTTTAACCCTTTTAACTCATCTTGTGAGGATTAGAGTAGGGTTCAGAGAACCAAGCACGACTGATAAGGATTCTAAAAGCGTATCTCGAAAGATACGCCACAAAAGCGGAAGAAACCGCACCAGGAAGAGGTGAAACAAAAGAACGGGCGCAAAAAACGTTCCTAGCACAAGGCAAATCAAAACAACCTAAAAAAACAGGCGTATCTCGATAAACAGCGAGAATCAAAAACCTCACACCCTAAATACTTAGGCGTAACAAGAGGTAGGAAAAAATCTAAAGAAACCCCAAGAAAACGGGTGAAGGACAGAAACAGAAAAATCAAACCTGTTACTTAAGCTCTAGTAAGAAAAGAGCTGAACCCAAAAGGTAAACAGGTCGAGAGAGTAGGATAAACTAATGAACCAATCTAATCCTATAACTAACCGGACTTGCTGCGTTTCTTATTTATACAAACCAGAATTGCAGTGACCGAATTTCCTGTACCGTTACCGACTATGTTTTGTCAAGAAGTTTAGACAATATCGAAGTGCAGGAAGACGGAAGTCCTGAGCTATTTATAACCAGCAGGAAACTCAAAACAGGTGCGAGGAATAATTGCCGGGCGAGATTCAAACACTGGAACGGAGGCGGAAAAAATCTGATAGGGTAAACTGAACGTAGAAACAGCAGAAGCTGCTAAAAACCATGACAGGACCCCCCTCTACGAGACAGATGTTCCTGGAGGGAACCCAGCAGCGCTCCTCAGGACCATAACCCTCTCAGTCCACCAAAAACTGGTAGCCTCTGCCTACACACCTCTCAGCCAAAATATGCCGAACGATATAGACCGGACCTCCCGCTAACAAGCACCGGTTTAAGACGAAAAACGTGGAAGGTGGGATGAATGTGCATGGAGGAAGGCAACTGGAGGTGCACAGTAATCGGGTTGATTCTCCTAATTATTTTAATATGGGCCCACGAACCGAGGCGTGAGTTTGCGAGACTCGACACGCAGAGGTAGGTCCTGTGTGGAAAGCCACAGTCATTGCCCCACCCGGTAGGAAGGGGCCGGACAACGATGCCTGATTCTGTTCAGCCGAACGCGCAATAGGGAGGAACGCACAGGCCTCCAAACCGCTCAACACCAGCGAACGAAGAAAGCGGCGGAACGAACCTCTGCATATTTCTCCAGCTCAGAAAACAAGGGCGGTAAATAGCCCAACTGAGCCTCAAAAGGCGAGAGACCAGTGGATGCGTTGCACAAGGTGTTATGAGCGTATTCGGCCCAGGCGAGATGGCGACTCCAAGATGTGGGATTGGATGCAGCCAGACACCGAAGAGTGCTCTCCATGCTCTGGTTGGTTCGTTCAGTCTGTCCGTTAGTTTCGGGATGAAACTCAGATGAAAAACTGACAGATGCCCCCAACTGAGAACAAAAAGAGCGCCAGAACTTAGCGGCAAACTGAGGACCGCGATCTGACACCACATCCAGGGGGAGACTGTGCACCCATCAACTGAGCCGTCTCCGGTGCGGACAGCAGTTTAGGCAGAGTGATGAAGTGAGCCACCCTCGAGAACTAATTAACCACCACCAAGATAACGATGTTCCCATGGAACGGTGGCAGACTGGAAAAAATAAGGACTAACAGGCTTGTTGCGAGTTGCGTGTTTTAGTTTATTTTATGTACACAATTGCATCCACATACTGTATCTGTTTTGATAATTCACAACGTGTTATTAAATGTGTATTGAAGGTCCTCTATGAGTCACTAGTAATGACTGTAGCAAAAAGCACCCATAGCTACCATTTGGACTGTGATCAGGGGTAGGCTACATAACATTTAGAGTGGGGGTAACAGCACACACTAGTACCAGGCAGGCCTAAGGGAGCTTACCACTTGCCAGAGAATGTGATTCAAACTCTTAAGCATGCTGCTTGAACAATCCCAACAATGTAAGCCTCCTACTAACTAGAAAAAGTTAGTATAGACAAAAGGTCACAAAAAAGCTCATTGATTTTCACTGGGAGTTCTCTGTTTGTGCTGCAACACAAACCACGTGGCTTTCTTTCAGCTCACAAGGGAGTGGAGTTCTCTGCCGCTCTTTGGTGAATTGAAATGTCAAACTGTTGTTGTAAATCACAGATCTCTGCTTTGTCGAGTACACAGAAAACGGACACAACATACGGTAAGTTGATGAATGTAAAGTGCACAGAGAACGGATACAACATACCGTAACTTGATGAGTGTAAAGGACCAGGGTTGCAAACAGGGTTATAAGATGAAGCTGACAATGGAAGTATTACAACAAATCATTTTAATAGCTTTAGTTTTTGCGGCCGGGTAGGTACATATTGCCAGTGTTAGTATATTTCTGTAAAATCCTGCCTATACAGCTCTAAACAAATGTATACAGCTTATCTTTGTGTATATACACATAAGTACAGTATGTGTACATTCATCATGCATTTGGGATATTTCTTATCATTTTAATATTGGACATGTAATATATGGTCATATGTAATAAAATTTCCCAGGTTTTCCTGCTTGAGCACTCCAGGAAATACAGATCTCATGCATTACCACTTGACCCTAATTTATACATGGAGAGTTTAATAAAGTGCTTGAGCAACATTTAAACATTTATAACATTTAAATATACCAGAAAATATTGATTTTAAATGTATGCATTGCTGTCATTTTCATCTTGTCATTTTATATACAGATTGCAAAACCTTGTAAAATGACTGTAAAATCAGTATTTCATTTGATATATTCAGCAATACATTTTTAGAATGACGTATTAAAATAGGTGCGTAATGTTATTCTTTGCAATATTGCTGTACATTTTTTAGTCTCCATTAGCATGGTGTCACCACGCCAAAAATCTTTAAAATATTGGCCAGCTTTCGGCTTCTGCACAGACAATGCCTTCACCACAATGTTCAAACGCATACATTACAATGTACCTGGACAATGGAAATCTGCTAGAATCAGACATGACACGTTTCGGATACCTGCAGTGCACATGTGGGATGATGATGTCACACCATTTGTAATGAACATACCCCTTTCACTTTCTCCACCCCTAACTCCCGTAGGTCACACCCACATATGTTTTACTGTCCTTTTTACCTTCCTGGATAGCAGCCTGGGTTTAGCAGCAATTGCAACCTCCATAATTATCTATTAAGCAGCTAAATTATGGCATAAATTAAGTTCCCATGAATTTAACCCAATTTTGAACGGTCAAACCCAGAGAATATTTTGGGAATAACAGAGGAACCTCATTTCTGGAGGGGCTGGTGTGTTTGCAGGTTTCTGTTTCCACTAATTGCTCAATTAGTTAATTAGCTGCACTGTAAACCAATGCCAGTTAACTGATTGATAAAACCACAGTACATAATTTCATATAGGAACATAACAGCCTTCAGCTATCATTAATGAGCTTGCTTATACAGTCAGCGAAGATTTCACATCACATGAATGATTGGGCTGCTTAAGTACCTAAGAGCAGAAATGAAAATTAAATCCAGAAATGGGCACGGCCCTTATTTCCCACCCCTGGTTTTGGGGAACCAAAATACACATCCAGGACATGCCCTGAGCTCAGGAAAAAACTCACGTCCTGGTAAATATTCAGAATTTCTAATCTCTATGTACACTGCATATACTGGAACACAAATGTCTACTTAAGGGGGTTTGGCAAATTTGGTTGATGTTGAATGTCTTCAGTATTTTAGCATAGACAATTTTGTGGGCCCAAAAGACTACTAAATGTAACCAAGACAATTTGTATACATCCATTATACATTTTATGCATCCAATATACAATGTTCATACATCCATTGCTGATATGCAAACTTTGCACATGTACATACACAGCCCCGCATAATTTTTGGTGAAATTCCAAGAAACATCCAGAATTACTCCAGAATCAGTTGGGCACATTTGGGGCACATTTATAAAAAGAAAAATGTGAATTTGTTGGCTGATTGTGTTGCACTTAATAACTTAAAGAAATTTCAATTAAACAGATGAGAACAAAAATGTCCTCACAATGTTTCACCCTCATGTAGAAATTTATAAAATGACTACAACAAAGTTTATAATGAACATTTTGCTTTAGTTCTAACGTCTTACTAAACTTGAACTTCAAACATGAACTTTTCAACTAAACTTGAACTACTTGTTGTTTTATGTAAAATGTAGGTTATTTTAAAGATTTGATGTTGTATTCCTGCCAAATGACAGAATGTTAGAATTTGCATCCATTTGTTGGTACATAATTGAGCATGGTTGCCAAGTGTGTGAGTTTAGGCAAACCAGACTGGAGAAAATGTAAATAGGGATTTTTAAGTATTTATATTTATAAAAGCTTTATATGTAGCCTTTACATAATTTACAGGCTGAACTAGACTACAGCACCCCAAATTCAATTACCCAACAACTTCATCAGATTCTACAGCATTTTCAAGTCCATTACTCCCCATAAAAAAATGCTCATAGACCTCTCAATTCCTCCGTGCTAGCAGAAATGCTCATAGACCTCTCAATTCCTCCATGCTATAGCAGAAATGCTCATAGACCTCTCAATTCCTCCATGCTACCAGAAATGCTCATAGACCTCTCAATTCCTCCATGCTATAGCAGAAATGCTCATAGACCTCTCAATTCCTCCGTGCTACCAGAAATGCTCACAGACCTCTCAATTCCTCTGTGCTACCAGAAATGCTCATAGACCTCTCAATTCCTCCATGCTACCAGAAATGCTCATAGACCTCTCAATTCCTCCATGCTACCAGAAATGCTCATAGACCTCTCAATTCCTCTGTGCTACCAGAAATGCTCATAGACCTCTCAATTCCACTGTGCTACCAGAAATGCTCATAGACCTCTCAATTCATCCATGCTACCAGAAATGCTCATAGACCTCTCAATTCCTCCATGCTACCAGAAATGCTCATAGACCTCTCAATTCCTCCGTGCTACCAGAAATGCTCCAACCAGTATGGCGGCGGCAGCGAGGACAGCCCCTCCAATGAGGAGAGGCTGCAGGCAGTCCAGGCAGTCCTTTTTGGGCTCGCCAGCTTCAGTGCCCTCTGCTGGGGGCTGGTGGCTGGCATCTTGGTTCTGCTTCCCTGCTCCGTGCTCAGCAGGCAGCTCTGGGGCAGGGGCAGCGCGGGGTGCATCTGTCTCTGGGGCAGGGGCAGCTATGGGTGCGTCTGTCTCTGGGGGCGGGGCAGCAGGGTTGGGGTTGTTCTTCCTGGGCGGGGCTATGGGGGCGGCGTTAGCCTTGCGGGGCATAGCTACTTCCTTCTTCCCTGTCCTTTCTGTCTGTTTCCTGGGGGCCCCATGGCCAGTCTTGCTTTTGGCCTCCATAGGATCTGAGAGAGACATACAGCAGGGGTCATAGGTAACGTTGCCAGGTCTGCTGGGGTCCCCAACCCTGGTCTTGAAGAATCTGAGATTCTGCTGGGATCCCCAACCCTCCTACTGGAGAGCCACAAAGTCTGCTGGGATTCCCAACCCTCCTACTGGAGAGCCACAGAGTCTGCTGGAATCCCCAACCCTCCTACTGGAGAGCCACAAAGTCTGCTGGGATCCCCAACCCTCCTACTGGAGAGCCACAGAGTCTGCTGGAATCCCCAACCCTCCTACTGGAGAGCCACAGAGTCTGCTGGGATCCCCAACCCTCCTACTGGAGAGCCACAGAGTCTGCTGGGATCCCCAACCCTCCTACTGGAGAGCCACAGTGTCTGCTGGCTGTCATTCCTTCTCAGAAATGAATTTATTCAGGTTAAATAAAAAACCAACAGACCAGGTGTGGCTCACCAGGACCAGGGCTGAAGACTCCATGATGTGCTAAAAGACTAAACTGATCCTAGATCAGCTCTCTCACTCTTTTATGATTATAGGCCCTGTATCCCGCATCGTAAACAGCCCCAGAATAAGACCAGGATTGCAGACTCACACGGTCTCGCCAGGTTATACTTTCAGGGAACAGTCCTAGAAAACAGCATGCTTCAATTACAGAGATTGCACACCGCACATTACCCTCACACACACACACGCAAGCATGTACCTCACACACACACACACACACAAACATGTACCTCACACACACACACACACAAACATGTACCTCACACACAAGCAAGTACCTCACACACACACACAAGCATGTACCTCACACACACGCACACACAAACATGCACCTCACACACACGCACACACACGCGCACACACACAAACATGAACCTCACACACACGCAGACACACAGAAACATGTACCTCACACACACACACACACACATGCGCAAGCATGTATCTCTCTCACACACACATGTACCTCACACACACACACATGTACCTCACACACACGCACACACACACAAGCATGTACCTCACACACGCGTGCACACACACAAACATGGACCTCACACACACAAACATGTACCTCACACACACGCAGACACACACAAACATGTACCTCACACACACACACATGCGCAAGCATGTATCTTTCACACACACATGCACCTCACACACACGCGCACACACACAAACATGAACCTCACACACACGCGCAAGCATGTATCTCTCACACACACACACATGTACCTCACACACACGCACACACACACAAGCATGTACCTCACACACGCGTGCACACACACAAACATGGACCTCACACACACACACAAACATGTACCTCACACACACACACAAACATGTACCTCACACACACGCAGACACACACAAACATGTACCTCACACACACACACGCGCGCAAGCATGTATCTTTCACACACACATGTACCTCACAGACACACACACAAACATGTACCTCACACACACGCACACAAACATGTACCTCACACACACACACACACACACACACACACACATGCTCAAAGTGCATGAGTCATCCACTGGGGTAAAGGCATAACTGAGACGAGGGGTGGGGGGAGGGGAAGGGAGAGGGGGAATACACTGGGAGGAAAAAAGAAGATAGGACGGAAAAACAGATGAAATGCAGGGATGGCTGGTGGACAACTTGTGTTTACATTTTCACCTGACTTGTGCTGTGTCCTTCTCCCATACGTCCTACTGTACACACACACACAACCCTGCATTAGGGAGAGAGTCTGCCAGCGTGAGGCACAGGGATGTAGTGTTTGGGGGGGGAGGGGTGTGGAAGACCGATAGGAGAGGTGAAATGAGCCTAATCTGGCTCTGGAAAAACCCTGAATACCGTAATGCTGACAGATGATCCTTTAACAATTTGCTCATGGGATGGGCAGTACTTACAATGCATTTCAAATATGAATTTATATTTCTCTTTATGCAATTCAGGTAGATTGTCTCGTTTTCGTATGGCTTTTTACCTCTTGTAACAAAATTAATTTAGTGTATTTTTGTTGGTCCCTGGTTTTACTGCAAGAAAAGGGTGGGGCTTACCTCAGTCTGTTTGTCCTCAGGATGTGTCGCTCAGCAGGGCTGCATCAGTGGAGGTGTGGAAAGGGGGAGAGAAATACAGAGAGAGAGTGATTGAGAAATGAAAACAGAATGCAGACAGGGCCACTGGACAACCAAGAGAGAGGAAACGGGAGTAGGCAGTGGGGCTGGAATGTACCACTTTGCTGCTGAAAAAGGGGGCATTTAAACCTGGTTTTCTGCAGGTTCCGGGTGTAGAAAGGTAGTACAGAACAGTGTGTGCACTGGTGTCTGTTTAAATGAGCCAAGATCATTTTATGATGCTTTATGATCCTGTAGAGTGTCCTGTACATTTCTCATTTTACTGCCTGCAGTTTCAGCCAGTGCCTTACTGGTATGCCAAAAGAATGAAATTCAAAATATTTATTTTATAAATGGCATACTCTAACAGTTGTCACATTTCAAAAGTTGCAAAAAGTTTACTGTATTTGTCAAAAAAAAGTCCATCCATTAGTCTAGGGCAGGGGTGTCACGATTCTAGTTGTAATGTCAAATTTTTTTCTTTTCTTGTCTTAGTTAGATTTCTTGTCACGTATTGTGTTTAGTCTAGTCACGCCACATTTTATGTTTTATTCTTGTTACGTTTAATTTTTATGTCATGGCACGTTTCATGTTTGATTAATGTTGCGATTTATTTTCTAGTCTTGTCATGTCACGTTTTATATTTGATTCATGTTACGTTTCCCATTCATTGTTTAGCATACACATTCCCGTGTTTTTCCACAGCCTTGCGTTCATGCTAACAACAACAGGCAGGGGCAGGGCAGCCGCCACCAGCACCAGCAGTCCAGCACCACATCAGCCATGGGTCCAGCGCTCTCGCTACACAAGGACACCAACCTTTTCTTTGCCGCTTTGGAGGTCCTGGCGGTCAGCGGGCTACAACACCCAGTTGGCCACCCACAGGGTCACTCACAGGAGAGGAGAGGGTGAGTGAGAGGAGGCGCGGCTACACAGCGGATGTGGCTGGAGTGTGGCTGAGTGGTGCTGTGGGCTGCTGGCCTGGTGCGTGGCTTGCTGGAAAGCTGTGCGGACCAAAGTGGCTGGAACTTTAACAGTCCCTGTCCCAGTCCACTCGTCCCTCCCTGGTCCCAGAAGCGCTTTGTCCTAATCAGCGCAAAAAAGTCTAGCATTAAAAAAATGAACGACTATTAATCCGTCCTGCCGCCACCCATTATTATATTATTGTTGACAGAATAGTGAAACAGAGTATCATTCACATCATCGACAGCACCCCACCTTGGGCCTGCCACCTGCTCACACACACTACAGTTTGCACCCAAGGCAAACACTGCTCAGAGCTGCGCAAGCTACATGCTTTCCATGCTACTTTCAGCTTTCGGGCTAGCTGCTGAGGCTTCTCGAGTGCCCCCTAGCAGGCTTTTGTTTTTAGCTCTCTTTCCCACACTTAACCCCCCCTGCTGCTCCCTGGGCTCTGGTGCTCTCCTCTCCTGGACTACTCTCTGGACTCTGCTACTGGCTCCTCCCTCAAGGGTCCACTCCTGCCCCACCTAGGCCCTCCACCCCTACAGCTACACCCTCTTCCCCCCAGCCCTCCTGCCCCCCCCCCCCCTCCCCCCCCACTCCCCCACCCCCACCCCCGGCCCACCCCCCGACACCCCACCACCCCCCCCCGCCCACGACCACCTCCGTGGGGGGGACTCATCTCGGAGGGGATGGGTCGGGATCAGAGGGGGGAGAGGGAGCAGCAGGTGTCGGTGGTGGGGAGACAACCTGGTGGTTACAACCACCACACAAAACCAACAACTCTATCCAAGACTACACAGGAAAAAAACAAAAACAGACATTAAGGACAGGGGGGAGGGGGTGGAGACGTGGGGGGAGTCAGTCCGGTCAAGGGCGTCGTGGAGGAGGGAGGGCGAAAACACTGAGAGCAACACACACTGAGCAGGTAAAGAAGGCCAGACAGAGAGCGAGATCTCTTGAACTACCACTGCCTCCACTCTCTGCTTGTCTCCTCTCCCAGAAGCCACTTGTGGCCTTCTGCCTGTGACTGCTTGTGTACTGTGTGTGTGGTGTGTGTGTTGTGTGTGCAGCGACAACAGCAGCAGAGCATCCATCAAATCATCAGATCATCACCATCAAAACACTGCTCCTCCCTCCTTCTCCCCTCTCCTCTCTCTCTCTTCCTCTCTTCTTGTCTTCAAAAAAAAAAAAAAAAAAAAAAGTCATCTCATCCATCCATTGTTTGTTGTTGTTTTTTTTCAGCTGCTCACCACAGGATTTTTATACTTTTAAAACAAAAAAAAAAGAAAAAGTTTTTTTTTTTCCCCCATTAAAGTAAATAATATAATAATAAAATAAATAATAGTGTTTTTTTTTTTTTTTTTAAAGTGCAATATGGGGGGGGTGCAATAATAGTATCAGTAATGTGTGTTTTTTTTTTATATATTTTATATATATTATTTTTATTTTTCTTTTTTTTTTTTAGGGGGGAGATGTGCAAAAAGGGGGGGAGTTCCAGATTTTTTTTTTTTTTTTTTTTTTTTTTATTTTTTTTTTTTCTTTTTTTTTATATTTTTCAATTTTTTTTTTTTTTAGCTTTTTTTTTTTTATGTGAGGAGGATGCACTTCTTCAATCTCGTTGTTATGAAAATTGACAATGACAATAAAGCATATCATATCATCATATCATATCATATATCATTTCTCTATCTCTCTTGCTGTCGCTCACGCTTCCCTAATTGTTTCATTTTCCCGTGTCTAGTTTACTAATCTACTAACGTTAGATCAGGATTGGGTAATACTAACTCTCTAACCATGTGTTCATGTTTACCTTACGTTTCTCATGCATGTCATTTACTAATTTACTAACGCTAGGTCAGGATAGGTTTATTACTAACAAGTACTAATTATCTTGTGACCTTGTCAGCCTTCCACACCTGCTTTCCATTCGCATACTGCTCTGAAGCTAAGTGTCTGCACCTGTCTACACCTGCATTTAAGCTCAGTGTTCATGTCTTGTCTTGGCGAAATTGTTGCCTCCTGTTTGTCAGTGCACTTTTGAGCATTTTTCCAAGCCTGCCGTTTCGTTTATGATCCAAGCCTTGTCATTGACCATTGTTTTTGACCTCTGTTTTGTATACCACTGCCTGTCTGTACCACAAGTTTTTGCCTGCTGTCTTTTGTACTTTTGCCCTGCGGAGAAGACTTCGGTCTTGACTCTTGCATTGCCTTCGACCCCGAGCCTGCCTACCGTCTGCCTGTACTTCTGCCCCGCTGACAGCTACTCTGGTTACTGGACTATTTGCATGGTGTACTGATTCTGAGACTGCCTTCTCCCTCTGTACTGTATATTGGTTTTGGCTGGATTTCTTTGTGCATGAACTTTGCTTGCTTTTTGACTACGCTCATTGGACATTCCTTTAATAAAGCCTGTTATTGAGTTGTGCATTTTGGGTCCAACCCTCACGCACCCGTCTCAAGGGGTTCCCAAACCGGTCTTGGGGGCCCCCTGTGTATGCTGGTTTTCGTTGCAACCACAGTTGCCATACCAGAATTTTAACAAGCTGTTAATTTTTCTTAATTAGGTGCTTTTCATGTTTAGAGGAATTATTCACCCTCTTAAGCCACATTATGTCAAAAATAGCTATGCATGCCATGTAGAATAAAGATCCCATGTTCACGTTGTGCTTATTGTGTTATATTGCAACAATTACATAAAAAGAGCTTACACAATTATATATTTTAAAGAGTGAAGTGAATCAATAGCCTCCTAATTAGATTGTTGAACACATGTGTTTAACTCATTTATTTTTTAAGCTCATTCACACAATGTAGATTTGGCTTGTTATCATTTGCTTTGTGTTTGAATTCTTCATTATCAACCAAATGGTTAGTTTTTGTGGCCATGTGTTCACCAATTAGGAGCCTATTGATTCAAATCAGTCTTTAAATGGATCTCTTAAATAATATAGCACAATGTGAACATGGGGTGTTTATTCTACATGGCATCCATAGCTGTGGTAGGGGGCGTGGTTTTAGGCGAGGCCGGCAAGAGAGAGAGTGATCTCAGGTGGTTTATGGAACCGGCACAGCTGTTGGCAATCAGGCAATTGGTGATGATTGATTGTGGTATTGTTTGCATCAATTAACCAATTGCCTTGATTGTTCAACAGTGAGCCTGAGAACCTATAAAAAGGAGCCTTCTGGGAGTTGAGGGGAGGAAATTACTAAGGTCTGGAGAGATTACTATGATGTGTTGTGGAGAAAGGCAAACAATAAAAACCCCGTTCTCCTTACCCAAGCTTGGGCTGGACTCTGATTCACGCGAGCGGTATGACTCACTTCGCCACAATAGCTATTTCTGAAAACAAGTATATTAAAGGTGAGCTATATTCCTTCATCATTTCAGTCTCTTTGTGCTATTTTCTATTTACATGTGAAACTACGTTACTGTAACTGGCTCATCATTTTAATTTATATTTTAGCCATACTCCACCTCTTTTTTTATGCCTGAGACGCCGGGGGGCTTGCCTCTATTGACGGCTGCCGTTTCGCCATGAGACAGACAGATATGATAAGTGTATCTTAATATATGTGAAGTATTCCAAAGTTTGAGGAAAGTATAGGGCTGACTAGCCAACATGCAGCCGTAGGCTAGCTAACACACACACACACACGGGCGCGCAGCCAGCTAATGCAATGCTGCAGATGTTTCGCAGAATCAAAGCTATAACAACTAGGCCAGATGCAACATGTAATCAATCTATTTAAAATCAAATCTCCCAAACGGAGACTCTCGCCACTATCTTCAACTCACTGAGTAAGCTAGGCTAGTGAATATTATATCCTAAGCAATATGTAACAGTTACAGTTATCAAAAAGAGACAGCATAGATTGATTAAAAAAACGGACCTCTTTCTCTCTTGCTGCTGTCTCCATGTGTTATATGGCCAAACCAACCAATCAGATATTAGAAAAATATATAATTTCGATGTGGCATTTTTATGATTGGCCGAATCGTCTGTAGCTCAAATAGCCTACTGACGGCGCTATGGGCGCCGACTTCATATTGTCGAATTCAATTTTTTCAGGATTTTGCTTTGGGGGGGCAGGCGGAGCATTTGGGGGCGCATGTGGCATGGTTTGAAAACTACTTGTCAGGTAGAACTCAATGTACAGTTTCATGGTCTCACCTCTGATTTGCTGCCTGTGTGTACTGGAGTGCCCCATGGTTTTGTTTTAGAGCCGCTTTTTGTTTATTAATAACCTTGGATGTAATGTTGTGGATGTAAACCTGCACTTTTATGCTGATGATACCATTATCTACTGTTGTGCTTCCTCTTTTGCTCTGGCGTATGATAACTTGCAAACTGCTTTTTGACTCTCTATGTAGATTGAAGTTGGTCTTAAACGGAAGCAAAACTAAATGAACGTGTTTCTTTTCTATTTGTTTCCCTGTGTAAGCTCTAGTATTGAGCTCGGGAGACTTGAAAACAAGTTGAATACTTGACAAGAAAACCTCTGAATCTGATTGGCTTATTGGTCATTAAATCTGTGCTACCGCTGTTGGTTCTTCCTCTTTGTCTTCTAGTAGTAAAATAATTTTAAAAAGTAGATCCTGTTATATGACGTAGAAGCCAAATGAGCCGGGCGATTTCAGACAGAGATTGTAAAAAAACTGAGAGCCTACACTGAAGGGAAACTATACTTCGGTGCGGGAAACAGGGGATCACAGCAGGTTGTGTTTTGTTACATCGTGCTGATATCTCTCTCGAATCACGTCAATATTATCTTCCACAAGATACAATATGCATGAACTAGGGTATTATTTAATTTTTATTTTCAGGTTAGCTAGCGAGATAACATTAGTTGTAAATAAAACAGGTATATTATAACCTTGTTACGTTAGCTGATGATAAATTAATATTGTAACACAGTCGAGCGCTAATATGTATCCATTAAGTGTACCACAGAGGGTTTAACTTTCACAACCAACTTTCACAAACATACTAATTACGTCAGTCGCCTCATATTCATGAGGAGATGCAGCCTCTGTGTGCGGCGGGTTTTGTGTGTAAGCCGGGGGGAGGGGCATCGACCAGGGTGAAGAAAAGGTCATTTTGAAGCGACGTGGCTACGTTGCACACACAAGCCTACAATTTCAAATTTAGATTTTTGTGTTTGATCAATTTTAAACTGTGGCGGATGAAGTTAAACTGTGGCATGCTGCCACATTTGAATACATTAATGGGAAATGCTAGGGTTGGTTGGCTTGCTCTAGCCACACTCAGCCACTGAAAAATTTCAAATGGAAGCACGTCTCACTAAATGTTTTTAAAAGGATTGTCAGAGACATGGAGGCAGATTCCTTGACCTGCTTATGTTTTTTTGATGATGCCTATCTGTGATGTAGGTGCATTTGACTATTATTTAATGATCTAGTTTTTCTTTAAGCTTTTTTTGCTTTAAGTTGTTCCCCCGCCGCAGCAGCAGCTGCCCCCGCCGCAGCTGCCCCCGCCGCAGCTGCCCCAGCCGCCGGTGGCGGCTGCAGCTTTTCTCCGGGCGGCTTGGGAGTTTTTTTCGCCTGCAGGCCAGAGGACGAGGCGGGCTTTACCTCTGTTGTGAGCTGTTCCAATTTATCTTTAAGCTCGTTCACCTCCGCGGTCAGTTTCCACCATGCGGCGGCTTTTCCTTAAGCTCCATGCCGCGTGGCACCTCGGCCTGTGGCCACAGGAGCTCCTCCGTTCCTGGCTGCCGCTCGCAACCGTGTCAATGCTCTCCGCTCCGGAGGCTGCTGCCTTCTCCTTTTTTACTTTGTCCAACTCCTCCGCAATCGCCGCACTTCTTGCCCTCTTCATTGCCTGGACGAGCTCTTCCCCCTGTATGCCATACACTGTGAGCAACACCCGACGAGCACCGGCATGCTTAATGGTATTTCAGGCTGGAGTACCTGCAGCGAATGCAGTTTTTGGAGGTGCTTATCGAGCCTAGCGAAGGCCCTCTTGGAGCACTGCGGCGATTGGGGGCACCTTAAATTGCCGCTATAACGGCAGCTCTTCTGGGCGATAGTCAGCCGTCGCTCCCTTTCGTCGTTCAGGCCGTGGACCCTGATAAGATGCCTGGATAAGTTACCAAAGCGGAGAAAACACAGCGGGCATAGTCTGTGCGTCTGCTCGCTCATGGCTGCATGGTGGAAAGGAAGCACCTCCCCCACCGGAGGCGCACGTGTTGACCCGGGTGTAGTGAGGCCCAAGGGTGCACGTCAAAAAAGGTCCGGCCGGGAATCCGGAATGCAGTCATCCACACTAGGCAGGCAGCCCGTGCGTTGGGGCGGTGCTGCAGAGCCACGTTATCTGAAGGCTCACAAGGCCTTAAGCTGAAGCATTGCAGCGGGCCCGGACATCCAGTCCGTCATGGTAGCGAGAAAAAAAAAAGCGTAGCGAGTTCACTTGTCCAGGGTGCACAAAACCGGGCTGAGCTCCGAAGTTTCCCCCTCTTGGATGGGGACTTCCATCTTTGTTATAACGGAGAAAATTCCATTCTCATGGAGCTCAAAACCGGGCTGAGCTCGGAAGTTTCCCCCTCTTGGATGGGGACTTCCATCTTTGTTATAACGGAGAAAATCGCATTCTCATGGAGCTCAAAACCGGGCTACGCTGCAAGGTTTTCCCCATCGGATGAGAAGCTCCAGTTGGGCATAGGGGAGAAAATCGTTTTCTCCTGGAGCTCAAAAGCGGGCTGCGTGAATCAGGAAACGCATCCCTGGTCATAAAAACCTCATTCTTATATATACGCCTGTACCCCTCTGGGTACCCTGTACCCCGGCCCATTCACTGCAATGCAAAATAAATCCCGGTTTCGGGACAACTGGTCACCCGCGAGGGACTTTTAACCTTTTCGCACGTAAGTTCCATATTCCAGACACTGGCCCTCCAGCGGGAGTTATTTTTTGCGTGTGTTCTCAGAATATGTGACGGTCATTATGACGCAACAAACAGATCTGCCTCTAAAATCCCCTGCTTATTTCCTTATTATTCCTCATCTAGTTAATGATGAACTATATGTATTTGTAAAGCACTTACTGTATATAAATGTAATGATTCTTGTTTGTATTATCTTTGAGAGTTGGGCATACAAACCTGAATGATACACTACAGCTAATAAAGAATCAAATGTCATCAAAAGGAGATAATAGTAGCCTACGCATCCTTTTTAAATGACCACGATACTCACAAGAAAGACTAAATTAAGAATGTGGGGTTCAAATCCGCTTTCTCTCATAAATCAGGAAATAACATCTACAATATGCCTATCATCTTCAATTTTACAACAAGCTAAGCTAATACACATAACTAGTTTAGTTTTACTCGGTCAACTCGATGGCGATAATGCGCCGGTGCGGAAGCAATTCGCCATTTAACCTCCTTAACACAAGCTAACAATTGCATCCCAATGTAAAAGTGCAAACATGATTCCAGTGCGGTACCTAGTCGTTTATTGTTGTACTGAAATGCAAATGTTACTATGTCAACGTTAGTTGTTATCCGAATAGTCATCTAGTTTAATTTGCAGTGTATGCATATGGGTTACTACGTAGCTAGCTGTATTATACCGACGATTTCACTTACATGCGCCATCACAAATCTTGATAGGCTACACATTTGCATCTTGTCCAGCATGGTCAAGTATCCGAGTACATATTTGCTAATGCAGCGCTACACATTTTCAGCCTATGGGTACGTTTATGAATCTGAGTAGGCTACGTGTTAGCATCTTGTCCTGCACGTTCAAATATCTACGTACATATTTGGAAAAGTTACGCTACACATTTGCGATAATAAAGTCTTGGTTTTATTTCCATATTCGTGTACTCGTATATTGTAACATCATTTTATCCAAACATGTATTGAAACAAGTAACAAGAGTTTTACATTTTTTTACATCGGCTTGTCTGGGCTGCATTTAGTTATGACGTTGTTCCCATGGCCCTGCCTGATGACGACTGTAAACAAACGTGGCTGCATACATGACCGAACTTTATTTTTAGCATTAGCTTTTTTATCGATAACAAGATGTTGTATTAAGACATAATTCTCAAAACAAATCTACAAATATCAGAATCGGAATGTCAGACCTTTTCATCAAATGTACTAGCATGATATAAGATGAGCAAATAAAATATTTTTTACCAGAGATGCTCTTTGCTTGCATTCATTTCTATCTAAGTGTTCCCGCTGTTAGAATATGGCGTTACGTGCACCCCTCACGTGCACCCATCACCTCAGTCTGAACACCAGTATCAGAGTATCACAGAACAGTATCAGCAAGCTAGAGTACAGACTAAGAATAAATATGTTTACAAACAGCAGGCGAAGAGAACTCACTGATGAGGAAATTAGGGAAATTTTCTTTAATTCAGATGAGGAGGGTGATTACATTACTGAATCAAGTGGGAGTGACAGTGATTCTGAGGAGAGACTACCCCCAAATTTAGTTTCCCTTGAGAGGAACCCTGAGCTCGGGGAGGGAGATTACGATGTGGAGGAAAATCCTGAGGAGGGTCCATCTGTAGTCCCCTGTAGTCGCCCTGAAGGTCCGGTGCCAGTTGAGGAGGTGAGGTACAGTGACTGGAGGGATGCCGTCGAATTCACTCCCCCAGGGCCAGGAATTCAATTTGACGACTCAGTTTCTGGTGTCCAAAATCCTCCGGAGACTCCGACAGCAGTGAACTGCTTCAAAATGTTTCTCTCTGTAGAGACAGTGGGAGAGATTGTGGAGGAGACCAACCGATACGCCAGTGAGCAGCAGGGAAAAACAGCTATTGGAGTAATTGGAAAGCTTTTCAAATGGGTACCTACCAGTTCAAACGAAGTGTACGCATTCCTCGCCATTGCCCTTCTGATGGGACTGGTCAGGAAATCCACCCTGAGGGAGTACTGGAGTACTGACCCAGTTCTCCTCACTCCATTTTTTGCCTCTGTTTTCTCCCAGGATCGCTTTCTAAATCTCCTGCGGTGTTTACATTTCGTCAACCCTGCCCATGCAGACACCAGAGACCCCCTCAATAAAATCCGAAATGTCTTCAATGCCCTCACCTCAGCCTTCAAGCGATCCTTCATCCCATACAAGGACCTGTGTGTGGACGAATCCCTGATGTTGTGGAAGGGTCGACTGGGATTTCGGCAATACATCCCTAGCAAGCGCCACAGGTTTGGGATAAAGTTTTTTGTCCTGTGTGACGTGGTGACCGTGTACGTGCAAGATATGATCATTTACACTGGGGCCACAACATCCATTGAATCCATTGCAGGACTGGGGGTCTCTGGGTCTGTGGTTATGACTCTCCTGGCTCCACATCTGGGGAAAGGGCACATCCTGTATGTGGATAACTGGTACAGCAGTCCTATGCTCTTCCAGCACTTACTCCACCAGGGGACTGGGGCGTGTGGGACAGTCCGGCTGAATAGGAGGGGGATGCCAACGTTCCCCAAAAAAATGAAGAGAGGGGAGGTCACCTTCAGGGAGAATGGCACTCAGCTGGCAGTAAAGTGACAAGACAAGAGGGATGTGAACTTTCTCACGACTGTTCACCCCTCTGCCATGGCTCAATCAGGAAGGCTGGACCACTTCACCGGGGAGCCAAAGGTGAAACCTGCATGCGTCCTTGATTACAATAAAAAGATGGGAGCAGTGGACAGGGCGGACATGATCACCAGCTTTGTGGACAGTGCCAGAAAAAGTACAAAGTGGTACAAAAAGCTGTTTTTCACCTGCTCGACACAGCAGTCCTCAACGCCTACACTGTCCATCGAAAACTGTCTGGTAAGAAAATAACATTTAGTGTCAGGACCCACATCAACTATATACTACTACTACTGCTACTTTTATTTCTACTACTTAGAATAACAAAAAGAAAAGAATAAAAACAAGAATAATAATAACCAACTACAGAAATAATAAAAATAATAATTAAACAATAATAATAATAATAATAATAATACATTGTTTTTACTCACCCATAGACGAACGCATGCCATACAAGGACTTTCGACTGAGGCTGGTGAAAGGGCTGATCGAGGAGCATCCCTTACCCCGGCGCTCAACTGGAGGGCGACCTTGTGTCACCACCCCACTGCGGCTCACAGGGAGGCACTTTCCTTCTTTTGTGCCTCCTACAAATGCCCAGGGACCGAGCACAAGGCGGCACTGCAGGGTCTGCCTCTATACCACCCGACGCAAAAGAGAGAGGAAACTGACACGCTACATGTGCTCCTCATGTGACACTCCCCTCTGTCCAGCTCCCTGCTTTGAAGAGTTTCATACTGTAAAGAATTACTAGGCTGGGGGGGGTTAGGGGTGGGTGGGTTGGTGTGTGTGTGTGTGGGGGGGGTGGGTATTGTGTGGGGGGGGGGTGGGTGGGTATTGTGTGGGGTGGGTGGGTGGGTGGGTATTGTGTGGGGTGGGTGGGTGGGTATTGTGTGGGGTGGGTGGGTGGGTCGTTAATATTGTTCAGGTATTCTTGTTCTGCTTTTGTCTGTTACTGTTGTGTTGTTATTTACATTGGATATAATTAAATTAGATTTTCTATATTTTTTCTGGTTTCTGTATTTGTATATATAGATAGAATATGGTATTATCATAGCATAAATTATGCCAAGTAACACTTTACTCATTTAGTATAATTTGGTCAATACAAAATCAAAAATATAACATAGCTCATACTAATCTTAGACATTATGTGTTTTTACTAATATAAATTCAATAAATTACAATATAAGCGCTACCCTCACAATAATCACAGTTGTGAAGCCATAGCAGCTTCTGAGCACGCAGAGGCAACGTGAACATGAGTGAACTGAACTCCAAGGTATCGTGGCGTGTAAAATAAATACTTCTTTACAACTGCAATAGCCTGCTAAATGTCTTAGATAAAATGCAAAATATATATATATATACGTAGACCTATATATTTAAAAATCTATTTCTACTTACGAGCTGGTAGTCGGGAACTTCGAAGGTAATGCAGACGGAACGGCGACTCCAAACAGTTTGTTAAGTACGTCGTAGTTTTCTAATTCTTTAATACAACATCTTGTTATCGATAAAAAAGCTAATGCTAAAAATAAAGTTCGGTCATGTATGCAGCCACGTTTGTTTACAGTCGTCATCAGGCAGGGCCATGGGAACAACGTCATAACTAAATGCAGCCCAGACAAGCCGATGTAAAAAAATGTAAAACTCTTGTTACTTGTTTCAATACATGTTTGGATAAAATGATGTTACAATATACGAGTACACGAATATGGAAATAAAACCAAGACTTTATTATCGCAAATGTGTAGCTTAACTTTTCCAAATATGTACGTAGATATTTGAACGTGCAGGACAAGATGCTAACACGTAGCCTACTCAGATTCATAAACGTACCCATAGGCTGAAAATGTGTAGCGCTGCATTAGCAAATATGTACTCGGATACTTGACCATGCTGGACAAGATGCAAATGTGTAGCCTATCAAGATTTGTGATGGCGCATGTAAGTGAAATCGTCGGTATAATACAGCTAGCTACGTAGTAACCCATATGCATACACTGCAAATTAAACTAGATGACTATTCGGATAACAACTAACGTTGACATAGTAACATTTGCATTTCAGTACAACAATAAACGACTAGGTACCGCACTGGAATCATGTTTGCTCTTTTACATTGGGATGCAATTGTTAGCTTGTGTTAAGGAGGTTAAAAACCACCAAACTGCTAAGCTAGCTCAGTGTTGATGTAACGAAGATATTCGATGCACAGCAATGTGTCATTTATCGTTCATTTCAGCTTCTGAAATCGCAAGTTGATAGTTTATTTTCCATAATATACACACCTCTGTGACGTGGCTAAACCGTGTTTAGCCGGCAGTAAACCATTGTGACCTCATTCTCAACGGAGCGTTCCATTGATACGTTCTAATCACATATTTGTGATGGTACGCGTTTGGGCCATGTCTGGAATGATCACATATTTGTGATGGTACGTGCGAAAGGGTTAAATAATTTCGAGGTTTTTCTTGCGGGTGACCAGTTGCCCGGACAACTAGTCACCCGCAGACGTTTTTGCTTATAGCGGGACCCCCGAGCATCGCACAGCTGAGTAAATAGGCTCATTGGAACTGGGAGACTCTCCTGAACGCGTTCCGGAGCTGGAGCTCAAAAAGCAGTTTTTTTCAGAATTTCTTCAGAGTTCCGTTATTTTTCTAAGTGCCCCATTTTTTCTAAGTGCCCACATGCAGGTGACCAGTTGTTCTGGAGCTTTCAGCGACTCCACCATCCCCACTCGGGCCGGGAAGCAACGCACTTTTTCGGACACACTGCTCTGTTGTGCACCTCGGCTCAGGAGCTCCAGGACAACTGGTCACCCGCAGATGTTTTCGCTTATAGCCGGACCCCCGAGCGTCGCAAAGCCGAGTAAATAGGCTGGGCTCACGAACGGAGCACAGACCCGGGAATAGCCTACTTCGTTCGGGGAGAGTCTCCCGAACGCGTCGGTACCAAATTCGGCCCGATTGGACCGCGTGTTCCAGAGCTGGAGCTGAAAGAAAAGCGTTCAACCGGATACCAGCGGAGGCGGACCTCACGAAGCGGCTGGAAATTTAAAAGGCAGACTTTTTTTCTTTTGGCCACGTTTCACATGCACAAATAGCCCCCTTTGGGACCACAGGCCCGGGGGTGGGCTCGTTGGAAAGAAGGCACTCCCCCGGACATGGGGACATAAGCAGCATCTCTGGAGACCCAACAGTTCTCTCACTGGGGCCCAAAGTATACCGGGTCCCCAGGCACGAGACCCAAAAAACCCATACATTCAGGGGTGCTGCGGAGCCCCCCTTTGGGTCACAGGTGCAGGGGCACACTGGTTGTCTCCGGGGCACCGTCCTGAGTGCAGTGACACTGGCCCCATCTCCGGGGGACTTACGGTTCTCTCGTGGGGGTCAAGAATACACCGAGTCCCCCAGGCGCGAGACCCAAAAAAATCCATACGTTCGGGGGTGCTGCGGAGCCCCCCTTTGGGCCACAGGTGCACTGGTTGTCTCCGGGGCACCGTCCTGAGTGCAGGGACACCAGCCACATCTCCAGGGGCCCTACGGTTCTCTCGTGGGGGCCCGGAATACACCGAGTCCCCCAGGCGCGAGACCCAAAAAGCCCATACATTCGGGGGTGCCGCGGAGCCCCGCTTTGGGCCATGGTTCTGGGGGTGGGCTCGTTGCCTCCGGACCACCACCCTTAGTGCAAAGACACCAGCCCGTCTCTGGGGGCTTTACGGTTCACTCGCAGGGGCCAGAAAACCTAAATTTTTAGAAGGCACAGAGTCCCCCAGGCGCAAGTCCCATAAAATCCACAAGATGGGGCTGGCGTCCCACCGCTAAAAAAGCCCAATACAATTTAGGGGTGCTGCGGAGCCCCGCTTTGGGCCACAGTTCCGGGGCTGGGCTCGTTGCCTCCGGACCACCGCCCTGAGTGCAGGGACACCAGCCCCATCTCTAGGGGCCCTACGGTTCTCTTGCAGTGTCCAGAAAACCTCCATTGTCAGAAGGCCGGGCAAAAGGCCCTTTTTTGTCCACAAGAGGTTGCTAATGTCCCCGCATTCAAAAAGCCCATGGAACAGAAAGTGAACACGTTTGCCCCTGTCGCGAAGCCCCCTTTTGGGCTACAGCTTTGGGGGTGGGCTGGTTGCAGAGAAGGGAACGCCCCAGACACGGTGACACAGGCTCCATCTCCAGGGGCCCCATGGTTCTATTGTGGGGGCCCAGACTACACCGTGTCCAACCGGCCCGAGACCCAAAAAGCTCATACATTCAGGGGTGTCGCGGAGCCCCGCTTTGGGCCACAGTTCTGGGGGTGGGCTCCTTGTCTCCGGACCACCGCCCTGAGTGCAGGGACACCAGCAACATCTCTGCGGGCCTTATGGTTCACTCACAGGGGCCAGAAAACCTCCATTTTCAGAAGGCCCCCAAGTCCCCAAGCTGAAACAGGGGTCAAAATGCACACGTTTGCCCCTGTCGCGGAGCCCCTTTTTTGACCACAAGTCTGGGGGTGGGCTCGTTGGAAAGAAGGCACCGCCCCGGACACGGTGACATAGACCCCATCTCCGGGGGCCCCATGGATCTCTTGTGGGGGCCCAGACTACACTGAGTCCCCCCGGCCCGAGACCACACCCAGCTCTGGGAACCACCGCCACCACACCTGACTCACCACACACCCCCAGGGAACCCACCTTTAAACTTGGACACTATTTCCAGGCAGCCCCCGGCTCAGGAGCTCCAGACAACTGGTCACCCCCAGTTCATCCAGCCTCCACACCCACCACGCGCACCACAGTTACCCAGGGAACCCACCTTTAAACTCGGACACTATTTCCAGGCAGCCCCCGGCTCAGGAGCTCCAGACAACTGGTCACCCCCACAAGGAGTCGCGGGTGACCAGTTGTCCCAGACAACTGGTCACCCCCAGTTCATCCAGGCTTCACACCCACCACGCGCACCACACGCACCCAGGGAACGCACCTTTAAACTCGGACACTTTTTCCCGACAGCCCCCTCCTCAGGAGCTCCAGACAACTGGTCACCCCCACAAGGTATTGCGGGTGACCAGTTGTCCCAGACAACTGGTCACCCCCAGTTCATCCAGACCCACCACGCGCACCACACCTGCCCAGGGAACCCAGCTTTAAACTCGGACACTTTTTCACAGCAACCCGTGGGTCAGGAGCTCCAGACAGCTGGTCACCCCCAGAGGAATCTGAAATATTTTCAGTCTCCTGCGAGGGACCAGTTAGTCTGGAGCTCAACCTCTCCGGCCTCTCCACTCTGACCGGGGAGCAGCCCACTATCGTGGCAAATATTTATCGGCGGCTGCGGATCAGGAGCTCCAGAAAAACTGTTCTCTCCCAGGGGACTCTCAAATATTTTCAAGGTCCCCCGCGGGTGACCAGTTGTTCTGGAGCTCAGCCCCTCCGGCCTCCCCACTTGGCCCGTGGAGGGTGGGAGCACCGTCCAGCTGGAGACCTCTCCATACATGGGTGAAATACTCCCCCAGTTTCCTCATCTCCCCTCCCCTCCCATCGAAGAACAGCCTGGTGGGACCTTTCTCATACCCGGGCAGGGTTTTTCTCAGCTCCGTAAAAGCCTTAAGGCTTGCCCAGTCCTTTTTCTCCAGTGACACGTTAGCCTTGCCGAACGCCGCCGCCGTTTTATGTGCAGAGACCTGCGGGGAAGAGAAGGCGGGAGAGCTCGTGGATGCGTCACCCTAACACCCACCCGGACAACTGGTCATCCCCCGGGCTGTCAAGGAGCCCCCGGTGCATAGCTCTCCCCCCCGGCTACTCACACTGATCACGGCCGTGTCGCCGCACATCTGCGCCGCGGCGACATCGTCGGCATTCATGTTGACAAAGACGCCCTTCCGAGCACAGCCTTGTGCATTCAGAATTTCTTCAGAGTCCCTCGCGGGTGACTAAATGTCCTGGAGCTTTCAGCGACTCCACCATCCCCACTCGGGCTGGGTAGCAGCGCCCTCTTTCGGGCACTCTGCTCTGTTGTGCGCCTCGGCTCAGGAGCACCAGAAAACTGGTCACCCGCAAACGTTTTCACTTATAACCGGACTTCCGAGCCGAGCACAGACTCGTGCATAGGCTAGTTCGTTCCGGGAAACTCTCCTGAATGCGTGGATACCAAATTTGCGCGTTCCGCAGCTGGAGCTCAAAAAGCAGTTTTTTTCAGAATTTCTTCTGAGTCCCTGTGGGGTGACCAGTTGTTCGCTTATCGCCGGGCTCATGAACCGAAGACAGGCTCGGCAATAGCCTACTTCGTTCAGGGAGAGTCCCCTGAACGTGTCGATACCAAATTCGGCCCGATTGGACCACACGTTCCGGAGCTGGAGCTGAAAGAAAAGCGTTCTTCCGGAAACCAGAGGAGGCGGACCTCACGAAGCGGCTGCAAATTTAAAAGGCACACTTCTTTTCTTTCCGCCACGTTTGACGTGCACAAATAGCCCCCTTTGGGACCACAAACCCGGGGGTGGGCTCGTTGGAAAGAAGGTACTGCCCCGGACACAGGGACATAAGCACCATCTCTGGGGGCCCTATGGTTCTCTCACACGGGCCCAAAGTATACCGGGTCTCCAGGCACGAGACCCAAAAAACCCATACATTCGGGGGTGCTGCGGAGCCCCACTTTGGGTCACAGTTCTGGGGGTGGGCTCGTTGCCTCCGGACCACTGCCCTGAGTGCAGGGACACCAGCCCCATCTCTGGGGGCCTTACGGTTCTCTTGCAGGGCCCAGAAAACCTCAATTTTCAGAAGGCCAGGTGCAAGCCCCTTTTGGTCCACAAGAGGTTGCTAATGTCCCCGCATTCAAAAAGCCCATGAAACAGAAGTGAACACGTTTGACCCTGTCGCGGAGCCCCCTTTTGAAACACAAGTCTGGGTGTGGGCTCGTTGGAAAGAAGGCACCGCCCCGGACACGGTGACACCACTCCTATCGCGGGGGATCCCACGGTTCTCTCGTGGGGGCCCAGACTAAACAGTGTCCCCCAGGCCCGAGACCCAAAAAGCCCATACATTCAGGGGTGCCGCGGAGCCCCGCTTTGGGCCACAGTTCTGGGGGTGGACCCGTTGCCTCCGGACCACCGCCGTGAGTGCAGGGGCACCAGTCCCATCTCTGGCGGCTCAGGAGCTCCAGAACAACTGTTCTCTACCAGGGGACTCTAAAATATTTTTCAGGTCCCCCGCGGGTGACCAGTTGTTCTGCAGCTCAGCCTCTCCGGCCTCCCCACTCGGCCCATGGAGCAGCCCACTATTTTGGGCCACTGTTTGGCGGCGGCGGCGGCGGCTCAGGAGCTCCAGAACAACTGGTCACCCACGGAATGGAAGGAGGAGGGCCGGGCAACCCGTCTTGTCCGACAAAGGCTTGGATCGAGAGCAGCAGCGAGTCTGACTGGCTTTAGGAGGACGAAGGGTTTCACACACATATGTAGCCCCGGGAAGAACCCAGACCTGCAAGGTGCCTTCGAAGTGTCAAACACATGATTGCAGGTTATTTATTTGTCCATGGGACTGGTCAATCAGTGACAGGCTAACAAGGCACTGTGGAAACCCCATTGAAACAAGGCTGAGATTGTCTAACTTTAGGGGGACGAAGGGTTTCGAGGCAAAATCAGACGGCCGGGGCCCTGGTCTCTGGAAGTCACCTCTTCCCCCTGCGACAAAACCCCAAACGTGGGCCCTCCCCCTCGAGAGGGGGAGAGTTCCCGATCGCTGGCAAAGCGACCCACACACAGGCATAGCCTCGGGAAGAACCCGGGCCTGCAAGGTGCGTTCGAAGTGTCAAACACATGATTGTAGGTTTTTTATTTGTCCATGGGACTGGTCAAGCAGCGACAGGCCCCCAAGGTGCTGTGGAAATCCCATTGCCGCCTCGCGATGCAACGAGGCATCGGTGAAGGGCTGGGGGGAATTTCCACAGTCTTTGAACCACCGCCCCCGTCCTGAGACGGTAGATTGGGCGTAGGTACCGGGTAGAGCACGGCGTCACCGACCACTCAGACAAGCATATGTTTTACTGGATCAACCAGATAGCCGCCTTTGAGAAAGAGTATAGATATAGATCTACATAGTATAGATCAGGCTGGGTCGGGCTCCAGCCCAGAGCCTCCAAGGCGGCAGACTCGCGCTTTCAAAGGAAACATGAACTGATTTTAATGAGGCATTTGGCAGTTTCACTGAGACAAGCATATGCTTACTGGCAGGATCAACCAGGTTACCGCCCTTGAGAGAGAGTATAGATCGGGCGGAATCAGGCTCCAGCCCAGGGGGGTGGTAGCCTGCCCGAGGCCCCTGAGGTAGGGAGGGAGGCGGCCCTGGGCATGAGAGGGAGCAGGGAGCCTGTTGTTTCCAGCCTGTGGGGAACGGGGCTTACCGGGTAGGGCAAGGCGAAGCAGCGAAATTCCCCCTCTGTGTAAGGGGACTTTCAGCTGGTTAAAACTGAGAAAATTGTGTTCTCATTGAGCTCAGAACTCACACATAAGCCGGGACCACACGGTGCGTGAGGCCGGGACCCCGCGGTGCGCGAGGTCAGGGTAGCCAGGGCGAGTGTGAACATCGAGTCTGTCAGGGTAGCGAGAGACCGTTCTCCCAAGGCGCGGAGCCAGGAACCACTCATGCAATAAACCGGGAGAACCCGGCGCGTAAGGGCCCTGACAGGGGCGCGTATGAGATATCAGTTCATCAAGCTAGCGAGTGTGCAGCCCCCCAAGGGCCTCCGTGTAAGGGGACTTCCAGCCGGTTAAAACGGAGTATAAGGTACCAGTCAATCAGCGTAGCGAGTGCACCTTGCCAGGGTGCACAAAACCGGGCTGAGCTCCGAAGTTTCCCCCTCTTGGATGGGGACTTCCATCTTTGTTATAACGGAGAAAATCGCATTCTCATGGAGCTCAAAACCGGGCTACGCTGTGAGGTTTTCCCCCTCGGATGAGAAGCTCCAGTTGGTCATAGGGGAGAAAATCGTTTTCTCCTGGAGCTCAAAAGTGGGCTACATGAATTGAGAAATTCATCCCTGGTCATAAAGACATCTCTCCTATAGATACGCCTGTACCCCTCTGGGTACCCTCTACCCCGGCCCATTACGCGCAATGCAATGAAAATCCCGGTTTGTAGACCTCATGTCACTTTTTTCCCCAAAAAATGTCAGAAATTCTTCTAAGTCCCCACTTTTTTCTAAGTGCCCACCTGTGGATGACCAGTTGTTGAGAACAACTGGTCACCCGCGGGGGACTTAGAAATAATTCCAAGGTTTTTCTCGAAATTATTTCAGAGTCCCTCACGGGTGACCAGTTGCTCTGACAACTGGTCAACCGCAGAGGTTTTCGCTTATAACCGGACTTCCCGTTGGAAAGAAGGCACTGCCCCGGACACAGTGACATAAACACCATCTCTGAGGGCCCTACGGTTCTCTCGCAGGGGCCTAAAGTATACCGGGTCCCCAGGCACGAGACCCAAAAAACCCATACATTCGGGGGTGCTGCGGAGCCCCCCTTTGGGCCACAGTTCTGGGGGTGGGCTCGTTGCCTCCGGGCCACTGCCCTGAGTGCAGGGACCGGCCCCATCTCTGGAAACCCTACGGTTCACTCACAGGGGCTCGAAGACCTCTGCGAAATGTACCCTCAAAGTCCCTGTATGGAAGTACGACTTCCGTCACTGGACACACGGTTAGGCGCCCCAGTCGGCAATGGATGGGTGTGGTGCAACGGCGTTCCATGCTGTGATCGAGCCGGGTCCCTAACCGCCCCGAAGGGTTCATTTTCCGCACTCGGTGCGAGGATGCCCCGCATTCCGACCTGAAGTCCAACCTTTTCTCCCAGAGGATTAGGGCCGCCCCTAACCCTAACTCTAACAGTTTTTTATTTTTTCTGATTTATTTATTTTATTTTTTATCTAAATCTTTTTCTAAATTTTTTTCTAAAATTTTTTCTACATTTTTTCCTACATTTTTTTCTAAATTTATTTATTAATTTTTTTATTAATTTTTCTTTTTATTATTTTTTAAATTTAATATTTTATAAAATTTTATAATTTTTTGAATCTTTTTTGGATTTTTATTTAGTTATTTCACTCTTGTGACTTTTTTGAATAATTTAACTTTTGAATATTTTTTTTATAATGTATGATCAAATTGAGAATCAACATTGGGCCTAACCTGCATAGATCACAGCTATTTAAACCAGGATGAAAAGCTTCTAAATTTATTTTTGATATGTAAATGTGCCATTGCTGTTGGTTACGTTGTCTAGCACAGGATCAGAGGGCTGTTTTCTGTGATTCATGTGAGTATGAATAAAAGATGCATCTTTACCCTTTTTGTCCTGGGGGAGAGCTCCAGAGCCACATACAAAGCAAACTGTTCAAAGCAATCATATCAAACCCCATTGTACTAGGACATGCTAATGCTAATGCACTTTGCGACAGCATCTGTTGCTAATGTATGCACAATATCTAAGCCAATAAGATTTGACGGTGGTATAAAAGATGTATCACAATAATTTGACTTGTTCTGTACCAATACTGGCTAGATATAGCACAGCTGCATTGCTCTTAAACCATGTGATATGACTGAATATAGTATAGTATAGTGGATATGATACTGTTGTGTATAGTTGTGAGAGTGGGTTGGTTGGAGGACCAAACGTGACAAAGGGATTCAGATTCAGAAGTGACTCTGGAGAGACACTAATAGAACGGAGCAGATTCCGTAGGAGGGAGAGGGAGAGGGAAGAAAGGTAAACAGAAAAGCTCCACGAGGGAGTGAGAAAGGAGAGGGAAAAAAGGGGAGAAAGGGAAAACGACCCAACAACATGGGCGAACTGACAAGAAGTCAACGAGAGAAATAACAAGGAAAACCTCTGCTCTCAAGATAAGAGAGGAATCTAAAGAGGGCAGGCGCAGGCACACCCCATAGACAAATGCAATTTTACCGTTTATTCGTGAAAAAGTAAGCTAAAAAGTATTATAGTTAAGCACGTGAGCATAATATGATGCTGACGCTTGATTGAGCAAGGACGTTCTATTTGACTTATGCATGTTGCCTCGTTTCCTCCATCCTTGTATCTGATGCTGATCCTTGCATCCCTTCTTCGCGCCCTCCGTTGGGCAAAGCTAATGAGCGAGGAAAGAACGCGAGGAAAGGATGCAAGGAGTAAAAATAAGCCAATGGAATGAACCCATTGAGTACATTTGGAAGCACACTTTTCAAGAAGTACACAAACATTTTGGTTGCATAAATATGACATGAGGCTTCGTTTAAAAAAATAATGAGGCGCAGCTTCGCTGACATTCCCCTTCAAATACAACAAAAACAACACATGACATGGCAGTGCAAGGGTGGGATTGCAAGATCTTGCAGACAAATGGCGACTCAAAACTAGCCCAATATATATTTTAATAACCGAAACTGACGTATTTTAAATAGAAATCATCATGTTTTTACTTTTTTAAATAAGTACGTGATGAGATAAGCCTTGCCCACCCAGAGGAATCATCTGCACATCCAATGAAAATCAGTTATACGTAGCTATTTTTTTTGAGCGTTCAGTTTTCTTTAATTTGTCATTGGTCATCAAAAAATGCACTGCTTTCCTATTGCCCATTTTGAAGCCAAATCCAGAAAAAAATTTAATCCGACAATATGAAGTCAGTAGGGTATTAGAGCTACAGACGATTCGGCCAATCATAAAAATGGCACATCGAAATAATATATTTATCTAATATCTTGATAATATGATTGCTTGGTTTGGCCATATAAAACATGGAGACGCAGCGAAAGAGAAAGAGGTCAGTTTCTTTGATCAATCTGTGTCAGTGTTTCCCAAACTTTTTTTCAGGCGACCCACTTTTTAAAAATAACAAATCATCGTGACCCAATTCACAATATGGCTTTATCTGTAAATCGTGAGAAGAGCAAATTTGTGCGTAAATTAATGTTCCTGACCATTTTTACTGCCATTTCGGCATCGCTTAAACCAACCATTTCGAAGCGACACATTTGATAAATCACAAGTTAGTTTTATGCACGCGTTATTAAAGACATACGCATTTTAAATACTTGATAAATGAGGCCAAATAAATAGATTTAGGAGTTAACAGGCTCTCATTTTGTTTTTCTCTCATCAGTAAAACAAATTGTGTATTTTCACCTGACGTTATATTAACAGAATGTACGCTAACATGTCACAATAGATCCAATGTAATAATTACAATTATCAGAACGATACATTCAGTACTACCAAAACATGCTTCTTTAAAGTTTGTTGAAGTGCCAGGCCTATCGAAACAGGTAGTGTCTTATGTTTAAGTATTTTATCAGTGCAGCTATCAAACCGTCAAAAAGTCAATCAAATCATCAACCAACAACTAAGATGGAGGTGTTTTCTTTTCAACGTTTTTGTTGCTACATTATGTTAGTGTTAGCTCACTAGCGTAACTAGTGGGGGGGGGCAGGGGCCCCTGGAGGCAAAATGCCAAGATCCGGGCCCTCAGCCGCTTGGAGGCAAACACATACATTTTATATTAAATATAAATCAAAACTGAATTTGTGTCAACCGTGTGGGCATAACTGAACGAAATATAGGCCATAGCCTATATTGGGGAAATATTTTTATTAATATAATTAATAGGCTATTACCTTGTTTGACTTCCGCAAATGCACATTGCACGCACGTTCGTTTCCGACATCAGTTAGCAAAACAAGTAAAAAGGAAACAAAAATCGGGTTATCCGAAACGTTTAGGATACAGCCTAAACAAAAGCGTAATCAACCCAAGAAGGACTCACGTTGAGACTGTCTCAATTTGGAATCAACAAGTTTGCCAGTTCAAAAGAATGAAGAATTGACCTGTAAGAACGACCGCGACCTCAAAGACAAGGAAACGCAATAGAATAGAATCAAATAACTTTTATTGGTAACACTTTACAATAAGGAAACACACCTCATACCTTAACTAATGCATGACTCATCATGATTTAATGCATGAATTAATGCATGATGTATCATGAACTCTGTGTGGCTCAATATTAATAAACGATCAAGTCATTATTAATCATGTGATTACTGTACACTTAATGTATCAATTAATGAACATTAACTCATAGTTAAGTCATACATTAAGTAACATGTCATCAAAGTAGCTGCAAACCAGTTAGGTAGACAAAAGCTTCTCAGACCATCAGTGGTGGATTTATCCATTTTGGGGGCGCCAAAACTCCTCCTGACAGCGTGCTGACAAAGCTATTCGCTTAAAGGAAGATTCTGCCAGTGTGGCTTCCAATTAGGTAATTAGGTCCCGACAGACGGACCTAATAAAAACCACGCATGTACCTACGTCCACGGATGTTGCCCAATGGGTATAGTTTCGCTTGTAGGTCTATACCTAAAAATAAGATATAGAGTCTTTTGATGTTGTACGGTCACAGACATCAGAAAGACATGGCATGCAAATGATAGCCTACAAACTAAACATTAAACTGACTACATGACTACTGAAATGGGGGAGGGATATATTCATGCTCTGACGAAAGTGTTTACTCCGAAGTGCGTAAGCATCTGTGTAGTTCATTAAAAAAGGGGAGTTGCTGCATCAAATCTCTTTTTTTTATATACTTATATTTTATGTTATTCTTTTCAGATCGACGAGCTCATGATGTTGCTGCACTTGTTGTACAGACGATCAACCAAAATATGGAAGGAGCTGAAGGCTGTGGCAGACATACTGGAAGAGCATGTGGTGACGCCAGGTGGATCGATCACAGAAGAAAATCCCTGACCAGCCTTGCCACCAACTACCACAGCATTGTCACGCACAAGATCTGGAATCTGGTGAACGGCAGGACATTCAAGCTGCTGACAGAGCAAAGCTAAAAGCTTATCTGAAACAGATGACATCCTTCAAGTTCATCATGTGTCTATACCAGGATTTAGTGGCAGACCTTGCAGACCTCTCCCTTCAATTCCAGCAGGATGAGCCAGAGCTACCTTTTCATTGGTGAGGAGTAAGGTGAATGCTGCCTAAACTGGATCGCAGATGCGGACACAAAACCCTGGTCCAAACCTGCGCCCTGTGTTAAGTGCACTCCATCAGGCAAATGGCCAAAATAAGTCAGCATTCGATTTCAAAAGGGTACAGATCCTCACTACATCCACAGACGCATTTTCAAATCAAAGGAAAGAGATAATTTCTTCCATCATTTCTTGCATCGGAGTGCGCTTCAGCACATCCGATGATCCAGTGCTCCTGGCTGCAGAAGTGTTGGACCCTGTGAATTTTCCCACTGACAACACTGTTCTGCTCGACTATGGCACACAAGAGGTCCAGACTCTGTGTGACCATTTCCAGCCGTTGCTTTTCAAAGAAGGGTGCAGTGTTGCTGAGGTCGAGCGGGAGTGGATGAAAGTAAAGGAAGATATTGTCAAGCACCACAAGGAAGATGAGTTTCTAGCCTTATGGAGCAGGATGATCAAGGAAAAGCACACCAGGTATCCCAACATTCTGCACCAGGTCCGGATTGTAATGGTTTTCCCTATTTCCACATCACAAGTGGAATGCCAATTCTTGACTATAAAGAGATGTCATAGTGACTGGCGTTTGAGGCTGGGCACCAAAACCATCGAAGATCTTCTGCTGATTATCACACAGGGTTCTTAGCCTGGAGACTATGACAGAGAACCCGCAGTGAAAAGATGGTGGGAATGTGGCATTCTAACCAAGAGGCCAAACACCAAGCCATATGGGCCACGAAATCCCAATCCTATCCACCCACAAAACTCACTTGACCTCATCACTGCCTCAGGTTCCCCCAGTGCCTCTGACCCAGAGTGAAACCACAAATAATCAGAAACATAAATACATAATCAGAATAAATAAACAAGTAAAAAATACAAAACAGACAGACATAATCTCAGAATATAACACAGTAGGCTTTGCAAGCGTGGGAGAAAGATATAGTTTTTTTCTTTTCTTTTCCATTGCAGTTCTCGTCCTTATTTTCCGATTGAGAATCTATCAGATTTTTTCCACGTTCCATTCCGGGGTTTGCTTTCCCTCATCATTGTTTTCACCTGTGCTTTTACCTGCGGGGTATTTAAGTTCCTCACTTCCGCTTCCCCGGTGCTTCTTTGTCATTCGACATTGCATTGAGCCAGGTATAGCCAGGTACTAGCGACCTTGTGATATTAAACGCTGTTTATGTTCACGGGGGGACTTGCTATTAGCTTTTAGTTCAGGTATAGGTATTATTCCTCCTGTTATCGTTCTGTGCTATTTATTTTATTCTTTGCTGTTCTCTCTGAGACAGTTTTTTTTTGTTTCTTTCGTTTTGGTTTTACATCTTTTCGGCTGCCCGAACTCATGTGCCGAAGGTGTTCTTTTCTTTGCTAAGTTTCCCGTTTTGGCTCCAGTATTGAGCTCGGGAGATTTAGTTTGTGTTTAACTCGTTATTCAAGTTCCCCCTATTTTAGTGGGTTGATTTTCGTTTGGCTGTTTAGCCACAAGGAATTCGTTTTCTGTCTTTTCTTTCTTTGCATTTATTTTGTTATTCTCTTTATTGGTCCTCACTGTGTGAGTGACTTGTTTCACTAAAATCCATTACAGTAGTGGTAGCAGATCAAGGTGCCTCTCCTCTTCGAGCTGGTGTAGCACATCATAATACAAGTTGGTGACTGTGTTGTGACAAAATATAGATTATTCATTATTTATACATAATTATATATCATGTTGTAGGACTTTCTGTATGAAACAATGGTGTCAATAGGAAGATGGGTTTCTGTGTTAGGGTGTCTTGGAAGAGACAGCTCTAAGAGGCCCAACCAGCACACATCAAATTTATGGCCTTGCATCCACGAGGCAGACACCCTGATTTGTATCTGCATGGTCGGTGGGGTGAGTGTCCCGAGCTAGGCACACAGTATGAGCTCATCTTCAACACTTGTAAATCAAGGACATGTGCGCGCACCCACACGCTGGAGAAGTGGTGGGAAGAGCTCGCTCTCAGCAAAAAGCCATATGGTAAAACCATTCCTGATTTTCCAGAGACTATTTCAGTTACATTTGTATATTTAAACATCAGAATGATAAAGCATTTGTATAATTATCTCAATAAGGAGGTAAAAGGACCCATTCACACCTGCATACACACACTCACATGGGACACATTTATGGTCCTAGATCGGCCGAAGAGATAGTGTGTGGATCTTCCCAAGGAATGCCTTGGGGCCCGGTCGTTAAAAAGACATCTGGCGCCCTAGGCTTGGAAATGTGTGTGTGTGCAGTTTCTGTTACGTTTGCGGTAAGGACCCAGACGCAGACCACAGGATCAGGCAAAAGGCGTAGTTTAATAATACTTGCAGGGGTCAAGCCAGGAGATCAGACATCAGGGAGGTACAGGAACGACAGGCAAAGGGGCAATGAAGGGCAATCCAAAAGGTCAGGCAGTACCAGGGGACCAGGCAGGAGAATCGTCGACAAACAGGTGTGATCAAAACCGGCAAACAAACAGAGCAGATAAGGGCTAATCAAAAGAATCGTCGGGCAAAGGGTATCTTCCGAAGCATAAACAGATCTCTGGCTTTAAAACAAGTAGCAGGCACAGGAAAAGTAAATCAACGTTCTGAAACAGACTGGAGGTAACACAGGGCTTAAATGCACATGGTACAAATGACACAAGGGGAATCAGGTGTGTGAAAGGGCGGGGATCCAAACGAGAGACAATTGAAAAACATTTGGGAACAATGAAACAATCACAGAGACAACTAGGGAAAACGCGGACTGGATTCCAAACATACACACGATAACAGATGACCTGGAGTTTCAGGAAATCGTGCATAGATTAAGAGGACAGGGAGAGAAGATCAGATGCAGCTGAGAATGATTAGCAAGGACAGAACAGCGTGAAGATGTGCGCTCTAATATATTAGTGAGATTAGTAACTATACACACCCCTGCCGTTAGTACGATTAGTAGTAATATACAAATTAGTCTGTTAGTGGAGTTAGTAGATCTAATCTATCGTTAGTATGTTAGTGGTAATTAGTAAATCTAAGTGCACAGAGATAGGTGTGAAGCAAGAGGGAACCCGAACACCAATGAGATCACCCGAATGGTACAGAGACGTAAACAGGGAGTGACAGATCAGATGTAAACAAGTAGACACGGGACAACTATGCAAAACCGGAAAATAAACAAGTCAGATAAAAACTAAGAATAAACAATACATTCAAAATAAAGATACAAAATAACACGCAAAACACAGATCCTTACAGTTTCAGCAGCTAATAGAGTTTAGTAAATTCAAGAAAAACTTTCCTTTGTTCTGCAACAAACATTTAGTATAAAATACATTTGACAAATAAGTTATCTTTCTTCGTCCACAACCATTTAGTATAAAAGAATATGTAGTACAGATAATGTTTCAAATCACAAAGGAAAATGTTATGCTTGGTTTATAAATATACATACCTGTGATGAATAACAATTAAAGGGTTCATAGCTAGTATTATATAACCCATCATAGCAGTGTATTATTATGTAATGAACAACTATGGTCAGACCATGGCCAGACTGTTTCTGAGATAATTAAATCATGGTATTTCATTAAAACTATAATATAAAACAAAGGCCAATTGTAATGCTCAAATTGGACCAGCAGAGACCGCTGCAGACCATGAAACGAATATATTTCCCAGGAGGGGACATCTCAAACTTTAGACACATGGGGTGGGGTTTGAAAGACGCATAAAACGGGGTTATCTGAGTTGGAACTGTCAATGGAACTGTGTTTACGTCTTGTGGGTGAGCATGATATTGACTTAGACTGGACTGTGTGATTCAGAGTGTTTTAATATATGTATGCTTAGCCGATCAGCCTGGGTATGTATATTCATGCGAATTTATATACAATAAATTACGTTATACCAGACTCAGGAATGTAGTGTCTAATTGGATGAAAGTTTCAATTACTTGTAGTGGAATGGTCCCGACCCCTCCCGACGGGGCGGTGAAAGGATTATTCTATTTATATTACTACAACTGCTGTCCAGATGTCTCTCCACAGCCTCTCAATTCTGTCAGTATGAGACAAAAAAAATGTATTGTATTGTAAATGTATTATAATATTTCCAAAATGTAATGCAACTTTTTTTTTTTTAAATCTAGGTTTTAAACATATATAGCAATATGCAATATACATATCCAGCTCATTCCCCCCAGGTGCAAGACGGAGCGTTTCAGGCGCTCCTTTGTGCCGACAGCCATTAGGCTGTACAACATTCGGGAAACAACCCCAATGGTGTCAACTCTATGCATAGTTGCTGATCATTGACTGTAGCTCAATAAGAGCTTCATAAACATCCTGGGGAATGTCTATCTGGTCAGATACAACACTTGTGAACTCTTGTGAACATGCAAATTCTAAAAATTTCAGGTCAAGAGGAAAACGATCGAGGACATTTGATAGTCGCCACTTGAGTCTATCCAGGAGATGGCTGCAGCAGTTACTGAAAAAATAAATAAATAACAAAATAAGTAATATTGTACTATATGATTGCACTATATGATATAGCTATATAATGATGGACTGGAGCAGCATAATTGTTGGTTTTTCATTCTTTATCTAGTAGTTGCTTCCAACTAACGTTAGGTGAAGTTAACTTCTACCCATTCTTGGCTAGCTAACTTAGCTAACCTCTACATGTTTACCAATATCAGTACAGCTGCCACAAAATAAAAAGTGGTGGTCAATATTTAGGAAATGTGTGTTTAGAGGCACAGTCATCGCAGATGAACGATCGCATTTACAATGACAAGGCAATGAAAGGTAGCCTAACTTTTTATTCACCCCCAGTGATAAAGAAAACTTTATCCCCCTCTTCGCTGTCCACTATCGCAATTTCTCTTCCCTCAGTCAACGTTGTTTAGAAGGGTCTATTGCTAGCTAGTTAACATGCCGCTCAGCCTCAAAAAGTGTTGGCAATTCAGAAAGCTCTGTATTCATTAAAACATAGCTAATATCTAGATATAAAGAATTTTAAAACTTACCTTGGTGGAATCTCGCGGATACGATGAAACCTGCTAGCTAACGGTTTTTCAAGCTGCGCTTCCCCATCTGACTGATCGTCCCCATCTGTTCAGACGTCAATCTCTTTCTACCGACCAATCAGGTAAAGAGTTGACGGGTCCCTGCTCAGATCTTTTTTGTCTCGAGTTAAACGCAAGAGCAGGGACAAAAAAGAGGCCCGAGAGCACAAGTGGTAGATTTGTAACTCGTGCAAGGCAATTCGTAGTTGAAAATATTTAGATTGACCATATATGAATGTTTTGAAAGCACAAAGTTTTACAAGTTGCAAATTCTTATTTTGCAGATACAACTCTGTAATCCACAGGTGTGAATAACAATTGCAACAACACAAAACGTGTATATGTATATGCTCAATTCTTGCTACATACGCATACAGTATTTAAGTCCTTAATTTATGGAAGTAGATTTCTATCAAAAATAAACAAACACAAAAATTTTATCCACAATTATTTTTACCATCCACACACACACCTCTCAATTTGTGTCCGTAGGTATAATCCACAAATGTGTTTTTGCCATCCACATGCAAACACCTCTCAATTTGTGTTTCGTAAAAATAATCCACAAGTATGTGTTTGCCATCCACACACAAACACCTCTCAACTTGTGTTTCATAAATCATCATTTGGATGAATGCAAAAATTATATTTACAAATGCAAATAACATTTTCAGATATGTTTCCAATGTTCACATATACAAATCAAAAGCTTGGCTTGCGAACTGACGAATCTACATTTGGCGATCGTAGGACACGCTTTATCTGCGTGGATTTACGTACGGAATTTTGAGACAAATATTCCGCTGTTTTTCACTGTGTCGATTCACACATGATTCACTTGTGATTCACACGCAAAACTTCTTCTTCTTCGGCACTACCTAACAGCGGTGTTTTCAGCTCATCAGCGCCACTTTTACATTAAAAGTAAAAACAAAAGCCAACATTAGCTTGGTTTCCAAATTTTTCTCAAAGATAGAAACCAGAGATGTAAAAGCATTGATAGGAACTAGGAATTACAACACACCATGAGCTAAAATAAGAAGAGCACTCCATGCAATTTGAATTATCATTTTAATTTAGTTGTCTTATCTATGAGCTACCTAGCTGAACAATTAAAAGATTTCATAGGAGACATCGGTATCAGTGAGAATAGCTGTCAAATGTATTTAATTGGCTGCAGTAACGTTACTTCACATGGTTGAGTTTGTTTTACATAATCTTTCCCATGAAGGGCAAAAGAGTTATGTAGCTACTGTGTACGGACCTTTCCCTCTGTAATGTAATCTAGCTAGCTAGCTACATGCAATCTGATAGGAGTTTTGTGACTGTTTAAAAAACTTCCCATCACAAGATTATTGTGGGGTTAACTTTACAACCTAAATAAACTCAAAACTCGGTTGTTTTAATTTACCATTAATCCACTTCTTAAAGATAATGTGTGATTTTGGCCACTTGTTCTAAAATGGGCACTGATGAGCCAAACACACATTGCCTTGTTAAGTAACGCCGAAGAAGAAGAAGTTTTATGTGTGAATCGACACAGGAAAAAACAGCGGACTATTTGTCTCAAAATTCCATATCGTCACCTTCTTAAAATAATCGCCTAAGTCATATTTTCAAGTTTTTCAGAAAACAGAATAAACTGAACCAAATACAGAATATATGATATTTGTTAATCATTTCACACAAAAAGGGTATATCAATAGATGACTATTGACTTACAAATAACGCTGTCTGTCAATTATGTAACATAAGAGGATTAAAGACTAAATAACTACACAACATTTATAGCCTAGCCAAATATTGTAGTAAACATTATCACTTACCATTCGGGGACGAGTCCAGAATCATGGAAATGACTTAATTTATGTTGATTTTCTTTGTGCATCTTGAAGCAGCCGCCATATTAATAACTTGTAAAAATGCCTAAGTCAAAATTTATTGTGACTTAGGCAAACATACAAACAGCCTAAGAGCACTCTTGACTTAGGCGATTACATTACCGGGGTAAAACAGCATGATCCTTTCAATTAAGGATCTAGGCAACTTTACCAGAGGTGGCCAGCATCATGAAGAGCTGATTTAAGCAAAAATCTCATGTTCCTCAAAAAATGACTTAGGCGATTATTTTAAGAAGGTGACGATATGTGAATCCAAGCAGATCAAGCGTGTCCTTCGATCGCCAAATGTAGATTCGCCAGTTCGCAAGCCAAGCTTTTGAGTTGTAAATGTGAACATCGGAAACATATCTGAAAATGTTATTTGCATTTGTGAATATAATTTTTGCATTCATCCAAATGATGATTTATGAAACACAAGTTGAGAGGTGTTTGTGTTTGCATGGCGAACACATACGTGTGGATTATTTTTACGAAACACAAATTGAGAGGTGTTTGCGTGTGGATGGCAAAAACACATTTGTGCATTATACCTACGAACACAAATTGAGAGGTGTGTGTGTGTGTGTGTGTGTGTGTGGATGGTAAAAATAATTGTGGATTAAACTTTTGTGTTTGTTTATTTTTGATAGAAATCTACCTCCATACTAATTTACCTTCATATTATTTCACCATAGAAAAGGCTTTTCATAGAAAATATTCTTCAGTCCCCACCTCCACTCCCCCACGGCCACTACCACTCTTCTACTACCCAGAAGTATGTGGAGGAAGGGAGGGGAGTATCGCAAGCCGTTTTAACATTTATTCCTCGAGACTTTCTAGTAACTATTCATTAGATACTAGTACTTATTCTTTAGTTACTAGTAACTATTCCAATAGTTACTAGTATCTATTTCAGTTTTACAAGTAACTATTCATTAGATACTAATACTTATTCTTTAGTTACTAGTAACTATTCCAATAGTTACTAGTATCTATTTCAGTTTTGATAGTAACTATTAATTAGATACGAGTACTTCTTTTTTAGTGACTAGTAACTATTCCAATAGTTACTAGTAACTATTCCATTTTTACTAGTACAATGTTTTTAGATACTAGTACTTATATTTTAGTTACTAGTAAATATTCAGAAAGATATCCCCAACCCAGTAAGTACTAGTAACATTGACAACATGATATCTACGTGGCATGTAAATTGGCTGCTAAATATTAATGAGGACCACACCACACTAAAGACATCAATCGGCAATAAGTACTAGTGTCTAATTAGTAAAACTGAAATAGATACTAGTAACTATTGGAATAGTTACTAGTAACTAAAGAATAAGAACTAGTATATAATGAATAGTTACTAGTAAAACTGAAATAGATACTAGTAACTATTGGAATAGTTACTAGTAACTAAAGAATAAGAACTAGTATCTAATGAATAGTTACTAGTAAAACTGAAATAGATACTAGTAACTATTGGAATAGTTACTAGTAACTAAAGAATAAGTACTAGTATCTAATAGTTACTAGTAAGTCTCGAGGAATAAATGTTAAAACGGCTTGCCATAGGGGAGGAGGGAAGTGGAGGAGAGGAGCCGTGAACGAAATTGGGACAGCAAATCTACTTTACTGTCATCAAAATCGCCGTCGACTATTGATGAATTTGCCCTATCATAACTTTGACTGACGCCGAGCCCACAAATATTCCCAAAGCCAATCACAGATCTTTCACATGGTCAGCCAATTTAAAGCTCCAAAATATATTTTAAGTTACAAGTGCAAGTAACCTAGTTGCGTACTGTAATCCAGAATCCCGATGTTCCCGATATCTGAACATACCAAGCACTAATTCACCTCATAGGCCTATAGGCTACTGTAATTTTTTAAATCAAATTTTAAAATGTCCTTTGGAATGGTTGAATAAATTAATTAATGCATTCACATAGCTAGTGAAATGGTAGCTGTCATGCTTAGGCTATATTTATGTACAGTCATGTTCGTTAATAAGCAACGTTAATGTGCAAGAAAATAAATGAAGCTGTTTCCCTGACTTAAATTGTTGAATTTTTATGTAGGATATGAACCACAAAAACTGACTGCCATTTTGTTATCCGTTGAAGGATGCTATGCCTTTTGTGTGCTAATAACTTACTGAAGCACAGACAATTTAGGCTAAATATCTTGCATTGGGGCATCATTATCTTGGGAAAATTCATAGTTACGCATCATCACTATTGCCTTTTCTTATAGGCAAAGGAAAGGTATGGAAACCATTGTTCAAGACTGCGGCTGTGGCCGTGTCCAAATCAGAGCCCAATCTACTGCGCCCTTTCTACTATGGACTGTGTCCGAATAAAAGTCCTATCTACTGTGCCCTGTCTACTGTGTACTGTGTATGAATCAGAGCCCTGTCTACTGCGCCCTGTCTCCTGTATACTGTGTACTCTGTCCGAAACAGAGCCATATCTACTGCATCCTGTCTCCTGTGTACTGTGTACTCCCTATCTACTGCGTCCGGTCTCCTGTGAGCTGTGTCCGAATCAGAGCCCAATCTACTGCATACTGTCTCCAGCATGCAGTGCAAAGTGTCCGAATCAGAGCCCTATTTCCTTTGTGCAGTTTACTGGGTACAATGTCCGAATCAGAGCCCAATCAACTTCATCCTGTCTCCTGTGTACTGTGTCGGAATCAGAGCCCTATCTACTGCGTCCTGTCTCCTGTGTACTGTGTATGCCCGATCTACTGCGCCCTGTCTCCTGTGTACTGTGTACTGGGTCCGAATCAGAGCCTTATCTACTCCGTCTGGTTTCCTGTGTCCTGTGTGCGAATCAGAGCCCAATCTACTGCATCCTGTTTCCTGTGTACAGTACACCGTGTCCGAGTCAGAGCCCTATCTACTGTGCCTGTCTCCTGTGTACTGTGTCCTATTCTGAGCCCGATCTACTGCATCCTCTCTCCTGTGTACTTTGTACTGTGTCCGAATAAGAGCCCTGTCTACTGTGCCCTGTCTCCTGTGTACTGCGTCTGAATCAGAGCCCTATCTACTGCATCCAGTTTTTTGTGTACTTTGCACTGTGTACAAATCGGAGCCTTGTCTACTGTGCCCTGTCTACTGTGTACTGCATCCAAATCAGAAGCCTATCTACTGGATCGTGTCTCATGTTTACTGTGCACTGTGTCCGAATCAGAGCCCTATCTACTGCGGCCCTGTCTCCTGTATACTGTGTACTGTGTCCGAATCAGAGCCCTATCTACTGCGCCCTGTCTTCTGTGTACTGTGCACTGTGTCCTGTCTCCTGTGTCTGAATCAGAGCCCTATTTACTGCACCCAGTCTTTTGTGTACTGTGCACTTTGTCCAAATCAAAGCCCTATCTATTGCGTCCTGTCTCTTGCGTCCTGTGTACTGTGTCTGAATAAGAGCCCTATTTACTGCATCATGTCTCCTCTGCACTGTGCACTGTGTCCGAATCAGAGACCTATCTACTTCACCCTGTTTCTTGCGTACTCTCTACTGTGTTCGAATCAGAGCCCTATCTACTGTCTCCTGTCGCATGTGTACTGTGTCCAAATCAGAGCCCTATCTAATCCGTCCGGTATCCTGTGTACTGTGTCCGAATCAGAGCCCAATATACTGCATGCAGTGCACGGTGTCCGAATCAGAGCCCTATATAATCCGTCCGGTTTCCTTTGTACTGTGTCCGAATCAGACCCCAATCTACTACATCCTGTCTCCAGCATGCAGTGCACTGTATCTGAATCAGAGCCCTATCTACTGCGTCCTGTTTTCTGTGTGCAGTACACTTTGTCCGAGTCAGAGCCCTATCTACTGCATCCTGTCTCTTGTGTACTGTGTACTGTGTCTGAATAAGAGACTTATCTACTGCGGCCCTGTCACCTGTGTACTGTGTACTGTATCCGAATCAGAGCCCTATCTACTGCGCCCTGTCTTCTGTGTACTGTGCACTGTGTCCTGTCTCCTGTGTACTGTGTCCAAATCAGAGCCCTATTACTGCACCCAGTTTTTCGTGTACTCTGCACTTTGTCCAAATCAAAGCCCTATCTACTGCGTCCTGTCTTCTGCGTCCTGTGTACTGTGTCCGAATCAGAGCCCTATCTACTGCATCATGTCTCCTGTGCACTGTACACTGTGTCCAAATCAGAGACCTATCTACTTCGCCCTGTTTCCTGTGTACTGTGTACTGTGTCCGAATCAGAGCCCTATCTACTGCGTCCTGTGTTCTGTGTACTGTGCGCTGTGTCCGAATCAGAGCGCTATCTACTGCATCCTGTCTTTTGTGTACTGTGCACTGTGTATGAATCAGAGCCCTATCTACTGTGCCCTGTCTACTGTGTGCTGTGTCCGAAACAGAGCCCAATCCTCAGCCCCCTGTCTTCTGTGTACTGTGGACTGTGTCCAAATCAGAGCCCAATCTACTGCATCCTGTCTTCTGTGCACTGTACACTGTGTCCAAATCAGAGACCTATCTACTTCGCCCTGTTTCCTGTGTACTGTGTACTGTGTCCGAATCAGAGCCCTATCTACTGCGTCCTGTGTTCTGTGTACTGTGCGCTGTCAAGTCAAGTCAAGTCAAGTTTATTTGTATAGCACATATTCATACAATTGAATGCAATTCAAAGTGCTTCACAGAATAATGAAAGGGACAAAAGAGATTGATTTGACAATATATCATTAACAGTTTAACAGTTTATAATAATAAAAGATAAGATAAAAGATAAAATGGCTTTAAAAGATAAATAGACTTAAAAGATAGACGATTTTGATTAAAGATGATTAAAAATACCGGCAGGGCTTAATAAAAATACAGTAAAATGCAGTGCAATACATGAGCTAATGGAACACTCTAATCAGATATACGGACAGCTGTGTCCGAATCAGAGCCCTATCTACTGCATCCAGTTTTTTGTGTACTTTGCACTGTGTACAAATCGGAGCCCTGTCTACTGTGCCCTGTCTACTGTGTACTGCATCCAAATCAGAGGCCTATCTACTGGATCGTGTCACCTGTGTACTGTGTACTGTATCCGAATCAGAGCCCTATCTACTGCGCCCTGTCTTCTGTGTACTGTGCACTGTGTCCTGTCTCCTGTGTACTGTGTCCAAATCAGAGCCCTATTACTGCACCCAGTTTTTCGTGTACTCTGCACTTTGTCCAAATCAAAGCCCTATCTACTGCGTCCTGTCTTCTGCGTCCTGTGTACTGTGTCCGAATCAGAGCCCTATCTACTGCATCATGTCTCCTGTGCACTGTACACTGTGTCCAAATCAGAGACCTATCTACTTCGCCCTGTTTCCTGTGTACTGTGTACTGTGTCCGAATCAGAGCCCTATCTACTGCGTCCTGTGTTCTGTGTACTGTGCGCTGTGTCCGAATCAGAGCGCTATCTACTGCATCCTGTCTTTTGTGTACTGTGCACTGTTTATGAATCAGAGCCCTATCTACTGTGCCCTGTCTACTGTGTGCTGTGTCCGAAACAGAGCCCAATCTACAGCCCCCTGTCTTCTGTGTACTGTGGACTGTGTCCAAATCAGAGCCCAATCTACTGCATCCTGTCTTCTGTGCACTGTACACTGTGTCCAAATCAGAGACCTATCTACTTCGCCCTGTTTCCTGTGTACTGTGTACTGTGTCCGAATCAGAGCCCTATCTACTGCGTCCTGTGTTCTGTGTACTGTGCGCTGTCAAGTCAAGTCAAGTCAAGTTTATTTGTATAGCACATATTCATACAATTGAATGCAATTCAAAGTGCTTCACAGAATAATGAAAGGGACAAAAGAGATTGATTTGACAATACATCATTAACAGTTTAACAGTTTATAATAATAAAAGATAAGATAAAAGATAAAATGGCTTTAAAAGATAAATAGACTTAAAAGATAGACGATTTTGATTAAAGATGATTAAAAATACCGGCAGGGCTTAATAAAAATACAGTAAAATGCAGTGCAATACATGAGCTAATGGAACACTCTAATCAGATATACGGACAGCTGTGTCCGAATCAGAGCCCTATCTACTGCATCCAGTTTTTTGTGTACTTTGCACTGTGTACAAATCGGAGCCCTGTCTACTGTGCCCTGTCTACTGTGTACTGCATCCAAATCAGAGGCCTATCTACTGGATCGTGTCTCATGTTTACTGTGTACTGTGTCCGAATCAGAGCCCTATCTACTGCGCCCTGTCTTCTGTGTACTGTGCACTGTATCCTGTCTCCTGTGTCCGAATCAGAGCCCTATTTACTGCACCCAGTCTTTTGTGTACTGTGCACTTTGTCCAAATCAAAGCCCTATCTATTGCGTCCTGTCTCTTGCGTCCTGTGCACTGTGTCTGAATAAGAGCCCTATTTACTGCATCATGTCTCCTCTGCACTGTGCACTGTGTCCGAATCAGAGACCTATCTACTTCACCCTGTTTCTTGTGTACTCTCTACTGTGTTCGAATCAGAGCCCTATCTAATCCGTCCGGTATCCTGTGTACTGTGTCCGAATCAGAGCCCAATATACTGCATGCAGTGCACGGTGTCCGAATCAGAGCCCTATATAATCCGTCCGGTTTCCTTTGTACTGTGTCCGAATCAGACCCCAATCTACTGCATCCTGTCTCCAGCATGCAGTGCACTGTATCCGAATCAGAGCCCTATCTACTGCGTCCTGTTTTCTGTGTGCAGTACACTTTGTCCGAGTCAGAGCCCTATCTACTGCATCCTGTCTCTTGTGTACTGTGTACTGTGTCTGAATAAGAGACTTATCTACTGCGGCCCTGTCACCTGTGTACTGTGTACTGTATCCGAATCAGAGCCCTATCTACTGCGCCCTGTCTTCTGTGTACTGTGCACTGTGCACTGTGTCCTGTCTCCTGTGTACTGTGTCCAAATCAGAGCCCTATTTACTGCACCCAGTTTTTCGTGTACTCTGCACTTTGTCCAAATCAAAGCCCTATCTACTGCGTCCTGTCTTCTGCGTCCTGTGTACTGTGTCCGAATCAGAGCCCTATCTACTGCATCATGTCTCCTGTGCACTGTACACTGTGTCCAAATCAGAGACCTATCTACTTCGCCCTGTTTCCTGTGTACTGTGTACTGTGTCCGAATCAGAGCCCTATCTACTGCGTCCTGTGTTCTGTGTACTGTGCGCTGTGTCCGAATCAGAGCGCTATCTACTGCATCCTGTCTTTTGTGTACTGTGCACTGTGTATGAATCAGAGCCCTATCTACTGTGCCCTGTCTACTGTGTGCTGTGTCCGAAACAGAGCCCAATCCTCAGCCCCCTGTCTTCTGTGTACTGTGGACTGTGTCCAAATCAGAGCCCAATCTACTGCATCCTGTCTTCTGCGTGCTGTGTACTGTGTCCGAATCAGAGCCCTCTCTATTGCGTCCTGTCTCCTGTGTACTGTCTCCGAATCAGAGCCCTATCTACTGCATCCAGTTTTTTGTGTACGTTGCAATGTGTATGAATCGGAGCCCTGTCTACTGCGCCCTGTCTACTGTGTGCTGTGTCCGAAACAGAGCCCAATCTACAGCCCCCTGTCTTCTGTGTACTGTGGACTGTGTCCAAATCAGAGCCCAATTTACTGCATCATGTCTTCTGCGTGCTGTGTACTGTGTCCGAATCAGAGCCCTCTCTATTGCGTCCTGTCTCCTGTCTACTGTGTACTGTGTCCGAAACAGAGCTCTATCTACTGCGTCCTGTCTCCTGTGTACTGTGTATGCCCTATCTACTGTGTCCGGTCTCCTGTGTACTCTGTCCGAATCAAAGCCCAATCTACTGCATCCTGTCTCCAGCATGCAGTGCAATGTGTCCGAATCAGAGCCCTATTTCCTTCGTCCGGTTTCCTGGGTACAATGTCCGAATAAGAGCCCAATCTGCTTCATCCTGTCTCCTGTGTACTGTGTACTGTGTCCGAATCAGAGCACTATTTACTGCGCCCTGTCTCCAGTGTACTGTGTCCGAATCAGAGCCCTATCTACTGCATCCAGTTTTTTGTGTACTTTGCAATGTGTACGAATCGGAGCCCTGTCTACTGTGCCCTGTCTACTGTGTACTGTGTCTGAATCAGAGGCCTATCTACTGCATCCTATCTCATGTTTACTGTGCACTGTGTCCGAATCAGAGCCCTATCTAGTGCGGCCCTGTCTCCTGTGTACTGTGCACTGTGTCCTGTCTCCTGTGTACTGTGTCCGAATCAGAACCCAATCTACAGCCCCCTGTCTTCTGTGTACTGTGTCCAAATCAGGGCCCAATTTACTGCATCATGTCTTCTGCGTGCTGTGTACTGTGTCTGAATCAGAGCCCTCTCTATTGCTTCCTGTCTCCTGCATCCTGTGTACTGTGTCCGAATCAAAGCCCTATCTACTGCATCATGTCTCCTGTGCACTGTGCACTGTGTCCGAATCAGAGACCTATCTACCTCGCCCTTAATCCTGTGTACCTGTGTACTGTGTCTGAATAAAAGCCCTATCTACTGCGCCCTGTCTCTTGTGTACTGTGTATGCCCTATCTACTGCGCTCTGTCTCCTGTGTACTGTGTCAGAATCTGAGCCTTATCTACTCTGTCCGGTTTCTTGCGTAATGTGTCCGAATCAGAGCCGAATCTACTGCATCCTGTCTCCTGTGTACTGTGCACTGTGTCCGAATCAGAGCCCTATGTACTGCGCCCTGTCTTCTGTGTACTGTGTCCGAATCAGAGCCCAATCTTCTGCATCCTGTCTCTTGCGTGAAGTGCATTGTGTCTGAATCAGAGACCTATCTACTGCGGCCTGTCTCTTGTTTACTGTATACTGTGTTCGAATCAGAGCCCTATCTACTGTGTCCTGTCTCATGCATACTGTGTCCGAATCAGAGCCCTATCTTATCCGTCCGGTATCCTGTGTACTGTGTCCGAATCAGAGCCCAATATACTGCATCCTGTCTCCAGCATGCAGTGCATGGTGTCCGAATCAGAGCCCTATATAATTCGTCCGGTTTCCATTGTACTGTGTCCGAATCACAGCCCTATCTACTGTGTCCTGTCTCCTGTGTACTGTGTCTGAATAAAAGCCCTATCTACTGCGCCCTGTCTCCTGTATTCTGTGTACTCTGTCCAAAACAGAGCCCTTTCTACTGCGCCCTTTCTACTGTGTACTGTGTACTGTGTCTGAATCAGAACCTTATCTACTCTGTCTGGTTTCCTTTGTACTGTGTCCAAATCAGAGCCCAATCTACTGCATCCTGTCTCCAGCATGCAGTGCACTGTGTCCGAATCAGAGCCCTATCTACTGCGTCTTGTTTCCTCTGTGCAGTACACTGTGTCCTAGTCAGAGCCCTATCTACTGCATCCTGTTTTCTGTGTACTGTGTTCGAATCAGAGCCCTATCTACCGCGTCCTTTCTTCTCTGTAATGTGCATTGTGTCCAAATCAGAGCCCTATGTACTGCGTCCTGTTTCTTGTTTACTGTGTACTGTGTCTGAATCAGAACCCTATCTACTGCATCCTGTCTTTTGTGTACTGTGCACTGTGTCCAAATCAGAACTTTATCTACTGCGTCCTGTCTTCTGTGCACTGTGTCCGAATCAGAGCCCTATCTACTGCATCCTGTGTACTGTGTTCGAATCAGAGCCCTATCTACTGCATCATGTCTCCTGTGTTCTGTGCACTGTGTCCGAATCAGAGCCCTATCTCCTGCGAACAGCACACTGGCAGATGTGTGCTGTTTACTGTGCTTGTAGCTTCGCTTTAAAAAATGAGGTGCAGCTTCACTGACGTTTTTTTTCAATAACAACAAAAACAACACGTGACATAGCCACATAAAGGTGAAATGTCTTCTGACACTTCCAGGGTACGGTTGGAAAATAGTATGGACGATTTTTTTTTTTTTGCATACTGCACGTCGTGTACTAAGCAGTATTCAGTAAGCTGTACACAGCTGCTAGTACACAAGACACAGGGCTCAGTCGATAGAGCATTGATTCAGACACAGCCCAAGAGTTCTCAGACTAGTCCTCTCTGTGTATGCTGCAATCTTAGAGAAAAGGATTCTGAACTGGTTTTTTGGCTTGTCTTCATAGGGGAACCCTTTTTAGTTCTTCATGGAACCCTCTATGTTACGTGTGAAATCTCCCAGATTGAACCATTTTGCCCGACAAAGAACCCTTGAACTAATTAGGGTTCCATATGGAGACACAGAGGAGCTTTTTGGAACCCTTTCTTCTGAGATTTCGGTCCCAACTGCAATTTCTGGTGTTTAGGGAGCTGTTAATTTTACTTAGACACTTTTAATGCTTAATGAGGGAGGCATTACTATCTTAAGGCTACATAGCAAAGCATCCACAAAAAACTTTACCTCAGTCATATTAGTTCCCAGACACCTGCAATTTTCTGTCGATAAATGAATCAATTTAATTTATAGTGTGATTAATTTATAGACATAAAATGTTCCAAATGATAATGAGCCAGACCTGCATTGTGTTAAAATATGTGTCAGGACAAAGATATGGAAGAACCTAAACACTTGTTTTCTGTAAGCTTAATTTATGAAGACATTAGCTGGAACAAAAACCAACACACACAAAAAGACACCAGACTAGATGTTTGAGAAGGCCTGTTTTAGAGAAACTCTGAGTTCACTCTGAAAGGTTTGCTACATTTTTGATTTTCAGAATTCAAAAAATATTTTAAAAGTCAGTCACCCTGTTTTATTAAAGATGTTGTGTTTGGGAGCTTTGAGACTGTCACGATCCGTAGGACAGGAACCCAAACGCAGGCAGGAGTGCGACAAACAAGGTTTATTGTCCAGGCAACGGAACAAAAACAGGGTCCAAAAGGGAAGTCAAAACAGGCAGGGGTCATCTACAAAAACGAGATTCAAAAGCAGGGTCGTGAGAACACAGACTGAGGTCAAAACCGGGAAAGCAATCTGATAGAAAAAACAATAAACCAAAGAAAAGACCACAAAAACAAACAAACTCGGAAACTAACACACAAAAACAAAAACTCGGAACAAACAAAACAAAAACCTACTAAGACAAGAAAACACGGACTCTGGAAAAGAAAGACTGAAACAAACTAGCTCGGGAGTAAACAGACAACAGACTACGCTTAACAAATTTTAGTAAGACGAACTCGCAACGAGGGACTAAGACAGCTGGTATAAATGCAGGTGTAGACAGGTGCAAACACTTAGCTTGAGAATAGCAGGAAATGGAAAACAGCGAGAGAACTGAGACACGTAACAAGGCGATTAGTAATTCGTTAGTAGTTATCCTATCCTAGCCCTGACGTTAGTAGTTAGTTAACAAGACAATGACTGGATACGTAAGGAAACATTAAACAGCTGTGTAAACGTGATGAGAACTAGATTGTTAGATTGTGTTAGTAATAATTCTATTAAACCCTGACGTTAGTAGATTAGTTAACCACACCCGTGTTTACATTACATTACATTTACATTAGTCATTTAGCAGACGCTTTTATCCAAAGCGACGTACAGTAAGTGCATATAGAAAGGTCATCGAAGTAACTACAGAACAGATAAGAAAGCACATTCTTCCCATACAGTATCAGCTATCCCTAGTAACGAACACAGTGCAGTTCACAGTGAACTGGGTAAATCATCTCTACTACAATTATTTTCTAAATAGTATAAACTTGAGTACACAGTTCAACAAGAAGACATACCATGAGGTCCTAGATAAGTATTAGTCCAGGTGGAGCCTGAAGAGGTGTGTTTTCAGGCCACGACGGAAAGCAGGCAGGGTTGGTATTGAGCGTAGGGGAATGGGAAGTTCGTTCCACCACTGGGGAGCTAGGGTGGAAAAGCTCCGCAGTCGGGAGGAGCGAGCGCCATTGACACGGAGGGGGGGAAGTGCGAGGCGCCCTGCTGTAGATGAGCGAAGCGGTCGAGCAGGAACATAGGTCTGGATCAGGTCCTGCAGGTAGACGGGGCCTGTCCTATTAGCTGCAGTGTGGGCCAGGGTCAGAACTTTGAACCTGATCCTAGCTGCAACTGGCAGCCAGTGGAGTGACCTCAACAGGGGGGTGACATGTGAAAATTTCGGGAGGTTAAACACAAGCCGGGCAGCTGCGTTCTGGATCAGTTGAAGAGGGAGTATGGCGCAGGCTGGTAAGCTTGCGAGCAGGGAGTTGCAGTAGTCCAGGCGTGAGGTGACCATAGTCTGGACCAGAAGCTGGGTGGAGTAGGTGGTCAGGTACGGTCGAATCCTCCTGATGTTGTACAGGAGGAACCTGCAGGACCGTGCCGTCGCCCTGATGTGGTCTTTGAAGTCCAGCTGGTCGTCTAGGACCACCCCCAGGTTCTTTGCAGAGCGGGAGGCAGCCACCACGGTCCCGTCAACGGTGATGGAGAGGTCAAGTAGCGGGGAGGTTTTGTGTGGCATGAAGAGGAGCTCTGTCTTGTCGAGGTTGAGCTTCAGGTGATGGGTAGTCATCCACTCAGATATGTCGGCCAGACAAGCAGATATCCTCTCCTTTACCTGTTGGGTAGAGGGAGGGAAAGAAAGGAAGAGTTGAGTATCGTCAGCATAACTATGGTATGAGAAGCCATGTGAATTGATTACTGAACCAAGAGACTTTGTATAAATGGAGAACAGCAGAGGACCAAGTACAGATCCCTGCGGGACTCCTGTAGACAGGGGATGGGGTGCAGAAACAGAACCCTTCCAAGAGACTTGGTAGGATCTATCAGTGAGGTACGATACAAACCAGGAGAGGGCAGTCCCAGAGATGCCCATCTCAGAAAGTGTAGAGATCAGGAGTTTGTGGTTGACCGTGTCAAATGCTGCAGACAGGTCAAGTAGAATCAGGACAGAGGAGAGGGATGAGGCTCTAGCATTGGAGAGTGCCTCGGTCACGGCCAGGAGAGCAGTTTCAGTGGAATGTCCGGTTCTGAAGCCGGACTGATGGGGGTCAAGCAGGTTATTCTGGTGGAGAAAAACAGACAGTTGGTTATGTACAGCTCGTTCAAGGGTTTTGGACAGGAAGGGCAAGAGAGATACAGGACGGTAGTTCCTGACATCAGAGGGGTCCAAGCTAGGTTTTTTTAAGAGTGGGGTTACACGGGCAGTCTTAAAAACAGCAGGAACATGGCCACAGGTTAGGGAGGTGTTGATAATAGAAGACAGATATGGAACAAGCTCAGCGGATATTGACTGGAGGACTGCCGACGGGATGGGGTCCAGCGCACAGGTGGTTGCGCGCTGGTGCGTCATGAGTTGGAGCACATCTGCCTCCTCCAGAGTCTTGAAGGACGACAGCGTGGCGATGGGTTCGGTGTGGGGGATGTGGGGTGTCACCTGGGGTGTGAAGGAGTTGCGGATCATGGCCACCTTTCCCTCGAAGTGGGTTAGGAAGTCATCTGCAGAGAGGGAGGAGGGTGAAGGGGGCGGAGGGGGGATAAGCAGGGAGGAGAAGGTGGAAAAGAGTTTCCGTGGATTAGACACACATGCATTAATTCTAGACTGAAAAAAAGAAGCCTTAGCCGATGTAGTTGTAGCTGTGAAGGCTGCCAGCAGAGTGTGATAGGAGGCCAGGTCATCTGGGGATCTGGATTTTCTCCACTTTCTCTCAGCGGCTCGCAGCAGGGTTCTGCTGGATCTGAGAGAATCTGTCAGCCACGGGGAGGGGGGTGATGGTCGAGCTGTTTTAGAGACAAGAGGACAAAGTGAGTTGAGAGACTGAGAGAGGCAGGAGTTAAACATAGAGGTGGCAACATCAACATGCATATTCGCAAAGGAAGCGGGAGGAGGAAGTTTAGAGAGAGCGGAAGTAGTGAGGGAGGAGTGCGAGAGGGTGCGGAGATTTCTCCTGAACATAACAGTGGGTGGGTCATTAGTAGGGTTGAGGGAGAGTGGGAGGGAAAGAGAGAATGAAATAAAGAAATGGTCCGATACGTGGAGCGGGGTCACCGTGAGTTCAGACGTGGCGCAGCTCCTGGTGAGTACAAGGTCTAGTTGGTTACCAGCCTTGTGGGTGGCAGGCGATGGGGATTGAGTGAGTGCGAAGGACTGGAAGAGTGAGGCGACACTGGGTAGCTGGGAACTCTCTGGATGGAGGTTGAAGTCTCCCAGTAGGATTACAGGGGTGCCATCCTCAGGGAAGGAGCTCAGGAGAGTGTCCAGTTCATCCAGGAAAGCACCGAGCGGACCTGGAGGGCGATAGAGAACTACAATGTTAAGTGTAGATGGGTGGGTTACAGTGACTGCATGAAACTCAAAGGAAGAGAATTTCAGGCAGTGTGCAGTGTGAATAGAAAATTTCCAGGATGAGGAAATGAGCAACCCAGTACCCCCGCCTCGGCCAGAGGCCCTGGGGGTGTGGGAGAAGGAATAGCCAGCAGACAGAGCAGCGGGAGTGGCTGTGTTATCTGGAGTGATCCAGGTCTCAGTGAGAGCCAGGAAGTGGAGGGACTTCACCTTAGCATAGGCAGTGATGAAGTCAGTTTTCTGGACAGCTGAGCGGCAGTTCCATAGTCCACCCACCACTGAGAGTTCCTTATGAAGGGACAGGGGTGGGCAGACCAGGTTAGCCGGGCAGCGCCTGCGGTGGTTGGACCTCCAGGCTCGAGGTATATAGCACAGAGGAATGGGGGTTAAACACATGGTAGGTGGTGAAAAGATAAGAACAAAGTCGTACAAATTGCTGATGAGGCTGCCGTACTTACGGCAGCCTCGGCTTTAATTTATGCACTATTTGCTAATTGCCGATTGCATTCAGCTGCTTGCAGGGTAAATACACTCAGGTGAAGGTACTTGACATTAGCAGCACAAAAGACCGGTTGTAGGCTTAAAACTACATACAAGTCACTTTAAACAGATCGCTAACTGCTGCGATTTACCTCAGCTACACAATGACTACAAAGCGGTTCAAATTATCTAACGCACAGCTAAAACCAAATGTAAAAAAGATACTTATCGATCCTGACGGCAGAAATTCGACAAACGCTGTCCAGATGCACTCTGTAGTACGAGTGGTAGACACGGCTATAAATACACTCAGGTGAAGGTACTTGACACGTGTTTAGCCAGTTAGTAATCATGCAGGTCCTATATAAGAATTAGTAGTGCAGGGTAATACGAACGAAGTGTACAGGAACAAAAGTAAAACTCTGTGAGAGGAAGCGAGAAAGACAGCACAGAACGCAAGGCTGCGGAAAACATGGAAAAATGTATGCTTCAGAAACTGACAATACTAAACATGACAGAATAACAAAACAGACTCAGAACATAACAGAGACCTCCAGCTGTTCTTGTTCTGGGTTCATCGCTGTGTGTGTACATTTTTGCATGTGTGTGTGTGCGCATACTTGCATGTGTGTACATGTGTGTATGTGTGTGTGTGTGCGTGCGCGTATGTGTGCATACTTGCATGTGTGTACATATGTATGTGTGTGTGTGTGCCTGTATGCATGTGTGTATGTTTGCGTGTGTGTGTGTGTGTGTATGTGTGTTAAAACATGAGCATCCTTGTGTGTGATGGTTTTTGTTCCAGCCAAACTTGATTAAAATCAAGTCAAAAACATACTTGTGCCAAAAGAGATGATGAAAGGTTCAGCTCATTACCCCATTTATTTACTGATTTTCATTTTCCACAGTCGATTACTATGAATGACCAGAGGCCTGTATCACAAAGCAGGTTTACTGAGTTAACTGTAAAACCTGGGAAAGCTCTTTTTACTTCAGTCCATGTTCCAGATTTGGGGTTTTACAGTTTAACTGTGTAACCCTGCTTTGTGGTACAGGGTTCCGTAAGTCTATCAAAAAATACACAATGCAACCTTTCAGTGGAATCATTTGCCACAGTACAGAGAATTAAAGCATTCGTTCTCAAACTGATCTGATTAAAAGTCCTTAAATAAATATGGACCATTAATTCTTTACAACATGAATATCCATTTCTAAATTATCCATCATTAGACACTAAAAGGGTTAACAGCTCTTTATATTTCAGAAACTGCAATTACAGTTGGAACATAGGCTACATGGGGAAGCCTGCTCCAGGACCAGGCTTGAGAACCACTTTTACTGGGACACGCCCTCTACAGGGACATTACAAAGTAAAAGATGCAGAGTATCATGCTGCAGCCTGCAGAGATTCCCCTCTTCACATCCTGTCTGTTTGGACCGACAACGATCAGATCCTGCAAGTTTCAACAGGGATATATTCTGTGTCTGCTCCTGAAGGAGTGTTCTGTATCCTGAAGTGTTGGTTTGTTGTGTTCATCTTTTAGAGCTGGAGGCAGTAGGCTAATCTGGTCAGCACATAGAATATATTTGTATTGCAACGTATCCGTTAGCCAACTAGCCAACCTTTCCAGTCCCGTTTTTTCAGTTTTCCCAGAGGAAATTAAACTGATTTTAGGGCAGACGACATCATGACGTAAATTACGTAAATTGCGTAGGAGCGAAGACTCATTTGCGGTACGATGAGATCCAAATGTTGTCGTGTTGGGAACGGGAACAATGACGTCACGTTTATGGGAGAGAAGGAGGAAAAAAACTAAAACCGATAGACAGAGGAAAGAAAAGCTGCAGCCAGTCGTTACTGACAATTAAACCAGAGCCCAGATTCGGATTGGAGTTGTCTGTTTTGTGATACATTGCAGAATACATAACAAGCCATTTATTGAGTTATGCATCAACGTTATATTTGGGCATAAAGCGCGGATAATGGCTGAAACGAACAAATTGCAACTAGTCCAGTCCTGAGAGAGGACAGGTGAGTCGTAAATTAAGGATAACGTGCTGGATACGAATGAGACAAGAATGTGACGTTATCGATGGTAACGTTAAGTCAGGATATTGAGTTAGACAGACATACAGCTACTTCGCTGATTTATTCTGTTGCACGGTGCAGCGCTGGAACAGCTGCGACCCTACTCGGCATTGCCTGATTTATGTGCTCTGTCTAGGAAGCGAGCTCGTATCCGAATACTGTAGCTGTGTGGCACTTGAGACGGAGACACCTGTGTGGTCAATTCAGGCACGGAAGCCCCGTCACAGGCTGCCGATCCAGCGGTGTGACTCCCCCGGTACCACCCCGGAGGTAGAGCCCCAGTTCGGGCCGGCTCTGGAGTGGGATAGGGACTGAAAAGCGGAGGATGGGAGGTCGAAAGGAACCGCAGAAGCGGAATACGAGAAGGTACCGATACAACACAGGTGAGTTCGGAGAAGCGTCGGGGGTAGGCTACATTACGTTAGCTATATCGTTATTCTTATCGTTTGTGGGTTGTGATGCTACCACTGCATCACCACAACAGTGTGGATTTCATTAAGTGGCGAATTGTTTCCATTTTATTACGAGATAAAAACCGACTGAATATGCATTGTGTGTGTGTGTGCTAACGAGAGAGACGAAAGGGTAGAGAGAATTCTGTTCGACGCAGTCTGCGGGCCTTGTGTAGCCTATTCAGAATAGGCTATTATTACAGACATATGCCTGTTTTTTAAAGGCATTGATAAGGATGCTTTGTGAGATATCATCACCGAGGTAATTTGCTTTTTTTTTGCGTCACCATTATGACGCTAATGTCTTTTTAGCCCCCTGTGCACATGTGTCCTCGGCCCCGTGGACACAGCCCACTAGAGAGTGTTTCTTAGTGCAAACTGTCTCCATTAGATAAGAGCTTCATCAATAATGGATTATCTGGCAAGTATAACTCTCACTCTTTTCCTGGCTGGCTCTAACACAGAAAATGCACCTGTGCTCTCAGGGCATCTGCTCCCTCTCACTCTTCTTCTCCTTCTCCCTCTCACTCTCCATTTCCTTCTCCCTCTCACTCTCCCTTTCCACCTCCCTCTCACTGTCTCTCTCCCTTTCCATCTCCCTCTCACTGTCTCTCTCCCTTTCCTTATCCCTCTCACTCTCCCTTTCCATCTCCCTCGCCTTCTCTCTCTCCCCCTTCTCACTCTCCCCCTCCTTCTCCCTCTCACTCTCCCCCCTCCTTCTCCCTCTCACTCACCCCCCCCTCCTTCTCCCTCTCCCCTCTCACTCTCCTTTTCCCTCTCTCCCCCTCCTTCTCCCTCTCACTCTCCACCCCTCCTTCTCCCTCTCCCTCTCACTCTCCCCCTCCTTCTCCCTCTCACTCTCCCTTTCCATCTCCCTCTCACTCTTCCTCTCTTTCTTCCATCTCCCTCTCACTCTCCCTCTCACTTTCCCCCTCCTTCTCCATCTCCATCCCTCCCTCCAATTTTACAAATGCAACCAACTGTTTTTGGGTCTGCAATACTTTGTGTTCTTTACTCTCTTGTATAATTAGGCTACACACATCATAAGGTCATAGCCTACCCAACCATGCTGTGCCAGGTTTAATATGACAATGCAGGCCTTATTTAAGGACTTTTTGAAGTGGTGGAGAACCCCATTCCTGGAGGGTGGGTGTGGGTACCTTGGGTCAGTTAGCTAATTAGCTGTAGGGACGTGCGCGTTTAGTCGACTAGTCGATTAAACGTTGCTACCCTCGCTAGTCGACACCAGAAATACTAGTCGGTTAAACTTATTATTTTATTAATGTGCACATTTAAATTACATATTGACATAATTTGCACTGAAATGTCATGTTTTCCTGGTCAAATGTTGTTTTTTAAAAAAACAAGAATCTGTTAATAATGTTAACAACGCCGGATTAAAAATAAATAAATAAATAAAATTAAAAAACGAAGGAAAAAAACAAAACGCATTAGCCTGTTCGCCCTGCAAGTTAAACCAGCGAGGTGGAAAGAGTAAGTAGGCCTATCGCGTTGTTGAATAGCCCAATAAAACTAATCTAATGTCACGTCGATCAGTAGGCCTAATTGTTTTTTTTTTGTGGGCCTATTATTGGTAGTTTTTCTGATGACCGATTATTATTTTTTACTGTATTTGCTATGCGATCGCGTTCACCCAATGGAAATGCCGTTGTAATAATCAGGCACGTTTCCTAAAAATGTTGTTTTCAATAAATGTTATTTGTTAACTTTTATTTAGTGAGTTGTTGTCATGTTTTGTAGGATAATGTGCAATGTTCATAATGCAAGGCGCAAAGTGCCACACATTTCAGCGGCATTTAAAATACGATTTGGTTATTGAAGGATGTGATTAACGCTTTCAAATGGCTCTTATAATATACGCAATATTTTTTCGGACAATGTTTAACTTTATAGATTAAATTTTGCTCAATTTTGACTGTTTTTTGAGTGTTTTCTTACTTTTAGACTAGTCGACTAGTCTAAGTTTAAACTTCCGTTTAAACGTCAGGGAAATTAGTTGTTAGGAACATCCCTAATTAGCTGTGCACACCTGTTCATAGATGAGACTAACGTTTCCTATAGGGACACGACCACTGTCTTCAGCTGTCATCAGATCAGGAAAAGGATTGTGCTAATTGAGAAGCTGCCATTCGGATGAGAGGTTAGTCAGAGGTTGTGTCTCATTAAAGATCCTGGTTGCTAAGGAGTAGAGGTGTTAATCCCGTTTCTCTGGCCAGATCCACACAACAAACGGATTGCGTCTGTATCCGGCCACCAAATTATATTCCAACATCTGACTGGCAACCCAATCTTTTGCTTTCCAAACCCACATTGAGTCATTTTTTTTATTCTTCACGTCGTCACTGTAGAATCAAAGATGGAACTTCAGCGCATTAACCAATGGAGTGGTCTGTGATCTTTGTTACCAGGCAGAGGAGGATTTAAACTTTCAAAATAATATCACCCGTACAGTCAATCTTATCTGGGTTTGAGCACCGTGACATAGGGGATACTGTATGTCCGCAGCGGTGGCTAGCTTGTGCTCCACTGGGGGAAGTGGGCGCTGTGGCCATCGGAGAGCTGAACTGCGGGCAGAGGAACCGGCTCGAGCCAAACCGTCCCGCTCATTCATACACTTGCTCGTCATTTAAGCAGGAAAATGGTCTTTGGTCATTCAAAACCCAGCAACATTCAAAAAGACTAACTGAATGAGGAAGATACTTCAGTTTTGTGGCCCTGCACACATGACACTGATCTGAGCCAAATCATATCAAAGTGAAACCTGCTGCTGATTGGCTTGGCTCTCTAGATTGACAGGAGACCACACCCACCTTGCTCTGTTTCAGGCTTCTTAGCTCCCTCTGGATCTTCAATGTGTCACTAAGCAAAACATACAAGTGCCAGAAATAAGAACTTTGATCTGAGCAACCAAAGTTAAAGGGATGCTTCTTCTTCTTCTTCTAAATCGTGTGAGGTTTAAGGGGCAGAGTGTGAATGTTCGGAGAGATAACAGCGCAATGTTCCTTCACTCCACCTGACACTTCCCCGCCGTTTTCCAGAGACGAGAAGTGAAAGTCCCCACGAGTGCAGGAGCGTGCACGTGTGTGAGGCTTCACCATCCCTCTGGCTCTCGCTCTGCTGGTTCTCCTTCCCACGGATAAAGTTTCAACTGTAAATTTGCACTTCTGTGGGTTGGCGGAGATCAATATGAGATTCTCTGCCAAGAGTGCAGTTCTGAGAAGCCAGACTTTTGCTCACGAAGCTGTTCACATGCTATAACTAAGCTATGTTTTATTATTGCCTTACATAATGGCCCTTACCGCAAATTTATTGGCAGCAGGATAATCCCAGCCTCATGTGGGAAGGTGCTGTACAGAAGCCTAGCGCAGGGAGAGAGAGGTTCGGTCAGCAGGCTAATCCCAGCCTCATGTGGGAAGGTGCTGTACAGAAGACTAGCGCAGGGAGAGAGAGGTTCTGTCAGCAGGATAATCCCAGCCTAGCACAGGGAGAGAGGGGTTCAGTCAGCAGGATAATCCCAGCCTAGCGCAGGGAGAGAGGGGTTCGGTCAGCAGGATAACAACGTTAAGTTACATTTCTACTTAAAAAATTTTGGACTCAAAATGGATATCATTCCACCTCCAATTTAAGCAAAATTTCTCAGAAGGTGTTGTAATCCAGTGCATTGTCCACAAAATCGTTGGAAACGATTGTACCGGGAATTTATCTAAGAACTCTTTGAGCTAGTGCTAGCTCGCAAGCTAATGCTGGTTACAGGTGTAGCTACAGGTTCACCGCCTCTCTGGCCATGTACGAATCAGCGCACTTGCCGACTATCGACTAACTTATGCCAGTAAGTTATATTTTAGAAGAAAAAAAAAAGGTGTTAACTGCATGACAAAACAGTGAGCAGTAGCTACAGGCTTTGCTAGTACACAGGGCTCTGACAGTCACAAACACAGCCTCTCTATGCTAGTACTCAGGGCTCTGACAGTCACAAACACAGCCTCTCACTCCCTCTCTGACAGTCACAAACACAGCCTCTCACTCCCTCTCTGTGAGTTCTGTCATGCCTCCTTCAGCAGGACGTACCCGCACACACTAGTTTTTCAAAAATGAGTATACCTCTACCAAATTTGTAACTTTAGCTGTCAATATAAAAATTCACAGATTGTCTTGACCAGCGACAAAGAGAGACTTAATCAGTTGCGCATTGATGTGTTAAATAAGCTTAATCCAGTGGAATTACCCTTTAACAGCATCACCACTGACAATAGGAGTACTTATGTACACCTACAATATATTGTTAAATTAGTTAGTAGCCCCAGAAAGAGTTTGGTATGGAATTACTGGTGGCATAATGGATTTGAGTGTAGAGTGCTAAATGCAGTCAAGCCGGAAAGTCTGCACACCCCTTACACCTTCTCCACGTTTTATTACGTTACAGACTTATACTACAATAGATTGAGTTAATTTTTTGCCTCAAACATCTACACACAATAGCCAATAATGACGAAGTGAAAACAGGTTTTTAGAAATTATGCAATTTTATTTTACTGACAATTATAGGTTATTTAGGGGTTACATATCTGTACACACCCTTAGCCTAATACTTGGTTGCTGCACCTTTGGCAGCGATTACAGCTTCAAGGCGTCTTGGGAAAGAAGCTACGAGCTTGGCACACTTGTTTCTGGACATTTTTGCCTAATTCCTCTTGGCATATCCTTGCAAGCTCCGTCAGGTTGGATGGGGAGCGTCGGTACACAGCCATTTTCAGCTCTTTCCACAGATGTTCAGTTGGATTCAGGTCTGGGCTCTGGCTGGGCCACTCAAGGACATGCATAGACTTTCTCCGAAGCCACTTCTTTGTTCTCTTGGCTGTGTGCTTCGGGTCGTTGTCATGTTGGAAGGTAAACCTTCACCCCAGTCTGAGGTCCAGAGCGCTCTGGAGCAGGTTTTCTTCAAGGATCTCGGTGTACTTAGCTGCATTCATCTTTCCCTCTATCAGGACTAGTCACCCCGTTCCCACTGCTGAAAAACATCCCCACATCATGATGCTGCCACCGCCATGCTTCACTAATAGGGATGGTATTAGCCAGGTGATGAGCGGTGTCTGGTTTCCTCCAGACGTGACGCTTGGTATTCAGGCCAAAAAGTTCAATTTTGGTTTCATTAGACCAGAGAATCTTGATTCTCATGGTTTGAGAGTCCTCTAGGTGCCTTTTGGAAAACTCCAAGCGGGCTGTGATGTGCCTTTTACTAAGGAGGGGCTTCCGTCTGGCCACTCTACCATAAAGGCCTGATTAGTGGAGTGCTGCCTGGATGGTTGATCTTCTGAAAGGTTCTCCCATCTCCACAAGGATACGCTGGAGCTCTATCAGAGTGAGCCTCTGGTTCCTGCTCACCTCCCTGGCCAAGGCCCGACTTCCCCGATTGCTCAGTTTGGCCGGGCGGCCAGGTCTAGGAAGATTCTTGGTGGTTCCAAACTTCTTCCATTTACGAATGATGGTGGCCACTGTGCTCGTTGGGACCTGTAAAGCTGCAGAGATTTTTCCGTACCCTTCTCCATATCTATGCCTTGACAGAATCGTGTTTTGTTAGGTCTGCAGATAATTCCTTTGACCCCATGGCTTGGAGTTTTCTCTGACATGCACTGTCAACTGTGGGACCTTATATAGGCAGGTGTTGGCAATCTCCAATCATGTCCAATCTATTGAATTTATCACAGGTGGACTCCAATTAAGTTGTAGAAACAACTCAAGCAGTATCAGTGGAAACAAAATGCACCTCAGCTCACTTTTGGGTGTCATATCAAAGGGTGTGCACACTTGTGTACATATATTTTACATTTTAATTTTTAATAAATTAGCACAAATGTCTAAACCTGTCATTATGGGCTATTTTGTGTAGAATTTTGAGACAAAAAATTAACTCAATCTATTGTAGAATATGTCTGTAACGTAATATAACGTGGAGAAGGTGAAAGGGGTGTGCAGACTTTCCGGCTTGACTGAATATATATATATATACAACAGACCCTTTTTGGAAGGGATGGCAACATGACCAGAAGTTTCGGAGTGGAGCGGTCTGGCAGGAGTGTAAGGCTTGATAGAATCTTGAAGGTAAGCTGGAACGGTTCCTCCTTATTCACCATAGACTGTAAGCTGGAACGGTTCCTTCTTATTCACCGCAGACTGTAAGTTGGAATGGAATAGAATAGAGTAAATTAAAAATAAAAACAAATTTGTAAAATTCTCCCTTTAGGGAACTTCAGTTGTAGCCCCAGCAACAACAAAAAAAGACATAGACAGCGGGGCAGACCCACAACACTCAAACATATCAAATAAAGACATTCAATAGAATCATTGCATTAATCAAATGAATGAAGTGAATTAAAGTGGAATACAGCCATGATTAAAAATGGCTCCCGCTGTCCCAAGATGTCCAGTGTAATTAAGCGGTCCAACACACAAACTCCGCCTCCACAACTTTCCTCCATACATGCAATGTTGCGGTCTCTGTACACTGTCGAAACGGAGCACCGAACTACGTCAACCTTCACAGTCCTCGCCTCACTCCTTCGCCACATTATCTTCTTCTTCCCTTCCCTGGTTGCCTTTTGAAGATTGCCTGCACTCTCGGATCAGTCCCTTATGAATGGTTCCTCCTTTTTCACCTTAGACTGTAAGCTGGAACAGTTCTTCCGTATTCACCATAGACTGTAAGCTGGAAAGGTTTCTCCCTATTCAGCATAGACTGTAAGCTGGAACGTTTCCTTCTTATTCACCATAGACTGGGGTCAGAGTTATTCTGGCAACAAGCAGCGGAAAGGCCATGAGGACAGACGTGACAGGCAAGCCCATTGGCTGATTACAGACTAGATGAGGAGTAGTAGCATTCTGTATTATATTATTATAGTACCGTCTGGCTGCACACGGAAAGTAGTACCATCTGGCTGCACACAAAAAGTAGTACCATCTGGTTGCACACAGAAAGTAGTATCGTTTGGCTGCACGCAGAAAGTAGTACCGTTTGGCTGCACACAGTGGGTAGTACCGATTGGCTGCACGCAGAAAGTAGTACCGTCAACAAAACTATTTAAAGTGTCATTTCTGGTGAATTGAGGAATTCCTTGGAACTCTCATGGTAGCGAATTGAATATATGAACTCTCATGGTAGCTAATTCCTTGGAACTCTCTCTTGCTAGCTAATTGAATATTGTCAGTAATAATAGTGTGTTAACACAACAGTAATGTTAGTAATTTTTTGCGGTCTTAATAAATGTTTGCAAACTGCCGATGAATGTAAACTATGACATTGCTAGCTAGGTATCAGCAAGCTAATCAGCTACCAGTAACGTCAATGTGAGATGCATTATAATTCATGAGTAGGCTACCGATTGAGATAGAACATATTTATGACAGTGTGCATTTAGATTCACCGCCGTATTTTATCTAACTGAGGCATTTATTTTCAAATCTAATAAATTCATGGGATTAACGTGACCGGTTTTAGGTGACGACAATGTTTGTTTTGAATAGCTAGCTAATGGTAGCTAGCGAATGACAGCTCCTGGGGCCTGTTTCACGAAGCGTGACAATATCGTCTATGTTTGAGTTCATAAATATATTTATTCATCATATAAAATTAGAATTCCGTCATAGCAACAAGATACACCCAATACGCAATATATGCTACTAAATATGAAATGAATATACAATCCTACCATTGGTTTTACACAACGAGATGTTCCTTTCAAAATTCAGTGGTCATTTATTGTCTGGTACAATTGGTTTGAGAAATATACAACACTTTATACCGCTGAAACGTCGACTCGTAATACACCCCAAGCCCTGCAAGCCTGTCTCATTCATTACAGTTCATTCTGTCGGCTCTTTTATCCAACAGAGTACATTATAACCTTAGCAATGGTATATCCCATGTCTTCTTGAGTGCTTTTAATCATTTACAAGAGCCCAGTGTAACAGCAGTTTTAGTTTTCACGGTCTCATATTACACAAGCTCTATAAATAACGCATGAGGGAGATGAGTCTTTCTTTAACCGATATGTAAAAAAAATTGCGTCTAAAATTCAGTTGGTCTCGCAGGCTATTGTGTATGTAAATCTTTCCACTCGAGCACTGTCTTTCCAATCTGATTGATAGGCCCATGGTTATTTTCGCATTTTGAGCACATTTAACATACTGTAGTGCAATCGTTAATTTTATTTTTGATGTAGCCTACTGATTTTCATTGAAGATGGAACATTTGGCAGCATTTTGCAGATGGTGGAATACTTTTATTTTCATGTTATCGTACATAATACAGGCTATGGCGTATATACTTGTCACTTATGGCATGGCACATGCTCATTCCAATTTTCTGTGTGCTGATATGTGGTAGATTAAGGTAAAGATTTTCCTTGGAGTCAAAATGACTAGGAATATTAAAAAACTACAGAAAAATGCAATCCCAGGGCAATGGTATACATACTGTAGAGTACAGGGAAAAGTGATGTTTTATTGAGGTACAAGAGTGAATGATTAGGCTACATATTTAGGTGTATGTAACACTGTGATATCAATATTTTTATCTTAATCCATCAGAAGAAGCAAATTTATATTTTTTATAATGGACAAAACAAATGTTATACATTTTATGACATGTTCTGCATGAGGGTTTTGGACCCATAGATATCTACCCCCCTATACTGATGAAAATATAGTCATTCCCACTTGAAAATGATGCAAAAGTTAGTTTTATGAGCCAAAACTGTTGATTTGTAGTTAAATATATCTCTCTTTTTATTTATTTAGAGCAGTACACAATTTAGCCATTTGGATAGATTTGGAGACACTAATGGACAACAGGGTACACTGCCTATATTTAGCATCATAGACCTTTAGTAGTTCTGCATATCATCCTCAGATTTTGCACACTTGTTGAAATGGAGTTTATGATCCAGGAAATGTATATATTTACCTGTTTCACTTATGTAGCTCTCCGTATTGTGTTGCAAATGAAAGAAAAAGCAAACAATGAAAATAAACAAATCTAAGTTCAAACTGTAAACGGTACACCTGTCTTTTTTCATTTAAGTCATTTACATAGTTTATGTGATGCTCACACCTGGAGTTATAAAGCCTTAAACAGAGCACCCCCCTAAATAGATTCAGATCTGCGCGAAGGGGTTAATGAAGACAAGGAAGAGAGAGAATATTACTCCTGTTTTAGCTGCGCTGCACTGGCTCCCTGTATCTTTTAGAATCGATTTTAAAGTCCTTCTACTTGTATACAAAGCTCTAAATGGTCTAGCACCCTCTTCCGTCACTGATTCCCTGCTGTTTTATGTCCCTTCACGAGCCCTTAGGTCCTCTTTGGCCGGTCTTTTAAACATTCCAAAAGTCCCCCCAAATAAAATTGGGGAAGCTACTTTCGTCCACTATGCACCTAAATTGTGGAACACCGTACCAAAAAGTATTAGAGAAGTGGGCTCAGTATTAGAGACGTGGGCTCAGTATTAGAGAAGTGGGCTCAGTGGACATTTTTAAACGGCAACTGAAAACATACTTTTTAAATATAGCTTATAATTAGCAACACTATTTTTATTCTTTTTAGTCCTTTTATACAGTTTGTATCTGATGTTCAGTTGTTGCTTGTTGTCTGTTGAGCATTTGAGAAGACCGGTTTACGAGCGGCAGAAGACCGTTTTAAGAGCAGCAGAAGACCGTTTTAAGAGCGGCAGAAGACCGTTTTAAGAGCGGCAGAAGACCGGTTTAAGAGCGGCAAAAGACTGTTTTAAGAGCGTCATTTATTGTATGTACAGTGCACAGCAGATAGCAGGCGGCAAGCTGATTTTATTTATTTTCTGTATTTTTCTTTCTCATATTTTATTATCATTTAAATGTTTTATTTTGTGCTGGAATGTAAAAGCACTTTGAGCTTCATGCTTTGTATGAAAAGTGTTATACAAATAAAGTTATTATTATTATTATTATTATTTTACTGTAGTCTCATCTATGAATGGGCATTGCTATGCACAGCTAATTAGCTAAGTGGTCAATTAATTGAGAGCAGTAGCCAGCGTAAAATGCAGAAAGGGACAGACCCTTCCAAAAAGGGACACACCCTACCTTGCCCAGCCCTAGTGTACAATAAAGAATCCAAAAATCGATCTTACAGGCAGAGAGGGATATATATATCCACAAAGAAAAAATACAGAGTGCAGTTAATGCTGCCTATTGCCTATGAGCTGTGAATGCTATCGCTAACGCTATCAATGACGGAATCTCTAAAGCATTGGTGCAAACTGTGCAGCCGTACCCAAACTGCTAGCCAGCGCAGTTTTCATGTTGACTCCAGTAATATGTTTTGTTTTCTTCCTTGAGGCACTTGCCCTTTCGGCTATCAGATGAGCCGTTTGACATTTTGTGAGCAACATTCACGCAAAGTTTCATCTTCAATCTAATAAAAAAGTGGTACTGTACCTATTTTGAGAGTGATACTGAAACAGAAAGGGTGCTCTCACTACGATTGGCTGCTTGGCCACTCGCAGCAGAATATATTTGTTTAGGTTACGTTACCTAAGCTAATAAGAGGAGCTTGTCACCGAAAAAGATCAAATTTTCCTTCCATGTAGATGTGAGATTGGGGAGAATGGCGACTGTTCTGATAATACAGCAGCGAGCCACTCGAACGATAGCACAGGTGCTGTGGAGTCTCCCTTCAGTGTGGCGTTCAGGCACACTTCACCCTCATGCTCCTCTTCTTCCCTCTTATGGTGAATTGGCAGGGCACCAGCCTTTTAAAAACATCCACGTACTGAAATTTTCTGCTCCTGCCGGTGCCTGTTAGCCCCACACTAAACATAGAACATTCTGTTTTTTCCTCTCCCGCCTTCCCTCTCCTACTCTTCCTCTTTTGATCTCTCTGTCTCTCCCTCTCTGTCTCTCCCTCTCCGTCTCTCCCTCTCCGTCTCTCTCTCCATCTCTCCGTCTCTCCCTCTCCATCTCTCCCTCGCTGTCTCTCCCGCTCTGCTCTCACATTTGAGATGCGTCATGTAGCCGCAGAAATATTGGCGTGACATTTAAAATTAGTTGGGCGTCTGTTCCTCTTTGTATCAAACGCTTTTTGCGTTCTCTATCTTGGCTATGCAGGGTCTGGTCTTTGGCAGGGAGCTGCTCTCTTTCCCTGTAAGAGGAGTAGTCGCTCACTCCCACTAGCTTGCTCTCTCTCTCTATTTCTCTCTGTCTCTTCCCTGCATTCTCCCACTCTCTCCCACTTGCAACCATCACTACTATAATTATACAATTACTGTGTCTTCAGATAAGCCTGCTGATAATCACACTCATGGCTGTTTCCCTGTATGTGTCTGTCTGTCTGTGCGGTTGCGTGTTTATGTGTATCTGTCTATGTGTGTGTGTGTGTGTGTGTGTGTGTGCATGTGTGCAATGTGAGAGTGTGTGTCTGTTCGCTCAGGATCAACAGGCACTATACAGTGAGCACCGTAATTCACAGTGACACATTTTTTGTTATTTTGGTTCTGTACTCTAGCACTTTGAGTTTGAAAGGATACAATGGAAGTGGAACAGTTTCACTGTTCTAGGAGTGGAAAGGCACCCACAGCAGGGCTGTACAGTGCAACATATATGTCGCACGTGCTACGAAAAAATCAGTCTGTGCGATAAATTAATTTACTGCAGTAGCACCCGTGCAATAGCCTGTGTGTGATGGGAAAAAAACTTTTTGATTTTGCGTGTGAAGTGAGGGTTTGTGTGAAGTGAATCGATGCGCCTCGATATTCTCTTTGGTAGTTGTAGTCGATCGTGTGATTAAAAACCATGTCCCCGTCTGCGTAGAGTGCATACATCCAACACCAAATCCTATAATTTCTAGCGAACAATCCCTTTTTCCTCAGCGAGTCCAGCAAGCAAGCTATCTATCTGGGTCACCGGGATGATGATAAAATTAAGAGGTATTTTCAAGTATTAAATCAAAGTAAAGTAGGAGAAGTGCAAAACAAAACCCCCAAACGAGCCTGCGAGGAATCCCTGCCAAACCTCTGAATCTGATCAGCCAGTAGCTGTGTAACGTTAGCTAGCTTAGTCATTACCATTTCTCTTGAACGTTTGTATCACAATATACCTGATGGCCACCTCCATTTAATTCATTAGCATATTGATGGTGGACAATTTGAGGGAAACCATGACATCTTTGTCTTATATAACCATCACATTAACATGTGTGTGTGAGAACAGATGGAGCTAACGTTACAGATTAGCCTCTGTTAACTAACTTACGACATTTATTAATTTAGGACAGCTTGATCAGAGTGACCATGATCTCCTATGTGCTCTATATCGCCATCTGGTGTTCTGAAACTACATAGTATACCTTTAATGGGAAAATGCATATACATTCTAAATTTTCCACAAAGAGCTACTAAACACCTTAAGCTCTGAACTCTGTGGATTTTGAAAGTCGACGGTCTGCTGAGTAGAAATGCCACTATGTGGAGACATCAAGCATAGTTTTTTATGTACAAAGCAAAATGTACTTGGCTATGGGGAATTGTATTGTAATAGCACCCCTCTGGTGGTGGGCTCTGGTGCATACATGTGTGACACACAGACAGACAGACAGACGCACACACGGGGATCAAATTAAAGTCCCCCTCCACAACTTCGTTGTGGTGGGGGACAAACAGTGGCCAGCAGACATGCACACACATGCACACACACACATTGTTTTTTAGAGACGTTTTATACTCGTGCTAAAAGTTTTTGGCCTGTGCTACAAAACTATCAACCTCTGTAGCACCAGTGCTATGTGCAAAAAAAGTTAACGTACAGCCCTGCACAGTCTGGTATCTGTTAAGGCTATGTTCTAGTGCATGAATGGGCCCCACAGTCTGGTATCTGTTAAGGCTCTGTTCTAGTGCATGGATGGGCCCCACAGTCTGGTATCTGTTAAGGCTCTGTTCAAGTGCATGGATGCGCCCCACAGTCTGGTATCTGTTAGGGCACTGTTCTAGTTTATGGATGGACCCCACAGTCTGGTATCTGTTAAGGCTCTGTTCTATTGTATATATGGACCCCACAGTCTGGTATCTGTTAAAGGGATATTTCACCTTGGTGTGACATAAGGAATTTTGTGGAGCATTATATTTGCATAGTGTGAATATTAGCAACATCAGCGATCCCTGCTGACCGTTAACGGCATCGCCATTAGTCCGGTTGTCAGGGTCCCCATTCACTCCCATTGATTTTTGGGACCTCACCAAAATTAATAATTTTAAAGCACACACTAACTACGGCAGATAATACATTGATAAAAGAGAACACGACGGTGAAAAGGTATGTGGTTGTTTTGAGCTTATAAGATGTTGTCACATTTAAATTAGCTATAATAGTGGAACTATTTTTGGATATGCTACCGCATAGAAATACAACAAGCCGTAGTTAGATTTTTAGTTTTATTATGATGTAAACCTACAACTAACGGTAGCCTACTACAGTTGGTGAATTGACGTCAACTTTATCGTATGCAAGGATTCAATAACAAAGGTTTTGCCGGATCTTTTTTTTCTTTTAAAAGGTAATAAAACGTACGAAGCAAGATTAATTACAGAGTAAACCCAGGAACCCTCCCAAATCTGGAACATGCATGGACTGAAGTAAAAAGATCTGTTCTGGGTTTTATTGAGTTATCCAGCTAGTACTAACTCAGTAATCCTGCTTCATAGTATACCACCTTGGTAAGTAAAGTGCTTGTGCAGTTAATATGGGAGCAAAGTGATACGTTACATGTTAAAGTATTAACGGTAGGCTACAGTAGCCTACTTCAGCAATAAAACATTTTAGCTCGATGGATAGAATATAATAACTTTTTTTTCCCGATAGGGAACTTCAGTTGTAGACACCATAAAAGGCAAATCAGTTCAACACATAAAGTACATTTACCGTTACTTTCATTATTACTTTCAAATACATTGTTATTTGGTGCTTAATATCGTAACGTTACATTTAATTTTCGCCCTCTTCTGGATTTTCATATTGCTCGCACCCTGCCTGGCCAGCACAGGTAGCTAATGTTTACAGTTTATCCAATCTATTTGTGAGACGTTGTACAACGTAGCACCCCTAGCAATGTAATAATAGTTCAAATGAACACTGTTTTGATGTTCACAATATGCTTGACGTATCGCATTAGGTTAACATTAATGTTTCGCAGGCGTAGCAGTCGATCACACAAATGATATAGCTACTAACGTTAGCTAAACCAAGCGATTAATTCACTTTTAACTTTCTAACATTAAGATAATGCACATAAATGTACATTAGGCCAGCTAGTTATGTATATATTAACTGGCTAACTTTATAATTTGTTCATAAAACGTAATTTACCATTAATGATCCGAGCCTATGCTGTAACGATCCGAGCCTGGTTGCTGTCTAAATCCAGCTCACTCCTCACTGCTTTCAACCACCAGTCTCTTCTTCCGGTCGTAAAATGTAGTTCGTTCACCCTGCCTGGTGGTTTAGCTACTATGGTGAGTACTCAGATTATCATGTAAAAGGACATTTTCGCCTTTTCCCAGTTTTATTCGCACATCAGTACGCAGTGCAGAAGTTCGTCATTGTAGGACAGCAATCATAGTAGCGTTAGCATGAAACTGGTTTCATGGAGTAGCGAACACTACTAGTTCAGTGGTAACGTCAAGCGTCTCTGTTAGGGTTGGTCCTCCAAAATGGCGGCGAGTCCCTGTAACCATTGGTAACGACAGTTCTAGTTCTATGTGACAGGCCTCTATTGCAAGATAGTGAGTAAACACATTCACGTTCATTCATTATTTTTTCTACGGACCACCTGCAGTACCCTCGCGGACCACCAGTGGTCCACGGACCACAGTTTGAGAACCGCTGTTCTAGTGTATGGATGGACCCCACAGTCTGGTATCTGTTAAGGCTCTGTTCTAGTGTATGGATGGACCCCACAGTCTGGTATCTGTTAAGGCCCTGTTCTAGTGTATGGATGGACCCCACAGTCTGGTATCTGTTAAGGCTATGTTCTAGTACATGGATGGGCCTCACAGTCTGGTATCTGTTAAGGTATGTTCTAGTGTATGGCTGGACCCCACAGTCTCTCTTCTCATACCACATTTGGAGTCCACATCTCTTAGGGAATGGGGGGTTATCAGTCCGTTGGTATAACAGTGCCTCATTAGCTGTTTTTTCCACTGTGGGCCAAAAGCCTAGGAACTTAAGCCCAGGAACCCAAGGCTGGAACCAAAGCACTGGGGCTACAGTTCTTGTAGCAACTTAACTTGGGAAGCCAGGCATGAGGTAGCACATAACTTTAGCAAACTTGTTTTAAAAAAGTCAGCTAAATCTGGCAAGGAAAATAACTTGTTGCTGTTCGTGGTGCTGACAAGTGTCAACGTAAAAAAATAGTTTTAGTAATGTTAACAGCTGTAAGTTGGCTAACTACCTAGCATAACTCAGGTAACGTTATGCCAATAAAAATACTGCACTTTTTTTTTTTACTAACGTTATCTGCGTTCCGTGTAGCTAAGCATAGCATACAATAAATGTCAAATCACAGAAACATTGCTTTTGTTAGCTATTGTTGACACTGCCGTTTCAATTTTCAGTTTCTCCCTCGCTCGTTCTATATCCCAGCTTACTGGAGCTTTCCCACGATTAACTTTCTCACATGCCAGATGCCATATCTAATTGTTTTGAATATCTGATTCACTTGATATATTAGCGCTTTCGTTTTTTTTGAGGTCCATTTGTTTTGTGTTTTGCGACATACATAGCTTTCTGGTTAGTTAGCGATAACGTAAGATAGATTTTGTGAAGTGAAGGATTAAAAGACAGCTGATGGATTGTTTGAGCGTTTAAAAAAAATTAAAAAACTGTTTAAGCAGGACCAGCGTGAAATGAAGTGTAAGCACTAGTGCTTACAGCTGTGGTCCTGACCGTTGGAGAGGGCTTGTAGTGGGGCTTAAGTTCCTGCATGAGCACTGTTTAAGCCTAGCTCAGCACAGTGGAAAGGGCCCAGGAACCCTGGAACTAAGTTCAAGCACTAGGTTTGGCCCACATTGGAAAGACGGCTAATGTGCACCAGTGACCCCTGGTGATCAGTTAGGCACCAGCAATGTCATATTTCTGTGTGTATCTACAGAGATAGGACATCTTGCCAAATCAGATCTGAACCAACTACATACAGTTCAGTTTAATCCTGGGGGATAGAGCTTAACCAGCAAGTATTCAACCAGCACAATGCTGCCAATGCCTGTGACTCAGTCTGCTACTGCTTCTAATGCTAGTTATGCCACTTTATGGAACTGTTTGTTAGTTCGTGTGAGTTATGTGCAGCTGGCATATGCTGTAAGGAGTGTATTATCAGGGCAGAGTTTTTAATACACTATTCTTGTATACACTATAACATGATTTGCTACAGAATTTCAATGATGAATTTTATGACACAGACCTGTTCCCTATCAACCAATCACTGGGCATAGTAAGTAAGCACGTTCATGAAACACAACGTAATCCATAGCAAAGAGGTCAACCCCGCCCTTTCCTAAGTAAAAGTTGATCTCAGTGTAACCCACATGAAATCTGTGGTTACTAGATTCCAATTATAAGACACAGAGGTGTCATAGCATGTTCTACCACAAGAGGGCGCACACGCTGTGCACGCGCAGTCTACAGTCAGAGAAGAAGAAATCTTCCGGTGCACTCTTTTTTCCATTGACTCCACACATGGAAAGCGCACTCTAAACATTGATAGAAAAAGGTACGAAACTCGACCACAATAGTTACAAATCGTTTATTCATGTCATCATTACAGATACTAACACGCTGTTTATCTGTCAGAATCTAATCCTAGCAACAAACGAAACCGTGAGGGGGCCAGTTCATTGTATTCCTTTTCACGCAGAGCTCCGGTAAGCTAGCAAAACACTTGCTAATATCGTTACTTGCGGTCTAGCTAACGTTACTGTGTGATCATCCATGTTAGGTTGATTGTGGTTGACTACGTTTCTAACCTTGCACAAAACCAGGTTGACTCCATATTATGTTGAACAGTCAATGTACAACTTGTTTATTTTGCCTTTTGGGGAAGATCGCTGTTGCACAGTGATCGCTAGTAGTGTAGCTTGTAAGCTAACCGTTACACATTGGAAAGCCTGCAGGCTAGCAGGCAAGTTTGGGCTTGTTCAAGGGGGGTTAATGCTGCCCTGCGCGAGCCAGTGATCACATGCAGAGGCGGCGTAGCACCACGTTTATGTGCTTTTGATAGACAACCTGAGTGGTTGATTTTACTGTTCTCATACAAAATGGTTGTTGATTTGGTGCATTATTATTACTATGTACAAAGAAGATAATAGTTCATGATACAATATATTAACATGATCTGTAATTAAAAAGGGAATATATTTACAATTAGAAACAAGGTTTAAATTACAAATAGTTGTTTAAAAAAGGTTTAATTCATTCTTTACTGTACCAGTTGTGATGGTGACTGAAGATAAATATTATTTTATTTATTCTAAAATACCATTGTTATTATTTTGTATTCCTTTCATAATGAGTGGATTACTGTATTTCCTGAGTTATGGTGATACATGATTAGATATTTTGAATGGAGAAAACAGTTGATGTCACATGATTAGAAATTAATGATTGCATCTACACCATGGGTGTAGATTGGTTTTTTGGAACTCGATAGATTCATTCTGAGCCTGATGGTTCAGTGGCGAGCCTACCCAGAGACGCTGAACTTTGGACGGACCCATTCATCGGTTTGATCACCCGTGGGACTGGGATCCGCCCAGTGGACATCTGACCGTCGACTATTCATTCAAACAGGATCCAGATAAGAACTTATCTTTCTAAAACTACCCGGGTAGTAGGAACTGGAGTGTGTGCACACTGAATTCGAACTGAAACACCATTCGAACTGAACTGAAACAATTTCATTTGACATACTTTTTTATTTTTTGGGGAAAGCGCTAAATTTGTATTTTAATTATTTATGTTTCTATTGAGGATAGCACTTATAGTGCTCTTTATTTTGTTTATAAATAATAAAATTGTCAATGTTTCAACTTGACCCACTCTCTTTTGGTCCTTTATAGATAATGACTTTAACTTTATATAATATCAATACCAGCTCACCGAACCTAGGCGAATGCTAGTGTGCTACTGTTCTTATTACTTACTAATTAGGAGCACAGGCGCTACACAAATCTTGGCGAGCCAGCCAGGAGTTGGTTTATGAGAGAGTTGAAACAGCTTGACAATTTTATTGTATCTCATTGTGAATGCTTAACATGGAGGTAGTTAAGACAGAAAACATTAAAGTGCCTAATGCAGTTCTAGTTAGCGGTTTAACTGGTGAAACCGTTGATGATGAAATCTTCCAGTACCTAGAGGAATGTGGTAAGATTGACAGGATAATTGAGGTAGGAAGCTTTGAGTTCCAAGATTCATCTATAGTAGAATTCGCATCGGGCGCTTCTATTGATCTTCTGAAGGATAGCCTACCCTGTGACAAACCTGCAAGTAAGCCAGACATTACTTACCACATTCAGCTTCTGTCTGACCTATATAGGGTTGATAGAGGGTCTTCCTTGACCCAGAGTTACTTAACCGAACTGCAGGAGGTTGCCAAACTAAGTGGTGCAGACTTTGAAAAGGTTTTGCTAGACGAACTAGCCAGAATTCAGCAGTCTACCCAGACTAAGAGAACCGAACCAGACAAGCTTAGTGAGGGAGCTCCGGCCACTAAGGTGGTTGACCCAGCAGTTAGCGCAAGTCCTAGAACCTACTCCTTTGAGCGAGACATGCCTTCGCCTGATACAGGCACCCAGGCATTTCCCTTGCCTAAGACCCAACCACTGTACCTACCTCCTGAACACCTGACCACTCCTGAAGTGCAAAAAATGGTGGTTGAGCATGTCATTAAGAGTACTGATATATCCTCCCAGTATCATGGGAACACCAGAATCAGACCCTTCTCAGGGAAGACACCATGTCCGAATGCAGAGTCCGATTATGAAACATGGCGCAGTAATGTTGAGTTCCAACTTGGAGATCCATCTGTGTCTGACAAACATACCACTAGGAAAATAGTGGAGAGCCTCCTCCCGCCTGCCGCTAACATCGTCAAGCCCCTAGGGCCTAGCTCATCCCCTCATGAATATCTAGCCCTGCTTGACTCCGCGTATGGCATCGTAGAGGACGGAGATGAACTTTTTGCCAAGTTCCTAACCACCAACCAGGACTCTGGTGAAAAACCTTCTGCCTATGTGCAGCGCTTACAGACGACACTGAGTAGAGTAGTTAAGAGAGGTGGCCTTGCTGCTAGTGAAACAGATAGCCAGCTGATCAAGCAGTTCTGTAGGGGCTGCTGGGACAATGCGTTAATAGCAAGTCTCCAGCTAGAGCAAAGAAAGACAAAGCCGCCTCCCTTCTCCGAGCTGCTCCTCCTGCTACGTACTGAGGAGGACCGCCAGGCTGCAAAATCCAGCCGGATGAGACAGCATTTGGGGCTCAACAAAACAAAAGCCCAGTCAAACTCTGTCACGATGAACGAATATGCCACTGATATCGGTGCTGCAGCAGCGCCAAGCGAGGCATCCCCCAGTGATTCTAACAAGCTAGAAAAGCAAATGGAAGAGCTTCAAGCTCAGATAGCTTCTCTGAAAGCCTCCTTGTCCTCAAAGCAAGGCCAGTCTAAAGGGAACCCAAAGTACAAAACCAAACCCTCCACCGAGGAAAATCCCCCAAGCCCTGCCGAATCGAATCTTAAAAAGAAACCTCGACCATGGTATTGTTTCAAATGTGGTGAGAAGGGCCATATTAAGCCTTCCTGCACTAGTGAACCAAACCCTGAACTGGTTGAGCAGAAAAACCGAGAGCTGAAGCAGAAACAGGCAGCTTGGGAAAAAGATTTAAACTAGAAGCAGCTCCTGATAAGGGACTACCAGGAGCTGAGAATAATCATGAATGTCCCGAACCAAAAACTAAGACTAAAGCAGCCATCCATTCACACAGAGCAGACAATCAGACTAGACTACCTAAGAGACTTGTAGGACAGAAGTGTGTAGCTGATGTTGTTGTGTCAGGAGTTAATTGTAACTGCCTCCTCGACTCTGGGTCTCAAGTGACCACGGTATCTGTCTCCTTTTACAACCACCATCTCTCAGAGCAACCCATCCAACCTCTCACAACTTTGGATGTTGAAGGTGCAAATGGTCAGAATGTCCCATACTTAGGTTATGTCTCCATCAGTCTAAAGTTCCCAAGGGAATTTGTTGAAACAGAACCTGAAATCTCAGCTCTAGCTTTAGTTGTCCCAGATATGCGCAGCAACTATGACTCACCTGTACTCATAGGAACCAATGCACTAGACATCTTGTATGAAGAACACTGTCGTGACAAAAACCTGAACGAGCTGTCCTCCACCTATGGTTATAGACAGATTATCCGTGTACTCCAGCTCAGGAATAAAGTAAACTCTTCAGGGAGGATAGGCTTAACTACTCTCAAAGACAAAGTGCAGCAAGTTATCCCTGCTCAAGAGAGAGTCTGCCTTGAAGGCTTTATCAGAGCCAACCGCACCAGCGAATATGCTGTGATCGAACAGCCAGAGTCATCCACCTTACCCGGCGGGATCTTTGTGGAGAGCTGTCTTGTCACTCTGCCCAAGCAGCGACCTTACAAACTGTCCGTGTGGGTCAGGAATGAGAATGAGCACGATGTAACGCTCCCTTCCAACTGTGTCATCGCTGAGTTACACACTCCCGAAGCTATCTGTGACAGCCTATCAGACTCTCACAGAAGCACTGACACTGCGGCGTGTTGCACCGTGACTCCTGAACCAGGGAAGGAACCTACCAAAACAGGTCTCACCTTCGACTTCCGTGATTCACCCCTCCCGGAGGAGTGGAAGGAAAGGATAACAGAGAGTCTAAATGACTATGGTGATGTATTCGCTCTACGCGACCTGGACTTCAGACATGCGTCCAAAGTGAAGCATCATATAAACTTGACAGACGAGGCACCGTTCAAGCAAAGACCTCGACCAATCCACCCAAACGACTACGAAGCGGTGAGGAAACACCTCAAAACCCTCCTTGATGCAGGAGTGATCCGTGAATCAGAGTCACCTTATGCTTCACCTATCGTCGTGGTGAAGAAAAAGAATGGAGAGGTCCGTCTTTGCGTGGACTACCGCAAGCTAAACTCGCTTACAATCAGAGATGCTTACGCACTTCCCAACCTCGAGGAAACCTTCTCAGCCCTTGCGGGATCGAAATGGTTTTCCGTGATGGATCTAAAGTCTGGATATTACCAGATCGAGATGGAGGAACGTGATAAGCCCAAGACCGCTTTCGTGTGCCCCTTGGGGTTCTACGAGCTCAACCGCATGCCCCAAGGCATTACTAACGCACCCAGTACCTTCCAGCGACTTATGGAGAAGGTGATGGGGAGCATAAATCTGAAGGAAGTACTGGTGTTCTTAGATGACATCATCGTCTTTTCGAGCACACTGGAAGAACACGAGACCCGGCTTAAGCATGTTCTCCAACAACTGAGAGAAAATGGCCTTAAACTATCCCCCCAGAAGTGCCACTTCTTCCAAAGTTCTGTGCGCTATTTAGGCCACATTGTCTCGAGTAAAGGAGTCGAGACCGACCCTGACAAGGTCAGTGCCCTCCGCACCTGGCCAAGACCCAAGACCCTTAGCGAGCTTAAGTCCTTCCTTGGGTTCGCAGGTTACTATCGCCGCTTCGTTAGAGACTATTCGAAAATAGTCAGACCCTTAAACGATCTTACTGGGGGCTACCCACCTCACAGGAAGGGCCAGAAAGTCTCTGGTCGGGGAGGGTACTACAACCTCAAAGAACCCTTTAACGAGCGGTGGACGGCCCCGTGTCAAACGGCCTTTGAAACCATCATAGACAAACTCACCTCTGCACCCGTCCTCGGGTTTGCCGATCCGAAACTTCCGTACGTTCTCCACACTGATGCAAGCACTTCAGGCCTAGGGGCTGCCCTCTACCAAGAACAAGAGGGGGAGATGAGAGTCATCGCTTATGCAAGTCGGGGGCTTTCATCCAGTGAGAAGAGATACCCAGCCCATAAACTAGAGTTTCTTGCTCTGAAGTGGTCTATTGTGGAGAAGCTACAAGACTATCTCTACGGAAACACTTTCACGGTTGTAACAGATAACAACCCGCTGACGTACGTCCTGAAGTCGGCTAAACTGGATGCTGCTAGCTACCGCTGGCTGGCCGCTTTATCCACCTTCGACTTCAACATTAAGTACCGGGCTGGAAAAAGCAACCAGGATGCGGATGGCCTTTCCAGACGGCCTCATGATGCTCTGGAAGACGACCATGCATCTCTAGAGGAAAGAGAACGGATCAAACAGTTCACTTCGCACCATCTCTCCTCATCTCCCAACCAACAAGACCTATCAGCTGACACAGTCGCAGTCCTGTGTCAACGCCATCTCCTGTCCGAAAGCGACAACTTACCTTCTATCACTTTGGTAGAGTCCTTGGCTCTTCACCCTGATGCCGTACCAGATACCTACGGAGAAGAGGAATCCCTAGGCTGTTATACCATACTCCCCTACAGCCTGGAGGAACTCCAACAGCATCAGAGGTCCGACCCAGTGATTGGACAGGTTCTCCCGGTCTTGGAGGCTGGAGGTGAGGTCAACCCTGACCTTGTTCCTGACTCTCTGGAACTGAAGCTAATGCTCAAAGAGTGGAAGAGGTTGACAATGAGAGATGGTCTCCTTTTCAGAACCCGCCAATCAGAAAACGACACAACTTACCAGTTCGTGGCTCCCAAGTCCTTAAGACCTGCCATTCTCACGTGCCTGCACGAAGATATGGGGCATCTGGGTTTGGAACGAACCCTGGACTTGGTCAGGTCAAGATTCTATTGGCCTAAACTGGCTGCCGATGTGGAGACGAAAATCAAGTCATGTGGACGTTGTGTCAGAAGAAAGACACCCCCTGAAAAATCAGCACCTCTCGTGAATATCCAAACAACTCGCCCCATGGAACTGGTGTGCATGGATTACTTATCCCTGGAGCCCGACAGTCACAATACCAAAGACATATTGGTCATAACAGATCATTTTACCAAGTACGCCGTGGCCATACCAACCAAAGATCAAAAGGCCACCACAGTCGCGAAGAGTCTCTGGGAACAGTTCTTGGTTCACTACGGGTTTCCAGAACGACTGTTGAGTGATCAGGGCCGGGATTTCGAGTCCCAACTCATCAAAGAGCTGTGTGCTCTCGCAGGCATCACCAAGGTGCGCACCAGTCCTTATCATCCAAGGGGAAACCCTGTCGAGAGATTTAATCGTACCTTGTTAGGCATGTTGGGAACCTTGAAAGACAAGCAGAAAAGTCACTGGCGCGACTATGTCAAACCACTTACCCATAGTTACAACTGTACCAAGAACGATGTCAGCCCATACGAGCTGATGTTCGGGCGCCAACCCCGACTACCAGTGGACATTGTGTTCCGCCTACCTGCAAAGGATGGTTCTCCCAAGTCTCATTCCCAATACGTGAAGAAACTGAAAGCGCGACTTGAGGAGAGTTATCAGATTGCCAAGAAGAACTCACAAAAGGTTGCTGATCGGAACAAGCGCCGCTTCGACAAAGCAGTAAGAGAGTCAACACTGGAGGAAGGTGATCAAGTGTTGGTGAGAAACCTGCGGCTGCGGAACAAACACAAGCTTGCTGACAAGTGGGAGTCCACTATGTACAAAGTTCTGGAAAGGATGGGAGATCTACCGGTGTACAAAGTCCAACCTATCAGTGGAGATGGTCCTGTCCGAACTCTTCATAGGGATCTCTTACTTGCCTGCGGCGATCTATCCGAAGAAGAAGAAAAGGAACCCGAGCCCAAGGTCCGTCGACCAAGAACTAGGAAAAGTCACCCCCAACTCCGACAAGAGCACTCAGAGTCTGAGGATGAAATACTTACCGAGTCAGACGATGACTTACCTTATCCTACGCAGTTGTCTGTCATACCTGAAAGGAGAATCGTGGAAGTGTATGAAATTCCAAGAAGACAATTACCCAATGCACCTCCAGCTGAACCGGATAGCTGGTTGCCATCCTTCTCGCCGATGAAACCCTCAACTTCCCAGCCCCAGGATCCTGTTGAACTTGATGAAACACCTGCTGAGACAGTTGAAGAAACGGAGCCCGAGATCATGGCTGAGCAGCCCGTTACTGGAGAGGACGATACACCACCGGACATGACAAATGGAATCCCAGCTCACGCTGATGATGGAAGCACTCCACCGGACATGACAAATGAAAATCCAGCTCACGCCGATGATGGAAAGGATGTGTCTTCTAAGGACATGGAGGATACTGCAGATGGAGGAATGGAGGACTCTGGAGATGGAGGACCTGTGGAAGATCAGCAGGATGCTGAGCCCAATGATGCATCCATCTCCGAGACACCTGATGAAGAAACAGACTGTGGAAAAACTACAGATGGGGAAACCAATGATTCTACACGTAGATCAGAGAGAAATCGACAACCCCCTGCTCGTTTTCACTACTCAACGTGGGGAAAACCCTTTATCTCCTTTGCACAGAGTTTCTTGAAAAGTTTTGACCATGCAATTGAGGGAATAGCAGAGTCTGAGCACTACTGGGGTGACTAGCTCATGAAGAGACCCATGCAGATTCAAGAGGGGAGGGTGTAACCCACATGAAATCTGTGGTTACTAGATTCCAATTATAAGACACAGAGGTGTCATAGCATGTTCTACCACAAGAGGGCGCACACGCTGTGCACGCGCAGTCTACAGTCAGAGAAGAAGAAATCTTCCGGTGCACTCTTTTTTCCATTGACTCCACACATGGAAAGCGCACTCTAAACATTGATAGAAAAAGGTACGAAACTCGACCACAATAGTTACAAATCGTTTATTCATGTCATCATTACAGATACTAACACGCTGTTTATCTGTCAGAATCTAATCCTAGCAACAAACGAAACCGTGAGGGGGCCAGTTCATTGTATTCCTTTTCACGCAGAGCTCCGGTAAGCTAGCAAAACACTTGCTAATATCGTTACTTGCGGTCTAGCTAACGTTACTGTGTGATCATCCATGTTAGGTTGATTGTGGTTGACTACGTTTCTAACCTTGCACAAAACCAATCGGGGTTGACTCCATATTATGTTGAACAGTCAATGTACAACTTGTTTATTTTGCCTTTTGGGGAAGATCGCTGTTGCACAGTGATCGCTAGTAGTGTAGCTTGTAAGCTAACCGTTACACATTGGAAAGCCTGCAGGCTAGCAGGCAAGTTTGGGCTTGTTCAAGGGGGGTTAATGCTGCCCTGCGCGAGCCAGTGATCACATGCAGAGGCGGCGTAGCACCACGTTTATGTGCTTTTGATAGACAACCTGAGTGGTTGATTTTACTGTTCTCATACAAAATGGTTGTTGATTTGGTGCATTATTATTACTATGTACAAAGAAGATAATAGTTCATGATACAATATATTAACATGATATATATTTACAATTAGAAACAAGGTTTAAATTACAAATAGTTGTTTAAAAAAGGTTTAATTCATTCTTTACTGTACCAGTTGTGATGGTGACTGAAGATAAATAATTATTTTATTTATTCTAAAATACCATTGTTATTATTTTGTATTCCTTTCATAATGAGTGGATTACTGTATTTCCTGAGTTATGGTGATACATCATTAGATATTTTGAATGGAGAAAACAGTTGATGTCACATGATTAGAAATTAATGATTGCATCTACACCATGGGTGTAGATTGGTTTTTTGGAACTCGATAGATTCATTCTGAGCCTGATGGTTCAGTGGCGAGCCTACCCAGAGACGCTGAACTTTGGACGGACCCATTCATCGGTTTGATCACCCGTGGGACTGGGATCCGCCCAGTGGACATCTGACCGTCGACTATTCATTCAAACAGGATCCAGATAAGAACTTATCTTTCTAAAACTACCCGGGTAGTAGGAACTGGAGTGTGTGCACACTGAATTCGAACTGAAACACCATTCGAACTGAACTGAAACAATTTCATTTGACATACTTTTTTATTTTTTGGGGAAAGCGCTAAATTTGTATTTTAATTATTTATGTTTCTATTGAGGATAGCACTTATAGTGCTCTTTATTTTGTTTATAAATAATAAAATTGTCAATGTTTCAACTTGACCCACTCTCTTTTGGTCCTTTATAGATAATGACTTTAACTTTATATAATATCAATACCAGCTCACCGAACCTAGGCGAATGCTAGTGTGCTACTGTTCTTATTACTTACTAATTAGGAGCACAGGCGCTACATCAGCTTTGTGAATATGTTATAAGAGGAAACTGTTATCGGGGCTTTTAGTATCGGAGAACTCTTAGTGGTAAGATCAAATGTTTTGTTAATACGGCCCCAGGTGTGTGAGATCTCTGGCCAGTCAGATAAGTTCATTCATCAATTAAATATCACATAGAAAAACCCCTACAGTGCTACTGGTGTCAAGGGCCAAATTTTAATATACAGTCAAGCAGGAAAGTCTGCACACCCCTTTCACCTTCTCCGCGTTTTATTACGTTACAGATTTATACGACAATAGATTGAGTTAATTTTTTGCCTCAGGGCCCTGTCACACTATAGCGTATGAGAGAAACGTATGAGTTGCGTATGTAAATCATAAAATAATTTTCATACGCACAAAAAGCCGTTGAAAATACAGAATTTTTCGGATACTTACCGTATTGAACCTATGAGTAGCATATGAGTAGCGGATCGCCAGCGTATGGCTAGCGTAATGTGCGTATGGCTAGCGTATGAGTAGCGTATGAACTGCGCATGTCCAGCGTACCGCTATCACGTGACAAAGTGCCTATATAACCGTCGGCCTTTCCACATTCTCGGTTCTCAGGATGGGGAACGCAACACACCACTACAACCAGGAAAAAAGTATTGACTCTTTAATGACTGTAGGCTATTACTCAGAGGGTATGCAACATGGTTGAAAAGGACATGATGGCAATAAGCACCGTTGACGGTGAGGGATTTCGAGAGCTAATAAACAGGCTGCGCACACGACTCACTCCCGACCACGTAGATATGCTTAAATGTTCTTGAATTAAAATAAGTAGGTCTATCTAGTATGCATATGAGGAGCCTATTCAAAACATAATAGCCTATGTTTTAAGTTGACTGTTCTAGGCTAGGTCTACTAGTTTAACTGTCGCCTTTCAATTTCAAGAGCGATTATGTTCATGCTGCAATTGCCTAGCGGAGCAACGGTTTCGCTTGCAACAGATGAGATGGAGCGCAATTTCTTTTCTGTTAAAGTAGCCTATACACGCCTTCATATTCTATTTTTGTTATGCTACAATAATGCCTGTTTCTCAAATGTTACAATAAATATTTGATTGAGGAATATAACATGCATTTTGTATTCTGTCTATCATAAGCTATATTTAGCTTTTATGTTATCAATTAATCGACGATTGTTTGTTAAGGTTAACAACTATCGATTAAGGAAATTCCTTAAAATTTGCATCCCTACTATGTACCATTATTACCATGTGCCATTATTAATGATCAGTTGATCATATGAATAAACGTTTTTTAAACTTACTTCTGGTGTTTTTCATACTTTTATAATACATCAAATGATATGTAATTTATAAGTACCCCTGACCCCTAGAATAATAAACTGCACTTTACACTTGACTTTAAACTATACAATTGTTCTAAATCATCCTGTCTTGCCATGGAACTGCACCTACACCTGAGTTGGCCCAGTGCTTCTTTCAATCGTCAGGCATACACCAAGATGTCTATATACGTTGCAGATACGTCAGACATACGTTAGAAGTACGTTACTCATGCGCTATCAATACGCTAGCTGTACGGTACACCTTCATGTCAGCGTATGACCAGCCTACTCGACCTATGAGTAACGTACCTCTAGCATAATTCTAGCATATTCCGTGTATGCCTAGCGTATGCTTAGCGTATAAACCATACGTCCGAACACGCACAAAATTTTTAAGCATGCTTAAAAAACTTTTTGTGCCTCGCCGTATGCCAGCGTATGCCACCGAATGCGACCGTGCTTGAAACGTATACAACCTATGCCTAACGTACCCCTAGCGTATGTCAGCGTATATCAGCGTATGAGTGATATTTTTCAAACGCTGGCATACGCTAGTACGATACGCAATAGTGTGACAGGGCCCTCAAACATCGACACACAATAGCCAATAATGATGAAGTGAAAAGAGGTTTTTAGAAATTATGCAATTTTATTTTACTGACAAAAATAGGTCATTTAGGGGTTACATATCTGTACACACCCTGAGCCTAATACTTGGTTGCTGCACCTTTGGCAGTGATTACAGCTTCATGGCGTCTTGGGAAAGAAGCTACAAGCTTGGCACACTTGTTTCTGGACATTTTTGCTCATTCCTCTTTCTCCGAAGCTGTTCTGAAAGGTTCTCCCATCGCCACAAGGATATGCTGGAGCTCTGTCAGAGTGAGCCTCGGGTTCCTGCTCACCTCCCTGGCCAAGGCCCGTCTTCCCCGATTGCTCAGTTTGTCCAGGCGGCCAGGTCTAGGAAGATTCTTGGTGGTTCCAAACTTCTTCCATTTACGAATGATGGTGGCCACTGTGCTCTTTGGGACCTGTAAAGCTGCAGAGATTTTTCCGTACCCTTCTCCAGATCTATGCCTTGACACAATCCTGTTTCTGAGGTCTGCAGATAATTTCTTTGACCCCATGGCTTAGAGTTTGCTCTGACATGCACTGTCAACTGTGGGACCTTATATAGACAGGTATTGGCAATCCCCAATCATGTCCAATCAATTGAATTTATCACAGGTGGACACCAATTAAATTGTAGAAACATCTCAAGCAGTATCAGTGGAAACAAAATGCACCTCAGCTCACTTTTGGGTGTCATATCAAAGGGTGTGCACACTTGTGTACATATGACATTTTACATTTTGATTTTTAATAAATTAGCACAAATGTCTAAAAACCTGTTTTCACTTTGTCATGATGGGCTATTTTGTGTAGAATTCTGAGCCAAAAAATGAACTCAATCTATTGTAGAATATGTCTGTAACGCAGGGGTGGCCAATTCCAGGCCTCGCGGGCCGGTGTGTATGCAGGTTTTTACTGCCACCAGTTACCACGGTTCAATCAGCTAATTAGTCATACACACAATCACCGATTCACTTGTAAATTACAGAACGATAAAATGCTACAATACACGCATTGACGCATACCGGCACAAGAACATTCATCAGCTGCTTTTCATATCGCGGATATGTAGATTAAAATATCAGATCGTGTAAACGATTGGGCTAATTAAATAATTGTTAACTGGCGGCAGCAAAAACCTGCATACACACCGGCCCGCGAGGCCTGGAATTGGCCACCCCTGCTGTAACGTAATAAAACGTGGAGAAGGTGAAAGGGGTGGGCAGATTTTCCGGCTTGACTGTATAAGGTCCATGTATTCTTCCAGATTTTGTGTGTACTTTTCAAGGCATATGTTTACTGCATGTAGCAGTAAATTAGGCAATAAATTATGTTGGTGGGTGATATAACTTGGCTCTAGCCTGATGTGTTTCAGGGGCTATGATAGGAAGGACATTTGACAGGAGAACTAAAAGCAGTGCTGTAGCTCCAAGCTGTTGGGTTTTTAACGGGCCAATCTAGTTTAGGAACTTAATCCACAGGGTGGGTATGCAGGGTGAGGCAGGGTTTAGGAATGGAGACTGCAACACCTCCCTCCCGCGCCACACAGGTCATCCGCAGGGGTCATTTCCTTTAGACCTGGCTAAAAGATTTGAAACACTTCAGCATTTCACCTTCATCAGTGAAAGGAAGTTGTGTGGTTATGGTGGTTTTGTACTCCAAACTCTACTGCTTAACCACAGGTGTACAAGCTGATTGGACCGGAACTATGGGGCGGCAGTGTAGTATAAGGGTTAAGGAACTGGGTTTGTAACCCAACGGTTGCAGGTTTGATTCCCAGGTAGGACACTACCGTTGTACCCTTGAGCAAGGTACTTCACTTGCATTGCTTCAGTATATATCCAGCTGTATAAATGGATACTATGTATGAATGTAAAATAGTGTGTAAGTCGCTCTTAAGATAAGAGCGTCTGCTAAATGCCTGTAATGTAATGTAATAAAATGTAATTACCAATTGGGGCCCTGAATGCCCTTCCTGTGTTCTGCGTTCTGTTCCTGTCTGTGTTAGACCACAGTAGTATGTTTTCACCAAAGATGCATTTGACAAACTGCATCTGCAGCTCATGACTTTAGCAAAAATGTAAGAACAAGTAAATGACTGTGCTAATTAAATAATTATTGTTGAGGGCCCCTGTTTTCATACTTATTTTTTTATTAATTTAACCAGGCCATTTGCAAAGGCTGTAGAAGCACACTGCAAAGGCTGCCCACAGCCTTAAAAAACTCGGTTAGCTACCACGGAGGTTAACCATGAGGGCCAATCTACTCCAAGATTTCAGTGCTTAACTAGCCCAATCGTTTATTTAATCTGACTATTTGATTAAGTCAGGAGGTACAGCTGTCGACTACAGGCCTTTTCATCATGGTCTGACATTACAGCCATTTCAAAATGAAGCCAGAATAATTGGGCTGAACTGGTTTGACCGAACATTCCATTCTTCCAGGAATGGATTTGTTCACCCTTGACCGAGAGGCTTGCTCTCACTCATACAATGAGGTTGAAGTGCAGATTGTCCGCTTTAATTTGAGGGTATTTTCATCCATATTGGCATCAAAAAATATGGGACAGTTTAACATAATGTAGAATAAAGTAATAATTTTAAATATTTAGTCAGATATTCTTTGCATGCCATGACATCCTGATGTCTGTGACCCAACAATATCAAAAGACTTCTGAGGTCCCTGTGTTCAGTCCCTGGTTTTCCCCTCGTCTCACAGTCCACCCCGTGTTTTCCCTCGTCTCACAGTCCACCCTGTGTTTTCCCTCTCTCCTTGTGTTTCTCACTCCCCGCACCTGCATTGTGTTTCGGCGAATGGTTCCGAGTAGGGATGCACCGAAAATTCGGCCACCGAAAATTTTCGGCCGAAAATGGCCCAAAAGTGCATTTTCGGTTTTCGGCCGAAAGACCTAAATCACCGAAACAACACGGCCGAAACAGAATTGTAATGACGCAAACAAAAAGCGCAGCCAGCACACGGTTATCTGGATAAGAGCCAGCATGTCGGCGGTGTGGAGTTATTTCAATATCTCGGAGAAAGACCCACGGATAGCGATTTGCAAAAAATGCAGTGCTGAAATTTCAAGAGGGGGTGCATCTGCAAAGAGTTTCTCCACGTCGGGTGACTTAACTCACTCAGTGCCAGAGGCGCTTTAAAGCGCCCCAACTACGAATGTTCCAGAGTGCCGCCCTGAACTCGTATTTTACATCCTCTTTTTTTTTAGCCAATTAAATAAGTTAAATACAACAAATACATGTTGTTACTGGGCAAATATTAGTCAGCAGTAATAGATGGACGATCTTATTGGTTAAAACAATTACTATGTAAATTAGCGGTCTTTGTGTGCAGTTAGAAATACGAGCTGGCAACTTGAAAAAAAAGTAGCGAGAGGCGATATCAGAATGGCGAACGGTGACGAGTGCGTATTTGTGTTTAACTTTAATAGCGATAGTGGAGAGGAAGATGAGGAGCAGTGCTCGACATTAACTCTTGTCCGATTGTCAAAAAAGTTGTCAGACAAGCATAATACAGCTTAACTTGCCCAGTCGGACAATTTAAAAAAACGAATAACGTTAAGTTAGTTTACGAGGTGAAACGAACAAGCTGCCGCGATTCGCCCGATATTGCAGACACATAAGTGAACTTAAAAAGTTAACAAACGTATGTGTGAAGTCAAAGTTAGCTAGCTAACGTTAATTGTCCTGGATGACATTCTGGCAGTTGACAAAAGTTGTGTAGGTAAATGCTAACGTTACGTTGCCAATCATTATCGATCCGACTTTGTCACATCATTGCGTCAAGTCTCTCAACGGGAGAGCACACGTTATATTAGTTAACGTTAACAAAATCATGAGGTTGAGGAATTGGATTCAGAGTCAGGAGTTATTTCACAAATGGGGGAGCATCTTTAGTTGTGCATTGACTAAAGACAAAAAGAGAACCTTAAGTGAAATATTTGGCATATTCTTTGCTAAATGCTTCTTTATTAGAAAGATATGGCTGTTAAGCTCCAAAGTTGACCAAAAATGCAAGTAATAATAATGAAAAACAACAATAACTATTTTGTATAGCTCTTTTTGAAACACTGGGTTATAAAGTGCTGTAGGCTACAACATGATAGAAATTAAATACAAGAAATGAAAATAAATTTAGGCCTAATGAAATAAATAAATATTATACAATGTAGTAAAATACAATTAACTGTAATAAAAGGCTCAATATATAAAAATAGCATCCATTTATGGTCATTTATTTCCCTTTTCTAAATTGAAAATAAATGTTTAAACTGATATTTTATCTCAGGTTTTAATTTTTCAAGTCAGTTTACCATCAACAGTCTTTGTTGTGAATCAGCTGGCCAGTAATATTATTTGAAGTCATTTCTAGTGTTTGTCCTCTTGCAGGTGTAAGTCTTACAAAAATATTTATACTCATATCTGAAGTTAGAAACCATAAGACGTGTTTAAAAATGTTTTATTGTAAGTTTGCAGAGTCAAAAACTGAATTTGAGCATTTAGAATGTTGTGCGGCCATATTGGCTTGGCACTCAAGGGGCACAGTGTTCCAGAATTCCGTGGCACTGAGTGAGTTAAATGCACTTTGTGTTTTTATGAGAGAACATATTTAATTTTACAATCTTTCAGCAGGCCAGTCAGTTATAGGCCTGTACATTATTATTTAATGTACACATGAGCGGGGTCAAGTTAAACATTTTGTTTTGAATTTTAATTTATATTGTGCATTGCTGTAATGTCAGTGCTAAATAAATATTTTCATACTTTTGTAATTGATTTATTCTTGAATTGCAATGCTTTGATTTTAGTGAGGTTAGTACACAGTCATAGCCATAAATGCAATGGTTCTAATAATTGACAATCATTTCTTTCGGTGTTTCGGTTTTCGGTTTTCGGCCTTGGTTTCTCATTTTTGGTTTTCGGTTTCGGCCAAGAATTTTCATTTCGGTGCATCCCTAGTTCCGAGGAATCGGACAAGTTGGAACCGGTTCCTAACGGGAACCGGTTCTCGATTCCCACCCCTACTTGTGAGTTTGTGTCTGTTCCTGCCCTGTTCCTGCCCTGACCTTCCGGGTCCTGCCCCGGCTTCCGGTTCCTGCCCTGATCCCCTCTTCCTACCCAGGCTCCCCTGTTTCTTCCCAGGCTCCCCTGTCCCTACTCTGGCTCCCCTGTCTGTCCCCAGGCAGAGTGCCCGTCCGTCCTGAGGCAGAGTGCCCGTCCGTCCTGAGGCAGAGTGCCCGTCCGTCCTGAGGCAGAGTGCCCGTCCGTCCTGAGGCAGAGTGCCCGTCCGTCCTGAGGCAGAGTGCCCGTCCGTCCTGAGGCAGAGTGCCCGTCCGTCCTGAGGCAGAGTGCCCGTCCGTCCTGAGGCAGAGTGCCCGTCCGTCCTGAGGCAGAGTGCCCGTCCGACCCCCAGGCTGAGCGCCTGTCCCTGACCGCGTGCCCTCACGCCATCTGCGGTCCCCGCTCCTGTTCTCGACCGCGGGCCCCTACGCCTGTTCAAGTTCCTTTTCTGCCTGGTTCCTGGCCCTCCAAGTTTCTGACCCTCCAAGTTTCTGACCCTCCAAGTTTCTGACCCTCCAAGTTTCTGACCCTCCAAGTTTCTGACCCTCCAAGTTTCTGACCCTCCAATTTTCTGACCCGTCCAGTTCCTGTCCCATGTCTGTCATTCATGCCTGTGTCTGTGTTGCCCCTGCCTGTGTCCCATTAAATGTACTCCCCGGCGGAGTTTTCCCGTGAGTCTTACATTTGGGTCCCGTCCCCTCACGAGAACGTAACAAGACTCTTGATATCTTATTTTCTGGTACTCCTGCAACCGATACTATAAACCCTCTGCATTTGAATGGATCTCTATGGGTATTGCGGGGTGAGGACTAGATTTTGCTGTAAATTACACTGGAACAGTATGGAACACATGGTTAGCTAAATGGCTCTAAGTCATCAAGGGTCTGATGTATCAAAGGAGCCTTAAACCATCACTCTGCTGCATGATATGCAGTAGATATGGATATGGCAATACATATGTCACTATCCAATTAATTATGGTGCTCACTGTTTCCTGATATACTAAATTCATATAACTTTATAATATATTTATATTATATCACTGTATTTAAGGTAATGTTAACGATAGGGAGACATTCACGGAAAAAGGTTGCTGTGTCACTATGCACACCCAATGTAGTATGCCCTATTGCGAATCGTAAAAAGGTTGCTGTGTCACTATGCGCACCCAATGTAGTATGCCCTATTGCGTAGCGTAAATAGTTTGCTGTGTCACTATGCGTTCCCAATGTAGTATGCCCTATTGCGTAGCGTAAAGAGGTTTCTGTGTCACTATGCTTACCCAATGTAGTATGCTCTATTGTGTAGCGTTAAGAGGTTGCTGTGTCACTGCATACCCAATGTAGTATGCCCTATTGCATACCCAATGCAGCATGTCCGATTGCGTAGCGTAAAGAGGTTGCTGTGTCACTATGCGGAACCCAATGTAGTTTTCCCTATTGCGTAGCGTAAAGAGGTTTCTATGTCACTATGCGTACACAATATAGTATGCCCAATTGCATACCCAGTGCAGCATGTCCTATTGCATAGCGTAAAGAAGTTGCTGTGTCACTATGAACACCCAATGTAGTATGCTCTATTACATAGCGTAAAGAGGTTGCTGTGTCACTATGTGCACCCAATGTAGTATGCCCTATTACGTAGCATGAAGAGGTTGCTGTGTCACTCTGCGTACCTAATGTAGTATGCCCTATTACGTAGCGTGAAGAGGTTGCTGTGTCACTCTGCGTACCTAATGTAGTATGCCCTATTGCTTTGCGTAAAAGGGTTGCTGTGTCACTATGCATACCCAATGTAGTATGCCCTATTGCGATGCGTAAAGAGGTTGATGGGTCGCTATGTGTACCCAATGTCGTATTCCCTCTTACGGAGCGTAAAGAGGTTGCTATGTCACTATGCGTACCCAATGTATTATGCCCTATTGCATACCCAATGCAGCATGTCCTATTGCATAGCGTAAAGAGGTTGCTGTGTCACTATGCACACCCAATGTAGTATGCCCTATTGTGTAGCGTAAAGAGGTTGCTGTGTCACTATGCGTACCCAATGTAGTATGCCTATTGCGTAGCGTAAAAGGTTGCTGTGTCACTATGCATACCAAATGTAGTATGCTCTATTGCGTAGCATAAAGAGGTTGCTGTGTCACTGTGCGCACCCAATGTAGTATGCCCTGTTGCGTTGCGTAAAAAGGTTATTGTGTCACTATGCGTACCCAATGTAGTATTCCCTATTGCGTAGCGTAAAGAGGTTGCTGTGTCAATATGCGTACACAATGTAGGATGCCCTATTGCATAGCGTAAAGAGGTTGCTGTGTCAATATGCGAACCCAATATAGTATGCCTGATTGCATGCCTGATTGCATACCCAATGCAGCATGTCCTATTGCGTAGCGTAATGAGGTTGCTGTGGCACTATGCGCACCCAATGTAGTATGCCCGATTACGAAGCGTAAAGAGGTTGCTGTGTCACTATGCGGAACCCAATGTAGTTTGCCCTATTGCGTAGCATAAAGCGGTTGCTGTGTCACTATGCATAGCCAATGTTGTATGCCCTATTGCGTAGCATAAAGAGGTTGCTGTGTCACTATGCGTAGACAATGTAATATGCCTCATTTCGTAGCGTAAAGAGGTTGCTGTGTCACTGCGTAGCCAATGTAGTATGCCCTATTGCGTAGCGTAAAGAGGTTGCTGTGTCATTATGCGCACCCAATGTAGCATGCCCTTTTGCGTAGCGTAAAGGGGTTGCTGTGTCACTATGCGTACCCAATGTCGTATTCCCTATTGCGTAGCATGAAATGGTTTCTGTGTTACTATGCGTACACAATGCACTATGCCCTATTGCATTGCGTGAAGAGGTTGCTGTTTCACTATGCGTACCCAATGGAGTATGCACTATTGCGTAGCGTAATGAGGTTGCTGTGTCACTATGCGCACCCAATGTCGTATGCCCGATTACGTAGCGTAAAGAGGTTGCTGTGTCACAATGCGTACCCAATGTAGTATTCCGTATTGCGTTGCGTAAAGAGGTTGCTGTCTCACTATGCATACCAAATGTAGTATGCCCTATTGCATACCCAAAGTTGTATGCTCTATTGCGTAGCGTAAAGAGGTTGCTGTGTCACTATGCACACCCATTAAGTATGAGCTATTGCTTAGCGTAAAGAGGTTGCTGTGTCATTATGCGCACCCAATGTAGTATGCCCTGTTGCGTAAAAAGGTTATTGTGTCACTATGCGTACCCAATGTAGAATTCCCTATTGCGTAGCGTAAAGAGGTTGCTGTGTCAATATGCGTACCCAATGTAGGATGCCCTATTGCGTAGCGTAAAGAGGTTGCTGTGTCACTATGCGTACCCAATATATTATGCCTGATTGCATACCCAATGCAGCATGTCCTATTGCGTAGCGTAATGAGGTTGCTGTGTCACTATGCGCACCCAATGTAGTATGCCCGATTACGTAGCGTAAAGAGGTTGCTGTGTCACTATGCGTACCCAACGAAGTATGCCTTATTGCGATGCGTAAATGGGTTGCTGTGTCACTATGCCTACCCAATGTAGTATGCACTATTGTGTAGCGTAAAGAGGTTGCTGTGTCACTATGCCTACCCAATGTAGTATGCCCTATTGCTTTGCGTAAAGGGTTTGCTGTATCACAATGCATACCCAATCTAGTATGCTTTATTTCGTTGCGTAAAGAGGTTGCTGTGTCAATATGCGTAGACAATGTAATATGCCTTATTGCGTAGCGTAAAGAGGTTGCTGTGTAATTATGCGCACCCAATGTAGTATGCCCTTTTGCGTCGCGTAAAGGGGTTGCTGTGTCACTATGCGTACCCAATGTCGTATTCCCTATTGCGTTGCATAAAGTGGTTTCTGTGTCACTATGCGTACACAATGCACTATGCCCTATTGCATTGCGTGAAGAGGTTGCTGTTTCACAATGCGTACCCAATGGAGTATGCACTATTGTGTAGCGTAAAGAGGTTACTGTGTCACAATGCGTACCCAATGTAGTATTCCATATTGCGTTGCGTAAAGAGGTTGCTGTCTCACGATGCATACCCAATGTAGTATGCCTTATTGCATACCCAAAGTTGTATGCTCTATTGCGTTGCGTAAAGAGGTTATTGTGTCACTATGCGTACCCAATGTAGTATTCCCTATTGCGTTGCGTAAAGAGGTTATTGTGTCACTATGCGTACCCAATGTAGTATTCCCTATTACGTACCGTAAAGAGGTTGCTGTGTCACTATGTGTACCCAATGTTGTATGCCTTTTTGCGTAGTGTAAACGGGTTGCTGTGTCACTATGCGTACCCAATGTAGTATGCCCTATTGTGTAGCGTAAAGAGGTTGCTGTGTCACTTTGCGTACCCAATGTAGAATGCCCTATTGCATTGCGTAAAGAGGTTGCTGTGTCACTATGCGTACCCAATGTAGTATACCCGATTGCATACCCAATGTTGTGTGCCAATTGCGTAGCGTATAGAGGTTGCTGTGTCACTATGCACACCCTTTTAGTATGCTTTATTGCGTAGCATAAAGAGGTTGCTGTGTCACTATGCGTACAAGATTCACTTTGCCCTTTGCATTGCGTAAAGAGGTTGCTGTTTCACTATGCGTACCCAATGTAGTATTTCCTATTACGTAGCGTAATGAGGTTGCTGTGTCACTATGCATACCCAATGCAGCATGTCCTATTGCGTAGCGTAATGAGGTTGCTGTGTCACTATGCGTACCCAACGAAGTATGCCTTATTGCGATGCGTAAATGGGTTGCTGTGTCACTATGCCTACATAATGTAGTATGCACTATTGTGTAGCGTAAAGAGGTTGCTGTGTCACTATGCGTACCCAGTGTAGTATGCCCTATTGCTTTGTGTAAAGGGTTTGCTGTATCACAATGCATACCCAATGTAGTATGCTTTATTTCATTGCGTAAAGAGGTTGCTGTGTCACTATGCGTACCCAATGCAGCATGTCCTATTGCGTAGCGTAATGAGGTTGCTGTGTCACTATGCGTACCCAACAAAGTATGCCTTATTGCGATGCGTAAATGGGTTGCTGTGTCACTATGCCTACATAATGTAGTATGCACTATTGTGTTGCGTAAAGAGGTTGCTGTGTCACTATGCGTACCCAATGTAGTATGCCCTATTGCTTTGTGTAAAGGGTTTGCTGTATCACAATGCATACCCAATGTAGTATGCTCTATTGCGTAGCGTAAAGAGGTTGCTGTGTCATTATGCGCACCCAATGTTGTTTGCCCTATTGCGTAGCGTAAAGAGGTTGCTGTGTCATTATGCGCACCCAATGTTGTATGCCCTATTGCGTAGTGTTAAGAGGTTGCTGTGTCACTGTGCGCACCCAATGTAGTATACCCTATTACGTTGCGTAAAGAGGTTATTGTGTCACTATGCGTACCCAATGTAGTATTCCCTATTACGTAGCGTAAAGAGGTCGCTGTGTCACTATGTGTACCCAATGTTGTATGCCTTTTTGCGTAGTGTAAAGGGGTTGCTGTGTCACTATGCGTACCCAATGTAGTATGCCCTATTGTGTAGCGTAAAGAGGTTGCTGTGTCACTTTGCGTACCCAATGTAGAATGCCCTATTGCATTGCGTAAAGAGGTTGCTGTGTCACTATGCGTACCCAATGTAGTATACCCGATTGCATACCCAATGTTGTATGCCAATTGCGTAGCGTATAGAGGTTGCTGTGTCACTATGCACACCCTTTTAGTATGCTTTATTGCGTAGCATAAAGAGGTTGCTGTGTCACTATGCGTACATGATTCACTATGCCCTTTGCATTGCGTAAAGAGGTTGCTGTTTCACTATGCGTACCCAATGTAGTATTTCCTATTATGTAGCGTAATGAGGTTGCTGTGTCACTATGCATACCCAATGCAGCATGTCCTATTGCGTAGCGTAATGAGGTTGCTGTGTCACTATGCGTACCCAACGAAGTATGCCTTATTGCGATGCGTAAATGGGTTGCTGTGTCACTATGCCTACATAATGTAGTATGCACTATTGTGTAGCGTAAAGAGGTTGCTGTGTCACTATGCGTACCCAATGTAGTATGCCCTATTGCTTTGTGTAAAGGGTTTGCTGTATCACAATGCATACCCAATGTAGTATGCTTTATTTCGTTGCGTAAAGAGGTTGCTGTGTCACTATGCGTAGACAATGTAATATGCCTTATTGCGTAGCGTAAAGAGGTTGCTGTGTCATTATGCGCACCCAATGTAGTATGCCCTTTTTCGTAGCGTAAAGGGGTTGCTGTGTCACTATGCGTACCCAATGTCGTATTCCCTATTGCGTAGCATAAAGTGGTTTCTGTGTCACTATGCGTACACAATGCACTATGCCCTATTGCATTGCGTGAAGAGGTTGCTGTTTCACTATGCGTACCCAATGGAGTATGCACTATTGTGTAGCGTAAAGAGGTTACTGTGTCACAATGCGTACCCAATGTAGTATTCCCTATTGCGTTGCGTAAAGAGGTTATTGTGTCGCTATGCGTACCCAATGTTGTATGCCCTCTTGCGTAGCGTTAAGAGATTGCTGTGTCATGATGCGTACCCAATGTAGTATGCCCTATTGTATACCCAATGTTGTATGCCCTATTGCGTCGCATAAAGAGGTTGCTGTGTCACTATGCACACCCATTTAGTGTGCTCTGTTGCGTTGCATAAAGAGGGTGCTGTGTCACTATGCGTACCCAATGTAGTATTCCCTATTACGTAGCGTAAAGAGGTTGCTGTGTCACTATGTGTACCTAATGTTGTATGCCTTTTTGCGTAGTGTAAAGGGGTTGCTGTGTCACTATGCACACCCAATGTAGTATGCCCTATTGTGTAGCGTAAAGAGGTTGCTGTGTCACTTTGCGTACCCAATGTAGAATGCCCTATTGCATTGCGTAAAGAGGTTGCTGTGTCACTATGCGTACCCATTTAGTATGCTTTATTGCGTAGCATAAAGAGGTTGCTGTGTCACTATGCGTACATGATTCACTCTGCCCTTTGCATTGCGTAAAGGGGTTGCTGTGTCACGATGCGTACCCAATGTTGTTTGCCCTCTAGCGTAGCGTTAAGAGGTTGCTGTGTCATGATGCGTACCCAATGTAGTATGCCCTATTGCATACCCAATGTTGTATGCCCTATTGCGTCGCATAAAGAGGTTGCTGTGTCACTATGCACACCCATTTAGTATGCTCTGTTGCGTACCATAAAGAGGGTGCTGTGTCACTATGCATACCCAATGTAGTATGCCCTATTGTGTTGCGTAAAGAGGTTATTGTGTCGCTATGCGTACCCAATGTTGTATGCCCTCTTGCGTAGCGTTAAGAGGTAGCTGTGTCATGATGCGTACCCAATGTAGTATGCCCTATTGCATACCCAATGTTGTATGCCCTATTGCGTCGCATAAAGAGGTTGCTGTGTCACTATGCACACCCATTTAGTATGCTCTGTTGCGTAGCATAAAGAGGGTGCTGTGTCACTATGCATACCCAATGTAGTATGCCCTATTGTGTTGCGTAAAGAGGTTGCCGTGTCACTATGCGTACCCATTATTGTATGCCCTCTTGCGTAGCGTTAAGAGGTTGCTGTGTCACTGTGCGTACCCAATATAGTATTCCCTATTGTGTAGCGTAAAGAGGTTGCTGTGTCACGATGCGTACCCAATGTAGTACGCCCTATTGCACACCCAATGTTGTATGCCCTATTGCGTCGCATAAAGAGGTTGCTGTGTCACTATGCACACCCATTTAGAATGCTCTGTTGCGTAGCATAAAGAGGGTGCTGTGTCACTGTGCGCACCCAATGTAGTATGCCCTATTGCGTTGCATAAAGAGGTTATTGTGTCACTATGCGTACCCAATGTAGTATTCCCTATTGCGTATCGTAAAGAGGTTGCTGTGTCACTATGTGTACCCAATGTAGTATGCTCTATTGCGTAGCGTTAAAAGGTTGCTGTGTCATTATGCGTACCCATTGTAGTATGCCCTATTGTGTTGCATAAAGAGGTTATTGTGTCACTATGCGTACCCAATGTAGTATTCCCTATTACGTAGCGTAAAGAAGTTGCTCTGTCACAATGTACCCATTACATGCGTAAAAAGGTTGCTGTGTCATTATGCGTAACCAACGTATTATGCTCTATTGCGTAGCGTAAAAAGGTTGCTTGGTCACTATGCGTACCCAATGTAGTACGCCCTATTGTCTAGTGAAAAGAGGTTGCTGTGTCACTATGTGTACCCAATATTGTATGCCCTATTGCGTCGCGTAAAGAGGTTCCTGTGTCATTATGTGTACCTAATGAAGTCTGCCCTTTTGCGTAGCGTCTATGGGTTGCTGTGTCACTATGCGTACCCAATGTTGTATGCCCTCTTGCGTAGCGTTAAGAGGTTGCTGTGTCACTGTGCGTACCCAATATAGTATTCCCTATTGTGTAGCGTAAAGAGGTTGCTGTGTCACGATGCGTACCCAATGTAGTACGCCCTATTGCACACCCAATGTTGTATGCCCTATTGCGTCGCATAAAGAGGTTATTGTGTCACTATGCGTACCCAATGTAGTATTCCCTATTGCGTATCGTAAAGAGGTTGCTGTGTCATTATGTGTACCCAATGTAGTATGCTCTATTGCGTAGCGTTAAAAGGTTGCTGTGTCACTATGCGTACCCATTGTAGTATGCCCTATTGTGTTGCATAAAGAGGTTATTGTGTCACTATGCGTACCCAATGTAGTATTCCCTATTACGTAGCGTAAAGAAGTTGCTCTGTCACAATGTACCCATTACATGCGTCAAAAGGTTGCTGTGTCATTATGCGTAACCAACGTATTATGCTCTATTGCGTAGCGTAAAAAGGTTGCTTGGTCACTATGCGTACCCAATGTAGTACGCCCTATTGTCTAGTGAAAAGAGGTTGCTGTGTCACTATGTGTACCCAATATTGTATGCCCTATTGCGTCGCGTAAAGAGGTTCCTGTGTCATTATGTGTACCTAATGAAGTATGCCCTTTTGCGTAGCGTCTATGGGTTGCTGTGTCACTATGCGTACCCAATGTTGTATGCCCTATTGCGTAGCATTAAGAGGTTGTTGTGTCACCGTGCGCACCCCATGTAGTATGCCCTATTGCATTGCGTAAAGAGGTTATTCTGTCACTATGCGTACCTAATGTAGTATTCCCTATTGCGTAGCGTAAAGAGGTTGCTGTGTCACTATGCGTACCCAATGTAGTATGCCCTATTATGTAGCATAAAGAGGTTGCTGTGTCACTATGTGTACCCAATATTGTATGCCCTTTTGCGTAGCGCAAAGAGGTTTCTGTGTCTCTATGCGTACCCCATGTCGTATGCCCTATTGCGTTGCGTAAAGAGGTTGCTGTGTCACTATGCGTACCCAATGTAGTATGTTCTATTGCGTAACATAAATTGGTTGCTTTGTCACTATGCGTACCCAATGTAGTATGCCCTATTGCATACCCAATGTAGCATGCCCTATTGCGTAGCATAAAGAGGTTGCTGTGTCACTATGTGTACCCAATGTTGTATGCCCTATTGCGTAGCATAAAGAGGTTGCTGTGTCACTATGTGTACCCTATGTTGTATGCCCTATTGCGTAGCGTAAAGAGGTTATTGTGTCACTATGCATACCCAATGTAGTATGTTGCTGTGTCACTATGCGTACCCAATGTAGTATGCCCTATTGCATACCCAATGTAGCATGCCCTATTGCGTAGCATAAAGAGCTTTCTGTGTCTCTTTGCGTACCCAATGTAGTATGTTGCTGTGTCACTTTGCGTACCCAATGTTGTATGCCTTATTGCGTAGCGTAAAGAGGTTGCTGTGTCACTATGCGTACCCAATGTAGTATGCCCTATTATGTAGCATAAAGAGGTTGCTGTGTCACTATGTGTACCCAATATTGTATGCCCTTTTGCGTAGCGTAAAGAGGTTTCTGTGTCTCTATGCGTACCCCATGTCGTATGCCCTATTGCGTTGCGTAAAGAGGTTATTGTGTCACTATGCGTACCCAATGTAGTATTCCCTATTGTGGAGCGTAAAGAGGTTGCTGTGTCACTATGCGTACCCAATGTAGTATGTTCTATTGCGTAACATAAATTGGTTGCTTTGTCACTATGCGTACCCAATGTTGTATGCCCTATTGCGTAGCATAAAGAGGTTGCTGTGTCACTATGTGTACCCAATGTTGTATGCCCTATTGCGTAGCATAAAGAGGTTGCTGTGTCACTATGTGTACCCTATGTTGTATGCCCTATTGTAGGGATGTTCCCAGCGGTTAATTGCACTGACGTGTACACGACATTTTCGAAACCGTTTATTCGAATAGTCGAAAATTAATCAATTAATTAAATTATGAAAATGAACACCGAGAAATAGCCCAAACTGAGCACATTTCGATCTATATTTACAATTATTTATAATTCATTTATTATTTAAAATTTACCCGCATTTAGTAGGTTGCTTTTAGGAGAAGTCTGTCTGATTTGTGTTTTTATTTCTATAAAGTTTTCGACCAGTGAAGCCTGTTGTTTAGTAAAACTGATCTTGCCCACATTTTTTCGTTTAGTAAAAATCTAATTTGAATTATGGAGTTGATTAGAATCACTTCTTGTCAGTAAATATTTTTGTTTGGACTTTTAAACGTCTGTCGGCTCTGCTTAATTGTTCCTCTCTCTCCCTCTCTCTCTCTCATGTGCATGCGTTCGGCATTCAGCACTATGCTGTCGGCATATTGAGCAGGCCGCCAGAAGGCCATCATAGCCACAAATTACAGCGTTTGTTATCACAGCCTATCACATAAACTAACTTCAGACAACATCATGTTAAACAACGTTTATTTTTCAAGTTTTTTTTTTACAACACCTTCAAAGACTTCAAAGAGGCGATAGTTCTTTTTTTCTCTGGACTATACATTCGTTGTATTATGCACATTGCACACACACAGCAATTATTTTAACAAACTGTAGCCTATGAAATAAATGTAGGAAACGAAATATAAAAACAAAATATATGAGCTTGGCCTGAAAAAGCAGGCCTTTAACAACAACATGGCCTTATGAAAGCCGGGACCATTATGGCTTAAAACAAACACGGCATTTAGGCTTTACGGTCAGTCAGGCAAGCTCCAGAAAAAAAAAATACATAGGCCTACAACATAGTGCAAGTTTAGGGATTTTACTCACTCAGACCATACGTTTTTGTTCAGGGAAATCAACATGTCAACATGCTTGGGTAAAAGACGAGACCTGAGGCGAGAGACAATTAGTCCCGCAGCTGAAAACACTCGCTCAGCTGGAACAGATGTCGCAGGTACACAGAGAAAACGCATTGCAAGCCTGTAAAGTTTGGGGAAACTTCGTTCCTTCCCGCTCCACCACATTAGTGGGTCATCACTCAGTGGGACAGGTGGATCAGCCCAGTATCGCTCCAGCTCATCATCCGCAGGAGTTGGTTCCCCTCCGGCGTAATCCTCCCCAAAGAACGCGCTCAGGGTCGTTTTCTTTCTTTTTGGCTGAGTGGGCCCGGGCTCCAAAGACATCCCACTGGCTTCATCACACGCATCGCTGTCTTCCTCAACATGCACTCCCGCTGGAAGTCCGTTATACTGCATAACGAGTTGTTCCTTGACCGCAGCTTGCACGTCCAACGGGAGAAAACGCAGGCGTTTGTGGCGGGGATCAAGAGCCGAGGCCAGCAAAGCAGCTCTCCCAGCTTTCTCTGTATTGTCGGGCTCCATTCGTTTCCGTAGTGATGTAGCTACTGTTTTCTTGAAATCGGACACGACTTTGGAATCATCTGCAGAGATGAGTAGATATCTGAGAGACAATGGATAAGTAATTAAATAGTGCTGATCATCGGTGCATTTGCATTTATTTTGCAGATGATCACAATCACATTAATCAATCATGTTAATAATACATATAGCTAAGCCTATTATTATGTTTTTTATGATTGTAGTATTTGTATTTTATATGTAGGCTATTTTATGATTTTATGAGCTGTTTATGACAGATGAATTGACTGATTGAAGAACACATCAGGGAGAAGGGACTTGACCTTATGTGTCTGACAGAAACCTGGCACCAGCCAGGGGTTTACTCCGCCCTAAATGAAGCCTGTCCCCCCAGCTACAGCTACTTGGAGGCAGCTCGCAGCACTGGCCGTGGTGGTGGCCTAGCTGTCATCTACCGTCAGGACCTAGAGCTGTCCCCCATCCCGCTGCCTACAACATGCACTTGCGAGTGCCTTGCATTTAAATGTAACCCCCCTTTTTCCATGACTGTTCTCCTCATCTACCGGCCCCCCAAACCCAACTCTGCTTTCATCCCGGAAATAGCTGATCTTCTCACAACACTCTGTACTACCTCTGCCAATACCATAATCCTAGGAGATTTAAACATTCATGTCGACACCCCCTCATGCCACTCTGCAGCCGAGTTCCTTCAGCTACTGGACTCCCTCAACCTACAACAACATGTTGATGTCCCCACACACTCTAGGGGACACACACTCGACCTGGTCATCTCAAACTCCGCCCCCATCAGCAACCTACAGGTATACGATCTTGGTGTTTCAGACCATAAGGTTGTGTCTATGGAACTGCCTTTCCCTTCCCCTTACACCAAACCCAAGCGCCAGATCCACTTCAGAAACCTGAAAAACATCAACACAGATGCCCTGGCTCTGGACCTTAAATTTATCTCCTCTGGCTCTACTGTTTTCCTCTCTGTTGCTGACTCAGTGGATTCCTACAACCAGTCCCTGAGCAGTCTTCTGGACCTCCATGCCCCCTTAACATCTAGGTCAGTCTCCTTCTCGCGCTCAGCACCCTGGTACACCTGCGAGCTGCGAAAGATGAAGGCGGCTGGGCGGGTCCTTGAGCGGCGGCTCAAGGCCTCTGGATTGACTGTTCACAAACAAGCCTACAGAGAACATCAAAATGCCTACGCCAAATCCCTCAGAGATGCACGGTCACAGTTCTATTCAAACATCATCAACAATAGCCCTGGCAACTCCAAGCAACTTTTCTCTACCATAAATCACCTTCTCAAACCACAAACACTCCTCTCACTTTCAGATGAGACAGAGGAGAGATGCTACAACTTCATCACTTTCTTCAGGAAAAAAGTTGATAACATCCGCTCTCTCCTCTCCAGCTCTGCTACCCTACCTGTCCCAACTGTTGACCCACAACCTGAGATTGCCAAACCTCTCTGCTGTTTTTCTGCCATCACACAGCGAGAGATTGAGGTCATCATCAGGGCAATGAAGCCATCCACTTGCGTCCTGGACCCCTTCCCCACATCCCTGATAAAATCTAACCTCTCCGCTATAAGTCCTCATTACCAAGATCATTAATCACTCACTCCAGGCCGGCCATGTTCCATCTGCACTGAAAACTGCTGTCATCAGACCATTTCTCAAAAAACCAACCCTAGATCCAGAAGTCCTCGCCAACTACAGGCCCATCTCCAACCTTCCATTCCTATCCAAGGTACTGGAAAAAACAGTTGCCGCTCAACTTCAGGCTCATCTAAAACAAAACAACCTGTTTGAGAAATTTCAGTCCGGTTTCCGCCCTGGCCACAGCACAGAAACGGCACTGGTCAGGGTCACCAATGACCTCCTCATGACAGCAGACACTGGCTCCCCATCCCTCCTCATCCTCCTGGACCTAACAGCAGCATTTGACACCATAGACCATAACATCCTCCTTCACCGTCTGCACTCCACCACCGGCCTCTCTGACACCGTCCACAAATGGTTCACTTCATACCTCACTGACAGAACTGAGCATGTTGCCCTGGGAAAAGCAAAATCCCCCACCCACAACGTCACCTGTGGTGTCCCTCAGGGTTCGGTGCTGGGTCCCACCCTTTTCACACTGTATCTGCTCCCCCTGGGCCGTGTCATCAGCAGGCATGGAATATCTTTCCATTGCTATGCTGATGACACACAGCTCTACCTCAGGATAAACCCCAACCCCTCTGCACCCCTGCCATCATCCACACTGACCACCTGCCTGGAGGAGATAGAGGCGTGGATGAAGCTCAACTTTCTACAACTAAACAGCTCCAAGACTAGCCATTCTAGTCGGCACACCACAACAGGTCCGGTCATCCACCATCACCAGCATCACTTTTTCTGGCCAGAACATTCCCCTCTCCACATCAGTCACAAACCTGGGCGTTAGAATGGACCCTCACCTCACCTTTGTGACTCACATTAAACACCTGTGTAAGACGTCCTTCTACCACATCAGGAACATCGCCAAACTCCGTCCCACACTCACCCTGGCAGATGCAGAGAAGCTCATCCACGCCTTTGTCTCCTCCAGGCTGGATTACTGCAATGCACTCCTCATCGGGATCACTAGCAAGAGCCTCCAGAAGCTCCAATATATCCAAAACAGCGCTGCTAGGATCCTGATGAGGATGCGCAAATATGATCACATCACCCCCATACTCAAATCACTTCACTGGCTCCCTGTCTCACTCAGGATTGAGTTCAAGGTCTCCCTCCTCACCCACCAATGCATACACGGAAATGCCCCCCTCTACCTTAAGGAACTCCTCACTCCTCTGACCTCTTCACGCGCACGTACCCTCCGCTCTACAACCTCCAACCTCCTCAAACCCCCCAGAACTAAACTCTGCACCATGGGGGCTCGGGCCTTCTGTTCGGCTGCCCCAAATCTTTGGAACGCTCTCCCTGACCACCTGAGAGCTCCACAGACGGTGGAGGCTTTTAAACGAGGCTTAAAAACCTACCTCTTCAAAAAAGCCTACTGCTCATAATTCACCTCACTGTTACTGTTGTTTTTATTTTTTATGTCCTGCCCTTATTTCGACTGTTTGTTTTCGTACTGTACTTAGCACCTTTTAACTTGTTTTATTTTAATCTGTACTGTAGCACTTTGAGATTTGTTTTAATGTAAAGTGCAATACAAATCTAATTTATTATTATTATTATTATGAATTTCCCCCTGCGGGGATAAATAAATAAAGTAGCTATAAGTCTAAGTGTAGGCCAACTACTAGCCTACTATAGATTTAGCCAAATAAATGTAATGTAATTATTTTATTATTTTTATAGGCTAAGCCAGGCTACACTATATTTTATTTACCTGTCCAACAAACGCATTGTGATCGGGAAGACCATTGACAACGATATGTATTCCTCGCTGCAAAGAGCCGTAGTAGCAGTTTTGAGAGACTCCAGGACAGGTAGCATTGTCTCTATTGTCTGCCAGTTGTGTTCCGTCAACTCCAATATCCTCGCCTCGGAAAGTTTGGTGACTGTTCTGTCCGAGAGGACGGCAGTGACAGCCCATCTTTGTTCGTGGAGACGTGCAAGCATGTCACAAACTGAGTTCCAGCGGGTCTGGCACGCCTGTATGAGTTTGTGATCGTTCTCTCCATCTGGAAATAGCTGAGCTTGCTTCTTCTTCAGAGCATTGGTGGCGACTGTACTGTGATGGAAATGGGCCACGAGTCTTGAACACGCACCTATCAGTCGGGTCATCGCATTAGCTTTTAGACCATCATGGACGGCCAACTGCAGCGTGTGTGCAAAACATGGCACTGACTCCCAGTCCAGCATAGTTTCGTTTGCCAGGACCATGTTGGCTGCATTATCATGAACGCAGGCAATGACTTTTCCTTCCAGGCCCCATTTAATGGTGGATGTGCGCAAGTGCTCAGCCAGGTTAGCTGCTGTGTGTCGTTCCTCCATTGCGCAAGTCTGGAGCACTCGGCTGACCATTTCCCCTTCAACAATAAAATGACCTGTAATTGTCATATAAGACTCAGTGGTTGTGGACGTCCAGCCATCACTTGTGATCGCAACATATTCAGCCTTCGCCATCTTCTCTTTTATGACTGCTGTCATGTTCGCATGTGCCACCTCCAACTTTGTCGTTATTAATTTCCTCCCTGGCACTGTGTACTCCGGCTCCAAGAAGTTAATCAGTTTGTTGAAGCCTTTGCCTTCAACGAAGCTTAGTGGCAGCATGTCTGTTGCGGTCATCTCTGTGATGAGCTGATTTATTTTTTCTGACCGACCATGATCACAGCGGCGACGAGTAGTAGGGCTAGTGAACACCGTAATGCGGGTCTGTTTTTGGGTCTGGCTAGCTTCAGTGCCATCGACGGCATCGAGGTTTACGTCCAGGTGTTTACTCTGTAGGTGATTTCTCATTGATCCAGTCGAATTCTTATAGGCCAGTTTAACTGGACACAATCTACACGACACCTGTGTGCCATCTTCATCCAAATCAAAATATTCCCAAGCTTTGCTCTTCTTTTTCACCGACATTTAGCTACCGCTGATTATCGCACTTGTTTTGATCCGCACCGGGAAAATGTGTTAACCCAGAATGCCACGGTGCTGAGTCAGCAGCAGGCAGCCTGCATGTAAACTCAGAGCTGACAAGCGCGTCAGAAATGAACATGCACGCAATTGAAATAATCCATGTTAATAATTCATTTGCACGTATTTAGCTTGTTAAATGCAAACTTTTATTAAGACATGACAGTAATGTTGGTACAAATTTGAAATTTGTATAACAAAACAAAAAGTCTCAATTAATATATATATATTTTTTTAATAGTGTAACCGAATTTTTTTTACAAAACGGTTAGTGGGGGCAGCCCCGTTTAACCGTGTAACCGAATATCCGCGCACATCCCTACCCTATTGCGTAGCGTAAAGAGGTTATTGTGTCACTATGCATACCCAATGTAGTATGTTGCTGTGTCACTATGCGTACCCAATGTTGTATTCCCTATTGTGGAGCGTAAAGAGGTTTCTGTGTCACTATGCGTACCCAATGTAGTATGCTCTATTGTGTAATATAAATTGGTTGCTTTGTCACTATGCGTACCCAATGTAGTATGCCCTATTGCATACCCAATGTAGCATGCCCTATTGCATAGCATAAAGAGCTTTCTGTGTCTCTTTGCGTACCCAATGTAGTATGTTGCTGTGTCACTTTGCGTACCCAATGTTGTATGCCTTATTGCGTAGCGTAAAGAGGTTGCTGTGTCACTTTGGGTACCCAATGGAGTATGCCCTATTGCAGGGGTGTCAAACTCATTTTCACCCCGGGCCAAATTAGCATTATGGTTGCCCTCAAAGGGCCGGTGGTAACTCTAAGACTATAAATATAACCATACTTGGGATTTTCGCGGACCTCGATTGTAATTGTTGACGGGGGGGGGTTGCAATCGCCTTTTTTTTATTTTTTATACAAACTTCGTTTAACTTCTTATTTAACGTATGTACCGCGGGTGTGCGTCCGCTTCTGCGTTTGTCTGTTATATCGTAAAAGTAAATCCCCGTTAACCAGCCACGTAGATACATGCGTCAGATACTTAAGTTCTCGCGGGCCGCATAAAATGACGTGGTGGGCCGGATTCCGTGTCAGATAATTAAGTTCTCGCGGGCCACAAAAAATGACGTGGCGGGCCGGATTTGGCCCGCGGGCCGGGAGTTTGACACCTATGCCCTATTGTGTCGCATAAAGAGGTTGCTGTGTCACTATGTGTACCCAATATTGTATGCCCTTTTGCGGAGCGTAAAGAGGTTTCTGTGTCTCTATGCGTACCCCATGTAGTATGCCCTATTGCATTGCGTAAAGAGGTTATTCTGTCACTATGCGTACACAATGTAGTATGCCCTATTATGTAGCATAAAGAGGTTGCTGTGTCACTATGTGTACCCTTATGTAGCATAAAGAGGTTGCTGTGTCACTATGTGTACCCAATATTGTATGCCCTTTTTTGCGTAGCGTAAAGAGGTTTCTGTGTCTCTATGCGTACCCCATGTCGTATGCCCTATTGCGTTGCGTAAAGAGGTTATTGTGTCACTATGCGTACCCAATGTAGTATTCCCTATTGTGGAGCGTAAAGAGGTTGCTGTGTCACTATGCGTACCCAATGTAGTATGTTCTATTGTGTTGCATAAAGAGGTTGCTGTGTCACTATGTGTACCCAATGTGGTATGCCCTATTGCGTAGCGTAAAGAGGTTATTGTGTCACTATGCATACCCAATGTAGTATGTTGCTGTGTCACTATGCGTACCCAATGTTGTATTCCCTATTGTGGAGCGTAAAGAGGTTGCTGTGTCACTATGCGTACCCAATAGAGTATGCTCTATTGCGTAACGTAAAGTGGTTACTGTGTTACTATGCGTACCCATTGTTGTATCTCCTATTGCATAGCATAAAGAGGTTGCTGTGTCACTATGTGTACCCAATGTAGTACGCCCTATTGCGTAGTGTACAGAGGTTGTTGTGTCACTTTGCGTACCCAATGTAGTATGCCCTATTGCATACCCAATGTTGTATTCCTTATTGCGTTGCGTGAAGAGGTTGCTGTGTCACTATGCGTACCCAATGTTGTATGCCCTATTGCGTAGCATTAAGAGGTTGTTGTGTCACTGTGCGCACATTGGGTACGCTATAAAAAATGTGTCAGAAAGGATAAGGAGAGAGAAATGGTCTGTGGCCACCACCTGCAAAACCATTTACTTTTTGGGGGTTGTCTTGCTGTTGCCTCTCCTGTCCATCTGTTGTCACTTTGATTTGCAGCAAAGCAGGTACAATTGATTCACAATCATTTTCGCTTCCTAACTGGATAGATCGATATCCCAGAAGTTTAATTTACTTCACTTAATATACTGTGTTGATTAAGTGTTCCCTTCATTTCTTTGAGCAGTGTATTTGTCTTCCATCCTACAAAGTTTGGGGAGGCTAGGAACAATACTTGTCAAGATATTAATGCCCAAACATGGCTTCCCAGATAAGGCATTTTTGAGGCTATAAAAATGTAATAATATCAAGGGCTGAAAAAATACAGAAATATTTTACAGGCCTTGGTTTTGGGACCCATTCATGATATAGACAAGGTTTGTACAAAATCTGAGACAGTGCCATATCACTGCCCCTATATCACTGCCACTATATCACTGCCCCTATATCACTGCCACTATATCACTGCCACTATATCACTGCCCCTATATCACTGCCCCTATATCACTGCCCCTATATCACTGCCACCATATCACTGCCACTATATCACTGCCCCTATATCACTGCCACCATATCACTGCCACTATATCACTGCCCCTATATCACTGCCCCTATATCACTGCCACCATATCACTGCCCCTATATCACTGCCCCTATATCACTGCCACCATATCACTGCCACTATATCACTGCCACTATATCACTGCCCCTATATCACTGCCACCATATCACTGCCCCTATATCACTGCCACTATATCACTGCCCCTATATCACTGCCACTATATCACTGCCCCTATATCACTGCCCCTATATCACTGCCCCTATATCACTGCCCCTATATCACTGCCACTATATCACTGCCACTATATCACTGCCACCATATCACTGCCACTATATCACTGCCCCTATATCACTGCCCCTATATCACTGCCACCATATCACTGCCACTATATTGCCACCATGTCACATAAATTGAGGGACAGTCCCTGTCAGATGAGACCTAGAGCTGCGTCGTACGGTTATGACCAGATTCCCACGCTCAAAGCGCACGCACAAGCGGAGCGCACTTGGAATGGCTGTACCCACCAGAACCGCTTTTTAAAATGCAGGCCACATGAAGAGACAGAGACGCAGTTTTATTAAACTTCATTATTTACTACCTTTTTCAAGAGCTTAGTCTCATTATCATCATCAAACTCATCATCATAACTTTTTAATTAGTTTGCATGGGACTATTTCTATTTCTGCATTTTTATTTCATATTTTGAATCAATCAGTTTTTTAAACGATGGTTTGTTTTGTTTTTTATATTTATGGTTATAAGCATAGGCCCCATCTATCTTCCACTAGCACATTTGGTTATGTTAATAATAAGCATTATATTACCATATAGTAATTGGTCTGGCATGTAGGTTCTAAGCGTTAAACAACCAGATACGGACTTATAGAATCCGTTTGTTTTTTTTCTGAACAAAATGGGCTACAATAGGATCTGTTTAAACCAGGATCTGTTTATTCATTGTAGCTATGCATAGAAACTTCCTCGTTTTCTGTAGCCTAAAGTATCGCATACGAATTTTGAAAATTAATTATTTTTGTACAGATAACAACACTTGCTTATCACATTATATGTATTACAATGATTGTAGATAGGAATGGTTAGGTGAGCATCTATGAATTATACACTGTTGTGATAATATGATGATGGCAGAAAAGGACTGGTTTGTACACTATGGCAGAAAGGACTCAGCTGGGCTGTTGGTTTGTACACTATGGCAGAAAGGACTCAGCTGGTTTGTACACTATGGCAGAAAGGACTCCGCTGGTCTGCTGGTTTGTACACTATGGCAGAAAGGACTCAGCTGGTCTGTTGGTTTGTACACTATGGCAGAAACGACACTGTGGTGAATGGGTGAGCCTCACTGCCTCGGATCAAATCCACACCGTACCAGTGCTGACTGTGGTTGGTAGCTCCATAGGGCGATGTGAAATTGCCGATTGCGTCACCCAAGGTATGGAAGGGTTCCGTCGGTTAGCGGTCTGCGATTCAGCGCTATCGAACGACCCCCACTGGTCAACAAAAATGTAGCTTGTAAGGCATACAAAGCCACATATGAAAGGTCTTCCTCCAATGCGACTCTGTACCAGCTTAGATTATTAGTTATGGCTGCTGCTTTAGCCTGCTCCTCATGGCGTTATGCTGCTGCTTTAGCCTGTTCCTCATGGTTGCTGCTTTAGCCTGCTCCTCATGGCTGCTGCTTTAGCCTGCTCCTCATAGCGTTATGCTGCTGCGTTTCAGTCTGTCTTTTGTCAGAACGTTGATCATATTTCCTGAGCCTGTGATTAGTAAAGCCAGTGATTTATTGAAATTCCTGAGACACCCTTCCGTTTTCCGATTCTGAGTTTTGTCTTTCGATTCTATTTGTTTGTTTTTGTTGTTTTTCAGGTTTTGTCCTTTTTGATTGTTTTGTGACTTTGCTTCTGCCTGCCGATTTTTGTACCTCTGCCTATGATTACCCGGTTTCTGATTTTTGGACTGTTCGACTATTCTCCTGCTTTTTGATTTGGCACTGTTTCTGCATCTGATTACCTGGCTTCTGATCTGGACTGAAATAAACTATCCTTTTGCTACTACCTGGTCTGTGTTTGGGTCCCTGAGAACGATACCTCACACCCACTCCCACGACCTGTTCATTTTGTATACCTTCCACCTTTTGTTCTATCTGTGTTAATAGGCTATTCTTTCTTTAGTCTGACCACCGCCTGTGTCATTTTCCCACATTATGCTGTAGCAATGTTTTTTAAAATATTTTCTTAACATCCTCTACTGTTCATAAATACATTTTTTATGTGATGTCATTCCAAAATTTTCTCCTCCCCGTTATTGGTGTATATGCTGTAATACAGCGTTGTGTACCTTGTAAATGTTATTTTTATTTTTATTGTGGTTATATCGTGACAGCATGTTTTTTCCATATCCATTTATTAGCGCATTGTTATAGATATCTCCTACCACAAAAATTGTGAATGGGGGTGTTTAATTTGTTTGCTTGTGTAATTGTTCCAGTGATTAGATTTAGCTGTAAATTACACTGGAACAGTATGGAACACGTGGTTGGCTAAAGTCATCAAGGGTCTGATGTATCAAAGAAGCCTTAAACCATCACGGAAATACAGTAGATATGGATGGATAACTTGGGTTTCTTCTCCTGACTTATTTTTCCATAGAGTTCAATAGGAAAATTTGTCAGGATAAACAATCCTTAAAATTATCCACCCATATCTACTGCATATCTGGCAGCAGAGTGATGGTTTGAGGCTTGTTTGATACGTCAGACCCTTGATCACTTACAGCCATTTTACCAACCATGTATTCCATACTGTTCCAGCAAAATTTACAGCTAAATCCAGTCCCACCCCCCAATTCCCATAGAGATTCATTCAAATGCAGAGACGTTATAGTATTGCTTGTAAGAGTACCAGAAAATAAAATATCAAGAGTTTTTTTTATGTTTTTGGGTCACAGACATCAGGACATCAGTCATGGCATGCAAAGGATATGCGACCAAATATTTAAAATTATTACTTTATTCTATATATAAATGCAGGGGTGCCAATAATTGTGGCACACATGGTTTTGTTAAAAATAATAATTTCTTGATGACGGATTTTTTTTTCTCATAATAAATTGATTTGAATTAAAGCTTTTAATTTTTTCAGTGTAAGATTAAGCTAATTCACCAAACGGTGAATTTGTTATAACCCTTTTTACTCATCTTTACCAGGGATGCCAATAAAAGTGGAGGGCATACTGTAGGTTATAGTTTTGCGCTGCGACTGTGTCCTTAGTAAATCCGGCCCTGTGTGTTTTTTTATTGTTGCTGTGATAGCATACAATTTTTTGGTGGTGAAGTAAGAACTGTAACCAACTTCTAAATATATTTAAATGTCCAGTATCTTCAACCAGATTCGTGCTCATGTAGATCACACTGTAATGGTTGAGATACTTTTATGAAATACGGGAAATCTGTGGCATGTAGAAACTTCATATTTGTCCCGATAATAGCCAAACTAGCGCTGATGAAGATGATTTGCAGTTTTCCATGATAGTACGCATTCTGATGTGGGACAGTAGGATGTTTGTGATGTAGACCCCAGGGTGTACACTACTAGGGTCACTGCACAAGGTGCTAAACGGATGTTTATTTGGTTGCATTAATTTACATAATTGCTTTTCGTGAATACCCCACTATCTTTGGGTTACGCAGACACATTTGTTGACAACACTCAATTAGCGCCAGTAAATTTACAGTTGAACGTCTTCCGAAAAGGGAATGTGATAGTGGTCCTAATTGGCCAACGCACACTTAAACCTTGAATTCATGAAAAAGTTAAGTTCAGGCCACTTGCATCTTGTGCCATATGTGCTAGCATTATTTAAATACCACATTTTTATACTTTTTTTAATCCATGGTAAATACTAAACAGTGTGTTGTGTTCTCCAAATAGGGCCCCTAATCTATTCAGTCTCAGCAAAGTAGCCTTGGGCAGATTTGAGGTATTAACATTTTTTCAAGGAATTAATGAAGAGAATTATGGAAGCTATTTTAAGGTGAGTTCTGGCACCCCTGTCACCATTGCGCCTGGTGTCTGCCAGAGGGCGACTGCCACACATAGAGGGTTAGGGTTAGGGTGAGCTCAATGTGCGGCAGGCTAATCTATGCTGCACATAGAGCTCACCGGCCTGCCTGCCGCACAGAGCACACTGGCCTGCCGCACATAGAGCGCACCGGCCGGCCTGCCGCACATAGAGCGCACATAGAGCGCACCGGCCTGCCGCACATAGAGCTCACCGGCCTGCCTGCCGCACATAGAGCGCACATAGAGCTCACCAGCCTGCCGCACATAGAGCACCCCGGCCTGCTGCACATACAGGTGCAGCTCAAAAAATTAGAATATCGTGAAAAAGTTATATATTTTTTGTCACTCATTTCAGAAAGTAAAGCTCATATATTATATAGATTCATTACACATAGAGTGAAATATTTCAAGCCTTTATTTCTTGTAATTTTGATGATTATGGCTTACAGCTAATGAAAACCAAAATTCAGTGTCTCAGAAAATTAGAATATTGTGAAAAAGTTCAATATTGGAAACTCATGGTTTCCTGAGCCTTTAAATGGTCTCTCAGTCTGGTTCAGTAGGCTACACAATCATGGGGAAGACTGCTGACTTCCAGATGTCCAGAAGACAGTCATTGACACCGTCCACAAGGAGGGTAAGCCACAAAAGGTAATTGCTAAAGAAGCTGGTTGTTCACAGAGTGCTGTATCCAAGCATATTCATAGAAAGTTGAGTGGAAGGAAAAAAGTATGGTAGGAAAAGGTGCACAAGCAACAGGGATAACCGCAGCCTTGAGAGGATTGTCAAGCAAAATCCATTCAAGAATTTGGGGGAGCTTCACAAGGAGTGGACTGACGCTGGAGTCAGTGCATCAAGAGCCACCACCAGGGTTCGTACGGTCATGAAAAACCTGGAAAAGTCATTGAAATTTAAAATGCAATTTCCAGGCCCTGGAAAAGTTTTGGAAAATTATATATTTTTTAAGTTTTGGAAACGTTATGGAAATATAGCTAAAGTTGCATCAAATAAAATTACTAATTAGTCCAAGCATACAAATTGTATGTAACGTTATAGTAATAAAACGTAAATTGGCACGTAACGTCGCGGTGGTGTGAGAAGATAATTCAGTCGGGCTTAGTCTGTGTGGTGTTTGCAGGTAACGTTATGCCCACTAGCCTGAAGTTGTGTCTGCTAACGTAGCGGTTAGCAAACTATGCAGACAATATGCCAGGGAAGTGCGGCTTCAATAATACGTGGCTTTTCAAGGACAAGTACCAATTATGGCTGAGAAAAGACACCGACCCAAGACATGCTAAATGCAAACTGTGCTGTAAAGCAATCGATATTTCGAATATGGGCGAGGCGGCGCTCATTAGCCACATGAAGGGGAAAAAGCACGAGACTGCAGCAGCTACTGCTAGCAGCGCAATTCCCATCAGTGAGTTTATGAACGCCGATGCTACAAACACATCCAGCAACGCTACTGCAGTTTCTACAACCATGAAACAGACAACTTTAGATGTTGCAACAAAAAATGAAGTCATCAAAGCGGAGATACTGTGGGCATTAAAAATCATGAATTCACACTACTCATTCAAGTCATCCGAGGACACGAGCCGTCTTTTCACCACAATGTTCCCGGACAGCCAGATTGCAGCAAGATTTGCCTGCGGTGAAAGTAAGTGTGCTTATGTCTGCACATTTGGGCTTGCTCAGACTTTTACTGGCAGAAGTGTCAAACCACCATCTGCAGTCTAAACAAATGGATTTACACGTGAGGCTGTGGGATGGAGCAGAAGTTAAGACTAAATAGGTTGGCTCTGAATTTTTGGGACATTCAACTGCAGTTGATATCGTCGAAAAGATGAGCAAAGTATTGTCCGAGATGGGAGTTAACCTCATCCAGCTGTCTATGGACGGGCCACACGTGAACTGGAAAGCGTTTGATCTTACGCAGAAAGAGATGCAGAAGCAGGTGGACAAATCGCTTCTCAACATTGGTTCATGCGGTTTGCATACCGTGCACAACGCTTTCAGAGATGGATGCAAATCTACCGACTGGGACATCGAGCATTCACTCTCGAGCCTATACTGGCTTTTCCACAATTGTCCCGCTCGTCATGAGGACTTCGTCACCGCCACTGGATGCAGCACCGTGATGCTCAAGTTCTGCAGACACCGTTGGATTGAAAATGTTAGTGTGTCTGACCGAGCTTTGAAGCTTTGGCCCTACGTGACAACCTACGTAGAGATGGTGCGTAAGGGTGATCTACCGGATCCTAAGGTTAAGTCTTTTGAGGCTGTGAAGAACAGTTCCAAGGATCCTCTGTTCATCCCAAAAGTGATGATCTTCAACAGCATCGCAAGAGAGATCGCCCCCTTCCTCACCCTCTATCAGACGGACAAGCCTATGTTACCCTTCCTCAGCGAGGATATGTTTCAACTGATGAAAGGTAAGGATTTTAATATCATATGTGTGTGCTCTGTTTCTGTCCATCTGTTTATCTGAAGATATGTAGCTATAGGCCTAATATTTTGTTTGACCTGTGTCTATGGTATTTTCTCAAACTAAGTGAAGTGAGCAAGCGCACAAGCAGTATTATGGGCATCTTTGGATTTAGTATTATTATTATCTTGATGCTAATCGTTAGTGAATTTTCCATATCAGCATTGTGTTTATTCAATCTATTAACATTTTAAATCCCCACTCTGAACGAATAATTAAAAAACAGTGACACCTAGAGACTGGAGACAGTAACACCTAGAGTATTGTCACATTTGTACTGATTCAAATTATGTATTTATTTTTTTAAACCTATATTTTACCAGGTTGCTAATTGAGATGCAATCTCTTTTTCCAAGAGAGACCTGGTCCAAGAAATGGCAATGCCAGTAGTAATGTTACATGACACATTATAATACATAGAAAACTAGATACAAATATAAATAATCACATTAAAATATAGCGGAATCAAGGTAGGGATCAAGACCTGGTTTAAAAAACACACCCCAAACAGAGAACTCCATTCAGAGTAAGCTAACAATTATTTGATTAATCTATGCATTAATTTAATTCATCTTTGATTTATACCATATTAATAATATAATTTTATTATATGGAGAAAAGACAAACACAATTTTGATTAAGTTGTAAATGGCAAATATTTAATTTTTTAAAAAAGAATTTTACAAAACTATTAAAATTAAACTAAATTTTAAATACATTTTCTGTTGATTAATCTAGTCTGTTAGGTTTAAATACGTAGTTGGTACAGAATATGCAATTTTATTTCATTTGTATAGATAGACTAAACAATATTTTTCCATCTCTTGGTGTACATAGGGTATATTGGCAGTTGCATTCGAATTTTTCACACATTTGAATTTTTGGTCATTCACAGGACTCATGGGGCGATTCTGCAAAGAGAAACCTCTGAAGGAGGCCACCTCAATCCTGAAGATTCTGCATATCTCTCTCCAGGACAGCAGCCTACACAAGGACACTACAAAATCAACCTGGGATTCTCAGCTGAAACCTGTCTTAACCAACTGAAATCCACCAACAAAATATCAGAGAGACAGGCACTGGAACTTAAGATGGAATGCAAGACATTCTTGATCACAATACTGGAGAAGCTACAGAATAAGGCTCCTGTGAACCACCAGCTAGTGAGAAGTATGCAATGCCTTGACCCAAGATGCATGGCTGAATCCAAAGAAGTGTGCCTGGCTCAAATGAAAAGGATGCTACGCCACCTTGTTGGGGCTAACCATGTGGAGGAGTCAGCGTGTGATGACATCCTTCGGGAATTCGGAGAGTTTTGTGATTTCGCTGCCCTTCAAGTCAGCTTCAGGGAGTTTGACCCCAAGACAGACAGAGTGGACACTCAACTACATGAGACAATGGGAACCAACAAAGCTTTCTCCAAGGTATGGCATGTGGTGAAGATGCTGCTAGTTCTCTCTCATGGACAGGCCTCTGATTGTGGAGAATCAGAAGGAGGCCTCTCTGGTTGCTCAGAGGCTCATTGTTGGCCATATCAGATCTGTTGGTAGTGTAACTAATGTGCAACTCACCAAAGAGCTTTTGATCTCAGTCTCTGGAGCAAGACAAAGGTACCACAGCTACCTGGATGACCAGAAGAGGGCCAATGATAAAGAAAAGACTGTGAAAAAAAGAAAGTCTCTTGCAGATGACCTGGATGAACTTAAAAAGAAGAGGGCCAGAGTGGAGAACGACATTGGTGCACTAGAGAAGTCGGCTGATGAGTACGCTGACAAAGCTGAATCCACTGGTAAACTGACTTTCATCACAAAATCTAACAGTTTGCGTCGCACTGCCAAAGAAAAAAAGGCATCTCCAAGACCTTGAAAAGCAAATTGATGAGAAGCTTGCCGAGATGAAGCAATAAGTTGCCATGTGACTGTTACTGCATTTAAAATGGTGTTAAAAGTGAATACAAGGACAAAGATTCGTTCCGCATTGAGTTCCAGACTTTGCATATTCCATCTCTAGATTTAGGAGTGGAAGTTCACTTTGGAAGAATTATTTCTCTAGATTTAGGAGTGGAAGTTCACTTTGGAAGAATTATTTTATTTATTTATATGATTGTGGCAGGGTGGGCGTGGTTAGCCTCTGCGTGCAGAGAGAGAGAGTGAACCGAGCGGCTCTCGGACCCTGAGCCACAGCTGTCATAAGTTAATCAGCATCAGGGTGAAACGTAATTGAATAATGGTTTAATTGCTTCTGATTGCTATGACAGTGAGCCGGGGCTTGAAAAGGGAGAGACGGGCGGACAAACGGGGCTGGCTGGAGACGAAGGAAGTAATCGCTTCGAGAAGCCAGAGCCGGAAAAGAAAAACTTAAAACGAAATTAAATATACCCAAGCGGGTTTGTGCAAATTACGGTGTGGTCTCCCCTTCTTCCCGAGCGGTGGCACTCGATCTTGCTACAGTGGTGGCCAAGTACGGGGAGCAATTTCGATTAAAAAAAAGAAAAGAAAAAAAATAGAAGGAATGGAGACCAGCCAGGAGCGACCTGAAGCGGGGCAGCCGGTGCTGACGCTCGCACGCATGCTGGAGGCGATGGCCCAGATGCAGGAGCGGCAGGCTGCCGTACACCAGGAGCAGATGGAGGCGCTACGGGTGCAGTCCACCCTACAGACAGAGACGTTGCGGCAGCTGGCCAATGGCAGGGGGGCAGGGTCCCGGGATCCACACGTCCGAGCCCCCATGAAGATCCAGCTGCCAAAAATGACGGCCGACGATGACGCCCAGGCCTTCCTGGACAGTTTCACGGTGGCCGCGGAGGCGTGTCAGTGGCCCAGCGAGGAGTGGGTAGTCCGCCTCCTGCCCCTGTTAACAGGGGAAGCCCAGCAGGCGGCACATGGGCTGCCGGCCGCAGCCCGGGCGGACTACAACACCGTCAGGAAGGCAATCCTGGATCGGCTTGGCTATAGCCCTGAAGATCAAAGGCGCCGCTTCCGGGAAGCCTCCCTGGTTCCGGGGGACCGCCCCTTCGCGTTCGCCCAGCGGCTCACCGACATGGCCCGACGATGGCTGCAGCCAGAAATCCGGTCCGCCGCGGGGGTGGTGGAACAGGTGGTGCTGGAGAAATTTGTGGCCGGGCTGCCAGAGGCGACCGCCAACTGGGTGCGCTGCCACCGACCCACTGATCTGGAGCTGGCAGTTATCCTGGCCGAAGACCATCTGGCCGTGGTACCCAGCAGCCCGCCGCAAAAACCGCCGGAACCAGCTCCTAGGAGGAGACCCCCTCCTCGCACGGTCCCTTCCTCTCTGTCCCGCGACACCGCTACAACCTATCCCCGATTTAATCCCCCTTCTTTTCTCTCTCCCTCTCCAGGCCCAGGCTCGGTGACGGGAGGGTCCGACCCACATAGGGCTCCTCAGACGGTCGGACCGGGTTGTTGGCGATGCGGGCAGCTCGGCCACCTGCGCCGTGACTGTCCACTTATGGAGGTGGGGCAGGTGGTCCGGGTTGTCGGTCCGCCCACTCCTGCTCACGATCCAGAGGGAGCGTACTGCATCCCGGTAAGGGTGCAAGGGAGTGAACACCGGGCGTTGTTGGACTCAGGGGCGATGCAGTCCATGATTCGGCAAAGCCTGGTTCGGCCAGAGGCATTGGTGAAGGCACCTTGGGTATCGATTAAGTGCGTGCATGGTGATGTGCACAAATATCCGGTAGTGCCTGTAAAAATTTATTTTCAACGGAGAATTTATATTATCAAAGCTGCGGTTAGCTCCCGGCTGTCGCACCCCCTGATTTTGGGCATTGATTGGGCGGGGTTTAGTAAAGTGTCAGGGAAGCTGTGGGAGGTGCGATCCTGACAGGTAGGGCTCGGGGAGGTGTGTGCTGTTGACGGCGATGACGCAGGGTCAACCGACATGGTCGAGGGGGGGGCGGATCCGTGGGAGCCTCGAGGAGAGACTCCCCTGGTTCCGATTTTTCACCCCACGGAGGATTTCCCACTCGAACAGTCTCGGGATGACACCTTACGTTTTGCTTACGAACAAGTAATGCGCATTGATGGTCAGCAAGTGCGTCCGGAGACAGCTCTCTCTCACCCGTATTTCTCTGTTATTAGAGATAGGCTATATCGAGTGTGTCGGGACGCTCAAACAGGAGAAGAAAATACCCAGTTGTTGGTACCTAAAAGCCGCCGGGAAATGGTTTTCCAGGCGGCTCATTATAACCCCATGGCGGGGCACTTGGGATATGACAAAACACTCAACCGTATAATGGCCCGATTTTATTGGCCGGGCATCTGGGCAGACGTACGTCGGTGGTGTGCGGCCTGCCCGGAATGTCAATTAGTGAATTCCCCGGCCACCCCAAAAGCGCCGTTGCAGCCACTTCCATTAATAGAGGTCCCATTTGATAGAGTGGCTATGGACCTCATCGGGCCATTTGAATGGAGCACTCAGGGATACCGATTCGTACTAGTTCTGGTGGATTATGCGACCCGGTATCCCGAAGCAGTTCCATTGCGCAATATCTCAGCTAAGAGTGTTGCGCAGGCACTGTTTCAAATAATCTCCCGCGTCGGAATCCCGAAAGAGATTCTGACGGACCAGGGCACATCATTCATGTCACGGACATTAAACGAACTGTACGCGTTATTGGGCATTCAGTCTATTAAAACCAGCGTATACCACCCCCAAACGGATGGGCTCGTTGAGCGATTTAATAGGACTTTGAAGTCGATGATTCGGAAGTTCGTTCACGATGATAGTCGAAATTGGGATAAATGGTTAGTCCCTTTATTATTTGCAGTGCGGGAGGTTCCCCAGGCCTCCACGGGATTTTCTCCCTTTGAATTAATGTTCGGTAGAAAACCCAGGGGAGTTTTGGACCTAGTTAAAGAAAACTGGGAGGAAGGTCCAAGCCCCAGTAAAAATGAAATACAATACGTCATGGACCTGCGAGCAAAACTCCATACACTGGGTAAGGTATCACGGGAGAATTTGCTCAAGGCCCAGGAACGGCAGCAAGCGCACTATAATAAAGGGACAAAACTCAGACAATTCTCACCGGGAGATAAAGTGCTCGTATTACTTCCAACCTCCAGCACAAAATTACTCGCCAAGTGGCAAGGGCCCTTTGTGGTCACACGGCGAATAGGGGAGGTAGACTACGAGGTGGTGCAGTCGGATAGAGAAGGAGCTAAACAAATCTACCATCTAAATCTATTAAAAGCCTGGAAAGAGGTGGTGGCTGTCTCGCTGGTGACGGTAGATAAGGAGAAAGATGAGCTGGGGCCGGAGGTACCAAATTCACCCAATCAGACCCCGCCCCTTTCTGATAGCCATCTCTCGCCAAACCAGCAGGCAGACCTTGCTCTATTGCAAAAGCAGTTTGCGGATGTGTTTTCTCCCCTACCCGGACGCACGAATCTCATACACCACCATATTGAAACCCCCCCAGGAGTGACGGTACGTTCCCGTCCTTATCGGCTGCCAGAACACAAAAAAAAATTGGTGCAGGCAGAAATAAAGGCCATGCTGGAGATGGGCATAATAGAGGAATCACACAGTGCCTGGAGTAGCCCCATTGTCCTGGTAGGGAAACCAGATGGGTCTATCCGGTTCTGTGTGGATTACAGAAAGGTGAATGAGGTTCTACAGTTTGAGGCCTATCCTATGCCTAGGGTCGATGAACTCTTGGATCGGCTGGGCACGGCTCGTTTTTTCTCGACACTGGATTTGACCAAGGGCTACTGGCAGATTCCCTTGTCGCCAGAGTCTAAGGAAAAATCGGCTTTCTCTGCTCCGGACGGTTTGTACCAATTTCGTACACTTCCGTTCGGGCTATTCGGGGCTCCAGCCACGTTCCAGCGCCTTATGGATCGGGTGCTGCGTCCGCATGTTGCATATGCTGCAGCCTATATTGATGATGTTATCATCCACAGTGAGAACTGGGCGCAGCATGTGCGGCATGTGGGGGCGGTACTCGAGTCTCTGAGGCGGGCGGGGCTCACGGCTAACCCGAGGAAGTGTGCAATTGGCAGAGCAGAGGTACGGTATTTGGGGTACCACTTGGGAAGTGGACAGGTGCGGCCTCTAGTGGACAAAACCGCGGCGATTGCGACCTGTCCCCGGCCCAAGACAAAAAAAGAGGTGAGGAGGTTCTTGGGGTTGGCCGGTTACTATAGGAGGTTTATTCCTGCGTTTTCGGAGCTGACCAGCCCCTTGACTGATTTAACTCGGAAAGGTGCCTCAGAGCCGGTCCAGTGGACGGAGCCGTGCCGGAGGGCGTTTGAGCGAGTGAAAGAAGCCCTTTGTGGGGGGCCGCAGATGGTGGTGGCGGACTTCCTCTCTCGCCTAGGAGGGGGGGGGGGGGAGGTTGGTTATCGGCCGGATAGCTCCCCGGCCTAAGTCGGGCGGTGGAGGTATGTGGCAGGGTGGGCGTGGTTAGCCTCTGCGTGCAGAGAGAGAGAGTGAACCGAGCGGCTCTCGGACCCTGAGCCACAGCTGTCATAAGTTAATCAGCATCAGGGTGAAACGTAATTGAATAATGGTTTAATTGCTTCTGATTGCTATGACAGTGAGCCGGGGCTTGAAAAGGGAGAGACGGGCGGACAAACGGGGCTGGCTGGAGACGAAGGAAGTAATCGCTTCGAGAAGCCAGAGCCGGAAAAGAAAAACTTAAAACGAAATTAAATATACCCAAGCGGGTTTGTGCAAATTACGGTGTGGTCTCCCCTTCTTCCCGAGCGGTGGCACTCGATCTTGCTACAATGATGTCTTTTTTTTTTCTTTTTAACAACTCATGTACTGTGAGCTGGACAATCAGTAGTTAGCACTGGCATTCCTACCCCAATGCACTATTTCTCTCTGTCTTTGTCATTCATTCTCTCTCTTTCTCATGCTCTCTCTGAGAGAACATGTGATGGCATTTTTTATTTATGTTTTGAGACATTGACAGAAATGTTAAGCTATTGGAATAAAAATGAGAAAATGTATCTAAGTGCGTCTGTCTGGTGTTTATTTGTTTTAGCAAGGCACCGTATGTTTCAAATGCAGACCTAATTTTACTAAGTGTTACAATAAATAATTTTCAGTGGTCCCGCTGAGATAAAATCATTTCTGTTGGTCATGGAAATTCAGTTAAAGGTTGTGGAGAAGTCATGGAAAAGTTATTGAAAATCATTGGTGAAAAAGTGTATGAATCCTGCACCACGCACAGACGAATCCAGGACATGGGCTACAGATGTCGCATTCCTCGTGTCAAGCCACTCCTGAACCAGAGACAACGTCAAAAGTGTCTTTCCTGGGCGAAGGAGAAAAAGAACTGGACTGTTGCTCAGTGGTCCAAAGTCCTCTTTTCAGATGAAAGTAAATTTTGCATTTAATTTGAAAATCAAGGTCCCAGAGTATGGAGGAAGAGTGGAGAAGCACAGAATCCACGTTGCTTGAAGTCCAGTGTGAAGTTTCCACAGTCAGTGATGATTTGGGGTGCCATGTCATCTGCTGGTGTTGGTCCACTGTGTTTTCTGAAGTCCACAGTCAACACAGCCATCTACCAGGAAATTTTTAGCACTTCATGCTTCCTTCTGCTGACAAGCTTTATGGAGATGCTGATTTCATTTTCCAGCAGGACTTGGCACCTGCCCACACTGCCAAAAGTACCAAAAGCTGGTTCAATGACCATGGTATTACTGTGCTTGATTGGCCAGCAAACTTGCCTGACCTGAACCCCATAGAGAATCTATGGGGTATTGTCAAGAGGAAGATGAGACACCAGACCCAACAATGCAGACGACCTGAATGCCGCTATCAAAGCTTCCTATCTGGGCTTCCATTACACCTAAGCAGTGCCACAGGCTGATCGCCTCCATGCCACGCCGCATTGATGCAGTAATTCATGCAAAAGGAGCCCCAACCAAGTATTGAGTGCATAGAAATTAACATACTTTTCAGAAGGCTGACATTTCTGTTTAAAATTGATCTTATGTAATATTCTAATTTTCTGAGACACTGAATTTGGGTTTTCATTAGCTGTAAGCCATAATCATCAAAATTACAAGAAATAAAGGCTTGAAATATCTCACTCTATGTGTAATGAATCTATATAATATATGAGTTTCACTTTCTGACATGAGTGACAAAAAATATAGAACTTTTTCACGATATTCAAATTTTTTGAGCTGCACCTGTCGAGCGCACATCGAGCTCACCGGCCTGCCTGCCGCACATAGAGCACACCAGCCTGCTGCACATAAAGCTCACCGGCCTGCCTGCCGCACATAGAGCGCACAAAGAGCACACCGGCCTGCCGCACATAGAGCGCACCGGCTGCCGCACATAGAGCACACCGGCCTGCCGCACATAGAGCGCACCGGTCTGCCGCACATAGAGCGCACCGGCCTGCCGCACATAGAACGCACCGGCCTGCCGCACATAGAACGCACCGGCCTGCCGCACATAGAGCGCACATAGAGCACACCGGCCTGCCGCACATAGAGCTCACATAGAGCACACCGGCCTGCCGCACATGGAGCGCACCGGCCTGCCGCACATTGAGCGCACCGGCCTGCCGCACATTGAGCGCACCGGCCTGGCGCACATGGAGCTCACCGGCCTGCCGCACATTGAGCTCACCGGCCTGCCGCACATTGAGCGCACCGGCCTGCCGCACATTGAGCGCACCGGCCTGGCGCACATGGAGCTCACCGGCCTGCCGCACATGGAGCTCACCGGCCTGCCGCACATTGAGCTCACCGGCCTGCCGCACATTGAGCGCCTGCCGCACATAGAGCACACATAGAGCGCACCGGCCTGCCGCACATAGAGCACACCGGCCTGCTCCCGCACATTTATTGCTTGTTGTTGTGTCTATTATCTGTCCTGATTGTTTTATTGTACCTCGTTACCGTCCCAGATGTCTCTCTATTAGTTTAGTTGTTTCACTTGCTCGTCTCCCAACTGAAGTCCCAGTTCTACGGTTTCCTCTGTGAATTCCTCACCTGTTTATCTCCCTATTGAAGTCCCAGTCCTTCTGTTTTCTGTGTGGCAGACTGGCAGGTAACGGTTTATGGCATTCACCATTTTACCCTTATTTTGGACTTACAGTTGTGTTTAAGAAAAATAGCAGTACAACATCAGTAACCTGATGAACCACTGTTATTAGTTCTGCATGGCAAATAATTTACTTGTAGATGTAGTAGTGTAATAGAAAAACAACAGACCCAACTGTCATGACACGCTGCTTGTTCTGAGTAATTTACTCATTCATTGAAAGGGGTGTGTTCAAAATAATAGCAGTGTGGAGTTTAGAGAATTAATTAATTCTGTGAAAAAACAGGTTTAATTGTCCTTTATTAAGGATGAAGGGAAGCAAATGTTTCACACATTGTTATAAAATATATTTCCTTCTGAATTCCTAAGTAGCATGGGCCGTTCCAAACATTGTTCAGAAGAACAACGTAATTGGATTAAAAAGTTGATTGGAGAGGGGAAAATGTATAAAGAAGTGCAGCAAATTTCTAGGATGCTCAGCTAAATGCTTTCTCAAATGCTTTGAAATGGCAACAAAAACCCGAAACACGCGAAAGAAAATGAACAACTACTGTTAAAACTATTATGTTGCCGTATGCCGAAGAGGAAATGCCCCTGAACCAAGCGAGCAATATCTTGGTTCCAGACAAAAAGGATTGAGGTAATGAAGTGGCCGGCTCAATCCCCCGACCTCAACCCCATTGAAAACTTGTGGGGTGACATTAAAAATGCAGTTTCTGAAGCAGAACCCAAAAATTCACAGGAACTGTGGAATGTAGTTTGTTCATCCTGGGCTGAAATACCTGTTTCTAGGTGCCAGAAGTTGGTTGACTTGATGCAACGCAGATGCGCAGCAGTTATCAAAAACAATGTTTATGCAAATATTAGTTCAGTAATTTAAAGGGAAGTTAAATCTTGAAATTTCTTCAGTTTATACAGTAAGTGTTTGAGTTTGAAGAGAAAAATGTCGACGCTGCAATTTTTTTGAACAGATTAATATTCCTTTTTTTTTGCTTCCTGTAAAAGAATAATGCAGACTTGATCAAATCTGTTAATGCTTTGATTTGGAATTGAATGTGTAATGTTTCCACTACATTTGAAATATGCATGAAATGGCTGTACGTCATCAAGGGTCTAAGGCAGGGGTGTCCAAACTACGGCCCGCGGGCCAATTGCGGCCCTCGAAACATTTCAGAAGAATTATTAAATCTGGCCCGCTGCTACAAATGAGGAAAAAAATGCTGTTGTTTTTTTAACACTAGGGGGCAGTATAGTAAAAGCCCAACTCTAAAAACAGATCAGCAGTTTACGCCCCCCCAAACAAAAAATAATCTTATGCATTAGCTAGCCAACGTTCCTGTAGCCTACAAATCGTATTCTTATCAACATGGCGACTGCAAATAATCAAAAGGTGGATAGTGAATGTAGGAAATTCCAGCCACGATGGCAAAATGAATACTTTTTCACTGAGTACAGAGGCAAGTGTGTCTGTTTAATTTGCCAGGAATCAGTAGCGGTGATGAAAATAATTTAACGTTAAGAGATATTATGAAACGAAACATGATGCGTCTTTTAAGGCATATACTGGAGCAGCCAGAGAAGAGAAATCAAAGCAGTTGGCGGCAAGCCAATCATTGCAACAAACCCAGTTTTTTCGTGCTAATCAAACGCAGCAGAATGCTACCAGGGCTAGCTACGAGGTGGCTAAGCTAATAGCGAAGTATGGAAAGGCCTTTGTAGAGGGTGATTTTATTAAAAGAGTGCGTCACAAAAATTGTGGAGATTGTATGCCCAGAAAAGAAACAAGACTTCTGCAATGTTAGTGTTGCGAGAAACAGAATGGCCCGGCAAATCGAGGATTAATCAGCTAACATCAAGGCGCAAATATCAGACAAAGCTCCGTTGTTTCATTTCTATTCAATTGCGTGTGACGAGTACCGACACAACAGATTCGGCTCAGCTACTAATTTTTTTTTCTACGGAATTTCCCTTGGGACAAGTTGTGTGGAGGGAGTTACAACAGATGGTGCTCCAGCCATGATAGGTGAGCGTAACGGAATGGCTTCCCTGGTTTGCAGAAAGGTTGATGAGGCTGTTAAATTGCAGTGTATTATACACCAGGAAGTATTATGCGCCAAAGTCACGAAACTGGGCGATGTCATGAATACAGTCGTGAAAACTATTAACATAATTTGTGCGAAAGCACTCAATCACAGAGAATTTCGGGCATTCCTGTCTGAAATGGATACAGAATATGGGGACGTGATCTACCACTCTGATGTGCGATGGCTCCGTTCTCAAGCGGTTCTTCTCCCTCAAATCTGAGATCGACAAATTCTTAAGAGAAAAACGATTGTCCGTCGATTAACTGTTTGGTTGGAAGACCTGGGATTTTTAACTGACATGACCGGACAGCTGAATGTCCTGAACACAGCCTTGCAAGGGAAAGACACAATCGTGTCACACATGAAAGCATTTGTCGTGACGCTCCGTCTATTTGAGAGACAAGTCAGTGAACGCAATGCCGCACACTTCCCCTCTCTCCGGGAGGTAATCGACACTTTCCCAAATGCCAACAGCCCTGAGCAGATGGGGAAATATGTGACAGTAATCACGTCATTGATCACAGAGTTCAACACGCACTTTCATGATCTTGCTTCTATTGAGAAGGACATCAACATGTTAACGTGGATGAAGCACCAGGGGACATACAGTTGGAACTCATCGAGATGCAATGTGATGACCTGCTTCGCAGTCGGCACCAGCAGCTTCCACTGCCAGAGTTCTACAAGAGTTTGGAAAAAGTCAAAATTTCCACAGATGAGGCGCCACACAAAAATAATGCTGAGTCTGTTCGGCTCCACATACATATGTAAGCAAACATTTTCCCTGATGACTTTAAACAAGAGCCGTTTGCGATCAAAGATAACAGACAGTCACCTTTGCGATGTCCTGTGAATCGCATCTACAAACCTCACGCCCGACATCACAGCGATTCTTCAGTCCAAGGCACAACAACACTGTTCTCATTAGAAGTGTCACTGGTGAGTTAAATTCTTAAAATCTCTTCAAGCTCGCCTTTTAATAGGCTATTATACTATTTGCCTAATTTAAATAGAAATCTAAGTGATGTTGGCAACTGTATGCCACATGTCTGGGCGCACTTGTATTTATTTTACACACCACACACGCACACATAGCCTATATATATATATATATATATATATATATATATATATATAATATAAAATAGCCTGTGGCCCGTGGTAGTCATCATTTTTCTCCATCTGGCCCTCAGTGAAAAAAGTTTGGACACCCCTGGTCTAAGGTATCAAACGAGCCCCAAACCATCACTCTGCGGCCAGATATGGAGTAGATGTGGATGGATCCCTTTAAGGGTTGTTTCTCCTGACTTTTTTCCCCCCATAGAGTTCTATAGGAAAATGAGTCAGGAGAAATAACCCTTGCAGTGATCCATCCACATCTACTCCATATCTGGCAACAGAGTGATGGTTTGGGGCTCGTTCGATAGCTCAGACCCTTGATGACTTACAGCCATTTAGCCAGCCATGTGTTACATACTGTACCAGTGTAATTTACAGTGAATCTAGTCTCACCCCCCAATTCCCATAGATATCCATTCAAATTCAGAGAGCTTATAGTATCGCTTGTAACAGTACCTGGAAATAAGATATCGAGAGTCTTTTGATGTTGATGGGTCACAGACTTCAGGAAGTAACAGCATGCAAAGGATATGCGACCGAATATTAAATATGATACTTTAAAAATATGTTAAAGCAAAGGGTATGAATACTTATGTAAATGAAAGATTTCAGTTTTCGATTTTTAATACATTTGCAAAAATTTCTAAAAACATGTTTTCACTTTGTCATTATGGGCTATTTTGTGTAGAATTTTGAAACAAAAAATGAACTCAATCTTTTGTAGAATATGTCTGTAATGTAATAAAACGTGGAGAAGTTGAAAGGGGTGTTCAGACTTTCCGGCTTGACTGTATATTTATTTGAAAACAGTACAAAGAAAAGATATTTAAGGTTTTACCTGATCAACTTTATTGATTTTTGTAAATATACGCCAATTCCGAATTTTATGCCTGCAACACGTTCCAAAAAAGTTGGGACGGGGGCAAAAAAAAGACAGATGTTTACCTGGGAACATTCCACAGGTAAACAGGTGATGCTATCATGACTGGCACAAAATGGCTGCTGCGCTTCACCCAGGTGGAGCTGCACACCCCCCTTCCACTCCCCCTTCACTGTGAAGCACTTTGAGATGTTGAAAATGGCAGTCTAAATGCAGTGCGTTATTGTTATCATATTACGGTGACACACTGTTCTGTTTCCCCTGCACAGAGCCAGGACTTTGGCTGTGGAATGGTGCCTGGTGATATTTGTCCCACGTTTGGCTCTGTTGGTCCAATTCTAGAAAACAACTCTAGGTCTGCTTAATGGCACAACACTGTTGGCTGTATGTGATGCAGCCCATTACTGTTGTTTACACGATATATCGCAGTGTAGTGGTTTAGGCTAAAGCGATAAAGACTCACAAAACAACCCGGGTCTGAGGCTTTGTTTTGAAGCCGTTTCTGAACCTGCCATTCCGATGTGTTATGATTGCATGATGGGAAAATTCTGTGAACATGTTTAGGAGGTTATTAAGTGGACCTGTTCAATGAGTAACCAAAGCCTGCTACAAATACAGATGGATGCACAATTTACAATTTTCTATTTAGACATTTAGCATCAAAGTGTCTGACAGTCAGAGCTGCAACATGGCTAGAGACCACAAAGCAACATTGAAATGAGTGGCACCCTGGAATTTGCATATCTCCAGACCCGCTAAATCCAAGGTGCAGAAAGCTTAGAGTTAGGTCCTAACACGAGAAGCTGAACAGAATGCATGTTATTAGCGCTGTCATATGCAGTGTTGACAGCGCTGCATGTCAACACTGTTCCTCCACCCGAGCTTCACTCCCAATATACTCTCCCTCTCCTTCTCTAGCTCTCTGTTCCTCCACCCGAGCTTCAGTCCCAATATACTCCCCCTCTCCTTCTCTAGCCTTCTCTGTTCCTCCACCCGAGCTTCCGTCCCAATATACTCTCCCTCTCCTTCTCTAGCTCTCTCTGTTCCTCCACCCGAGCTTCAGTCCCAATATACTCCCCTCTCCTTCTCTAGCCTTCTCTGTTCCTCCACCCGAGCTTCAGTCCCAATATACTCTCCCTCTCCTTCTTTAGCTCTCTCTGTTCCTCCACCCGAGCTTCCGTCCCAATATACTCTCCCTCTCCTTCTCTAGCTCTCTCTGTTCCTCCACCCGAGCTTCAGTCCCAATATACTCTCCCTCTCCTTCTCTAGCCTTCTCTGTTCCTCCACCCGAGCTTCAGTCCCAATATACTCTCCCTCTCCTTCTCTAGCTCTCTCTGTTCCTCCACCCGAGCTTCAGTCCCAATATACTCTCCCTCTCCTTCTTTAGCTCTCTCTGTTCCTCCACCCGAGGTTACGTTCCAATATACTCTCCCTGTCCTTCTCTAGCTCTCTGTTCCTCCACCCGAGCTTCAGTCCCAATATACTCTCCTTCTCCTTCTTTAGCTCTCTCTGTTCCTCCACCCGAGCTTCCGTCCCAATATACTCTCCCACTCCTTCTCTAGCCTTCTCTGTTTCTCCACCCGAGCTTCCGTCCCAATATACTCTCCCTCTCCTTTTCTAGCTCTCTCTATTCCTCCACCCGAGCTTCCGTCCCAATATAGTCTCCCTCTCCTTCTCTAGCTCTCTCTGTTCCTCCACCCGAGCTTCCATCCCAATATACTCTCCCTCTCCTTCTCTAGCTCGCTCTGTTCCTCCACCCACGCTTCAGTCCCAATATACTCTCCCTCTCCTTCTCGAGCCTTCTCTGTTCCTCCACCTGAGCTTCCATCCCAATATACTCTCCCTCTCCTTCTCTAGCTCTCTCTGTTCCTCCACCCACGCTTCAGTCCCAATATACTCTCCCTCTCCTTCTCTAGCCATCTCTGTTCCTCCACTGAGCTTCCGTCCCAATATACTCTCCCTCTCCTTCTCTAGCTCTCTCTGTTCCTCCACCCACGCTTCAGTCCCAATATACTCTCCGTCTTCTTCTCTAGCTCTCTCTGTTCCTCCACCTAAGCTTCAGTCCCAATATACTCTCCCTCTTCTTCTCTAGCTCTCTCTGTTCCTCCATCCGAGCTTCCGTCCCAATATACTCTCCCTCTCCTTCTCTAGCTCTTTCTGATCCTCTCTCAAATTCATGTTAAAATATGCTTTATTGGCATGACTACACATAGATTGCCTAAGCAATCATTTGTACAAGATCACAAGATCAACCTTCATTTATTGTGTGGTCACGATGGACATGGTTTATATTGGGATGGCACGTATGCCATCCGCTAAGTTACGGCTTAGTGGGGGATGCCCCATACCTATACAGCACAGAGAGTTTGGCACTTTTCAGGGTTTCCTACATAAATAACCATAATGACCATTGACTTTCAGCCCTTAAAAACATTCACTTCTTTATGTTCTGACCTCATGTAACCACACATAATTCAGATGCAACTTCACACTTCCACACAATAAAGCCACAAACTTGGGTTATTTTGCCTTTTTTCTCCTACCTCTTCCGCTTCTTTTTCCCTTTCTTCCTGTCGATTACACATAGAGTGAAATATTTCAAGCCTTTATTTCTTGTAATTTTGATGATTATGGCTTACAGCTAATGAAAACCCAGATTCAGTGTCTCAGAAAATTAGAATATTACATAAGATCAATAAAAAAGGATATTTTAAACAGAAATGTCAGCCTTCTGAAAAGTATGCTCATTTATATGCACTCAATACTTGGTTGGGGCTCTTTTTGCATGAATTACTGCATCAATGTGGCGTGGCATGGAGGCGATCAGCCTGTGGCACTGCTGAGGTGTAATGGAAGCCCAGGTTGCTTTGATAGCGGCCTTCAGGTCGTCTGCATTGTTGGGTCTGGTGTCTCATCTTCCTTTTGACAATACCCCATAGATTCTCTATGGGGTTCAGGTCAGGCGAGTTTGCTGGCCAATCAAGCACAGTAATACCATGGTAATTGAACCAGCTTTTGGTACTTTTGGCAGTGTGGGCAGGTACCAAGTCCTGCTGGAAAATGAAATCAGCATCTCCATAAAGCTTGTCAGCAGAAGGAAGCATGAAGTGCTCAAAAATTTCCTGGTAGATGGCTGCGTTGACTGTGGACTTCAGAAAACACAGTGGACATGGCACCCCAAATCATCACTGACTGTGGAAACTTCACACTGGACTTCAAGCAACGTGGATTCTGTGCCTCTCCACTCTTTCTCCAGACTCTGAGACCTTGATTTCCAAATGAAATGCAAAATTTACTTTCATCTGAAAAGAGGACTTCGGACCACTGAGCAACAGTCAGGTTCTTTTTCTCCTTAGCCCAGGTAAGACGCTTCTGACATTGTCTCTGGTTCAGGAGTGGCTTGACACGAGGAATGCAACATTTGTAGCCCATGTCCTGGATTCGTCTGTGCGTGGTGGCTCTTGATGCACTGACTCCAGCGTCAGTCCACTCCTTGTGAAGCTCTCCCAAATTCTTGAATGGATTTTGCTTGACAATCCTCTCAAGGCTGCGGTTATCCCTGTTGCTTGTGCACCTTTTTTTACCACGCTTTTTCCTTCCACTCAACTTTCTATGAATATGCTTGGATACAGCAGTCTGTGAACAACCAGCTTCTTTAGCAATGACCTTTTGTGGCTTACCCTCCTTGTGGAGGGTGTCAATGACCGTCTTCTGGACATCTGTCAAGTCAGCAGTCTTCCCCATGATTGTGTAGCCTACTGAACCAGACAGAGACCATTTAAAGGCTCAGGAAACCTTTGCAGGTGTTTTGAGTTAATTAGCTGATTAGAGTGTGACACCATGATTTTCCAATATTGAACTTTTTCACAATATTCTAATTTTCTGAGACACTGAATTTGGGTTTTCATTAGCTGTAAGCCATAATCATCAAAATGACAAGAAATAAAGGCTTAAAATATTTCACTATGTGTAATGAATCTTTATAATATATGAGTTTCACTTTCTGAAATGAGTGACAAAAAATATTGAACTTTTTTTTTGGAGCTGCACCTGTATATAATCGAAAAAGAAAAGGGAGACTTTTGATTTTGTCTGTCTGATAATGACCCATTTAGCTAACTGTTTTGTAAAAACTACATTGACCACCAGTCATTCAATGAGTGCCTGTTGTCTGTCTCAGTGATTTTCAACCACTGTGCCGCGGCACACTAGTGTGCTGTGAGAGATCGTCAGGTGTGCCGTGGGAAATTATCTTATCCTATTAACTTCACTTAATTAGTAACACTTTTGGTTGGTGGTGTGACTCAGGATTTGTTTTATGTAAAAAATGTGCCTTGGCTCAAAAAAGGTTGAAAAACACTGGTCTGTCTAATAGATTCCAAGTGTGGACATTCTAGCCACGAAGTTGGACCTCTTGCTCCCCCTACCCTCTTTGCCAGCACTGGCAGTGGGTAAGGGGATGATCAAAGAGGGTAGGCGGAGCAAGAGGTCCAACTTCGGCGCTGGAATGTCTGCAGTTGGAATCTATTAGACAGACAACAGGCGGTCATTGAATTAATGGAAGTCAATGGAGTTTTGACAAAACAGTGTTTTACAAAAGTAGTGTGTTCACATCTTGACATATATATAAAATCTTGGATGATACAAGGAGGGAATTCAATTAAATTCAAGAAAATGTATTAGTCAATAGTGCTCTGTCAATCCTGTTGAGTCAATGCATGCGTGCATCATTAACAAACTGAAGGAGAATAGGAGATTACAACTTCAACGCAAATGAATCGTCTCTCTTTTGCTCAACTTTCACAATATGATTTTTATTTTATTTTGCCGCAGCGTTTATTAAGCCATGTTCTGAGCCATGACAGAAACGCTCAGTAGGGTATGTTGTTACCAACTTTTCTGTAAGTCTATATAACATCTTCTTATTAAATAACTTTTAAAATGCGGGTCTGTTGTTGTGATTTGCTTGTGTGGGTATGTGTCTATAATGTTGGCATTGTTTTGGCTATAAACTGTAAAGTCGCCTCTATTTCAGCCCTGTTCTTAAATGTTGTGTTACTGCTGTCTCCTCCCATCAATTACGGATGTAACGGAAAAGTAATATAAAAGTAGTGTAACAAATTATATTTCTCATTTAGTAATATATAATGTATTTAGTTTCTGTTGGAAGTACTAACGAGTAGTGTGTAGTATATTACTATTATAAAGTAACAAGCCCAACTCTGGGTACTGTATACATTAAGCAAGGGAGAATGCTTTTACTACAACGTTTTTTTGAAATATTATTGTTTCTATACCTGAACATGATTTTCTTAGCGTGTATAAACATTTTACAGTCTGTGGCTGTGGCGAGAGGATCGGTCGTAAGTCAAAATGTATGGGGTTTTCTTAAAGCTGCAGTTTATAATTTTAGACTAACATGAATATTGTAATTGTAAGGGTTTAGGTTTGTAACGATGAACCAAACGCGACAAAACAAAACACGATACAGAATAAGTCACTCACAAACGTGAGAACCACTGAAGGAGTCTCAGTAGCAAAATAACAAACAACCCACTAACACAGGTGTGGCTCGTAGACACGAAAAGGAGCAAACAAGGAATCACCTTAAGAACGTAGACTATAACGCCCGATAAGAGGTGAAAAATAAATTAAATAAAAATAAACCTCTCACTCTCAATATAGCAGAGAGTAAGAAACACAAATAACGAAAGGGACTATTCCCTAAAGAGCTTCAAGGGCAGCTAAAGCCAATCTAGTAGACAAAATATAGAGCAGCTATATTCTAACCAACCCTGACGCAGGGTTGCAGAAGTGAGGGGCTTAAATACCTAGCAGGTAATAGGACAGGTGAAACGAATGATAAGCGGGGAGAAGCAAAACCCCAAACCGGAAATATGGAATCTGCTAACCGGAGAGAGAGAGGACTAGAACTGTAGCGAAACAGGAAAAAATAGTCACGGACCATGACAGTAATTGAGACGGATACGTCTCAACCACTAGGGGCAAAGTTTATACAGTTCAAATAGGCTATGTACCGTCATGCAGTGAAAATGACTGCAAACACTTAATTTAGTTGTAGTTCATGGTAGGCTAAAGCACAGAACTCACGCCTATGTTTCTTCTTTGAGCTACAATGCATGCGTGTGTCTGCATGTATTCTGTATGCATGTCTCTCGATGTCATCGTCATGCATTATCATAATTAGTTAGCAACCAAACACATTACGTTAGTACACAAAAGTTACTCACGCATAGCCTACAAAGCACTGTCTGTAAGTCCCTAATTCCAATTTGCAAAAACTAGGCCTGCCTTTAAAAGTATTGATATCAAAATGTGGCCAAGTTACAACTAACAATATTGCCTATCGTAGCTCACATAAATTAAACTAGCAATGCTATCCAAACTTTTCTAAATTATTTTATGCAACTTGGCCCTGTGTTTTTTCATCTTAGTTTGCTTCTAAGGGACTGACGTTGACTGCATAACTGGCAACAGAGTGATGGTTTGAGGCTCGTTTAATACCTCAGACCCTTGATTACTTACAGCCACTCAGCCAACCATGGATTCCATACTATTCCTGTGTAATTTACAGCTTAATCTAGTCTCACCCCCCAATTCCCATAGAGATCCATTCAAATGCAGAGAGGTTATAGTATCGCTGAAAATAAAATATCAAGAGATTATTACAAAATAAGATATCTTTTGATATCCTTTTATACCCAGTCATGATAGCATCACCTGTTTACATGTGGAACGTTCCAACCCGGTGTTTTTTTACTTCCCAACTTTTTTGGAACGTGTTGCAGGCATCAAATTCGGAAATTGCGTATATTTACAAAAATAAATAAAGTTGATAAAGTAAAACATTAAATATCTTTTCTTTGTACTGTTTTCTATTAAATATATGTAAAATATAATTTACAAATCACTGCTTTCTGCTTTTATGTGCATTTTACATACTGTCCCAACTTTTTTGGAATTTGGGGTTATATAATTTGTGGTTGGTTCTGGCCTGAAGCTGGTTTGTGTTAGATGTGTACTTTAAATTGACATTTTCATGAGGATGTAAAGCAGCATCCATCTTTTTTATGCTGTTTTGTGAACATTGATTACCTGTGGAAATCAGCCTAATTCTAAAATTTGTGGGCTTTTCTGGGCATTTATATTTTGACAGAATACTGAATGCAGGGTTTCAATTGGATGCTTGTCCCATCTTGTGCAGTCTAGCTGACAGAGAGGGCCCAGTGATAATCTTAGAACTGGTAGCAATGTGGCCTGAACTATCTGCTTCCTTTTCTCGTAAGACAAACATGATTTATTCTTATATAAGAATCGAATTTTGGATTATATTTGGAGTTTTAATTTTTTTTTATCAGATCATATACCAAGGTATTTATAAGCAGGCAAACACTAAATTTTGCAGCCACTAAGAGATCAGATGCCAAGGTTAGTAGAAAGAGTCTCACGACTGTTAGAAAAAACTTTGTCTTGCTTTCATTTAATACAAATTCCAGACTTGTAAGTGTGTTTTGAATAGCATTGAAGTCAGCCTGAAGGTCTGATATGGCTTTGCCCATTGACAAAGCACATGAGTATATGGCTGTGTCATCTGCATACATGTGTATTCTGTTACTTCTAAGAGCGGAGCCAATACTATGGATATAAATTGTAAAGAGGACAGGCCCCAGGATCGATCCTTGGGGGACTCCTATAGTGACCTCTAAGAATTGGGATTTAACCCTACGTGAATACATTGGGTAACTGTTTTTGAACCAATTACAGGCGTTCTGACCTAGGCCAATGGTGGCGAGTCTGTCAAGCAGTAGGGAGTGGTCAACTGTATCAAAGGCCTTAGAAAGATCGATAAAAATGGCTGCACAGTGAAATTATATAATTTAGACTAGAGAGGCAGCCGTGACCGTGCTATGACCAGCTCTGAAACCTGATTGGTACTCACTTAAAACATGATTTTTGCTCAGGAAGTCACATAGTTTAGCATTGACTAATGATTCAAAAATTTGGGCTAAACACTAGAGCTTGGAAATAGGACGATAGTTATTTGGATTATACGTATCACCACCCTTGTAGAGCGGAAGAACATAAGCTGCTTTTCAAATTCTTGGAATTTCCACTGAGAATGTGGTTAGATTAAAAATATGTCTTAGGGGTTCAGCAACAAGGGCAGCAGAGAGACAAAGAACTCCCGGGTCTAGCTGGTCAGGTCCTGTAGATTTATTTCCGTCTATGGATGAAAGTTCACCAAATACATGTTCTGTAGTAAATGGCTGGACAGTGAACAGGAGATTGTGGTTAAAAATAGGATTAGAAGTAGGGTCAATGGCATGTGTCTGCTCCAGTGCACAGTCTCGATCATTGTTCTGGTGTATTTTTTCAAACAAATGGCCTGCTGATATAAAGTGACTAATAAAGATATTAGAGATTGCTAGTTTCTCTGTAATAGGCCCAGCAACACTGTTTACTTGCTTGGGAAGGGAGGACCGCAGCTATTTGTTTTCAGTTGTTTAACTGTTTTCCAGAATTTAGCTGGGTCATTGCCACTATTAGAGACAGTATTAAAAAGATGATCAGATTTAGCTCTTTTGGTCATGGCACAGCATTTGTTCATAAGTTGCCTGAAGACTAACCAGTTAGCTGTCGTATCTGTTTGTCTGGCTGTTTTCCAGGCTTTGTTCCTTAAATGAATAAGCTCCGCAAGTTTGTGAGTAAACCATGCATTATTTCTTGCTTTAACTTTTAGTTTTTTGAAAGGGGCATGTTTATTAGCAAGACAATCGAATTGGGATAAAAAAATAGTCGAGGGCTAGGGCAGGGTCTGGAATATTCAAGATGCCGACCATATCTGATAGGTATAGGTCATTCAGAAAGCCTTGTTCACAAAAATTGCTAAAGTGTATTTTGTTGATGTAACGGGGCTGAGATTTAGGCAATATTGTCTGTCTGACACAAGCTATTGGAAAATTATCACTAATATCATTAGCAAAGACACCATTGGATATATATTTATCCGGAGTGTTTGTAAGTATAATGTCAATCAAGGTAGAATTTTTGGGGTTCTTTAGGTTAGGACGTGTTGGTTTTTAAATGAGTTGTGTCAGGTTGAGCTCAAATCACCTTTAAAGCATCTGATATAGGTGCTAACCAATTTAGATTTAAGTCACCCAGCACAACAATTTCAGAGGAGGCAATAAGTGTTAGAATGTCTGCAATCTCAAGTATAGCCTCGGGTGGCTGATGGGGGATGATAAATCCTTACCATATTAAAGCTAACATTTGGAACTAAGGTAATATTAAGGGCTAACAGTTCAAATTGTTTAGGGACAGATTTACAAGCTAAGGGAGTCACAGAAAAGGTATTTGTGACAAATATAGCCACTCCACCACCCTTCTTGGATCGACCACATCGATACAAGGTGTACCCATTTAGAGTCCATCTTTGATATAAGACTTCTTACATTGAGATGGAAGAGACCAATTCCATTACGAGCTTTAAAGTCATTGGGTGTATCCAAAGAGGACAATTCCCCATTATTGGCAGTTGAAGTGGCAAAATGATTGATTCTAACATTAATCAAATTATCATTGCAAATGCCTGGACACTGAGGTTTGTTAAAATAACCTTTAGAGAGATGAAGGACAGATACAATTTCAATATTTAGAACTTTCGAACATTAGTTCTAACCCAGTTCTTAAATTAGAGTCAAGAGATGGTTCTAATGTATTACACTTCCCATTTACATCAACAGACAAAGATACAGAACTTAAGTTATTCAAAACTATGCTGTGGGAACGTTACTGTCGCAAGAATGAAACAAGGACGTTCCTCATAATGACCTGATCTTCTTCCAAACCTATGTTTGGAAAATGTGTAAAATATCATGAATGGAGCTTTTTATCTTTTTAAACGTTCGGTTCTGGATGTCGTGATTTTATATATCGGCATAATCTGCGTTGTTTGCATTTGTTTATGTGCTAAACGTGCACCTGTTTCACCATACAATGGGACTGAATGGAGAGAGAAAAAACCTCATTCTCCGTTGGCCAGTTGCTGACCACTGGAGAAAGTCATGAAGCGTGAGTGAATATTACAACTCATATCGGGCAGGTAGCTATACAATATTATACTCTAACAAAGTTCAGTATGCCTTTAATTGATCCGGAGAGTAAAATCAATTTAAGAAATTTTAGTGGAAAGGGAATTATATTTGTGATAAGAAGGAAATCCTTTTTTAGCAACGCTGGGCAGCTGTGCTTTATTCGGATAGTATCCAGCTGATGGCGAGGGTGCAATTAGTTTGTTTTTGTAATTTGAACACATTTCTGAAGAGATGATTACTTTAGCAACAGCACAGCAGGTGCTGTGAAAGTGTGTTTGCGCTGTTGGGAGTGGTTCTGTTGAGGAAAGGATTGTGCTTCCTTGAGTGAACAGCCTGTGGGGCTGTACAGAACTTTTTAGAACAAGTAAGAATCTGAGGAGCTTTAATTCTGCTGTCCTGTCTGAATCCTGTCCTTGTTTTTGCTACTTTATGTGGTCCAGAAGTATCAGGGGTTTACCATATGTGGGCTGTGTTTGGTTGAATAACAATATTTCTCTCTCTCTCTCTCTCTCTCTCTCTCTCTCTCTCTCAAAAATTCAAATTCAAATTGCTTTATTGACAGGAAATACAGATGTAAATATTGCCAAAGCATACTTAAAATGCATATGTACAGTAAAATAATAATATAAATAAGAACAACACAATAACAATAACAATGTTAAAGATAAATAAACATTAAATCAACAGTATCAAGAGTCTCTCCTGTATGAGTGGATGGTCACTCAGTGTCCCTCAGGTTATGACAGGCTAAAATATATTGTGCCGCAATTGGGGCTGTTGGTCCTTCTCCTAATAGGATTGCACATTTCTAATTTTTTGGTAGGAAATTGAAGTTCTGAATGATTTTAGAAAATTTGGGGAAATATTCTTTTCTTATTTTTGTGTATTTTGGGCAGTTAAGGAGAAAGTGCATCTCTGTCTCTACCTCTCCTGTCTTACAGTGACCACATATTCGTTGTTCTTTTGGTAACCATGAGTTTTTGTTTCTACCTTTTTCAATTGCAAGGGTGTGGTCACTGAGCCTGTATTTGGTCAGGATCCGTCTCTGCTTTGTATCTCTGACAGAGAAGAGATACTCTGCTGGAGTATAATCTTTTTTTAGGGTCCGATAGCAAATTAGTCGACTCTGTGTTTTGATTTCTTTATCCAAATGTTCCAAATACAATTCTTTCATTTGTTGCATAATTTGGGTTACACTTATTTGGGGCTGGTTAGCAGTGCTGGACTGAGCATGGTGTAGGTTAGTTTGGGTTACAGAATTAGTAAGCTTCAGTACCAGCTGACTGAGGAGGCTCTTTTCAGGGTTCAGTTCTTGGGATTGTAGCACCTTAAATTGTAGCGTGTCATTGGGGCTTGATTTAAGGTGCATCCAGAATTTGAGTGCTCTTTTTTGTATACTTATTGCCAATGGAAACCTGCCTAATTCGGCCCTACATGCGTTATTAGGTGTTTTCCTTTGTATTTGTAAAATATTTTTTTTATTTCTGCAGAATTCAGTATGTAGAGTTTCAGTTGGGTTCTTGTCCTATGCAGTGTAGTTTTGCTGACTGAGTGGACCCCAGACCTTACTTCCTTTACGCAATAGGCTGAATTACACTATCAAATAGTTTAGACCAGATTCTAATTGGGATATTCAGTTTGAAAAGTTTTCTCTTTATTGCATATATTGCTCTTCGAGCTTTTTCTTTTAATGCATTTACTGCCATGCAGAAACTCCCCGATGCAGTGATTTTCAGACCAAGGTAGGTATAATTCATAGTGTGCTCTAGGGCGGTGTTACCTAGAGTAAATTTGTATCTGCTTTCCTGACATCTGGGCTTCTTTTGGAAAATTATAATCTTAGTCTTTTTTAAATTTACTGCCAGGGCCCAGTTCTGGCAGTATTGCTCAAGCAGATCCAGGTGTTGCTGTAACCCTTGTTCTGTGGGTGACAGCAGGACCAGGTCATCTGCATAGAGCAAACATTTGACATCTTTGTCGAACAGTGTGAGACCAGGAGCTGCAGACTGTTCCAACAACATCGCTAAGTCATTTATGTATATATTGAACAATGCTGGACTGAGATTGCAGCCCTGTCTCACACCACATCCTTGAGTGAAAAATTCTGTCCTTTTTTTGCCAATTCGTACTGCACACTTGTTTTCTGTGTACATACATTTAAATATGTCATAAACTTTACCCCCTACACCACTTTGAATAATTTTATAGAATAAGCCTTGGTGCCAAATAGAATCAAATGCTTTTTTTAAATCAATGAAGCATGCAAAGATTTTTACATTTTTTGTATGGTGGACATGTTTATTTATTAAGGTGTGTAGGGTGTAAATATGGTCAGTGGTACAGTGGTTTGGTAGAAAGCCAATCTGACTCTTACTCAAGACATTGTGCTCGTTAAGGAAGTTTATAAGTCTACTATTAAGGATGCTACAAAATAACTTCCCCAGATTACTGCTTACACAAATGCCTCGGTAATTATTAGGGTCCAATTTTTCGCCACTTTTATGAATTGGGGATATAAGCCCCTGGTTCCAGATGTCAGGAAAGCAGCCAGAGCTTAGTACCAGGTTGAATAACTTCAGCACAGCCTTCTGGAGCTCAGCAGGGCTGTGTTTTAGCATCTCATTTCTGATGCTGTCAGGACCACAAGCTTTCTTTGGTTTTAGAGATTGGAGTTTTTCAGTCAGTTCTGTCAAGGAGATTGGGTTATCTAGTGGATTTTGATTGTTTTTAATGGATGATTCTAGGTTATTTAGTTTTTCTTTAATTGTATTCTGATTGCATTTAAAATCTTTTTGTGGGATTTCTTTGTATAGATTCTCAAAATAGTTTTTCCAAACGGGTCCATCTTGTAAAGCCAATTCTTGTGGCGTTGTTGCGCTTAAGTTATTCCACATTTCCCAGAACTGATTTTGATTGATTGATTCTTCAATTTCAATTAGTTGTTTATTAATATATCTTTGTTTCTTTGTTTTCAAGGTTTATTTGTATTGTTTAAGCATTTCAGAATACTTAAGATGTAAATCTGGGTTTTCTGTCTATGTTTTTGGTTTGATAATTGTCTCAATTGTTTTCTGATATTTTTGCAGTCACTATCAAATTTTTATGTCTTGTTTTTAGAAGGTTGGCATCAATTGCTGCTCTGTGGAATATATAATTAATGTCATTAACTGCCAGTTTAATTCCTTCTTTGTTATTTTGGTAATGTTTGTTGTTGAAAATGTAAATAGTGTTAGTTAGCTCATTTGAACTGATTGCTTTGATAAATTTATCTTTGCTGTCTGAAGCCCATCTGTATGGTTGGTTGAGATTGTACAGCTTACTGGGCTGTTTCTCAGTTTTTCTTACATGCCGTTTTTTTCAGGAACACATTTATTTCATTATGGTCTGAGAGGGGAGTTTGCTACCTGACAGTAAATGCACTGATATAGGAGGGGTCCATGTCAGGGATTGCATAGTCAACTACACTACTCCCAAGAGCTGAAGAATATGTGAACCGCCCTAAGGAGTCCCCTCTGATCCTGCCATTAAGCATATACAGACCTAAGGCTTGACAGAGATGCTCTAATTCCCTTCCGCTCTTGTTTATTATTTTATCAGGGTTGTTTCTTCTCATGAGTGTGGGTGTGAGGTACAGAGGGTCCTGTCCAAACACATGGTTATTTCCTTTGGTGTCTATGCAGTCATTTTCTGTGCCTGTGCGGGCATTAAAGTCTCCACAGACCATCACATTTCCCTGGGCCTGGAAATTGACAATTTCTGTGTGGAGGGTGTTGAAGAACTCCTCATTGAAATAAGGAGATTCTAATGGAGGAGTGTATGCTGCACACAAGTATATATTTGTGTCACTGATGCCAATATCTTTGCTTATTTTTAACCAAATGTGGGATGTTCCTTGTTGAACAGTTGTGATGTGTTTGGCAAGATCCCCTCTGTACCACATCACTATTCCCCCTGAGTCCCTGCCATGCCGCACAGTGCATAGTTTCAAAGAGGGCACTATGATTTCATTGTAACCTGAGGGGCACTGAGTGAGCACATCGTTACGGCACCAGGTCTCTAGCAGAATTACAATGTCAACATTTTTTATGTTTTTTAAGAATTCAGGGTTTGTACTTTTTGCTCCAAAGGCTGTGGGGTACAGACCTTGCAGATTCCAAGAACTGATGCAAAAGGATCTCATTCTGGATTACAATTAACATTTCAATTTCAAGTATAATAAACGTATATCTAACACAAAAAAAGTACATATATACATATTCTTCATATTATTATTTATATTTACTTATTTACTTGTGACTTATTTAATGAAAATTATTATTATTATTATTAATAATAATAATACATTTTGATGGGTATTCTCTTCCTACCCTGTTGGTTGTACCCTGTAACTGCAGGTGCTTTATTTCTCCCAGTTCTGAAGAGGCAGGAGGGGGGGGTTTCTTCAGGACTGCAGCATAACTCTGGTGCTGCTGTACAGGGGGTCTGCTGGTGGGGTTGGGCCTGTACTCAGGGTGTGGGGGTCTGCTGGTGGGGTGGGGCCTGTACTCAGGGTGTGGGGGTCTGCTGGTGGGGTGAGGCCTGTACTCAGGGTGTGGGGGTCTGCTGGTAGTAGTGTCTTGGCAAACATTTTGACCCCCTCCTGGATTCAATGGAGTCCATCATAGAGATGCCAGGAGCGGATGATGGAATGGTGTGCCAGGTGCACATTGGGTAGTGTGGCACAACCCCTGGCGATCTCCAAATTTATCTCCTGGAAGATGTGGGGAGGTGTGTCTGCTTTGGGCATCAGTGTGGACATGACAACACGTGAGTCGGGAAACAATTGTGCTGCTCTCTCTGCCACCTTACACACTGCACTGGCAGTTCTGTGGTACATGTTGCACAGGTCATTGGTGCCAGTGTGCACCACAATGCAGGAAGGGGTTTCCCAGTGTCTCCCTCTTCAGCAGCTCCATGGCCCGTCCTGTGTTGCTGCAGCGGATTGCTTGGACCTCTTGACCCGGGAACAGCCTTTTAGCTTCCAGGAACTTACCATTTGAGTCCATGAGTAGGACTACCTGTGGCTTGATCTTCTCTGCCCTGTTGCTGGAAGGAGAGTGTGAGTGTGTGAGTGTGTGTCAGAGGGAGGCTATGTATCTGGGCAGGGCTGTGTGTTGGAAACAGCAGCAGTGTTTGTAGGGTGTGTCTGACTCTCCTCTGTGACAGGTAATGTGGTGGTGTCAGAGTGCTCAGGTAGGGCTGACGGAGGCTGTGTGTCAGTGTCAGGGGGAGGACCGTGTTTTGGGGGGGGGGGGGGGGGGGGTGCAGTGTGTGTCTGTGCAGCGGGGGGTTGTAGCGTGTTCCCGGAGCTGTTCCCTCAGGTCCTGCAGCTCTCTGGTGAAGGCCCTCTCCCTCTGCAGCGTGTCTTCCTTTATTTTAGCCAGCTGGGGCTTAGGGCCTCTCATGTAGCAACATAAGCCATACAGTATAAAATTAACAAAATTATGATTTAAATCGAGTAACACCTTATAAAATAATAAATACAAGTCTGAAAGCCTACCCTGGCAGGCAGGGGGCACAGTTTTATAACTTTATGGCAGAAGTTAAATTTACTGAAAAAATATAGCCAAATATAGTCAAAATGGACTTTCCAGCCAAGCAATGCTATGCTAAAAAGGGTAGGAATAGCAAAACTACAGTGCACTCCAAAAGTGTGAGGACAGTAATACATTCTTTGTTGTTGTGGCTCTGTACTGCAGCATATTGGATTTGAAATGGAAGTAATTATGAGGTTGTAGTGTAATTGAACTGTTTTTACATTCATATCGTGTAGCAAATGTAGTTATTTTTGCACAAATTAATATAAGCTTAAATAAAGTCATAATTAATATTTGGTTGCAAATATTGCATGATAAGGGTCTGAAGCATTAGATATGGATGGATCACTCGAAGGGTTGTTTCTAATTTATCTGTTAAACTCTATGGAAAAATGTGTCAGGAGAAACAACCCTTAAAGTGATCCATCCATATCTATTGCATATCTGGCAGCAGAGTGATGGTTTGAGGCTCTTTTGATACCTCAGATCTTTGATGACTTACAGCCATTTAGCCAAACTTGTGTTCCATACTATTTTTGTGTAATTTGCAGCTTAATCTAGTACCACCCCCCAAATCCCATATGATTCTGGTTGTGTAATGGTTGAATAACGGTCATGATTCTGGTTGTGTAATGGTTGAATAACGGTCATGATTCTGGTTGAGTAATGGTTCAATAATGGTCATGATGCTGGTTGCGTAATGGTTGAATAGTGGTCATGATGCTGGTTGAGTAATGGTTCAATAATGGTCATAATTAGGGATGCACCGAAAATTCGGCCACCGAAAATTTTCGGCCGAAAATGGCCCAAAAGTGCATTTTCGGTTTTCGGCCGAAAGACCTAAATCACCGAAACAACACGGCCGAAACAGAATTGTAATGACGCAAACAAAAAGCGCAGCCAGCACACGGTTATCTGGATAAGAGCCAGCATGTCGGCGCTGTGGAGTTATTTCAATATCTGTTTTCCACTTTGCACATCCACAATTCTTGGTGCATTTGTTGTTGTTAAGGGCCTGCCCTACAGGCTATGGCAATCTTTGTTTTGATACACTGTTATGTTGTAGGCCTACAGAGAAAATATTGTTATATCTTTCAGCAGTTGCACTTGTTCTGAATGCACTTTGTTGTAGTAGTCCTACAGAGAAAAATTTAAAAGGCACTTGACTTAAATGCACTTTGTGTTTTTATGAGAGAACATATTTAATTTTACAATCTTTCAGCAGGCCAGTCAGTTATAGGCCTGTACATTATTATTTAATGTACACATGAGCGGGGTCAAGTTAAACATTTTGTTTTGAATTTTAATTTATATTGTGCATTGCTGTAATGTCAGTGCTAAATAAATATTTTCATACTTTTGTAATTGATTTATTCTTGAATTGCAATGCTTTGATTTTAGTGAGGTTAGTACACAGTCATAGCCATAAATGCAATGGTTCTAATAATTGACAATCATTTCTTTCGGTGTTTCGGTTTTCGGTTTTCGGCCTTGGTTTCTCATTTTTGGTTTTCGGTTTCGGCCAAGAATTTTCATTTCGGTGCATCCCTAGTCATAATGCCGGTTGAGTAATGGTTGAATAAACGCTCATGATGCTGGTTCAGTAAAGGTTGAATAACGGTCATGATTCTGGTTGAGTTATGGTTATGATGCTGGTTGAGTAATGGTTCAATAATGGTCATAATGACGGTTGAGTAATGGTTAAATAATGGTCATGATGTTGGTTGTGTAATGGTTAAATAATGGTCATGATGCTGGTTGTGTAATGGTTGAATAAACGCTCATGATGCTGGTTGAGTAATGGTTGAATAATGGTCATGATCCTGGTTAAGTAATGGTTGAATAAACGCTCATGATGCTGGTTGAGTAAAGATTGAATAACGGTCATGATTCTGGTTGAGTTATGGTTGAATAACGGTCATGATGCTGGTTGAGTATTGGTTGAATAACGGTCATGATGGTGGTTCAGTAATGGTTGAATAACGGTCATTATGCTGGTTGAGTAATGGTTGAATAACGCTCATGATGCTGGTTGAGTATTGGTTGAATAACGGTCATGATGGTGGTTCAGTAATGGTTGAATAGCGGTCATTATGCTGGTTGAGTAATGGTTGAATAACGCTCATGATGCTGGTTGAGTATTGGTTGAATAACGGTCATGATGCTGATTGAGTAATGGTTGAATAACGGTCATTATGCTGCTTGAGTAATGGTTGAATAACGGTCATGATGGTGGTTCAGTAATGGTTGAATAACGGTCATTATGCTGGTTGAGTAATGGTTGAATAATGGTAATGATGCTGGTTGTGTAATGGTTAAATAATGGTCATGATGCTGGTTGAGTAATGGTTGAATAACGGTCATGATCCTGGTTGAATAATGGTCATGATGCTGGTTCAGTAATGGTTGAATAACGGTCATTATGCTGCTTGAGTAATGGTTGAATAACGCTCATGATGCTGGTTGAGTATTGGTTGAATAACGGTCATGATGGTGGTTCAGTAATGGTTGAATAACGGTCATGATGCTGATTGAGTCATGGTTGAATAACGGTCATTATGCTGCTTGAGTAATGGTTGAATAACAGTCATGATGGTGGTTCAGTAATGGTTGAATAACGGTCATTATGCTGGTTGAGTAATGGTTGAATAATGGTCATGATGCTGGTTGCGTAATGGTTAAATAATGGTCATGATTCTGGTTGAGTAATGGTTAAATAATGGTCAAATAATGGTCAAGATGCTGGTTGAGTAATGGTTGAATAACGGTCATTATGCTGGTTCAGTAATGGTTGAATAACGGTCATGATGGTGGTTCAGTAATGGTTGAATAATGGTCTTTCTCTCAGGGTCGTGATGCCGGGCATGGTGGTGTTTCGCCGGCGCTGGTCAGTGGGCAGTGATGACCTGGTGCTCCCCGCCCTCTTCCTCTTCCTGCTGCACTGTGCCTGGTAAGAGTGTATGTGTGTGTGTAGTGTGTTTTGTGTGTGTGTGTGTCTGTGCCTTTGTGTATGTGTTTGATGCATATGCTCTCATAAAGCTTCTTGTTGTAAGATTCAACAAGCTTCCCATGACCTGCCCCAGCTGATTGGCTTTTCTCATTCGCAAGCATGATCTACCTTCCTCACAGGAGGCAGCTCACAGCTAAATTGCAGAAAAAAATTAGTTATGTTGAAATACAATGTAAGAACGATGGATGATGAAAGATAGACAGTGCCATAACTGAATAGATGCCGAAACAATTCATGTGTAACGTGGAAATAAACAGTAACTTGAAATAATAGAATAGAAATAATGCATGGCAGCCGAAGATGAATACATGACAATTAAAAAAAGAGAATAAGACAGAAAGAAATGGCATAATCTACATTGCAGAAGTACGAGTAACAGTTTTTGAAATCATGTAAGGAATATAAACAGACTATTATTAGTCTATTATGTGCAGCTGTATCAGTTTTTATATTGGAAGTTCATTACTGAATATTTGTAATTGTATTCATGTAATTTACAACTGTTCTTTACATCTGGCTTCATACTTGTGAGAATGCAATGCCAGAATTTCAATTTCTGAAATGTAGTTTTGTATTTTGGAAATACAATTGCACGTATTTCAATTACATACATTTTGTTAATCCAGTCATTTGTCATTTATTTTGATGTCTTTCTCCACTGTGTATTTGTATGTACACTGCTCAAAACATTAAGGGAACACTTAATCAACACAGTATAACTATATATAAGCCAATTAAACTTCTGGGATATCGATCTGTCCAGTTAGACTTGACTTGGTGTTATACTGTGATGATTAAGTGTTCCCTTCATTTTTTGAGCAGTGTATTTCTAACTAGAGGCTGTATTTTTATGTAGTTTTTCCCCTTTCTGACAGTAATTTTTTTTATTCTGATTTATATAAATTCACTCTAAAGTAAATTTTGCATATTCATTATCAAAAGATTTTTATCTAAGGAAAAATTTGACATTTTGTAACAATTTAGCAAATATTATCCCTTCTTGAGAGAATCCACTCCTTTGTGGAGTGCACAGATAATATAGTCCTCCAGACTGGTTAACAATAAGCTTAAATAAAAAATTTTCATGTCTCTTTTTTTAAAGATAATGTCTAGAATCTATGGTCCCCTCTTGGCAGGTAAAGAGTGATATTCCCCTGTTAGTAATAGACTGTGCGTGCGTGCGTGCGTGCGTGCGTGCGTGCGTGCGTGCACCTTTGCGTGCACCTTTGCGTGTGTGTGTGTGCCTGTGTGGGCCTGTGTGTGTGTGTGTGTGTGCGCGCGTGTGCCTGTGTGCCTGTGTGTGTGTGTGCGTGTGCCTGTGTGTGTGTGTGTGTGCCTATGTGTGTGTGTGTGCCTGTGTGTGTGTATGTGCCTGTGTGTGTGTGTGTGTGCCTGCCTGTGTGTCTGTGCCTGTGCGTGTGTCTGTGCCTGTGTGTGTGTGTGTCTGTGTCTGTGCCTGTGCGTGTGTGTCTGTGCCTGTGCATGTGTGTCTGTGTGTGTGTGTGTGTGTGTGTGTGTGTGTGTGCCTGTGCCTGTGCCTGTGCCTGTGTGTGGGTCAGTAATGTACCCATCTGTCTCTCCCCTGGCCCCAGGCTGGTGATTCTGTCCATGGTTGTGTTCAGCCTGCCCTACGGTTCGGGTCGGTCCTGCTCGGTCACGCTGGTGGACCACGGGCGTGGCTACCTGGGCATCCTGGTCAGCTGCCTGATTTGTGAGAGCGCCATCATGTGGCTGAGTATGAGGGGCAGTATCTTGTACACACAGCCTCGCGACGCAGTGCAGTATGTTCTGTACATACGACTGGGTAAGACATATACACACACACACACACACACGCTCAAACACATGCACACACACACACACACACACACACACTCACACACTCACACTCATAGCCCCACAACACCTTGTAGTACACATCCTCTACATACTAGTTAACACACACACGCAGGGTGCAATTTGTGAAATAGACATTTCTGATTTTCTGATTTTCAAAAATCATATATACAGTTATATTTGAACAAAACGCAATTTATTTTTTCATTTTTTTTTACATTTGGTTTAAAACTTTAGATTTGAACACTTGAAAGGACAAGATGATTTAGAGCACCACACTTGCACAGCAATTAAATTAAAAGGGCTACCTAGTGGGGTGCAAAAATGTTGGCATCCTGCTCAAAATGCCTTTTACATTTAATATTTTTTTTTTGAACAATTAGTTTATTTTGTACTTTTTTACACATGGGTTATACATCTTTATAGGTACATTTAATATTTGATATATAAGTAATAAGTGAACAGAAGCTAACCTGATGTCTAAATGGTAGCTACAAATTTAAACATGACAAATTTCTTAAAATTTTTAAGCAGGATTACAGGATTACTTTTTTTGAAGCAAATACATCAGTTTTGTGGCTCAAAGCATGAAGAAGAATCGATCGGTCTGATTAAATCATTCATAGGTTAACCCAGGGGTTCCCAAACTTTTCCATGCCAAGGACCCCCAAATAGCCGTAGCCTCTGGCTGGGGCCCCCCTATTGCGAAATGGCTTTAAAAAGAAACTTTTAAATTACACTGGCAAATATTAAAAAATCTAACATACAGCTTCTTAATACACAACACAATACTTTTGACCCTATTTTGATTCCATTATCGGGCCGTTAGCAGCTCAACGTAACGCTTTGACTGACAGGCAGACGGTTAGTTATTGGCTGCGATTGAAAGAAGGGCATGGCAAAGACCTAATTTCGATATGAAAGGATTTATAACAATTTATATCTTATTTTAAACCGCACAGTAATCTTATGAATTGAAATTTATTTTTTAAATACATTTTTTTTTTTTTTTTTTGCATTTTCCATTTTCCTCTCCCTTCCAATTGGCCCCCCTGGCGCCCCCTGGCGGCCCCCCGTTGGGCCGCGGCCCCCACTTTGAAAACCCCTGGGTTAACCTATAGCCTACGTCTCGTCGACCAATTTCATATCAGGGGGTATAGGCCTACTCCGAAGCAGAATCTTTGGGATTACTTAGCTAGTTAACGGCAGCTGGATAACTGCACTGAGTAGGCTAATACGCTAGGCTACCAGGAACAGCTGTTTTTACTTCAGTCCGTGTTCCAAATTTGGGATGGTTTCGGGTTTTACTCTGGGTGCAGTTAACTAGCTAATTAAGTAATACTGCTTCGTAAGATATTTTCCTGTACCTAACTGCCACATTTGTAAGCAACATAAGGTTACAACTTTGGATGTAGCCTACTTATAGGGAGTTAGCATTCGCTAGCTAATGTATAATGGGAAACGCCATTGACCGTTGTTAGCATCGTTAGCATGTCGGGAGTTAGCTAACGTTAGGTTACAAGGGCAGATCAGGCAGACGCTCAAAGTTAGGTTAAACATTTCATTAGGTTAGTTAGCTGAAAGGCAGATATTTGTTTCATAAACTATATTCTTACGTAACGTTATTTAGCCAGAAAATGAAACGTTATCTTAAACTCTCTGTGTCTAGTAGCTTCTAGTAGGCTAAATTTACCAACCAAACCATGAATTATGGTGGACCAATCTACTATTACACAGGAGAGGCAATCAAAAACTGTCACGGAGCTCCGGGAGAGAAAATCCATAACATTTTCAAAATGGCCTACTTATCTTGACTCAATTGTGCTATCTTGTGCCCATTTTAGGAAATTCACATATTTAATTCAATACTAGAATAGCCTAACATTACCAGAAGTGGGGATTAATCATATCCCCACCAGGGATGAAAATGAACAGCTAGCGGTAGGGACGTGAAAAACAAAAGGCGGGGAATTCCCCGGCAAATCACACCCAGCACGCGCACACTCTTAGTAATGCACACAGAACGTTATGCATACACGCTCTTTCTGTGTCTCTCTATCTGTGTCTCACTCTCTCTATCTCTCTCTCTCTCTGTAGCTATACTCCTTGTGGAGCTGGTCTACGCTGTGGTCGGGATCATCTGGCTGGTGCAGTATTATCAGCCTTGCTCTGACGTCATGGCTAAGACCCTCACGCTCGGTAAGAGGATGTGGGTAAATGGGTGTACTCTGATGCGGGTAAAGGAATGGGTGTACCCTGATGCGGGTAGAGGAATGGGTGTACCCTGATGCGGGTAGAGGAATGGGTGTACCCTGATGCGGGTAGAGGAATGGGTGTACCCTGATGCGGGTAGAGGAATGGGTGTACCCTGATGCGGGTGGAAGAATGGGTGGACCCTGATGTGAGTAAAGGAATGGGTGTACCCTGATGTGGGTAGAGGAATGGGTGTACCCTGATGTGGATAGAGGAATGGGTGTACCCTGATGTGGGTGGAGGAATGGGTGTACCCTGATGTGACAAAAGGAATGGGTGTACCCTGATGTGGGTAGAGGAATGGGTGTACCCTGATGCGGGTAGAGGAATGGGTGTACCCTGATGCGGGTAGAGGAATGGGTGTACCCTGATGCGGGTAGAGGAATGGGTGTACCCTGATGCGGGTAGAGGAATGGGTGTACCCTGATGTGGGTGGAAGAATGGGTGGACCCTGATGTGAGTAAAGGAATGGGTGTACCCTGATGTGGGTAGAGGAATGGGTGTACCCTGATGTGGATAGAGGAATGGGTGTACCCTGATGTGGGTGGAGGAATGGGTGTATCCTGATGTGACTAAAGGAATGGGTGTACCCTGATGTGGGTAGAGGAATGGGTGTACCCTGATGTGGGTAGAGGAATGGGTAAAATGGAAATATAAAATGAGATCCGGACAATGATAAAAATTGCAACGTTGTCGCATGATCAATATACAACTCAGCAGTTCAATGTAAAGACGAGAGCTAAGATACTCCTGTAAAAAGTGATTATTTCACCCCAAAGCAGAGCTTTAACTTTCATAAGCATAAAGATTTTATGCGTTTTACTGACAATTCAATGCAAAACTATTCACTGGGCACTAGCAATCTGTGTAGCTAATGCATTGCTATAATATATTGCAAAGTTGCTATATAAATATACTATTCATTATTTGTCCGACATAAGCCTCATCGCTTGACATTTTGGATGCGACAATAGCCAACTTCCTGTCACACTATGCTCAACAATGTACCACCACCGCACACAAAGACAGGTTGTGAGAGAATCTGGAAACCACTCACAGCAACGAAGTTTTGACCAAGAGCAACCGTCATGCTTTGAGTTGGGATTGCAGTTCTCCCTTGTGGACACTAGATGGAGTTTCAAATTATATATTACTTGTATTATATATTATTCCCCTAAAGGGGCAGGTCACCCAAAAAACTTTTTTTGATTTGTTTCTACGTACCTGGAGTCCTATCAATCCATCCAGGTAGTCGCTGAGAACTCACTATTTTTGTAGATATCCGCAGCAACTCACCTTGACATAACCCAATATAATGGACCTCAACTGGTTCAAAGTTTGTGGTGACTAAAGTGCCAAAATTGAACATTTGAAAAAATCAACAGCAACGTCTCTTTGCAAATATAATGACACAGTGACTCATAAACATCCACAGACATTGTTGTGCACTACTTTCTTCTTGTCCCTGTATAGCTATGCTGAGCTGTCAACCCTAACCCCTCCTTCTTTTGCGTATCCTCAGGAATTGTTGCTTGTAATTGGCTGGTGATCTTCAGTTTTGTTATCACCCTCCTGTGTACCTTCGACCCCACGGGGCGCACCTTTGTCAAGCTAAAGGCCACACGCAGACGGCAACGCACCCTCACCACCTACACACTCAGGTACAGCCTCACCTATGCACCTGTACACTCAGGTACAGCCTCTCCTGCACACCTGTACACCTACACACTCAGGTATAGCCTCACCTGCGCACCTGTACACTCAGGTACAGTCTCACCTGTACATTTAGGTACAGTCTCACCTGTACAACTGTACACTCAGGTACTGCCTCACCTGTACAACTGTACACTCAGGTACTGCCTCACCTGTACACCTGTACACTCAGGTAAGCCTTACCTGTACAACTGTACACTCAGGTACTGCCTCACCTGTGAATCTGTATACCTGTACACTCAGGTACAGCCTCGCCTGTACACCTATACGCTCAAGTACAGCCTTACCTGTGCACTTGTACACCTGTACACTCAGGTACAGCCTCACCTGTGCACCTGTACACTGAGGTACAGCCTCACCTGTGCACCTGTACACTGAGGTACAAATGCAGGTATACACATGGGTATGAATGCACCTACACACAGGTAAATCCTCACCTGCACATACAGGTATGAATGCACCTACATACGCTGGTACATCTTCACCATGTTTACATTTTAATGATAATCTCCCTGCTGTCTCGCTCGGTCAGACACCGGTTAGAGGAAGGCCAGGCCAGCAGCTGGACCAGGAGGCTCAAGTTAATCATGTGCTGCACCAGAGCTCAGGACTCCCAGTCTGTGAGTGTCGCCCTCCGCTGGACTACATGCAGAACTGCACATCTAGGCATGCACTGAGTGGTTTCCAAACTCGGTTCTGGAGGACCCATGTGTATGCTGGTTTTCGTTCCATCCACAACCACAATCCCTAATTACAGTATAACAAGCTCTTAATTTGTTTTAATGATGTGCTTTTCATGTTTTAATTTACCCTCCTAAGCCACATTACATTGTGAATGTAAACATAATATTACTGACGTTTTTGTTTCCCATCCATATCATTCAGTTTGTTTCGGAAACGCAACCTTCAATGCTTAACGTTAACCCTTGTCCTTTCAAAAATATATATTAATTCCGCGTATGTCACCAATGCAATATGTCACGTTTAGCCTATTCATATAGTTGAATGCATCAACATCTGACAAATAACTCCCGTTCATACAGTTGAATACAACCTGAAAAAAACAATTATGATAATTGTTGGCTCTAGGTGGTACACCCCCGCCCTCTAGGAGGGTCCGGGGGCATTCCCCGGGAGAAATATTTTGTAAATACAGTCAAACGCATCAATCAATCTGGTGCACTTTGAGAAGAAAATTAAGAGGCTAGAATTGTACCGTGCTTTGTAAACCCATGCAGTTGTAGGATATCAACTTGTAAGATGCTTGATCCTACACTTGAGCCATCAAATAAATTAAATTAAAGCTGTCACGTTTGTTGTACTGGTTTATTTAAAGTATTTGGAATCACAGTCCAAGGTTGCAGTAAAAATATATGGCACCGCATGCTACATCAGCTTTCAAGATCACGTTCAACAGTCGGGATACAGCTTTGCTAACTTGATGCTGGAAATAATGTTTTAAACCATTGTAACCACATTCATATCGATGTAGCTAGCAAATAGATAATTACTGCAAACGATGGTGTCTCCTCACAATGCGTTCTGGACCGATAGCTCAGCTCAAGTGAACAGTGCAAAGCAGTAGCAATCTTTTATGTTTCTGAGAGTAAAAGAAGTTTGCCTTCATTCTGAAACAGCGGAACTAATTCCATTTTACAGGCCACCACAGTTTAGTTACCTGTATGTAATTTAGCCCTCGCCAAACCAAAGAAAGGACATGGGTTAACGTAGCCAAAGAAGAGGCGCTCTCTTGTGATTCTCCCTTTCTGAAACCTGTGTGCCTTACTGAATCCCCCATCCCCCATCCCCCCATCTCTCTGTCCCTGTCAGGACGCCTATGCTGAGGTGGCCATGCTGTTTGCAGAGTTCTTCAGAGACCTGGATATTGTACCCAGTGACATCATCGCGGGCCTGGTTCTGTTAAGGCAGAGGCAGAGAGCCAAGCGGTCTACCATTTTGGATCAGGTGAGAAAGAACGACAGAGCAAAAGAGAGGGAGGAAATTACGTCAAACCGGCTGAAGTGGTGGTACCAAAGCTCATTGGGAGTACATCGGAAATCAACCACGTTTTCTTCAGTGGGAAGTGGCAAAGAATTTGCTTTTTATGCATACTCACATTTACTCACACTGATCTTCCCCTCACACTAATCACTGACACACTGCTCTCTCCCTCACACTGATCACTGACACACTGATCTCTCCCTCACACTGATCACTGACACACTGAACTCTCCCTCACACTGATCTCTCCCTCACACTGATCACTGACACACTGATCTCTCCATCTCTCCCTCACACTGATCACTGACACACTGCTCTCCCCATCTCTCCCTCACACTGATAACTGACACACTGCACTCTCCCTCACACTGATCACTGACACACTGCTCTCTCCATCTCTCCCTCACACTGATCACTGACACACTGCTCTCTCCCTCACACTGATCACTGACACACTGCTCTCCCCATCTCTCCCTCACACTGATCACTGACACACTGCTCTCTCCCTCACACTGATCACTGACACACTGCTCTCTCCCTCACACTGATCACTGACACACTGAACTCTCCCTCACACTGATCACTGACACACTGATCTCTCCCTCACATTGATCACTGACACACTGCTCTCTCCCTCACACTGATCACTGACACACTGCTCTCCCCATCTCTCCCTCACACTGATCACTGACACACTGCTCTCTCCCTCACACTGATCACTGACACACTGCTCTCTCCATCTCTCCCTCACACTGATCACTGATACACTGATCTCTACCTCACACGTATCACTGACACACTGCTCTCTCCCTCACACTGATCACTGACACACTGCTCTCTCTCTCACACTGATCACTGACACACTGCTCTCTCCCTCACACTGATCACTGACACACTGATCTCCCCATCTCTCCCTCATACTGATCACTGACACACTGAACTCTCCCTCACACTGATCACTGACACACTGATCTCTCCCTCACACTGATCACTGACAGACTGCTCTCTCCCTCACACGGATGACTGACACACTGCTCTCTCCCTCACACTGATCACTGACACACTGCTCTCTCCCTCACACTGATCACTGACACACTGCTCTCTCCCTCACACTGATCACTGAGACACTGCTCTCTCACACACACTGATCACTGACACACTGCTTTCTCCCTCACACTGATCACTGACACACTGAACTCTCTCTCACACTGATCACTGACACACTGCTCTCTCCCTCACACAGATTACTGACACACTGCTCTCTCCCTCACACTGATCACTGACACACTGCTCTCTCCCTCACACTGATCACTGACACACTGCTCTCTCCCTCACACTGATCACTGACACACTGCTCTCTGCCTCACACTTGCATGAATGAATGAAGCCTTTATTGCCCCTATGGAGAATTTTCTTTGCAAAAGGAACTTAAAACATCAAAAGACATCACATCAAACATAAACATTGTAGAAACATCATAAAACATCATTAAAACATCATAAAAGGCATCATTTGTGAGATTATATAATCAAAGCTTGTTGAAAAGATGTATCCTGCATGGGACAAAGGATGTGATGCCTCTTTCAGTCCACATCCTGAGCATGCTATACTTTTGCCCTGAAGGTAACAATACATATTCAGACCATAGACCCTGAACCCCCCCCCCCCCCCCAACCCTGAATACAAAAGGTCAAAATACTCTGACTGAAGGTCTTGTAAAACAGTGTCAGCATAGTTCTGTCCACATTAAAACTTCTGAGTTTCCTTAAAAAGTAAAGGCGTTGTTGAGCCTTTGCGAAACCTAGCATTGGTGTTAGCATTCCATATCAGTGTACTCCTGTATGCTTTCAATGGTTGTGTCGTTCATAATTACCGGGGACAGAGTGGAGATTTGACTGTCCTCCATGGATATGGACATGCTGTTGCCTCTCAGTAAGGAAATTATATATCCATCTTATGAGGGTATGATTTACACCCATTCTACCTAGCTTCACTGTCAATAGATCTACCTGGGAAGGGCATATATAAAGATCAAATTGACAACCTCTTTGAGCAAACGCTGCTGTCTTTGTCTTTGAGCTCTCAGAACAGGGACTGTGGCTAACACTGCTGCTGTACTGTACTGTCTGAGCCAGGCTCTGGCACTAAAATAAATACATGAAAAGTTCTTTCAGAGAAGAAAAGCAGGATATATGATGAATGAGGTAACAACAAAATTATTGTTCTTTTCCAGGCCAACAATGACATTTTAGCCTTTCTGTCTGGAATACCAGTCACCCGTAGCACCACGTACCTGGACCTGAAGAATTCTGTGAGTCCTGTGTGTGTGTGTGTGTGAGAGTGTGTGCATGTGTGTGTGTGTGTGTGTGTGTGTGTGTGTGTGTGATGAGCAGTGCTGTGTGTGTGTGTGTGTGTGTGTGAGAGCAGTGCTGTGTGTGTATGTGTGTGTGTATGCAGTGCTGTGTGTGTGTGTGTGTGTGTGTGTGAGAGCAGTGCTGTGTGTGTATGTGTGTGTGTATTTTTGTGTGCAGTGTGTGTGTGTGTGTGTGAGAGAGAGAGAGCAGTGCTGTGTGTGTGTGTGTATTTTTGTGTGCAGTGCTGTGTGTGTGTGTGTGTGTGTGTGTGAGAGAGAGAGCAGTGCTGCGTGTGTGTGTGTATGTGTGTATGCAGTGCTGTGTGTGTGTGTGTGTGTGTGTGTGTGAGCAGTGCTGTGTGTGTATGCAGTGCTGTGTATGTGTGTGTGTGAGCAGTGCTGTGTGTGTATGCAGTGCTGTGTATGTGTGTGTGTATTTTTGTGTGCAGTGTTGTGTGCAGTGTTGTGTGTGTGTGTGTGTGTGTGTGTGTGTGTGTGTGTGTGAGAGAGAGAGCAGTGGTGTGTGTGTGTGTATTTTTGTGTGCAGTGCTGTGTGTGTGTGTGTGTGTGTGTGTGTGTGTGTGAGAGAGAGAGAGCAGTGCTGTGTGTGTGTGTGTGTATGCAGTGCTGTGTGTGTGATGGTGTTTTCTCCTTTCCCCCAGGTTGAGATGGCCATGTATAAAGATGTGTGTTACTACATGCTGTTTGCCTTGGCGGCGTATGGCTGGCCCATGTACCTCCTGAGGAAGCCTGGCTGTGGACTGTGTCACCTAGCCAGCTCCTGTCCGTGAGTGATCACTGATCTCTCCCTCACACTGATCACTGACACACTGATCTCTTCCTCACACTGATCACTGATCTCTCCCGCACACAGATCACTGATCTCTCTCGCACACAGATCACTGATCTCTCCCTCACACTGATCACTGATCTCTCCCTCACACGGATCACTGACACACTGATCTCTCCCTCACACTGATCACTGATCTCTCTCACACGGATAACTGTTACACTGATCTCTCCCTCACACTGATCACTGATCTCTCTCACACGGATCACTGATGCATTGATCTCTCTCTCACACTGATCACTGATCTCTCCCTCACACAGATCACTGACACACTGATCTCTCCCTTAAACGTATCACTGACACACTGATCTCTCCCTTAAACGTATCACTGACACACTGATTTTTCCCTCAGTTATCACTGACACACTGATCTCTCCCTCATACTGATCACTGACCTTTCCCTCACACTGATCAGTGACACACTGATTTTTTCCTCACACTGATCACTGACCTCTCCCTCACACTGATCACTAACACACTGATCTCTACCTCACACTGATCACTGACACACTGATCTCTATGTGGGAAAGTGTGTGCATTTGTATGAGTGTGTGTTTGTCCATGTGTGCGTGTATCTAAGCTTTCTCAAGTCTTTCTCAGCTTTGTATCTGTGTGTGTGTGTGTGTGTGTGTGTGTATGTGTACATGTGCACATGTGTGCGTGTGTATGCGTGTGTCTGTGTATGTGTGCGTATGCATGTGTGTGTGTGTGTATCTAAGCTGTGTGTATCAGTATCAGGTTCTCAGCCCCCTCTGACTGTGACAGTGGAGGAGGATAACTGCTGTGGCTATAATGTGCTGCGTGTGTGTGTGTGTGTATCTAAGCTGTGTGTCTTTGTCTATCTCAGGTGTGTATCAGTATCAGGTTCTCAGCTCTCTCAGACTGTGACAGTGGAGGAAGATAACTGCTGTGGCTGTAACGTGCTGGCCATCCGCAGGCACTTCCTGGACCAGGACCTCAAGCAGGTCCACATCATCTACACTTCCTGTCACGATGATGTGAGTGGGGTGATCCAGAGAGCCGGGAAAGAGCAAGTGTTACAGAACTCAGCGGCTTTAATTATGGGATTCCCCGAGATTATGTTTTTTTGGGGGTGGTATACTGTGCTCAAACTTTCTCAATCCACACTCTGAACAATTATTGAGTAGCTTTCATTGTCTGTCAATCACACATGGGATGTGGAAGGGACTCACACGTAACAAATAAACCAAAGTTTACCCAGGAATGAGATGAAGGCGTAGTCAGAAAACAGGCAGAGATAAAAAACCAGGAAGTCACAGCAAAAGTACAAAACACGATCCAAAAGGCGAAGTCAAAAAACAGAAATAAAAGTTGGGGAAACAGAAATCAGGCACACGAGGTAACTAGCAAAATACAGGCCAGAAAAAGGCTTGTAGTGAAACAGGGCAAAGAGGGCAACTGTGACGAACTCGCAACAAACACAAGACAGAGTGCAGCAAACGAGAAACAGGTGAACAGCGGGGCAGGTGAAACACATCGGTAATCAGGAACTGAGACGAGAGGCGGGGCTGACACAATGGGGAAGTGAAAACACAAACACATGGATGGGAGATGGAGAATGAAAACAAAAGCACACGAACAACAACGAACATAACCAAAAATGAAGTAACACAGGTTCAAATACTGACAGGTTTGGCTGGACTGTCTGTCAATCACATATAGGTTTAGCTGGACTGTTTGTCAATCACACATAGATTCGGCTGGACTGTTTGTCAATCACACTGCGTGCTTACGAATCAACAAGCGTTGCGGAGCGCGATTCGGTGTTCCAAACTGGGAAGAAAAAAAGCAGAAAAGCCTTTGAAGAATAAGTAAAAAAAGAATTGTAAGTTCGGTCTTAAAAAATTTTTTTCGCACGGCCCGAGTTAACTTCCAACTCCCTGCTCTGTTTGTCAGGTTTATGAGACGCCATTTTTTGTGGCAGTGGATCACGACAAGAAGAAGGTGATCATCAGCATCCGAGGGACTCTGTCACCCAAAGTAAGACTGAGACACGCCGTCACGCTCGTACGCATAAAGGTGGTTACAGAGCATTTAAAACAGGGAGCAGACGGATAGGCGCCAAGTTTATATTTTACCAGGGGGTGCCCTAAAAAATTCAGCCATAGGCACAATCCCCACCCCCCAGTAGCTTTCAGTGCTATAATAACCTTTTTAGCTGCATATGTGCCAAATCATACAAGTTTAAAAGTGTGTGCAGGTTAAACATTTTTTTTACCAATTTTAGCCGGTTTTTCAGCTTAATGCGAGATGGCATTTCACCAACTTTACAGCGTAAAACAGCGTCATTGGTAGGTATGTTGTAAATGTGCTGCTAAAGTTACTTTCCTCAGAATCGTTTGACACAGGTGTGATGTTTAATTCTGTGTGGGTTTTGGGTTTAATAGTATTACAAACTTAGTTAACATCACCTCTAGTGAACTATGTCTTATTGGAGAGTCAGTAGTATTACATTACATTACATTACAGGCATTTAGCAGACGCTCTTATCCTTTTTAGCATTTTTTACATATTATCTATTCATACAGCTGGATATATGCTGAAGCAATTCAGGTTAAGTACCTTGCTCAAGGGTACAACGGCTGTGTCCTACCTGGGAATCGAACCTGCAACCTTTCGGTTACAAGGCCAGTTTCTTAACCATGATACTACACTGCTGCCCTTTAGTAGTAGGCTGCATACCTTAAGAAACAGCGCTTTTCAATTGGTTGCTTGTTTCACGTTTATTTAATCAAAATATAACTTCACTCTGCAATATGATTTGCCCGTGGGTGCCCAGGCGCCTGAGCACCCACATGACCGTCGTCTATGCCTGGACAGATAGTCCCGTGGACCTTTGGCTTTCATAGTCCAGCATAGCAACCCCCTTTATATACTACATTTTCCATAATTTTTTCACGCAAATTGCAAACAACAATGGCTTCCTTCATGGAAGAAGATTATAGTATACAGAAGGTACGCTTGTATCTCCAGAACCTCCCATAAACATCCAATGATGTTTAGATCTGGTGATAGTGGGGGCCAGAGAAGACATTTCACTTGATCCTGGTGTTCATGCATCCACTCTTGAATTTGTTTAGCAGAGTGTATGGGAGGTGTTATCTTGGAATGTGGGAACATCATGAGGGAACAGTGTTTTCACCATAAAATGGCTTCATATTTGCTAACTGCTGTGCTGCTCATCTCTCTGGGAATGTGTTGCTAAGAGACATGCGGTTTCTCTCTCTGGGGATGTGTTGCTAACAGCTGTGCGGTTTCTCTCTCCAACATTTAGGTTTTAAAATACGGGAGATTATTAGGGGGGGTTCTCAAACTGTGGTGGGTGGACCCCGAACTATCTCAAAATGTGTTAATTTTAACAGCAAAATGTATCCATTTGCTGCTCTTTCAGATAAAAATTTAAACAATTATTTGATTGGAACATGGGAAATGGAACACGTGAAATAGATATTGTGGCTAGTGGACTTTTATGGCTAGACAGTGTAGGAATTCTGTCCTTTGTAAAGTAAAACTTGTAGTTCCAAAATTTAGGTCAATAGCAATTTAATTACAATGCAAAATAGTCTTCATTACAGTATACAAGATACCGGGTAATAGTAAGACAGTTCAATCACAAAATAGTGTTGTTAGAGGTACAAGCTTTATACCCCAAACCTGAAATAAAATGCTGACATAGAATGCAGGTTCCTGTGCCTGATTGGGTGACAGGCAAACCAATGGACATTGTATGTGTTGTGGGAGGGAACCAAATGGTTATTGTCACCTAGGTATGCCCGTCTCACACCCTAGCGGTGCTGTCGTCACCAGGCTTTGTTTCACACCCCCCCCCCCCCCTTGATCATTGAGTAAGGCTGATTGTGTTAAGTGACCATCCAAGAATACTGAAGCAGGAAATGTATTTTTCCCTACATAATCCCCCCTTAAACCTTGACCCAAATGCAAACAAGAGAGAAAGGTTTAACTCAGGAACAACATATTCTTAGGAGATAATGTTTGACACCACTGGATACCAGGAACAACCACAATGGAGCCGTACCAAGGGAAGGGTGTCCCAGTAACACTAGATGACAGGCCGCTGTGTTCTGGCTGCCATAAAAGCCTTCCTTTCCCTGTACTCAGCATCCTTTTTGTGTTGTTTTATTAAAACCAGAAGGTAGCAAGTCAGAGCCGATAGAACCAGTAACGCCAGTACTGATGCCACCGTGGCTCCCTTGAAAATCAGGTGCAAGTATGTGTCTTGGTAGTTCCCCTTTATTCCTGAAAGCCCATTAAGATAGTTGTGAATTTGCTGAATCAAACCCCTCTCAGCTGAATTTATCTTAATAATCTGGGATTTTAGTTGCTCTTTATCTTCTAATCGCAAAATGTCAATAATCTCAGGTAAAGGTGTTGGTTGTAGAAATTCTGCATATGGATCTTCTAAATTTAGTTCTATTTAGTTTTTTATGTAGTACAATTTCCTGCCCCCAATGTCCATTGGATAGTTGACCTGAACACAGAATTAATTACTTGGTGGTATGCAAACAAGATCTTTTGAAGTCAAATTGTAATTATTTGCATTCATACAATATGTGTTGTTTCCAGTGAGTCGAATACTTTTGTAATCCGGGTTTACTATCTCTGTTGAGATAAAACAGTCTAAATTAGTTGAATTAGCCCAGCCACATCCTAAGTTTGGTTTAAATCTATCGCCTGGGCACATGATTACATCTTTCTTAATATCACAGCCTTATAATCTTTCCACTGCCATCATTGCTGTGTCATTCTGTACCAATAGACCTTGATCCCTGTGTATTCTAGTCAATGTGTTGTTATGCAGCTTCCCCATGTTAACCATGCTAAAGTTCTTACCATATACATTTTTGTCTGTGTAAATGGGTATGGCCATAACAAACATCAATGTGTGGGTTGTATGGTTGTATGGTTGTATGAGAGTGGAACAGTGATGCCATTCTTAACTATGTGTTGGAATTTTACAGGCGGCATGCATTCCTGTTTGTATCTTTTACATACACAAATACCATCTTTTACATTATTTTCAGCACAATTGCCACAAATAGTTTTGTTATCAATTGATACCCAGACCTTCCTGTCATGTACACAATTAAGCCTTGAAGTGAAATGGGTGCTGATTTTTTATTGTAAATGCATAAACTCTTCCAGTTACTCAAGAAAAACATTTCTCTTTGAATCTTGTGTTTACTACACAATGAATCAGGCAACTGCATATATTGAACAAGGATATCATCTGTTTCACTGGAATATTGAACATGTTCCTGGAGAAAATGTCCTAATTTTGTCTTTACATTACTGATGTACTGTTTCAGTAATCCCACCTGATGACTATTATACAAAGAGTTTCCTGTCCCAAATATACCTGCCAAGTCCCCAAATATACTTCGCTTCCTTCGCTTCTCGGCTGTCCCCCTGAGTCCTACTTCCTCCCATTCCCTTCGTATCAAGTCATCAAAAGGCCTGGAAACAGAGTAATCATCTTTGCAAGCATCTATGAGTTGTGTGTTTAAGTCCCCTAGATTCATAGCAATTGTTAAAAATTCCCATTGTACATTATTCACATACATATGTGGGTTACGAACAGTAATAATCCCATTAGCTGGCATGGGCCACATCCGAGGGCATTTTTTCTCACATACTTGACCGTGGTTCATTGTCCATCCAGGAATGCAGTCACACCTGTAGCTTCCCAGTGTATTGATGCAAACCTGATTAATGCCACAAGATTGTCCTTCTCTGCATTCATTAATGTCCTCACACCTACTGACCCCATCTCCTGTGAAGCCAACAGGGCACTGGCATTCTCCTTCTCCTGCAGCTTCCTCCAGACATGTGGCTTTCATGTGGCAAGTTAGATTGTAGTTTTTGTGGCTGAGATATGCAGTCCCATTGCTGTGCACCATGCAGGCATTGGTTGTGTTTTGGCACTTGAAAATTGGAATAATAATTTTTTTTTAAATATAATAAAAGGTCAAAACAAAAAAATACCCATCTTGGTGTTCCATAATTATAATCCCCCCTTGATGCTTTTTAGTCCACCTCATGTCCTGAGACCTGAAAAACATCAAGTGCAGTATTTACTCTTATGGCAGCTTAACATTTGGATACAGTTGGTATGCATGATACCATTTGTACCCTATTCTTTTCCTCCCCTTCATTGTACTTAAGATTGCCCTCCCTGCAGGTGTCCACAATTGCATGTGGCCAATGTGGTCCAATTTGCATCCCAAGGCCCTTTCTGAAGGTAATTTTTGACCATGACTTGATCCCCAACTTCAGATTTATGTGTATTTGGTTTTACACCATCATCCCATCTATGTTTGGTCTTACACCATCATCCCATCTATGTTTGGTCTTACACCATCATCCCATCTATGTTTGGTCTTACACCATCATCCCATCTATGTTTGGTCTTACACCATCATCCCATCTATGTTTGGTCTTACATCATCATCCCATCTATGTTTGTTGGATTGGTGAGCTATGCCCATGCTGTGAGCAGCAAAGAGGAATTTGTCTCTGCACATTTTTCAGAAAGGTATCATGTTTCACCCGATTCTGGATCGGCTGGGGTACTGTACCCATGTTTGGGTGCAGTAGTGGCATTTTTCTGCTAGTCATTAATTAATGTGGAGAGACACCAGTACTTCTGCTGTTAGTCCCTCTAATGGCCATTAAGATGCCAGGCAAGTGACTGCACCAGTTTGTCCCAGCCTCAAGGACAGCCTTTTTCAGTGCTGTTTTAATGGTCCTGTTCATCCTCTTTACCACTGCTGATGACTGTGGATGGTAGGGTATGGAGATTCCCAAAAGGCCGCACAGGTCTTTTATCACCTGCCCAGTGAAATGAGTGGAAGGAAAATCCCCATCTGAAAAATACTTGTTCCCACAAAGCTCGGGCTGTGGCAACAGCTTTGCATTTCTTAATAGGGAATGCTTCTACCCATTTACTGAACATGTCCACAATTACAAGCAGGTAATGGTACCCACTTTAGCTGGCGGAAAAGGTCCTACATAATCAATCTGCAGGTTAATCCATGGGCCTTTTACAGAAAGTGGAAACTTAAGTGATTAGCTTTGTCTCAGATCTGTTGTAAAGCTATTGTGATGCATCAGAGGCTTTCCATCAGCAGTGCAAAACCCCCTCTGTTGCCATAAAGCCAAATGTTCTGTTAATGCATGCACTACAAAAGCACTATCTGAGTGAATGTTAATTGGGCCCTGGTATTTGTTGACCACTGTCAACACTGCTATTACTTCTGCCTTCTGAACAGAATAACTTAAATAACTTTAATCAAAGTCTCTTCCCCACTAGAAGGTTCCCAGACTGCACAACCTGTCCGGTATTGTCCTTGTTCCCAGTACCTAGAACCGTCCACATACAGTTGTGTGTCTTTTTCTTTGGAAACAATTCTGAAGATTTGGTTTGAGTTTGCATAATTTACCTCCCCGCAATTGTGAGGCTCCCCATCATATGTCAACGAGCTTGGTAAACAGAAGGAGGGGGAATATTTTACTCGTATGTTCCGGTTGTTTATTTCAGTTAGCCATCTACCTACCCTCTGTGCTGACACCACTTTAATGTGTCCTTGAATTAGCAGTTTGATTGGAGTATGTGGAGTTTGTAATTCATTAAAAACCCTCTATGTTTTCTGTGGCTCCTAAGGCCCAGTGTACCCCCAGTACATTTTTAGTGCACTTATCAAACCCCTTTTCAACTGGTGTTAGAACCCTAGAGAAATACCCAACAGGTCTGTGCTGATGATGTATCTCCTGTAACGATACTGCTGAAAGAGCATGATCAGTGTAAGTTACTTGTAATACAAAGGGATTTTCTTTGTCAGGATTCCTCAATGCAGGTGCTGTCATTAAGCTTTTCAGCTTTTCAAAAGATTTTTGGTCAGTCGGACTCCAGTCCAATTCTTCTGTTTTACATTTTTTCCTTTCAAATGGTCATATAAAGGTCCGACTGTCTCTGCAAAACCCTATATGGAAAAATATAATTATGCATAAAAATATTGAATTGTTATGTGTGCTGCAGGCAATTTTTCATGTGGAGAGAGTGATCCGGACGAAAAAAAAATTCATGTCTCCAAAGCAGGGCGATGGAATGGGCCCGGAGATAATGCACTGCGTGCCAGTATTAAAAATAGTCTCAATAAGCTCCTTGAAGTCATCCTTTAATTTTTATTTTATGATTATGTATTATTATTCGGGGTGGGGTGTGGGGGTTTTGTTTCAAGGGTTTGATGATATAATTGTATTGGTGGTTGTTGTAAATGTTGTTAAATGGTTCTGTGATAGTTGTACATTTTTATGGAAGGGCCTTGATGCTTAGGGGAACATGACATAATTGTTTTTTTTTAAATGTACTTTTTATTACGTCGTGAAAAAGTAATGGTGTATAAATGTATAGGTTAGTAGTAGTAGCAATTACGTTTTTTTTTAAATGTGTGTGAAAAGAATAAAATAATTCAAGCAGGTTGTTAAAACGTGAAAAAATAGCCAAGGCTATATCGAAAAGCAAGTTAGTTGTCTGAAAGAAAGCATGCAAAACATTTAGAGTTGTAGAGAGAGTCCGATGTTGCGCGAAATCTACTGTGTAAAATAGCCAAGCGGAATATATCCAAAAATCAAGAGAGCTTAAAAGAACGCCTAGAAGGATTAGAAAAAAAAGATTTTAAAGAAAGAATTTAAATAAAAGAATATGTTACATTTTACAGAATTTAAACAAAAAAACACTTAGTCATTTTATAGGAGTCCGATGTTGTGCGAAAACGTGATACTGTGTAAAATAGCCAAGCGGAATATATCCAAAATGCGAGATAGAGAGCTTAAAAGAACTCCTAGAAGGATTAGAAAGAAAGACTATGAAGAAAGAATTTAAATAAAAGAATATGTTTTTACAGAATTAAAACGAAAAACTAAAAAGAATGTAGAAAATGTTTGTGTTCCGGAGATCCGTGGATGGCTAGGCTTCGTAGCTCTGGAAAAAAAAACTTTTGAGATCCGCGGACCGCCAATAGCTAGACTGTCGAGAGAGATGTTCACAGCATGGCTGCGAGAGGCCATGAGTGACTATATGTCCCAGGACCTGCGTGTATGTAAAACTGGTATACGCGCAACATAACCGCTTGCTGTTACTCGGAAATTGACGGACGTTTACACGGTCCAATGATAGCTTGAAACGCTTGAACAGTTTGTGTCAAGACGGGTTCAACCCAGGGTCATGAAAAGTGTGACGTTTGTAAACAGCTGGACCGTGCAGGCGGGATACCCAAGACATTCTGAAATAGTGTGGCACATTAACAAAACCTAGAAAATTAACCATGCAAAAGGCCACAAAATGTCGTTGAAAAGCCAAAACAATGTAGCTAAAAGTACAACTTTCTTCAAATAGCCTACTCAGATTTAATTTCGGCATTCTAAAAGTTGTTTGTTGTTGTATCTTGACCGATTTGTTATTTTTACGTTTTTATTAAGTAAACATCGTGTAGGCTATTAAAATCACAAGGATATAGAGAGAGAGAGCGTTCATCAGAGAGAGCGTAAAGCAGGGGTCGGCAAGTAAATTTGGCCTTGGGCCAATTTTTTTCTGAGCCACTAGGTGGCGGGCTAGAACATAATAAAAGGCTAATTTAAGTAATTGATCGTTAAAAAATGTGACACGTTCTAATGCTTTGGTCCTCATATCGGGATCTGGTGTAGTGGGGATTACTCACCGAATCCATTGCACTGCAGTATTTTGGCTTGACTAGCGAGTTTGTGTTGTGATTCTCAACAACGTTGAAACGTAGTTCCGTGTTTCAAAAGAAAAGTCCGATATGAGTACCAAAGCAAGTTCAAGTTCAAGTTCAAGTTATTTTATTGTCACTTCACATTTTACACAGGTGTAATCAGAGAGTGAAAAACTTTACGTCCAAAACGCCCGACAGCGGTGTCACAAAGAGGAATCGATTGACGCATAAAAACCTTGAAAACTGCCTGCGGATTAAAGTGACGTCCATATCACCAGATATCCAACGAATAGTGACCGATGGGAGATGCCAGTTTTCACATTAAGTGAGTACTAAGCCTGTCGTTATTGCATTTAATAGCCTAATTGTATTTTTTGTATTTTTAATGAATGGCTCATTTAATTATTATCCCTAATGTAGCGTGTTTGCTCTGTCGTTTCAGGAGCATAGGCCTATGCACCACCACCCCTCGCACTCCATGATCAAGCGGATCAAGCTTTTTTTTGCGCCCATTTTGTTGTTTTTGATGTTTTTCATAAAATTAAACTGAATTTGCTTTGTTACTGTTTACATGTGTGGTGCAGTCACATATAAGTAAACATTCAGTTTGAATGATTTACTGAGCTGGTGTTATTTTTTTCAAACCACACACCACATGTTGGCTATTTCAGCACCACGCGTTGTCCACCTACTTATTGATTCACTACTAGGGGTTCAGCGTCAGTGCAGCCCGCTGCCTGATTGTCTGTGCGTGTCATTCACTCTCAACGTGGATAAAAGTACAATAAGCATTCTTCAGGTGTGGGTAGATTCTCTATTCGGACATTATAGCCTATACGTGGGACTGTCGGTTCGATATTGTTAAAAAAAAATGTAAAAAACTTTTTTTTTTTTTTCTTTTTTTTTTTTCAAATCTCAAAATTATCTGGCGTGCCAAATATTATTGCTGGCAGGCCAACAATGGCCCGCGGGAGGCCTGTTGCCGACCCCTGGCGTAAAGTGTACTTGTGCTAAAGGATAATTTTACGGTTATTTGGACAATTTATGCACGGCTTTTAAGTTCTTAAAATTATTTTAACCTTTTAGTTCATTTAAAATTATTTAAGTTTTTATGTTATTTATTTATTTATTTATTTTCGTCTTCAATTATGCAATCGCTACCGCCTCAATGCCGCCACTGTGATATTTTAAAGAGCAAAATAACACAGCTAGAAGCGAGGATCACTAACCTGCATTCTATCAGGGAGGATGAGATCCTGATAGAATCTTTCGTCGCGGCCTATCAGACAGTAGACTCCACCGGCATTAATTCCTCCGCTCCCTGTCTTCCCTCCATCGTGCCGGCGGAGTGTGTGGCAGAGGGTCCGAAGCCGGGAGACCGGTCCAAGATTTCGGTGTGCAGTATGCCCATCATCTCCATGCCATGGTCCGAAGTCCCGAACGGCAGGTGCATGGGAAGACACGCCTCCCGAAAACCACGTATGGAGGACTTGAGCCTGTCTAACAGGTACCAGATGCTTTCCGAGCTGGAGTTTACCACCAACTGCCCCCCTCCGCCTGCACCGGGAATGCCCCACGGGTCGGCGGTGCCTGCCGCTTCCGATGCCGCTGCTTCAAGGCCAGGCGGCTCGGCTGCTCTTTCCAGAGTGCATCGAGGTCCCGCAGCTCCCTCTATGGCTGCCACGGGCTGGGGAAAGGATCTGCGCCAGAGTGGGGATAGGAGTAGGCCTCCACTTCGGCCAAATGATCGGGAAAAGCCCCGCCGCGTGCCCTCATCAACCCTCGTTGTCGGATCCTCTATGGTGAGAAATCTTGACCTTCATGCAGCCGAGAAGTTCTGTTTTCCTGGAGCTCTGGTTGCAGATATAAACGCATCGACAGAACAAATGGCGAGAGTGCACGACACGGCTTCCAGGATAGTCATGCATGTTGGGTCAAATGACATTAAGCTCCAACAGTCCAAAAAATTAAAGGATGACTTCAAGGAGCTTATTGAGACTATTTTTAATACTGGCACGCAGTGCATTATCTCCGGGCCCATTCCATCGCCCTGCTTTGGAGACATGAATTTTAGCCGGATTCGTCATCTCCACATCTGGCTGAAATCCTACTGCAGCACCCTAAACATTCCATTTGCTGACAATTTTACTTAATTCTGGAATAGGCGATGCTTATTTGGCCAGGATGCTAGACACCTGAACAGACGAGGCACAGAACTTTTAGCCCACAACATTAAACTGGCGCTGAATCAAGTGGAAATGGACATCTGACGTGTGGTGAGTCCGAGTCCTGGTGTTTTTAATTATAGCTACGATTCTGTAACACCTGTAGCAAGAATGACTGTTTTAAAGGCGCACACAATAACTTACCCTTGGCTCGAGTAATCACTGATTCTACGTTACTGGCTGTTAGAAGCCCTGTTAAGCACCATATTACTGTATGTGAACGTGTTCGTCTGTCCCGGCAAATTTTTAGACCTGGCAGTGTCTCCATGAACAATCTTGTGGAAATGAATCTCCAGCCTCCTGTTAATGTCCTAACAGACATACCCACACTGTTAACTTCCATCTGCATTTAGCTCACGCAAACATGGATTTGGGCTGCTCTGTTTCAATGTGAGGAGTCTACTTCATAAAATTGATTTTATTAGAATTTGGGCATCACAGACTGATCCAGATATTTTTATAATTAATGAATTATGGCTGAATGATAAAATACAAGATAGCGATGTGACTCTGGATGGCTACAATATTTTTAGATGCGATAGAAAACGACGTGGCGGAGGGGTTTCTGTCTATATTAAATCACATCTAATTGTGAATGTATTAATCTCTAAATCTGTCCCAGATCAGTTTGAATGTCTGGTTCTAAATGTATGTCTGGGGCCATGGGCGTAGGTTTGGTTTGAAATGTGCTGGGGACAAAGACGCATTCGGAAGTGCATTTTCAGAAGTGCTGGGTACAATGACGCATTTATTAGCCCGACCAAAGAGAAAGAAATTGTTGAGGGGGGGGGGGGGAGGGGTGCTATCAGAAGATTTCGCGGACCTTCGCTTGAGATTGTTGACGGGGGGTGTTGTGGAGGTTGGGTGCTGGGTGCTGTCATTTCAATACTGTTTATTACATTGTTCTTTTAGCGTATTTACCGCGAGTGTTCGTTTGCGAAACCGGACACCTCAGACTGGTCTTAGCTCATTTGCATACCAACAGTAATTGGATGTTTACGGAGGGGGAAGGAGGGAGGGGCGATCTCTCACTGCAGAGTTTGTGAAGACACGCTGCACAGAGATGAGAGTTGATGGGAAGCTTATATTTAACTTGTGCTTTTTCCGGCAGATTTTTCACTTCTAAAAGTATGATTTGAGGGGGCAGGCAGGCCATCTGTTTGAGGGGGCCTGCCCCCTCTTGCCCCTGCGTATAGCCGGCCCCGACGCGCATTCATTTTTCCCCCCTTTCGCGCAAGTCATGTTAATTCGTAAAAATGTATACAAAAATGTGATGACATCCGACACGTTTTATGATATAAATATTATATATCGATGCGGATAGAGATTTTTGTGGATCTGTTGGCATCTGTCGCTCAAGAATTATATGTGTTATGAACTTTTTTTTTTTTTTTACTAAATTGAGCTCGAGTTTTTTTTTTAAAAAGTGGTGGGTACAAAATGACTCATGACGAAAACTGGTGGGTACGTGTACCCACCGTCCCCCCCGTATTCTACGCGCCTGTCTGGGGCGCACTAACTTTACAGTCGTGGGAGTTTATCGTCCCCCAAATGCTCTCCCCTGTGCCATTATCAACTTGTCTGTTTTATTGTCTGCGTATGCCCGTTCTGAATTACTAGTCATGGGAGATTTAAACCTCGATTGGTTATCAAGAGCCTCAGATGATGTCAAGGTTGTTTGCAATGATCTGAATCTCACACAGATGATCTCTGAACCCACACGACCTAATAGAAAAAACCCCACAAAGTCTACACTGATTGATGTCATCCTAACAAATACACCACATAACTATTTTTCTAGCGGTGTCTTTCCGCTTGACATCAGTGATCATTGCCCTGTTGCCTGCATTAGGGATAAAAAAACGAGTAAAGCTCCATCCCGTTTTATATTGCGTAATAGAGATAAGGCATGGCAATGAGCCAGAGAAACAGATTCACTATCTGATTGGCAGTATTTTAGGCAGCTGAGAAATGGATGTTCTGTCTCAATAAGGAAAGCAACGTCTAATTATTATATTACCTCTTTAACTGATAGTGAAGGCAATCCTGCAAAATTTTGGAAAATAGTGAAGTCATTGAAACATAGTACTGCCCCATCTTTGCCCCAATATATCTATTCTGATGATGGTCCTATTTTTGACAAACAAGAAATGGGCGATGTCTTTAATCATCATTTCATAGCGGCAGGAAATATTTTTGAGAATTCAAACCATGCTGCTGTTTTAAATGAACATCCAGCCTTTTTCTTGCCTTTTTTCTTGCCTTTCAGAAAATGGAGCTCTCTCCTCTTTTAGGAAATTTACAGAAGATGAGATATTAAATGCATTATTTGCTATAAATGTAAAGAAATCCATGGGGGAGGATCAATTAGACCCTAGTATTTTACGACTTGCTGCTCCACTGATTGTAAATCCGGTAGCAAATATTTTTAATTTATCACTTATTACTGGGACTATTCCCAAGGTATGGAAATCTGCACATGTTCTGCCACTGTTCAAAAAGGGTGATACAAGTGAGGTAAATAATTATCGACCAATCTCCAAACTGTCTTGTTTAGCTAAAGTGCTGGAATCATTGGTAAATCAGCAACTGCGCACTTTCTTATCCATAAATAACATTCTAAACCCATTTCAATCTGGTTTTAGATCCGGCCATAGTACCATCTCAGCAGCCACCCTAGTTATAAATGACATTATAAAGACAATTGATGAAGGTCAAAAATGTGCAGCCCTATTCATTGACCTATCAAAGGCCTTTGATACGGTCGACCACACAATATTATTAGACAGATTATTCTCCATTGGTCTAGATGATAATGCCTGCAATTGGTTCCGTGATTACCTGACTAATAGGACTCAGGCTGTGGTAACAGATGAGGGGAGGTCACCCTGCCTGGTGGTCAATAAAGGGGTACCACAGGGGTCTATTCTGGGCCCTTTATTGTTCACAATTTATATAAACAATATTGCCACACAAATAGAGAACTGTAATGTTAATTTCTATGCTGACGATACAGTACTCTATTCCTCAGCGCCCACTAGCAGACAAGCGTTATCATACTTGCAGGATGCTTTTGACATTATGCAAAGGGCACTGGCCAGTCTTAAATTAGTCCTTCACCAGGGTAACGATACTGTGGCTGAATTCGCCATAAAGTTTAGATCGTTGGCAGGCGAGACAGGTTAGTCAGAAGCTCCTCTTATGACATTGTTCTCTGAGGCATTGGACGAGTCTATTCAGGATGCCCTAGCTATTCTCGACCAACCTGATTCCTTAGATGAGTTAGTGTCTTCCGCTATTCAGATAGACAATCGTCTACGGGATCATTTAAGTCATAAAGAACACAGAGAGGGCCACCGAAATAAGTCTTCTTTTATTTCGGTAACTAAGTCCGTTTCTCCGACAGTAAAATCTCTATCGCCTACAGAGGGACTCATGCAGATAGATGGGGTCTCTAGGGTTTCTGATAAAGATTCCAATCACCAGGCGTGGTGTCACTATTGTAAAAGGAGAGGTCACACCATCAGTCAGTGTGGCAAATTAAAGAAAAATAAAATCTCACTAGAGGAACCAGGTTCTATAGCGAGACTCCAAGATACCACATCCCGTACTTTACTTTCAGCCTCCTGTGGAGACAGCATTTTCTTCAGGTCGAGGCTTTTATTGATTCTGGGGCTGTGGATTGTTTTATGGATGCCCAGTTGGCTAAAGAGCACCACATCCCTATTCAGCTCCTGGAACAGCCCCGATTTGTCACCGCTCTCGACGGTCGCCCGTTAGGCTCGGGTACTATTAAGGAGACTTCGGCTCTACTTACTATGTCTGTTCATCAGCATACCCATGCTGAAAAAATTAAGTTTTTTTTGGTTGATTCTCCAACTCATCCCTTTGTTTTGGGTCATACTTGGCTCGTTAAGCACGAAGCCCATATTAAGTGGGGAGAGGATAAGAGGGTTATCTGTCAATGGGATTCTGCGTGTACGGCGCAAGGTCACATCGCTCCGTCCAGTTTGTCCGGGGAGTGTTTTAACGATTCAGATTCCGACTCTGAGCTGGAGGAGGAGCTTCTCCGTCTAATCGAGGAGCATCGGTTTCTGAATCTGAGGTTGGTGCCTGGAATGGGACTCTCTGGCTGACATAGATTTTTATTGGAAGGAAATATCTTCTGACTCTGAGATTCAGTGGTCGCCTCCTCCTGGGTCGCCTATTCAGAAGGAGGATACTGAGATGGCAGGCACTCTTAAATTTCCTTTACCTCTCAACGTGCCAACTGAATATTCAGAGTTATCAGAGGAATTTAGCAAACAGAGGGCACCCACCGCCTTTTTGATTGTGCTATTGAGCTGCATCTGGGTACTACTCCTACGAGAGGGAGTTTTTATTCCTTGTTGACTCCCGAGAGTGCTGCTATGAAGGCTTATATCAATGAGGCGTTGGCTAACGGTTTCATAAGACTATCGACCTCGCCCGCTGGCGCGGGGTTCTTTTTGGTAAAAAAGAAGGATGGTACTTTAAAACCATATATTGAATTTTATGCGTGTTAAACGCCATAACAATAAAGAACCGATACCCACTTCCCCTTACGAATTAGGTGTTTGAACGTCTCCAATGAGCTACAATTTTTTCCAAATTAGATCTCCGTAATGCTTATAATCTAGTGCGCATGCGTACGGGTGATGAATGGAAAACCGCTTTTAATACCCATAACGGACACTACGCATATCGGATCATGCCGTTCAGTCTCGCTAGTGCCCCCTCGGTTTTTCAGGCATTAGTCAATGATGTACTACAGGAGATGTTGGAGAATTTTTTTTTTGTTTACATGGATGACATTAAAAAATTTTCTGCCAATTTACAGACCCATATTCAGCATGTTAAACAGGTATTGAAAGCCCTGTTGGAGGTTAAATTGTTTGTCATGGCGGAGAATTGCTCATTTCATGCTAGCACGGTTTCGTTTCTGGGATTCATTGTGTCAGAGGGCAAGGTCTCCATGGATTCCGAGAAGGTCTCTGCTGTACTTAATTGGCCTACTCCTAATTCTGTGAAGCAGGTCCAGCATTTTCTTGGATTTGTGAATTTTCATAGGCGTTTTATTCGCAATTTTAGTGCGATCGCCGCACCTATTACTGCCTTTACCAAGAAAACATCTGCTACGCAATTTGTGTGGAATCAGAGGGCCGATTCTGCATTTGAGGAACTTAAGAAGAGGTTCAGTTCTGAGCCTATTCTCATCACGCCCAATCCCTCCCTCCTGTTTGTGGTTGAGGTTAATGCTTCCGAGTTGGGTGTAGGCGCCATTCTGTCTCAGCATTCACTTAGTGATCGAAAAATACATCCATGTGCTTATTTCTCTCGTGCCCTTACTGCGGCCGAGAGGAATTATGATGTCGGTGATCGTGAGTTGTTAGCGGTCAAAATGGCTCTCAAAGAGTGCCATTGACTTGAGGGAGCGGAGCACTCATTTACGGTATGGACAGATTATAGAAACCTGGAGTACGTCCAGCAGGCCAAGACACGTAATCCTAGACAGGTGCATTGGGCACTGTTTTTTACACGTTTTAACTTTCTTTTAATTAGGGATGCACCGAAATGAAAATTCTTGGCCGAAACCGAAAACCAAAAATGAGAAACCAAGGCCGAAAACCGAAAACCGAAACACCGAAAGAAATGATTGTCAATTATTAGAACCATTGCATTTATGGCTATGACTGTGTACTAACCTCACTAAAATCAAAGCATTGCAATTCAAGAATAAATCAATTACAAAAGTTTGAAAATATTTATTTAGCACTGACATTACAGCAATGCACAATATAAATTAAAATTCAAAACAAAATGTTTAACTTGACCCCGCTCATGTGTACATTAAATAATAATGTACAGGCCTATAACTGACTGGCCTGCTGAAAGATTGTAAAATTAAATATGTTCTGTAGAGGCCAAAGTACGGTTCATAGCGTTTAAAAGTCAATGTGATTAGAAACGTGTTAAAAAGATAAATAATTTCATTTAGAAATTCATATAATAGTTAAAACGTTAAAAGCATACTAGAATCACGTGTTTATGTGATTCGGTGCATATTGGTAAAATATGTACTGCCTCTTTAAGAACAGGCTATTACGTGGCAATGTTTTTAGTTATTTTGGAACTTGAGAGCTGTGGAAGCAAACGGTTTTCTTACCTACTACTACTACTACTACTACTACTACTACTACTGTTACTCATCTTTTCTTTGTTTAGCAATTAGAACAAGTGTATTAGCCAGCTCATTTTTTGTAAGCCTGAAACCAAGAAATAAAACGGATATCTTTTTATTTTTAACAACGTTTCAGAAGTGAACTTTTGTTGAACTGGGCTAACGGACACTGCTTATAGACCTAGTTGCTAGCAATAACGTTAGAGATTCAGAGTAAGCCATTGCAAATATCTCAAGACTTCATACCTCTACATGTTCTCTCATAAAAACACAAAGTGCATTTAAGTCAAGTGCCTTTTAAATTTTTCTCTGTAGGACTACTACAACAAAGTGCATTCAGAACAAGTGCAACTGCTGAAAGATATAACAATATTTTCTCTGTAGGCCTACAAATTTCAGCACTGCATTTTTTGCAAATCGCTATCCGTGGGTCTTTCTCCGAGATATTGAAATAACTCCACACCGCCGACATGCTGGCTCTTATCCAGATAACCGTGTGCTGGCTGCGCTTTTTGTTTGCGTCATTACAATTCTGTTTCGGCCGTGTTGTTTCGGTGATTTAGGTCTTTCGGCCGAAAACCGAAAATGCACTTTTGGGCCATTTTCGGCCGAAAATTTTCGGTGGCCGAATTTTCGGTGCATCCCTACTTTTAATGTACCGTCCTGGTACAAAGAATGTTAAACCTGATGCTCTGTCACAGGTTTTTGAACGTACGGTGGGTCCTGCTATTCTGGAGCACATTGTGCCTGTTTCACAGATAGTGGCTCCGGGACATTGAAGTCGCGGTTCAGCAGGCGTTTTTTCCCAAAGCAACTCATGAGCACTTGTCTAACTGTTTATTTATTGTAGCTTTTACAGTTTTTGAGTCAGCCAAGCTTGTCCTCAGTGATGCCAACTGCTGCCGCAGTTCAATACTGTTATGTGCTGCTAAACAGCGCTCTGCCTGTCCTGCTGCATTCTCACTTCTAAGTGTTTCAATGGTTTGCTGCTGTTCAACACAGAGTTTCTCTGCTACTGACAAATGGCGTTTCAATTCAGTTTGACCTTGCACCTGGGCTGCTCATACATTTGCATGCTTATGTTTTTTATTTTTAAATGTACTATTGCGCTCTGTACACGCCTCCTCAAGCCAAACTAGAGGATCTGATTTTTCTAACAGAGATCCATAGGGTCCCTCTTTGCAATGTTTTGCAATATAATCAATGGCCCACTCCATCATTCTAGGTTCTGAGTACACCTATGTACAATATACCTAGTGTGGTGGTTTACCTCAAGGACACAGGATAAATGTGGGATACCCTGCTGGTACTTTTTTGCAAAATGCCCAGTTCCTCTACAAACACACCTCCCGCTTAACCCTGTAAAGCTAACTTTTACTGTAGGTCAGAATTTACTTATTAAATTCCCAGGAGAATCCTCATGCCTAAGTCTTGAATTTGCTCCTAAATGCCATTTTGCTCACTTTTGCTACAGTTGACAAATCACACTTGTTACATAACCATAAACTCAAATTATTATCCACAGCGGAATAATGCAGAAAAAAACCAGTGATACTTACAAAGATTCCTCCTAGATTTGTTTGAAAGAGGGCTTGCGATGGAGGTCCAGTCTGTCTTCCTTGCAGCAGCAGAAGGCCTGTCTTCTCTGTGCAACAAAAGACGTCCTGTCTTGCTGTGGTTGTAGAAAAGTTATTGAATACTTATGTATTATCTTCCACAAGATACTACAATATACATGATCTGGGATATATTGTATTTTACCTTTCAGGTTAGCTAGCGAGATAACATTAGGTGTAAATGTAAATGTATTATGGCCGCTAGCTTGCTAGCAAAGGTGATGGTAATGGTAGCTTATGAGAAATTTATATGGTAACACAGTCGAGTGCTTGGCTAGCTTGTTGCTTTAAACAATATGTATCCATTAAGTGTACCACAGAGTGTTTAACTTTGACAAACATACTAACCACGTCAAGGAGATGCAGCCTCTGTCTCTGAGATGCACTCACGCATTGTTGAGTTTGTGTGTGCGTGCAGGTTTGTGTGTAAGCAGGGGGAGGGGCATCAAGGAGGGACAAGAAATAAGGGGTGCGTCCCAATACTCAAAAAATGCACCCTCCCTTCCTCCACTACCACCCTCCTCTCCATGCCCCGGAAACGTATCTTTGTGTTTTGATATAATGTCGCTGTTTACATCTTAATTACGTATTAATGGTTACATATTAATTGATGTCTCGACACAAACCACAATGTCAGGTACATTGTATACTGTACATGAAAATACTTGTACTCGAAACGTTCAGACAGTTTTGCATACTTCCGGGGAGGAGAGGAGTGGTAGTGGGGGAGTAGAGGAAGGGAGGTGGGGAGTGAAGAATATTGGGCTTTCTGAAGCGCGCATTGGCTACAAATGTTTTATTTTTTATATACACTGTTCAAAAAAATGAAGGGAACACTTAATCATCACAGTATAACACCAAGTCAATTAAACCAAGCCGGTCATGCTGGATGATGTTGCCGGCAGCATAACATTCGCCACGGTGTCTCCAGACTCTTTCACCTCTGTCACATGTGCTCAGTGTGAATCTGCTCTCATCTGTGAAGAGAACCGGGCGCCAATGGGGAACCTGCCAATTCTGGTGTTCTCTGGCAAATGCCAATCGAGCTGCATGGTGATGGGCTGTGAGCACAGTTCCCACTACAGGACGTTGGGCCCTCATGCCACCCTCATGGAGTCTGTTTCTGACAGTTTGGTCAGAAACATGCACACGAGTAGCCCGCTGGAGGTCATTTTTTAGGGCTCTGGCAGTGCTCCTCCTGTTCCTCCTCGCACAGGAGGAGCAGATACCAGTCCTGTCGCTGGGTTGTTGCCCTTCTACGGCCCTGTCCAGCTCTCCTTGTGTAATGGCACGTCTCCCGGTATCTCCTCCACGCTCTTGAGACTGTGCTGGGAGACACAGCAAACATTCTTATGACGGCACGTATGGATGTGCCATCCTGGAGGAGCTGGACTACCTGTGCAACCTGAATGTGCTGCAGGTACCGCCTCATGCTACCAGTAGTGACAAGGGCACTATCAAAATGCAAAACTAGAGAAAAATCAGTCAGGAAGGATAAGGAGAGAGAAATGGTCTTTGGTCACCACCTGCAAAACCATTTACTTTTTGGGGGTTGTCGTGCTGTTGCCTCTCCTGTCCATCTGTTGTCACAGGTGAAATTTATTCACAATCGTTTACGCTTCTTAACTGGACAGATCGATATCCCAGAAGTTTTATTGATTTGGTGTTATACTGTGTTGATTAAGTGTTCTTTTTTCTCTCTGGGTATATGTTGCTAACAGACGTGTGGTTTCTCTCTCTGGCGATGTGTTGCTAACAGATGTGTGGTTTCTTTTTCTGGGGATGTGTTGCTAACAGACGTGTGGTTTCTCTCTCTCGGGATGTGTTGCTAACAGCTGTGTGGTTTTTCTCTCTGGGGATGTGTTGCAAACAGCTGTGCGGTTTGTCTTTCTGGGGACGTGTTGCTAACAGCTGTGCTGTTTCTCTCTCTGGGGATGTGTTGCTAACAGCTGTGTGGTGTCTCTTCCTGGGGATGTGTTGCTAACAGCTGTGGTTTCTCTCAGGATGCTCTGACTGATTTGACGGGAGACGCGGAGCGTTTGCCTGTAGACGAGCCACAAGGCACCTGGCTGGGCCACAAGGTGAGCCCCTCCGGACACCCCCTACCCCCTCATATCCCTCCACACACCCCCTCCCCCCCATATCCCTCCTCATATCCCTCCACACACCCCCTCCCCCTCATATCGCTCCACACACCCCTCCCCCCCATATCCCTCCACACACCCCCTCCCCCCCATATCCCTCCTCATATCCCTCCACACACCCCCTCTCCCTCATATCCCTCCACTCACCCCCTCCCCCTATATCCCTCCACACACCCCCTCCCCCTCATATCCCTCCACACACCCCTCCCCCCCCCATATCCCTCCACACAACCCCTCCCCCGCATATCCCTCCTCATATCCCTCCACACACCCCCTCCCCCTCATATCCCTCCACACACCCCCTCCCCCCCATATCCCTCCACACAACCCTTCCCCCCCATATCCCTCCACACTAGGGATGCACCGAAATTAAAATTCTTGGCCGAAACCGAAAACCAAAAATGAGAAACCAAGGCCGAAAACCGAAAACCGAAACACCGAAAGAAATGATTGTCAATTATTAGAACCATTGCATTTATGGCTATGACTGTGTACTAACCTCACTAAAATCAAAGCATTGCAATTCAAGAATAAATCAATTACAAAAGTTTGAAAATATTTATTTAGCACTGACATTACAGCAATGCACAATATAAATTAAAATTCAAAACAAAATGTTTAACTTGACCCCGCTCATGTGTACATTAAATAATAATGTACAGGCCTATAACTGACTGGCCTGCTGAAAGATTGTAAAATTAAATATGTTCTGTAGAGGCCAAAGTACGGTTCATAGCGTTTAAAAGTCAATGTGATTAGAAACGTGTTAAAAAGATAAATAATTTCATTTAGAAATTCATATAATAGTTAAAACGTTAAAAGCATACTAGAATCACGTGTTTATGTGATTCGGTGCATATTGGTAAAATATGTACTGCCTCTTTAAGAACAGGCTATTACGTGGCAATGTTTTTAGTTATTTTGGAACTTGAGAGCTGTGGAAGCAAACGGTTTTCTTACCTACTACTACTACTACTACTACTACTACTACTACTGTTACTCATCTTTTCTTTGTTTAGCAATTAGAACAAGTGTATTAGCCAGCTCATTTTTTGTAAGCCTGAAACCAAGAAATAAAACGGATATCTTTTTATTTTTAACAACGTTTCAGAAGTGAACTTTTGTTGAACTGGGCTAACGGACACTGCTTATAGACCTAGTTGCTAGCAATAACGTTAGAGATTCAGAGTAAGCCATTGCAAATATCTCAAGACTTCATACCTCTACATGTTCTCTCATAAAAACACAAAGTGCATTTAAGTCAAGTGCCTTTTAAATTTTTCTCTGTAGGACTACTACAACAAAGTGCATTCAGAACAAGTGCAACTGCTGAAAGATATAACAATATTTTCTCTGTAGGCCTACAAATTTCAGCACTGCATTTTTTGCAAATCGCTATCCGTGGGTCTTTCTCCGAGATATTGAAATAACTCCACACCGCCGACATGCTGGCTCTTATCCAGATAACCGTGTGCTGGCTGCGCTTTTTGTTTGCGTCATTACAATTCTGTTTCGGCCGTGTTGTTTCGGTGATTTAGGTCTTTCGGCCGAAAACCGAAAATGCACTTTTGGGCCATTTTCGGCCGAAAATTTTCGGTGGCCGAATTTTCGGTGCATCCCTACTCCACACACCCCCTCCCCCTCATATCCCTCCACACACCCCCTCCCCCTCATATCCCTCCACACACCCCCTCCCCCCCATATCCCTCCACACACCCCCTCCCCCCCATATCCCTCCACACAACCCCTCCCCCCCATATCCCTCCACACACCCCCTCCCCCTCATATCCCTCCACACACCCCCTCCCCCCCATATCCCTCCACACACCCCCTCCCCCCATATCCCTCCACACCCCCCCTCCCCCCCAAAACCCTCCACACACCCCCTCCCCCTCATATCCCTCCACACACCCCCACCCCCCCATATCCCTCCACACACCCCTCCCCCTCATATCGCTCCACACACCCCTCCCCCTCATATCCCTCCACACACCCCCTCCCCCCATATCCCTCCACACACCCCCTCCCCCCCATATCCCTCCACACACCCCCTCCCCCCCATATCCCTCCACACACCCCCTCCCCCTCATATCCCTCCACACACCCCCTCCCCCTCATATCCCTCCACACACCCCCTCCCCCCCATATCCCTCCACACAACCCCTCCCCCCCATATCCCTCCACACACCCCTCCCCCTCATATCCCTCCACACACCCCCTCCCCCCCATATCCCTCCACACACCCCCTCCCCCCCATATCCCTCCACACACCCCCTCCCCCCCATATCGCTCCACACACCCCTCCCCCTCATATCCCTCCACACACCCCCTCCCCCCATATCCCTCCACACACCCCCTCCCCCCCATATCCCTCCACACACCCCCTCCCCCTCATATCCCTCCACACACCCCCCCCCATATCCCTCCACACACCCCCTCCCCCCCATATCCCTCCACACACCCCCTCCCCCTCATATCCCTCCACACACCCCCTCCCCCCATATCCCTCCACACACCCCCTCCCCCCCATATCCCTCCACACACCCCCTCTCCCTCATATCGCTCCACACACCCCCTCCCCCTCATATCGCTCCACACACCCCCTCCCCCTCATATCCCTCCACACACCCCCTCCCCCCCATATCCCTCCACACAACCCCTCCCCCTCATATCCCTCCACACACCCCCTCCCCCTCATATCCCTCCACACACCCCCTCCCCCTCATAACAATATTATGAATGAATAACAGCAATAATGGGAATAATAATTTCAGTGTTTTGAGATCTGTCTCTTTCTCTCTCTCTCTCTCTCTCTCTCTCACAGGGTATGGTTTTCTCTGCAGAGTACATTAAAAAGAAACTGGAGCAGAACATGATTCTGTCACAAGCATTTGGCCGAGACCTGGTATGGGAGTGTGCATTTCAGTGAATGTGTCTGGGTTTGTAATGCTCGTAATGTGCGTGGATTTCAGTGAATGTGTCTGGGTTTGTAATGCTCGTAATGTGGGTGCATTTCAGTGAATGTGTCTGGGTTTGTAATGCTCATAATGTGGGTGCATTTCAGTGAATGTGTCTGGGTTTGTAATGCTCATAATGTGCGTGCATTTCAGTGAATGTGTCTGGGTTTGTAATGCTCGTAATGTGCGTGCATTTCAGTGAATGTGTCTGGGTTTGTAATGCTCGTAATGTCTGTGCATTTCAGTGAATATGTCTGGGTTTGTAATGCTCGTAATATGGGTGCATTTCAGTGAATGTTTCTGGGTTTGTAATGCTTGTAATGTGCGTGCATTTCAGTGAATGTGTCTGGGTTTGTAATGCTCGTAATATCTGTGCATTTCAGTGAATGTTTCTGGGTTTGTAATGCTTGTAATGTGGGTGCATTTCAGTGAATATGTCTGGGTTTGCAATGCTTGTAATGTACGTGCATTTCAGTGAATGTTTCTGGGTTTGTAATGCTTGTAATGTGCGTGCATTTCAGTGAATGTGTCTGGGTTTGTAATGCTTGTATTGTGTGCGCATTTCCGTGAATATATCTAGGAAACAGTACTGACCTGTGTGTGTGTGCTGGTGTGTTTTAGGGAAACAGTACTGACCTGTGTTTGTGTCTGTGTGTCTGTCTTAGGGAAACAGTACTGACCTGTGTGTGTGTGTGTGTGTGTGTGTGTGTGTGTGTGTGTGTGTGTGTGTGTGTGTGTGTGTGTGTGTGCCTTCTGGAAACAGTACTGACCTGTGTGTGTGTGTGTGTCTTATGGAAACAATACTGACATGTGTGTGTGTGTGTGTGTCTTATGGAAACAGTACTGACCTGTGTGTGTGTGTCTTAGGGAAACAGTACTGACCTGTGTGTGTGTGTGTGTGTGTGTGTGTGTGTCTTAGGGAAACAGTACTGACCTGTGTGTGTGTTTGTGTCTTAGGGAAACAGTACTGACCTGTGTATGTTTTTGGGAAATAGTGCTGACTTGTGTTTGTGTGTGTTTCAGGGAAAGGGCACTAAGCACTACGGGCTGGTAATCGTGGGCCACTCCCTGGGGGCGGGCACAGCTGCCATCCTTTCCTTCCTGCTCCGGCCCCAGTATCCCACACTGCACTGCTACTCATACTCGCCCCCTGGTGGCCTGCTCAGGTGAGACGGGAGTGTGGGGAATCCAATATTACATTCATACATGCATGCATTTGGCATGTAAGATGTGGATGTGGATCCATACAGACATTTTCATGTGTCATGTCTCGTCATGTCTCATCGTGTTTTTTTACCATTATATTTTAAAGTGAAATATATGACAGTAAAATATGGTTTACTCATACTTTCACAGATTTCACAGAATTCACAGAACAACAAACGCACATATGAAATCTTGGCAGCAGTTTTATTTTTTCTAAAACATTCAATTAAACATAATTTTTTTTTCACAATTTAGATATCCTGTAGTACTGCATGCCAAATTTTATTGTCATATTCCCTGGGGTACGGTGTATGGAGCTCTGTAATATACCTGTCATATTCACTGGGGTAGGGTGTATGGAGCTCTGTAATATACCTGTCATATTCACTGGGGTAGGGTGTATGGAGCTCTGTAATATACCTGTCATATTCACTGGGGTAGGGTGTATGGAGCTCTGTAATATACCTGTCATATTCACTGGGGTAGGGTGTATGGAGTTCTGAAATATACCTGTCATATTCACTGGGGTAGGATGTATGGAGTTCTGTAATATACCTGTCATATTCACTGGGGTAGGGTGTATGGAGCTCTAATATACCTGTCATATTTACTGCGGTAGGATGTATGGAGTTCTGTAATATACCTGTCATATATTCACTGGGATACGGTGTATGGAGCTCTGTAATATACCTGTCATATTCACTGGGGTAGGGTGTATGGAGCTCTGTAATATACCTGTCATATTCACTGGGGTAGGGTGTATAGAGCTTTGTAATATACCTGTCATATTCACTGGGGTAGGATATATGGAGCTCTGTAATATACCTGTCATATTCACTGGGGTAGGATGTTTGGGGCTCTGTAATATACCTGTCATATTCCCTGGGGTCGGATGTATGGAGCTCTGTAATACACCTGTCATATTCACTGGGGTAGGGTGTATGGAGCTCTGTAATATACCTGTCATATTCACTGGGGTAGGATATATGGAGCTCTGTAATATACCTGTCATATTCCCTGGGGTCGGTTGTATGGAGCTCTGTAATATACCTGTCATATTCACTGGGGTAGGGTGTATGGAGCTCTGTAATATACCTGTCATATTCACTGGGGTAGGGTGTATAGAGCTCTGTAATATACCTGTCATATTCACTGGGGTAGGATATATGGAGCTCTGTAATATACCTGTCATATTCACTGGGGTAGGATGTTTGGGGCTGTGTCATATTCCCTGGGGTCGGATGTATGGAGCTCTGTAATATACCTGTCATATTTACTGGGGTACGGTGTATGGAGCTCTGTAATATACCTGTCATATTCACTGGGGTAGGATGTTTGGGGCTCTGTAATATACCTGTCATATTCCCTGGGGTCGGATGTATGGAGCTCTGTAATATACCTGTCATATTTACTGGGGTACAGTGTATGGAGCTTTGTAATATACCTGTCATATTCACTGGGGTAGGGTGTATGGAGCTCTGTAATATACCTGTCATATTCACTGGGGTACGGTGTATGGAGCTCTGTAATATACCTGTCATATTCACTGGGGTAGGGTGTATAGGGTAGGGTGCATGTGACTCACTCTTTATCTTTTTCCCTCTGTATTTCCTTCTCTTTCTCACTCTCCCTGGTTTTTTATTCTCTTTCCTCTCTTGTTTTTTCTTCTTTTCTGTCTCTTTCTCTCAGTGAGGACGCAATGGAGATCTCCAAAGAGTTTGTCACCGCTGTGGTTTTGGGGAAGGACCTGGTGCCCAGGTGTGTGGTTACCTCCCTGTCTATAGTCTACAGTCTGCCTGTCTGAAGTATGTCTGTCTGTAGTCTACAGTCATCATGTCTGTAGTCTACAGTCTTCCTGTTGGTAGTCTACATTATTCCTGTCTGAAGTCCACAGTTTTCTGTCTGTATTCTTCAGTCATACTGTCTGTAGTCTACAGTCTGCTTGTCTGTAGTCTGTAGTCTGTCTGTTTGTAGTCTACAGTCATCTTGTCTGTCGTCTACACAGGGTCGGCGTTTGGGTGCAAGGCCCGCCCACCAGCCTGCTGGTGCCCCCCCTGACAGAACTGTCTAATGATTGGCTACATTCTAGTCCTTTATTCATGTGGGGAAAAAATGTAATTTCAATAAACCAGAAGACTAATTCAGATGTATTATGTTTTAATGTTTTTAATTAAATTTAAAAAATGTATATAATTTTTTATTTGATATTCTAAAACTGTTTACACAAAATGCAATCACCTACAGTACTACTATGATTGAATTGACTCAGAGCCTATCATCTTTGAGATTTCAATAATTGACTCCTTCCTCGCTGTTTGTGAAAACGGCGGGCTAATCACGCATGTTGGCAAACCTTCAATTCAACTTTGAACAAAAAAGTTGGCCTAACTACAGTAGGCCTTTTTCTAGTAAATGATCGGACAGTCACTATTATCTCTTAACTATTAACTATTTACTTTGGCCCTCCAGAGGCAATTTCCACCTGGTTTCTACTTTTTTTTTAATTTAAATGTCATTATCTCAAAAAATATTTCCTGTACATCCATGGTTTAAAGTTCGAATTGAAGAAGAATCTGTATCATTCAGAAATTTGCAACAGAATACATTTATGTTTCTATACGTGAACATGATTTTCTTAGGGTGTATAAGCGATGCATTTAATGTATTTTACAGTCTGGCTGTGGCGAGAGGAGGGTCGTAAGTGCGCCTTTGGGCTATTCATAACACCCTCCTATTTCAATGTAACTGGAGAAGCGGAGGTTTTCGCAAGCGGCTACCCTTTTAAAAAATACTGCGTCAAAATTAACGTTTTTTTTTTAAAGCTGTATAGCCTTGTTTATAATTAGAGACAAACATGAATACTGTAATTGAGACGGATAAGTTTAGAGTTGAATTTTGTGAGCAAATAAAAGTTTATGTACTGCGGAGGTTTCAAACAAGCACTTGTCGCATTCAACTCTTCTAATGCTGAGTCCAGCTGTTGATTGATTTTCTGCTGTTTTATGCGCCAGCCTTGGTACAGTTGTGCTTATTTACGTTACTAAAAACAGGATTAATTGCGACCATGGCTAATTTTATGTAGATATTGGAATTTTAGAAATGTGACAAATCTCACGCATTGACGGTCTAAAATTTTTTTGAGTTATGCTATATGGCAATGTGTAAAGCTATAGCTACATATCGCTCATGTTCGGTGTATTCAGTATGATTCTATTCTATTCTATTACACCAGGGGTATTGTTTTCGCTCCTGTCTCTTGCGGTGTGTCTTTTGTGTAACTGTTGGAACGGCTCACTTTCTTTCAAATTGGTGAAAGCTCGACTTCACAGCGCAAGGTCAAGCCCCAAGAATATCTGTACTAGGCCTACATACGGTGTGGTTGCTACATCTCTCTGAGTGTTATTCTAGTTCTATACTATAATATGTACTGTGTGTATAATGACTTTGTAAGTTTGGTCTCGGATCCCCCCCCCCCCCCCCCCCAAATGCCCACCCGTTTGATTCATTCTGGCGCCGACCCTGCGTCTACAGCCTTTCTGTCTGTAGTCTACAGTCTGCCTGTCTGTAGTTTACAGTCATCCTGTCTGTTGTCTACAGTCTGCATGTCTATAGTCAGCAGGGGTCACCAACCTTTTTGAAACTGAGAGCTACTTCAAGGGTACTGAGTAGTACGGAGGGCTACTTGTTGGATTGTAATGGGGGAGGGGGTGCTATCAAAACATTTCGCGGACCTCGATTGAAATTGTTGACGGGGGGGGGGGGGGGCGGTGCTATCAAAAAATTTAGCGGACCTCAATTGAAATTGTTGACGGGGGGGGGTGCTATCGAAATATTTCGCGGACCTCGATTGAAATTGTTGACGGGGGGGGGGTTCAATCATCTTTTTTTGTTTAATACTGTTTATTAAATTGTTCATTTAGCGTATTTACCGCGAGTGTTCGTTTGCGTGCCTAAGTTAACAGTAAATCGCCGATAACGAGCCACGTAGATACACGCGTTATATTGCTATTTTTAGAACATGCCTCGCGGGCGACTCACGTGGTCCCTGCGGGCGACCAGGTGCCCGCGGGCACCATGTTGGCTACCCCTGGTCTACAGTCAAGTCAAATTGTAGGCAGCAGTGTAGTATAATGGTTAAGGAACTGGGCTTGTAACCAAAAGGTTGCAGGTTCAATTCCCAGGTAGGACACTGCCGTTGTACCCTTGAGCAAGGTACTTAACCTGAATTGCTTCAGTATATTTCCAGCTGTATGAATGGATACATGTAATAAGAAGTTGTGTAAGTCGTTCTGGATAAGAGTGTCTGCTAAATGTCTGTAATATAATGTAATTGTATTTATATAGCACATTTCATGCACATTGAAACTTAATGTGCTTCACATTAAAATCAATACCTCTAACTTTAGAAGTATTTTTTCAATGGTAATGTGGTTGATATTAGGGTTTAACACCGGGAAACAGGTTCCCGGAAATTCCAAACTATTTTCCGTTTCCCGAGAAATATAACAACATGAAAACATGGTTGTGTTCTCTCATACTGCCGCTAGAGGGAGTTAATATTCTAGAACAGCTGAAAGCCATACGTTAAGTGATGCTATTGTAGCGGGTGGAGGGGGGTGTGTCTCCGGGTGTAATTTTGGGTGTCTCTGCTCATGTGTGAGAAGCCATGAAAATGTACTACCATGTTTACATGTATTATGACGTTCAGTGAAAGGGTTATTGAGAATCCATCTGATTCTTCCTTACTCCAGTAGCATCCGACATAACAAACATATTTAGAACATTTATGCGGTCTCACAAGCTAGCTCCGTGGATGCAGAGATTTACAGCTTAATCTAGTCCCACCCCCCAATTCCCACAGAGATCCATTCAAATGCAGAGAGCTTATAGTATCGCTTGTATGAGTAAATTAAAATAAGATATCTTTTAATATTTTTTTATAACTAGTATTTGATAGCATCATGTTTACCTGTGGAATGTTCCAAATGTGTTTTTTTTAACTTCCCAATTTCTTTTTTTTTTCCACTGTCCCAACTTTTTTGGAACGTGTTGCAAGCATCATATTTGGAATTAGTGTATATTTACAAAAATTTATAAAGTTGATAAGGTAAAACATTAAATATATTTTATTTGTACTGTTTTCAATTAAATATATTTAAAATAGAATTTACAAATCACTGCTTTCTGCTTTTATGTGCATTTTACATACTGTCCCAACTTTTTTGGAATTGGTGTTTGTATAATAGGCTAAAGTATATTTTGTTTTATTATGCAAAGTCTATTTTGTTTTATTATTGGCCATTGTGTTATGTTTTAATTTTGTATAGGTCCATGTTAAATGTTTTATAGGCTTTAGCCTACTTAATTGGTTATATTACGAGTGCACTGTAGGCCTGTACCAGTCTACGAGTTCATTTTCACATGGCCGCTGTTCTAGATTGTTCTATTGAACCCCGCATGCGATTATATGCGCGTGTGTGAAATGCTGTAAGATACATAAAGAAAATAAATAAACATTATCTGACATGGGAACTTTAAACATGAGTAATGTTTATTACTATGGGCTCGATCTTGGCGATCTTAGCGCTTTGTCTAAACGCATGGCGTAAAGTGCATTTAGGGCGTGTCCAAGTTCACTTTTTCTAGTTTGATGGTGTGTTTTTCGAGCGCTAAGCACAGCGCAATGTGCAAATGGGTTGAACCTAGTATTTTCATGAATTATAGGTGTGTCTTGGCTGTGACATGCAATAAACCAATCAAAATGTCATGTCCCATTCCCTTTAAGGGGGGTGGCTGTGGCTCAGGAGGTAGAGCGGGGCGTCCGCTAATCGCAGGGTTGGCGGTTCGATCCCCGGCTCCTCCTGTCCACATGTCGAAGTGTCCTTGGGCAAGACACTGAACCCCAAATTGCTCCCAATGAGCAGGCTATCACCTTGCATGGCAGCTGCAGCCATTGGTGTGTGAATGTGTGTGTGAATGGGTGAGTGAGAGGCCATTGTAAAGCGCTTTGGATAAAGGCGCTATATAAGTGCAGTCCATTTACCATTTACCTTTAAAAGCCTGATTTCCACCTTGGCGGATTGCTTATATGATGGCGAAACAGACATACTCGTGCGTGTTTAGTGCGATCAAGGTATGATCAATATTATTCAGACTAACCATTATGAGTTCCCGGTAATTCCAGACAGTTTTTTTCATTTTTATTTTACAAAATATATGCGGTTAAATTTTGTTAAAAGCACCTGAACAGCTGAGAATAAGCAACCAATGGCTTCCGTCTCACCTTAGAAAATGCCAAATTAGCCTGCTTGTTTAACTAATTTTGTTTGCTTATGCAATGAAGCATTGTCAAACATCAATTCCACAAGGATGTTCTCGAAGTTCTCGAAGTTCAAGCTTCATCTGAAGTTCATTACCTGCATTCTAATATTGATTAATAACATAAATAGCATTATTTTTGCTTAATGATGACACTAAATACAATAAAGCTGTCACTTTGGCGCATATTTTCCCTTGTTTTATAATGTCTTACTTATGGAAATGTGACCAACCTGTTTTACTGGTAGCGTAATGTTTTAAAACAATCCATTTTCCCAGGAAATTTCTATGATTCCCAACTATAGAGAAAGGACGAGAACCGCAGCGAAAAATGAGAAATAAACCACAGACCATGACATTTAATAAGCTGAAAAAATGGAAACCTTGTCACTGTAATTCAAAAAGTATGAAAGATGAATAATAAGGTTCAAATTCAGTTAACATGGTGACATTTATCTCTGTTTTTCAATCGTAGGCTATTGAAAAAACCTTATGCACAGCGAATCCGATGTAGCCTAGGCTATTTGAAAAACAATAAATGCAATATTCACTGGACAAGGTTTTGAACTTTTTTCAGTCAAAAGCAGTCTATTTACTTACAGGCTGTAGGCCTAGAGAGCTGTATTGTAATGACATCTGAAGCGCATTTTCAGAACTCAAATGTCCGTCTATTGCAGTGCGCGAGTTTTCCATTGAATGACAATTCACGCATTAGGTGTAAATGACAACTCGCGCATTAGGCTTGATATAGGTGTTATCAGCAAAGTTTACCTATGGACCCTTTTATTATTATGCATTTTTTGATATAGCCTACACAATAATAATATTTCACATTGTAAAACTAACAATGTCCCAGTTTATTAGAATGACGTTGAACATGCCAAATTTTGTTTGTTCATACAATGAAGAATTCAATTCCGAGGCTGTGCATCACAGACAATGCATTTCGGTTTTAACATTCCTCACAGCTATAGCGAAGTTCAAACTGCATCCAAAGTTTATATTACATGCATTCTAATATTGATTAATAGCATAAATAGTGTATAATTACTGTCTATGTGTTTTGGACCTAAAACAAGAATCTCAGTTTTATCCTTGTTAAGCTGAAGAAAATGTTGGGACATCCAGTGGTTCATGTCCTCAATGCAGTTTATTTTGTGAAATGTAAAGTTGTTTGTCATCTGCGTAATTGTGGTAACATGTACTGTGTTTATGAATAATAAACCCAAAAGGGAGTATATAAAGATTGAATAACAGTGGCCCTAAAATAGACCCCTGTGGAACCCCACACGCAATGTCAACTTTTTCAGAGCTGTAGCTGCCGAGAGAGACCGCTTTTTTGGCCTCTCAGGTATGACGCAAACCAATTTAGAACTGGGCCAGATAGGCTGACATAATTTTCCAGTCTATTATTAAAATGGAGTGATCAACTGTATCGAAGGCAGCGCTTGGATCTAGTAGCACTAAAACAGAAAGCCTGCTGCCATCATCATTGACTCTGTGGTTATTTGTAACCTTAACTAGGGCTGTTTCAGTGCTATGCTTGGCACGAAAACCTGTTTGAAAAACACCATGCAGCCTGTTGAGTGTTATATAGGCATGAAGTTGCTTATAGACAACCTTTTAGAGGATCTTGCTGAGAACAGAAAGATTAGAAATGGGCCTATAATTACTAATTATGGAGGCATCAAGACTGCTCTACTTAAGTAATGGTCTGATGATATCTATTTTAAGAGATTCAGGAAAAACTCCAGATTGCAGGGAGGGGTTAACTATTTTCAAAATGATATGAGGTAAAACAGTTAAAAAGAGATTTTAAAAATGTTGTTGGAAGAGGATCGAGTGAACAGCTAGAGAGCTTGATATGTTTAACAACCTCATCAAGGTCTGAGGAATTTATAGTGGAAAAATTCAGACCAGCTTCAGTGGAACTGCAATATGGTGGAGAGGGAAACTCATATTTCACTTTCTTAAGGCACCACGCTGTGGTGCATGGATGAGCTTCACAGCAGGGCATAAATTACACAGCGGCCATACATCCATGGCCGTCAGTGGCCTGCTATTTGGCCGCGATGCCTTTTGCGAGTCTTTAGGCCATTGTGGCCGGACTGCCCTTTTACTTTGACTGAAATGCCTGCATTTCAAACCTGTGTGACCCATCGACGTATTTACCAGTGTCATGGAAAAAAAATGTGTACGTCGTGATTGGACATCATCTTGCTTAATGCTTTATGTTGATATAACGCACAATTGGGAAACGCCTCACTTTTCAGTAGGTTAGGGGTCTGCATTTCGTCACTCTCTAGTGACCCCCGCAGGTCAATTGTCTGTCAAAGTCACATATGAAAAGTCTTCTTCTGACCAGCGCTCTATGCGACTTTAGCTGTGGTCTGCGGTGTGAAAAGAAGCGTCATCTGCACTCTCCACAATCTGCAGTGGGGTATGCACATTTGAACTTGGCTGCGGTTGCACATAAATGGACATTCCAAATGAGTGTGCCCCATGTTGTATTGTATTTATTTTAAGCAACATTTTAAAAAGGAGGTGGGTTGCAGAAAATGTACTCACTGTGTGAGTCCCAGTCTTGGAAAGTTTGAGAACACCAGGGGGGTGTTTCACAAAGTTAGCCGGAAATAATTCAGAATATTTACAGTTAGCCGGCTAAGAGCTTAATCCCACTTTGAAACACCCCCCTGGTCTGGGGCACATGGATAGTCTTTGTGCTGCTCAGATGTGGGGAAAGTCTGGTTACTCTTGGTAAGATCATTAGTTCTATCCACCAACACGGGATCACTTGTAGATTAGACCACAGGTAAAACATTTCATGTAGGGACACTAAAGCTCATTATTTAGTGTATGTAAAATGTCAGATCACACTTTAGATAGGGTAGAGAGTAGAGCAGAGATACAGCCCCTGCTATAGATTAACTCTCTATCTTTCCTTCTCAGGCTTGGCCTCTCTCAGCTCGAAGGATTTAGGCGCCACCTACTGGAGGTTTTACAGAAAAGCAACAAGCCAAAGGTGAGCCTGACACACAACACAGTATGATTGAGCCTGACACACAACACAGTGTGATTGAGCCTGACACACAACACAGTATGACTGAGCCTGACACACAACACAGTGTGATTGAGCCTGACACACAACACAGTGTGATTGAGCCTGGCACACAACACAGTGTGATTGAGCCTGACACACAACACAGTGTGATTGAGCTGCGATTGCAGCTCCAGATTTAGCAGCGCTAATAACCGTTATTAGTTCACTTACATGAAGTCAAGTCAAGTTTATTTGTATAGCACATATTCATACAACTGAATGCAATTCAAAGTGCTTTACAGAATAATGGGAAAAAAATGATTGAATTGACAGTACAATTAAAACTACACAAAGTACATACAATCAGTTTAAAAAGATAAAAGGAAATAAGATAAAACAATAAAAACAGATAAAAGGCTATAGTGCATGAATAGATAGCCCCGGTCTCTGTACACCGATGTCTCCGTACAGAGAACATTAAAAAGACAATATAAAAGGATAAAAACAGATAAAAGGCCACAGCGCATGAATAGATAGTCTTTACATAAAAAGTGCAGATAAAAGTGCATTGCAGCGCTTTAAAAGCCAAACAGAACAGGAAGGTCTTGAGCCTACTCTTAAAAACTGCTATGAATAAGTTAAAAACAGTTTAGAAACAATGTTAATAAAAAGTTAAAACAGTTAAAAACAATCTTGATAAGAAGCTGCAAAACTACTGGTTGGGCCCACAGGACAAGCATACTATGTGCTCTTTAGCCCCCTAACCCAGCAACCGCTGCAGGATAGAATAGAGGACTTCGCCTTGGCTATGCCAAAAGGACTTCCTGCCACCCGTATAGAGGTCTTTTGCCCTGCTTTATAGAGGACTTTTCAAGTGCTTAACAAACAACAAGCAACAAGTGAACGTTTATTTAAGTATATGTGGTGCAGAACATGAATGTTTTTAGCTTAGTTTTTAAAGTAGTTAGAGTTTGGGCATTTCTAATATTTTCTGGGAGTTTGTTCCAGCTCTGAGTAGCATAGTAACAGAAAGCTGTCTCTCCATGTTTTGCTTTAACTCTTGGAATGGTTAATAAGCCAGCATCAGATGACCTTAGGGCTCTGGGGGGTTCGTATGGCAAAAGCAGATCGGAGACATATGAAGGCCCTAGCCCATTTAGTGACTTGTACACAAGCAGCAATGCTTTGAAGTTAATTATCTGCTTGATTGGGAGCCAGTGCAAAGTGCATATGATCACATTTCCTTGTTTTTGTTAACACTAGCAGCATTTTCAATAAGTTGCAGTTGGCAAATCGCTTTTTTTGATAGGCCTGTAAATAAGCCATTACAATAATCCAATTTGCTGGAGATAAAGGCATGAATAAGCTTTTCTAGGTCCAGTTCACTCTTGATGGCTTTTACCGTCCTAGCATTTCTGCAAGGAGCTTTTTGCTTACCAGAAATTAATTTAGTCTTAACAGGTGCAATAGAATATACTTTTACAAATTTTTAAATTAAAATGATCCAGTAGATAATTTACAGCAGTTGAAATTAAAGCAGTTGGGGGTTAGAGTAAGAGCAAAGGCCTCCATAAACAATTCAGTAGTATTTTCATTGTTAAACCGTTTTTTGACAGTGTCTGATCTAATATGAATATCAGGGGTTATAGAGAGATCAAAGAAAAAACAGCAGTGATCGGATAAAGCAACATCAGTTACAGTGACATTTGAAATATTCAAACCCTTTGAAATAAGTAAATCTAAAGTATGGCCACGATTATGAGTTGGCTCATTCACATGTTGAGACAGTTCAAAAGTATTCAGTAGGACAGAGAGTTCTTTAGCGTTGCTATCATTGGAATTATCCATATGAATATTAAAATCACCAGCAATAATAAGACAATCAAATTCATTGGAAATGATGGATAGCAGTTTGGCAAAGTCATCAAAAAGATTTACACAATATTTAGGTGGCCTATATAATGTTAACAATAAAATTTGGGGAGATCCTTTCAATATGGCAGCAAGATATTCAAAAGATGAGAAATCACCATATGATATTTGCTTACATTGAAATACATTCTTGAATACGGCAGCTACTCCGCCCCCTCTCCTCTCAGCTCTATTTATTATCCATAAAACTGAAGTTGGGAGGTGCTGTTTCAATGAGAATTTGTGCACCTGCATGTTTGTCTAACCATGTCTCATTTAAAAGCATAAAATCAAGTTGGTGAGAAGTAATACAATTGTTCATTAAGAATGACTTGTTCACGAAGGATCTAACACTTAATAGGGCTAGTTTTATTTATTTATCTTTCTTAACAGGCTTCAAGGCTGGCTGTTGAAGACAGGGTATTGAGACCAGTTTAGAAACGTTTACAGAGGAAAAGTATTTATTTGTTAACAGGTTTGAAAATGTTTGGTCTTTCCTTACATGAGCTTTCATCATTCTGTTTCTAAGCATGACTGGGATGGTCATGCGGCAGGGCCCCAGCTTGTCAGGGCTAATGTGTGGAGCATCACTAAAGGAGCAGGGACCCGACTCATGTCAATTTATTGCCAGATTTGGGGAGAGGTGATGATGGTTCAGGGCTCGATGAGACCTGGGAGGTGGCTTAGGAGTGGGTGGTGGAGCTGTAGGGGGGGCTGCGGTGGGAGAAGGAACTATCCTTCTGGGGGGGGTCTGGGACTGGCAAGAGAGGGAGGTATGCCTGCAGACACTAGCTGATTCATCCTCAGGGTGAAGGCCAGAGGGGAGGGAGTTAGTCGTATGCCTGCAGACACTAGCTGATTCATCCTCAGGGTGAAGGCCAGAGGGGAGGGAGTTAGTCGTATGCCTGCAGACACTAGCTGATTCATCCTCAGGGTGAAGGCCAGAGGGGAGGGAGTTAGTCGTATGCCTGCAGACACTAGCTGATTCATCCTCAGGGTGAAGGCCAGAGGGGAGGGAGTTAGTCGTATGCCTGCAGACACTAGCTGATTCATCCTCAGGGTGAAGGCCAGAGGGGAGGGAGTTAGTCGTATGCCTGCAGACACTAGCTGATTCATCCTCAGGGTGAAGGCCAGAGGGGAGGGAGTTAGTCGTATGCCTGCAGACACTAGCTGATTCATCCTCAGGGTGAAGGCCAGAGGGGAGAGAGGAGGGGAAATATGAAAAGAACCAAAAACAGAGGATCCCTTGAGAGAGTCTTCAGAGAGTGGTGAAGGGGGGGGGGGGGTGGGTAGAGCTGTCATCTCTGTTCGTTCACGCAGACAGGAAGCTGGGCAGAGCCATCAGTGATGCAGATGGGTGGCTGGGCCGTTTTCTCAGAGGCAGCTGATGTGTGCACACGGTCAGAGAGTGGAGCAGGAGGCTGGGCCGTTTTCTCAGGGGCAGCTGCTGTGGGCGTCCCAACTTCGCTTTTTGGGTCAGTGGGATTTGCCTTAGTCTGTATTTTTTTAAATGCAGTTGGTGTAAGCCTCCCGCGCTTGCTTTTTGGGTCTGTGGTGGGTGCAGTGGATTCCATGGTCTGTGTTCTCAGAGACACGGTGTCCTGGGCTGTTGTGTCTGCTTTAAGAGCATGGCGAATGTTCAAGAACAAATTTTTTTCACAGGCTCTGTTGAGCTGAGTTCCGTTTTTCCTAAAAAGGTGGTGTTGCTTCCAGAAATGGTCCAAGTTGTCAATAAACTTCACATTCCATTTAATGCAGGCCGAAATCAGCCATGCGTTAAATCCAAATGTTCTGAAGAATTTTTTTGAGCTCATTTTTATTGCAGGTAGAGGGCCGGAGATGTACATCTTAATGTCAAGAGAGCTAACAACTTTTAACAGAACCTCAAAATAATTTTTCAAAGTTACTGATTCTGGCTTATGGGTGACTTTAGCGTCTACCTGCAAAATAATTTTGCTTATGCTTTGATTGGAAGCCATAATGACAGGGATTTCTTCCGCGATGTCAAGAGGTCATTTATTTGGAAAACAGTTTGATGTCATTACCTGCAATCTGAGGTGTGTATTGAGTAGAAGAAGTGGTGATAAAAACAGTGGGGGTGGGGGGCTTCGTTGCCTTGACAGATGGCGATTCTGGCTGTGATGATAGTGGTAGGAATCTGTTGCAGCTTTCTTCTTGTTTTTTCTTCCCGCTGGCGGAAAGTTCTCTTTGTAACTCCTTGTTGCGTTAGCAGATAGTTGCGTAATGTTAGCATTTTGTAGTGGAAGCAACCCTGTGTTGGTACCCACTGTTTTGCATGTCGTTAGCCTAGCCGTTTGCTTAGCCATGGGTGACGGATTCCGAGAAGGCAATTAATTTATAGATCCACCTTCTTGCATTTTAATCTTTGTCTGAAGAACAGTAATCCTCTGGAGATGCCTGTCTTTGCAGTGCTTCATTTTGCCTGTTTGTGTGTTGTTGTTTTTTTGTTTTTTTACAAGATAAAAGTAAAATTAAAAAATGAATACATTTAAAAGATATAAATAAGTAAAACAATAAAATTATTCAGCTGTAAGGAAAAGGAAAAAAAGTAAAGCAAAGAAAGCAAAGCAAAGAAAATGCGTCCTCTCTCCTTGAGCTCAAATGCTGAAATTGTACACAGGCTCAACGGCTAAGACCTTGCCATTTTTTCGGCGTCTTTGACCTGAGATAATTTCCCATACAAGCATCTATTACTTGCCATTTCTTATTTCTGAAAGATTTCTCCACCAGAACTGTATTTAAAACAGAAATTTGGAAGACTCTGGATATGACTAACATCTGACCTTTAGCTACAACTACAGAAGAAAATGCTAACCTGTGAATAAAACTACATCTTACAGTAATTGTAGCTTTCCAACCACTTGCTCTTTACTCAAAGTAGATTGATCACTCTTATGCAATGGGGAGGTGCCTGACAGTGACTATGGTGTTGTTTTGCTCAGTACCATTGACAAGGAGAACCTTCACTGTGGGCACTAAGTATGGTAATTTTGGTCCATGTAAGTGTCGTTGAAAATGGATCTCACCTGTCTGTCCGTCTTTGTATGTCTGTCCCAGTGGAGAATTATCATGGGGGGCACAAAGTGCATCCCCAAATCAGAGCTGCCAGTGGACAACCCCCCCGAGGGCCCGGGGGATGCCGCCCCCAGCGCCCGCCTGTGGCTGCACCCCAGTGACCTCACCATGGCCCTGTCTTCCTCCATACCTCTTTATCCCCCGGGGAAAATCGTCCATGTGGTGCACAATCACCCCACCGAGAGCTGGTGAGAGCGGGGGGCGAGGGAACAGAGCTGGTGAGAGCGGGGGGCGAGGGAACAGAGCTGGTGAGAGCGGGGGGCGAGGGAACAGAGCTGGTGAGAGCTGGGGCGCGAGGGAACAGAGAGCTGGTGAAAGCGGGAGGCGAGGGAACAGAGAGCTGGTGAGAGCGGGGGGGTGAGGGAACAGAGCTGGAGAGAGCGGGGGGGGGTGAGGGAACAGAGCTGGTGAGAGTGGGGGGGCGAGGGAACAGAGAGCTGGGGGGAGCGGGGGGTCTGTACCACCAGTGCTGGTATTACACACTGTAGTGCAGTGCTGGTATTGCACGCTGTAGTGCAGTGCTGGTATTACACACTGGAGTGCAGTGCTGGTATTACACACTCTAGTGCAGTGCTAGTATTACACACTCTAGTGCAGTGCTGGTATTACACACTGGAGTGCAGTGCTGGTATTACACACTGGAGTGCAGTGCTGGTATTACACACTGGAGTGCAGTGCTGGTATTACACACTGGAGTGCAGTGCTGGTATTACACACTGGAGTGCAGTGCTGGTATTACACACTGGAGTGCAGTGCTGGTATTACACACTGGAGTGCAGTGCTGGTATTACACACTGGAGTGCAGTGCTGGTATTACACACTGGAGTACAGTGCTGGCATTACACACTGTAGTGCAGTGCTGGTATTACACACAGGAGTGCAGTGCTGGCATTACACACTGTAGTGCAGTGCTTTTGTTTTCTGGCTCTTTTCTCCCTCTCTAGCTGTGGCCAGGAGGAGCCGACATACTCCGCTCTCTGGGCCGATAACAAGGCCTTCAATGAGGTCATCATATCCCCCGCCATGCTGAATGAGCACCTGCCCCATATGGTGATGGAAGGGCTCAATAAGGTGTGTGTGAGAGAGAGAGATATTTTACTATGTGTGTGTGAAAGAGAGATGGAGTGATCGAGTGTGTGTGCATGTGCATTTCTGTGTGTGTGTGTGTGTGGGAGAGAGAGAGAGAGAGAGAATGTGTGTGTGCATGTACATTTGTGTGTGTGTGTGTGTGTGTGTGTGTGTGTGTGTGTGTGTCATGTGTAAGGGCGCAGTGAGTTGAGTGTGTGTGTTGATGCGTGTACTGATGTCCTGGGGGCATGTCTGGCTATGAGGATAACTCTGGGGATTATTGGAACAGTCCAGCTCTAACACTCTCCATTACTGGAGAGTCCATCCTGTCTGTCTGCTTATGTCATCCTTATCCTATTCTCTACTGACCATCGGCCTTATATTACAGACAGTGCACTGTAGGGGGCGCTGTTTTGTGAGTGTTCTAGTGGGAACTATAACAGACGGCCATAATGGCTGCTAGTCAGTCTGGGTAAATACATTAGGAGTCAAGCAGAGAGCAATCGTATGCATGTGCCGTGTGTCTGTGTACTTGAAAAAGGGTGAATGTCAGTCAATATGTCTGTGTGTTTTTGTTTGTGTTTGTATGTTTGTTTCAGTGAATGAGTGCATGTCCGTAATAGTTTGCTTGTGCTTTCAGACTTTTAGCCATTGTGTTGGTGTATGTGTGTGAGACAGTGTGTTGGTGTATGTGTGTGAGACAGTGTATCGGTGTTTTTTAGCTTTTAATTTAATCTGTATATTTTAATGTATTGTATAGTGTAGTCTAGTGTATTGATGTGCTGGTGTATCTGTGTTAGTTTGTGTGTTTGTTAGTCATTGCAATGATGTGTTTTATTGTCTTGGTGTATGTGTTGTCAATGCTGGTGTGTTTTTATTTTGTGTGTTTTAAGATGGTGTTTTAGTCAGTGTGTTGTTGTGTTTTAGTGTGTTTGTATGTTTTAGGAGTACACATGTTTTAGTCAGTGTATACATTTTGTTCAGTGTGGATTTAGTGTGTTTTTTAGTGTGTGTTTAAGTCTGTTCTGGTGAGTTTTGGTCTGTTGGTATATTTTATTCTGCATGTGTCAGTGTGCTGGTGTGTGTATGTGTTATATTTTGTTTTTGTTTCTTGGTGTGCATTTTAGCATACACTACCTGTCAAAAGTGTTAGAACATCCACAATTTCCAAGCAATCAAAGAATAAAAATAATAATATTTAAAAATACATTTATAAATGATTTTAAAAATAATAATTTTTACAAAAGATTAATCTTAGATTAATCAAAAGAGCCACCTTTTGCAGTAATAACTTTCTTTTTTGCCATTTTATTTGGCATATGGATCTGAAAGTTCACACCAAGTTCACACACACAGTGTGTTGGTGTGTATTAGTCTGTGTGTTGGTGTGTTATGGTCAGTGTGTTGGTATGTTATGGTCAGTGTGTTGGTGTGTATTAGTCTGTGTGTTGGTGTGTTATGGTCAGTGTGTTTGGTATGTTATGGTCAGTGTGTTGGTATGTTATGGTCAGTGTGTTGGTATGTTATGGTCAGTGTGTTGGTATGTTATGGTCAGTGTGTTGGTGTGTTATGGTCAGTGTGTTGGTGTGTTATGATCAGTGTGTTGGTGTGTATTAGTCTGTGTGTTGGTATGTTATGGTCAGTGTGTTGGTGTGTATTAGTCAGTGTGTTGGTATGTTCTGGCCAGTGTGTTGGTGTGTATTAGTCAGTGTGTCAGACACACTGACCATAACACACCAACACACTGATCATAACACACTGACCATAACACACTGACCATAACACACCAACACACTGGCCATAACACACCAACACACTGACCATAACACACCAACACACTGACTATGTGTTGGTGTGTTATGGTCAGTGTGTTGGTATGTTATGGTCAGTGTGTTGGTATGTTATGGTCAGTGTGTTGGTGTGTTATGGTCAGTGTGTTGGTGTGTATTTGTCAGTGTGTTGGTGTCTCCACAGGTGCTGAAAAGCTGGGCAGCCAATGAGCTTGATACAGAGACAGAGCCAGGGGAAATGGAGGCTGGGGGTTGCCTGGCCAACACTGCCCTCTTACCCTCCCCAAAAAGCCCACCTCCCACCCCTTCACATGCCTCTAGAGCCTCCTCTAGCCCTTCAGAATCCGACACACTCCCCCTGGCCCCAGCACTGACCTCTGAATAACCAATACAACCCCGTTTCTCTGCACTGTTCCTGCTTACTCCCTCTTCTTACTCCTCATAGATAACTCAACTGAGATGTTTGTGTCCTTATCTTACCATTTGAATCATTGCACAACTTATTTACAGTAGAAAACCAATGTCATTTCTTGTCAAAATCCAATAGTTTGACGATTGTTTAACTTGCATCAAATCCTTATATCCACAGCTGGGAGACCATCTCCAGTTTGCTGCAAATCTGTGGCTTGGAGTGCCTGTAGTTCACAAAAGCAGATCAGGTTTCAGATGAGACAAACTGCACATTGCCATACGTATGAGACTAGTACAAATACAGCCCACTCAGTACTCATTGATATAATAGTGCAATATAAAAGCCAGTGGTAACTGTGGGACGCACTGAGGCTTTAGATGGAGCTGCTCCCAGTCTTGACTTTTCCCTGCATTTCCTAATGGCCTGAGTTTCCTGTGGTTAGCTGTCCCTTTCACCAAGAGAACACTGTGTACAACCTGCCTGTGTCTACTGCACTGCTCAACAAGGCTGGCAGCTACGGGTCTGGGGTCTGTGATTATCAAATATTTCCCTGATAATCTCGGTGTGTGAGGTCTGTGATTATCACATATTTTCCTGATAATCCATCTGTTTTGAGTCTGTGATTATCACATATTTCTCTGATAATCCCGGTGTTTTGGGGTCTGTGATTATCACATATTTCCCTGATAATCCAGATGTTTGGGTTTTGTGATTATCACATATTTTCTGATAATCCCGGTGTGTGGGGTCTGCATGCTGTTCTTCAGCTGCTGCTGATTATGAATGCATGGAATTGTGGAATGGCACAGATTACATTGCATTCTTCTAGCATTCATACAGTGATATGAATCAGATACTCATTAGCTTTATCTTATATTATGTATGATATGATGTTTTTTCCTCATGGGAATGGCTCAGGGTTCCGCTGTCTTTAGACTGAGGCACAGTGACTCCACAACCCTGGTTTATTTACTTGAAGGGAACCACCACAAACACATGATCTCAAAATGCACAGAATGGTAAATCAAGCCAGGAATCCCAAACTTTGTTGTGTTTGTAAACCAAGGCCTCAGCCATTTTAAACACAAATAGCAAAGAAGATAGCTATTTGAACTGGGAACCATGAGATATTCTTTACCGTTATTTACCGTTCTCTACATTTGTTGCGATTATTTTATTTTTTCCCCAGAGGGGAAAACCTCCTCAACACCTCCTTCTCCATCAGCACTGTCCCTCCACCCCAAACCTCCTCAACACCTCCTTCTCCATCAGCACTGTCCCTCCTCCCCAAACCTCCTCAACACCTCCTTCTCCATCAGCACTGACCCTCCGCCTCCTTCTCCATCAGCACTGTCCCTCCACCCCAAACCTCCTCAACACCTCTTTCTCCATCAGCACTGTCCCTCCACCCCAAACCTCCTCACCATCTCTTTCTCCATCAGCACTGTCCCTCCACCCCAAACCTCCTCACCATCTCTTTCTCCATCAGCATTTTCCCTCCACCCCAAACCTTCTCAACACCTCTTTCTCCATCAGCACTGTCCCTCCACCCCAAACCTCCTCAACACCTCTTCAAATCTGTTACAGCCGCCCTCCACCCCAAACTCAATCACTCCTGTGTAATCTGTGCCTTACGGGCAGCATGGACTCGTTTCATTAGCAAGGCTCTGCACGTTCACTCCACTGTGTTATTAAAGCTGTTTATGGTTGTCTTCATTATTTTGTGCCTTTGTGTCATTTGTCTTTGTATTCCTGAATTAAAAACCATTTTCATGTGTTGAGGTGTGAGTGCTGTAGTTCTTGGGCCTACTTGTACTGTTTCTTTCCTCTCATTATTGTGTCTGTGTCTAACTGGGGTCAGCTGGTCCCAGACAGCTGCAGTGTGTGTGTCTATAACTGGGGTCCCCATCCATCGCTGGTCCCAGACAGCTGCAGTGTGTGTCTATAACTGGGGTCCCCATCCATCGCTAGTCCCAGACAGCTGCAGTGTGTGTGTCTATAACTGGGGTCCCCATCCATCGCTGGTCCCAGACAGCTGCAGTGTGTGTCTATAACTGGGGTCCCCATCCATCGCTGGTCCCAGACAGCTGCAGTGTGTGTGTCTATAACTGGGGTCCCCATCCATCGCTGGTCCCAGACAGCTGCAGTGTGTGTCTATAACTGGGGTCCCCATCCATCGCTGGTCCCAGACAGCTGCAGTGTGTGTCTATAACTGGGGTCCCCATCCATCGCTGGTCCCAGACAGCTGCAGTGTGTGTCTATAACTGGGGTCCCCATCCATCGCTAGTCCCAGACAGCTGCAGTGTGTGTCTGTAACTGGGGTCTCCATCCATCGCTGGTCCCACACAGCTGCAGTGTGTGTCTATAACGGGTCCCCATCGCTGGTGCCAGACAGCTGCAGTGTGTGTCTGTAACTGGGGTCCCCATTGCTGATCCCAGACAGCTGCAGTGTGTGTGTCTATAACTGGGGTCCCCATCCATCGCTGGTCCCAGACAGCTGCAGTGTGTGTCTATAACTGGGGTCCCCATCCATCGCTGGTCCCAGACAGCTGCAGTGTGTGTGTCTATAACTGGGGTCCCCATCCATCGCTGGTCCCAGACAGCTGCAGTGTGTGTCTATAACTGGGCTCCCCATCCATCGCTGGTCCCAGACAGCTGCAGTGTGTGTCTATAACTGGGGTCCCCATCCATCGCTGGTCCCAGACAGCTGCAGTGTGTGTCTATAACTGGGGTCCCCATCCATCGCTAGTCCCAGACAGCTGCCGTGTGTGTCTGTAACTGGGGTCTCCATCCATCGCTGGTCCCACACAGCTGCAGTGTGTGTCTATAACGGGTCCCCATCGCTGGTGCCAGACAGCTGCAGTGTGTGTCTGTAACTGGGGTCCCCATTGCTGATCCCAGACAGCTCCAGTATCTGTGTCTATAACTGCCCCTTAGGCATTTTATATTGTGTTATGGTTGAAACAACGACATGACATTGATTTTGCGTTCCATTATGGTTGGAAATGAAAGTTTCCTAAACATTATAATAAGATGGTTGCGGCTACGTGAGAAATAACACTCACAATGTTACATAGACGTCGTCAATACATTGTTTCTTGAGCCACGTTACCAGTCATATGTTTCACCGTTAATAATACAATGTATAGCCAACAGTGCCTGTTCAAAATCAATAAAAAATGACATTGTTTGTGACAGGCTCAAGAATAGCCAACACACATCGTGGAGTACTTGCTTTTATTTATTGAACATTTTTTTAATTGAAGGGCTTGCCGAGATTTGAACTTTGATAGGCTATAGGCTATTAGTTTTATATTAACACTAGCAGTACCGCTGCGCCACCATGACTGTGGAAAGACACGCTGGCTGCTGTATACCCTTTCTTTAAAGTTATGGTCTGATTATCGTCTGGTAATAGCTGCACCTACGACGTGTCATTTTTGGCAAGCGCCGTAATATTGCATTGTTAAGTTGGTGATCTGAGCGTAAAGACAGCTGCATCTAAACCAAACAGGTCATTTCTAATAAAAGTGCATGCTGATACAATTTCTAGCTGTTTCAGCCAATTCCATCAATGGGAAAGCATTCACTTTCATAGTTTGATGGTATCTAGTGAATATGTAATTTAGGATTCAGACAGACATTAAAATCTCCACAAATTAGTATACATTTGGTTTCAGATGCCATAATGTTGAAAATATTTTGGTAAAAACTAAAATCAGTTAGGCATGAACATTAAATGGGGTCGCCTCTATTTGCCCTCTTATCAAAATAAACCTTCCCTTTTTGTCTTTAATTTCTGAGGCATGTTCATAGTTTATTATATTAGAGATTAATATAGCCCCTCCTCTTCTGCGACCAGAATTATGTGCTGAGGAAAAAACAAACTTGAAGCCCATCCTATTCAGTTTATTATGTTCTGCTTCTACAATATAAAAAAGAAAGTGCTAGTAATATAAAAGTACATGTATGTACTTGTATTAGAGTGCGGATCGGGCCGCATATTTCTGTCCGAACCCGACCGAGTCCGAGATAGTAGTAACCGAGCCCGACCCGAACCCGACAGGAATTCTGCTTTTTATGTCCGAACCAGACCTGAGCCCGACGCAGTTAATGTAAGGCACTGAAGCGCTGACATAGTGTTTCCCTGTCACGCAGTTGTTGTTACCATGGTTACAGCTTCCCTGTTTAGTGGACACTGGGCACCTAAATGACCGTCAAAAAATAAAATAATATATTTATAATAAGGTTGGTTTACACTGAAACATCAATTATTGGACAAAGCTCAGTGTGCCACTTCTCTTTTTTTGGACGTACTCTTGCTGCAACCTGCACCTCTATTGGAGAGACACGTGTACGTTGAACTATTTTTCTGTTGGTAATCATACTTTTACTTGAATACAGTTTTTTGGTACTCTACCCGCCTCTGCTGGCCATTGTGAAAGTTCCTTTGCACATTGTTTAATTGCATTTGGAGGTTGTTTCTGGACTTGTGAAAGTAGCTTTTTGTTCTCAGTTGCCGATTAAAGCCGTGTCTTTTATTTTCGGTAATGATTTAGCTGGAGAAAATGTGTTTTCTCTGCCTGAAGTTACGAATGAGCCTAGCATGAATGACAGTACTGATAACGTGGCATGATAATTTCTCTCTGTTTTCACTGCGTGTGTAGTGACACACACAATATTCGGTATAATTTTTTTTTTATTTCACACTATATTTTCACCAAAAACAACTTGAAGCACCATGTGAAGTAGGCTAACCCATTCTAATTAGTAGTTCAAAAGTAAAATGTTCGCTAGTTGTTCGGCCGCCGTGACCGAGCCCGACCATCATTTTAAAAGTTTAGTCCGAGCCCGGCCCGACCCGTCGGGCCCCGTCGGGTTCGGGTCGGGTATCCACCCGATACATACTCTAACTTGTATGTAGCTCCTCTTGTCTCTTGTCTCATATTTAGTCCGCCTCCTGTTGTTGTTTCAAATCTGATCCTAGGGAGGTGAGCGTCTGAAAGACTGGAGCCTCTCCCTGTAGCTTGGAGCCGTGTGCTGTTTGCCACGTCCAGTTTTCCCTGTCGCTGTCTGCCAGGTTAGTCGTTGTATCCGCTCCCTCAGTGATCCAGGTGGGTTGATCATCGCAGCCTGGTACTTTCGTCGCTTCCTCCGCAGAGTTGTATACTTTCATTCTGTCTTCATAAATCACTCGCAGCCTCGCGGGAAACTGTTCTAAAAGGAATGTTGTTAGAATGTCGCCTCAGAGTACTTCTTGCATTTCATTAACACTTCTGGGGCATAAACATAGTCGATGTTTATTCTGTTACCTTGCAGGTTTAGCCCAAGTTAGCCTCACAATTTCCTCTTTCACTCTGAAGCTGGCAAACCGAACTAAGATAGATCGGGGCTTAGCCGCTCTGTGAGCCCTCTCAATTTGCAGATTGGTAGAGGCATCGAAATCGAAATGCGACTTCAGAAAGTTCTCCAAGAATGTTGGCATAGTGGTGCCTTCCAAGCCTTCTGGTACTCCGTAAACTCTGATATTCTTGCGTCTGGCTCGCCTTTTCTGGTCAATTAGCTTAGCACTAAATGCTTCTTGCACCTGGAGCATTTCAGTAATCACCTCCTCCATAGTCTGGATACGTGTCTCTGCCCCTTCAATGCGTGTTTCAGCTTCACCGAGTCTCTTGTCGAATTTATTTATTTATTCCTTTATGTTGTTCAATTGATGTTGATTGGCTTCTCTAAAACTTCTGAGTTTCCCAAAAATTGTCTCGAGGCTTACCCTGGCTTGCTGTGAATCTGCCCCACCATTGATGTTGGCGCCAGGTGAGCTTGGTTGATGTTTGCTCTGTCATTTTCCTCTCGTTCAGGTCTCATTAACCCCTTTCTTTCAATGCCTAACAAATAAAGCTTGTTAATCAATTTTGGGGCTTCTGTCAAATGGTCATCGAGAGAGCGTGTTCTATACTGTCATTTGGTTGCTCGGCCAAACCGGAAGTTGCTTCCTTTGTGTTTAAACCTTATTTTTTCTGCCTGACAAATGTTGTATTTTTTCTGGTACTGTGCAAATTTACGTGCAGTAAATCTTTTGGTGGTAGCAAGTACCGGACCATGTCTGACCTCTGTTTAGGCAAAGTATAATTTAAACATTTAACAATTTATTTTGTTCAATTTCTTCGCCTTTGCAATAAAAATACATTATTTAATTCTTACATGTGAAAAGCATAACGTGGACATAGTTTTTGTCGGAAAACAAAACTTTACGGTAGGGATTTGGCAGGGCTCGAACACGAGTCTACACAAGCCCTCAATGATGCTGGTCCCCGGCAGCTGCAGTGTGTGTCTATAACTGGGGTCCCCATTGCTGGTCCCAGACAGCTGCAGTGTGTGTCTATAACTGGGGTCCCCATTGTTGTTCCCAGACAGCTGCAGTGTGTGTCTATAACTGGGGTCTTCATTTCTGTTCCCAGACAGCTGCAGTGTGTGTCTATAACTGGGGTCCCCATTGCTGGTCCTCGACAGCTGCAGTGTGTGTCTATAACTGGGGTCCCCATTGCTGTTCCCAGACAGCTGCAGTGTGTGTCTATAACTGGGGTCCCCATTGCTGTTCCCAGACAGCACAGCTGCAGTGTGTGTCTATAACTGGGGTCCCCATTGCTGATTCTAGACAGCTGCAGTGTGTGTCTATAACTGGGGTCCCCATTGCTGGTCCCAGACAGCTGCAGTGTGTGTCTATAACTGGGGTCCCCATTGCTGTTCCCAGACAGCTGCACAATATCTTACTTGTTTGTTTTTATTGTTACTCAGGACTGATCCTGTGTAATCACTTGCATTTAATCATTAATCCACAAGTTACAGATTAATACTCACTTTTTTCAAATGTATAAACAGGATAGCAATACAATTTCTTCTTGTGTAAAGTGTGTTGTTTCTGAAGAAAAATGCTTTGGCATGCCGTGCCTGTTCTGTATAGACATTCACTTCTGCCCTTTAAATAGTCACACCACTGCTTGGTTAAAATATAAATAAGTTACTTATACAAGAAATATGCTTTAGTTTTTAATGCATGTGGATATGACCAATATGAAGTCCTGTTGAGGGCAGTGTAAGAACTTGCTCTCAGCATAAAACATTCATTTAAAATCTCAACTGAATTGATTGCCAGATGCATCGAAACTCTTATACCAACCACTTGTCATGGACATGATGTAATTTCTCCCTATAAATGGAGGCGTTTCAATGCAAAAGCCCTCAAACCCCTTCTTCCCCCGAAAGGGTTCCAAGTGACCATGACCTCTAATGGTCATCCAGAACTCATAAAACCGTGGTTACAGTCATAACCTTTGTTTTATTTAGTTTCTATGAGCATTAAGGTCGTCAATTTATGGATGACTTATACCTATCACGTCACAAGGGACAGGCATACCGTTTAAATGGATGGCCGAGCCGACCATTGACACAGGCACCATGTTGATGTGATAAAATCTTGAAAATGTGCAGGGGGAGGCCAAAGTCGCCGCCGCACAGATATCATGAAGTGGTACACCTTTCTGTGCTGCCCATGACATAGCCACACTCCTAGTTAGCCTACACTGGACAGTCGTAGGTAAAGGACTAGCACTAGCCTCCTAGGCTCTGAGCCGAGAGAAGTTTTTCTTTAGACTTGCCGTGGTAGACAAAGAGTTGTCCTGTACGTCTGATGGAAGCTAAATCAAGCTAAATCGGTTGGTTAATATGAAACACTGAAAGAATTTTGGGTAGATAAGATGGGTTGGGCCACAAAGTGACGCCAGAGTCATGCGGCCGTCACCTCATACACTCCACGATGATGGAGAGAGCGCAGAGCTCACCAACATGCCTTGCTGACGCCATTGCTAGTAGAAATACCATCTTAAAAGAAAGCCACTTAAGCCTGGTCATATCAACAGGCTTGTAGGGCTGACCCGTAAGTGCTCGCAAAATCAAAAGGGGATCCCACCAGGGACCTCCCACCTGGGAAGCGCCCAGTTCAAGAAACGTTGGGTCACTCTCAAAGACTGGTGGGATCTTACTCCGCCTTGGTGGTTTATGTGATAAACTGTTGAGATGTTGTCTGACCTCACCATCACATGTTTTCCCCAGAGCACGGGCAAGAAGTGCCAAAGTGCAAGATAAACTGCTGGAAGTTCGAGAACATTGATGTGGTCCAACTGATGTACTCACAACCACAATCCCAGAGCTGGTTGGTATTGACAAACAGCTCTCAAACCAGTGAGTGAAGCATCCGTCGCACTCGCCACCACCGCCATGCCATGGTTGCTATGGGTGGAGTAGCTGGCAAAACCAACACGTTACCCTGATTCGAGCGTGACAGTCCCACGTGGGGTGCATCACCATGGCGTTAAACCACATTTGAATTGGTATGCCCGACCTCAAAATGCAAAGCGGAAGAAACGACGATGCTCCACACAGATATCCACAGCTGTGAAACAATCTCCCGTTTCCACGGTGTGCAGGACTCCCGATATCCGGAGCATCCTCAAAGTGTATCGCCATAGGTACAAATTCAAGCACCTCAGGTCCCAGACTGGTCAGAGGAGGAAATCTTTTTTCGGTATCAGAAAATACATTGAATAAAAGCCACTGAGCTGTTCACAGGGAGGCACCGCTCACACGGCACCATTCTCCAGAAGGCCTGTAATTTACAGTCTCAGCATCCCTGACTGGATGGGATGGATCCAGGACGTGTGTATACCTGACCCCGGTAAATGTTTGCGACCGACAGTGGAACTGGAGGCGGTAACCCTTCTGCTGTCCCCTAGCTGGACAGCCAGGTGGGCCCATGGGGTTGTGTTCTGAATCAAATGCCGCTGCGTAGGTGGCCGGATGACGAGGGGCTCCCTGGTTCTTAAACAAGGGCTGTGCGTGATTATAAGCCAGTAATAGTAGTGTGTTGAAAGGGGGGGCATCTGCCACTCCCTGTATTTCAAGGCCTCCACAAAGCGCTCCACTGTCTGGCTGCCTCTGTAAAATGGCCTCTGGAATTATTTTTTTTGTGGCGTCAGGGAGAGGTGACTAACGCCGTGAGCAAGGACATCACACGACCAAACTCATTTGTCATGAACGCAAACACCTGAAGAGATGTGTCACTGATCGAGGTGTCCACCCCTGAATCAAGCAACATTTGTGACTGTGCAAGCATCAACCAGGAAAGAAAATTCCCAATCCGCGCCACCCTGGCAGCCGTGTTATATGACCTACAGAGCAGATCATCAGTTGCTCTGCACTGTGGTCTAGGGCATCTGCCCAAACGGCCTTCTCTGGAGATACCACAAGCGCCGCGATGGCGGGCTCAACAGAGGGCATATGGTCAAGCCCATAGACCTCAGCGTCCGACATGGATGTGAACATCCCACAATCTGCAAGCACCCGCTGTGAGCCAGGGCGTGCCCAGCACTTACTTAGTTCAGCCAAAAAAATCAGTAGATGCCGGCATGGTAATGAAACCTAGTTGTCTCCTTTGGAACAGTCTGGGGCACATCGCAGTTCATGCGTGCTAAGGCCGAATGAAGAATCGTTCTTAGAGAGGTCGAGTAGTTCGCTGAATCTTCAGAGGACCCTGAACCTTCCACCAAACCCCTCTCAGATTGACCAAACATGCAGGGCCGATTCTGAATAAGTAAGTAAGTAAGTAAAATTTATTTATAGAGCACCCTTCCCAGCACGAATGCACAGAGTGCTTTACAGTAAAAACAACATACATAAAAGTGCATTACAAAAAACACGACAGACAGAGAATAACAGAACATAACATACAAGACAGAATAAAATACGGTGCAAAAGTAGCATAGGTAAAAGAATATGGGGGTCCTGCCAACAGGGGGTGTCCACCAGAGCGCCTAGTGCTCGAAGGCTATTTTAAAAAGGTGCGTTTTTAGCTGTGCCTTAAAACTAATTGCTGTAGGGTGTTGGAAGCCGCTGTGGAAAGTGCTAAAAATCCCCTCAAGCTCAGATCTATGGTCAGATCCTCCTCAGCTGGAGGCCCCTCAGGGGGACCATGCTGGGGAGCTGTTCAACTTTAGTACGGGTTTCCAGCCTAGCAGCCACCTGCTGAAACTGCAGTGTGACTTCTGCTGAGAGGTTATTGTCCCTGCCAGCCTTGCCGTTTTTATGTGACGGGATATGTGATCAGTGGTGGTAACACCCTTGTGTTTAGGGGCAACCCCTACCAGACTCCTTCCAGATTGGATGTGTTTATGACACAAAAATGCATCCAATCTGGCCTGCTTGGTCTCAAAAACATGCCCACGCAACATGGGCAGTGGTCTGAGAACATATCCTGCAGGGGCCCTATACGAAGGCACTGGCAGCACCTGGTGTGCCCATCAGCCTTTAGCTTCTCCATGATTATTGGCAGATGATTTTGGCACTGTTACCAATGCAACTCAATAATGACCATAATATCTCATGACCGTTACCGCGGTGCTAACATACATGTCATTATCGTTCCTGCTGGAATACCATAAAGCCCATCCCCATTCCCGCTGTCACCGCGGGAATGTTTTTAATTTTGTCCCCAAACCCACGGATTACCGCAAAATTCTGCGGTATTACCGCTGTCCCCATTCCCGTGCAGCTCTCTAGCGCACACGCTCACAGATTGTGAAAAAAATCTCACTGGGGTGCGACCAGACCCCGAGCAGATTCAGCATCAACAAACACTGCTTGCATCACTTAAATCAATCAACGGAGCGCACACGCTCACAGATTGGGAGAAATCTCACTAGGGTGAGACCACACCCAGGTAGATTCATAATCAGCAAACACTTCTTGCAGCACTTGCACACACTCACAGATTGGCTAATTCTCACTGTGGCAATACTTCTCAAGTAAAAATAACCAAAAAAAGAATGCAAACATTCCTAAGATGTAGTATAAATGCGGTAGCACTGAGTGCCCAACCGCACTATATGCTATACGAAAACAATTAGCCAAGTTTAGCGTTAACAATAACAAACGAAAAAACAATACCCAGTATTTTAGTAGCAATGCTACCTGCAGTTTACCGCATGCGAGTGCTATCACAGTTTTTGGAGGATGGCCAAAACCATAGCCCTGACCGTAGTCACAAGGCGCGGGGGAAAGCACAATATTCAAACAAGTTTGTTCACGTCTCCACTCTAGCATCGGCGAGAAGAAGAAGAGGACGTCCGCATTGACGCGCCTCCATTTAAAGGGAGGAGGTCACGCGGAGGTCATATCCATGACAAATGGTTGGTATATGAGTCTCGATGCATCTGGCAACAAGAAAGTCATTCGTAAGTTGACGACCCGAATGGAATGAAAATAATTAAATAAAAGAATATGCTGTGTCTGTTCTTCAGTAAATCATATGTTTGTGTACATTGTGTAATGTGTAATGTATGTATGTCTGTTATTTGGTAACCAGTCAGTCTGGTTATTTTTCATATTTATTGAGTGTCTCAGTGATATTTGGAATAGGCAAATTTATACCTCCTCATATACTTGAACCAAAAATAATTTTTTTGATCCTTTTTCAGTTTCAAACCTCTCATTCATTTGCATCATGCACTGTAACAGTCTTTGTCCATATTACACCAACGCCTCTCCAACAGAAAACATACTAGGACAGCTCATCTCAGTATAGCTTGGGTGCAATGTCAGAGCCTGTGAAGTGAGCTAACCACCCATTACAATACAATCACTTCATAATCAGATTTACAGCAGTCGAGACCGGAAACTATGCGGCCACTACAGTGCTGGAGAAACAATGAGTTGGGAATGTGGCTTTTGTCACCGTCAGTACCAACCCTTGGTTAAATACTCGAGTGTTGAGTTACTTCTGTTGGAAGTAGTCCTGGTATAAGCAGACTAATCCAGTGTGGGCTGTACTTCGTTATTATTTCTGTTGGATGTAGTCCTGGTATAAGCAGACTAATCCAGTGTGGGCTGTACTTTGATATTATTTTTGTTGGATGTAGTCCTGGTATAAGCAGACAAATCCAGTGTGGGCTGTAGCCTACTGCGGTATTATTACGGTTGTAAGTAGTCTTGGTATAAGCAAACTAATCCATTGTGGGCTGTACTGAGGTATTATTTCTGTTGGAAGTAGTCCTGGTATAAGCAGACTAATCCAATGTGGGCCGTACTGAGGTATTATTTCTGTTGGAAGTAGTCCTGGTATAAGCAGACTAATCCAATGTGGGCTGTACTGCGGTATTATTTCTGTTGGAAGTAGTCCTGGTATAAGCAGACTAATCCAGTGTGGGTTGTACTTCGGTATGATTTCTGTTGGATGTAGTCCTGGTATAAGCAGACAAATCCAGTGTGGGCTGTAGCCTACTGCGGTATTATTACGGTTGTAAGTAGTCTTGGTATAAGCAAACTAATCCATTGTGGGCTGTACTGCGGTATTATTTCTGTTGGAAGTAGTCCTGGTATAAGCAGACTAATCCAGTGTGGGCCAAACTGTGGTATTATTTATGTTGGAAGTAGTCCTGGTATAAGCAAACAAATCCAGTGTGGGCTGTACTTTGGTATTATTTTTGTTGGATGTAGTCCTGGTATAAGCAGACAAATCCAGTGTGGGCTGTAGCCTACTGCGGTATTATTACGGTTGTAAGTAGTCTTGGTATAAGCAAACTAATCCATTGTGGGCTGTACTGAGGTATTATTTCTGTTGGAAGTAGTCCTGGTATAAGCAGACTAATCCAATGTGGGCCGTACTGAGGTATTATTTCTGTTGGAAGTAGTCCTGGTATAAGCAGACTAATCCAATGTGGGCTGTACTGCGGTATTATTTCTGTTGGAAGTAGTCCTGGTATAAGCAGACTAATCCAGTGTGGGTTGTACTTCGGTATGATTTCTGTTGGATGTAGTCCTGGTATAAGCAGACTAATCCAGTGTGGGCTGTACTTCGGTATTATTTCTGTTGGATGTAGTCCTGGTATAAGCAGACTAATCCAGTGTGGGCTGTACTTCGGTATTATTTTTGTTGGATGTAGTCCTGGTATAAGCAAACTAATCCATTGTGGGCTGTACTGAGGTATTATTTCTGTTGGAAGTAGTCCTTGTATAAGCAGACCAATCCAATGTGGGCCGTACTGAGGTATTATTTCTGTTGGAAGTAGTCCTGGTATAAGCAGACTAATCCAGTGTGGGCCAAACTGTGGTATTATTTCTGTTGGAAGTAGGCCTGGTATAAGCAGACTAATCCAGTGTGCTGTACTTTGGTATTATTTCTGTTGGAAGTAGTCCTGGTATAAGCAGACTAATCCAATGTGAGCTGTACTGAGGTATTATATCTGTTGGAAGTAGTACTGGTATAAGCAGACTAATCCATTGTGAGTTGTACTGAGGTATTATTTCGGTTGGAAGTAGTCCTGGTATAAGCAGACTAATCCAGTGTGCTGTACTTCGTTATTATTTCTGTTGGATGTAGTCCTGGTATAAGCAGACAAATCCAGTGTGGGCTGTACTGAGGTATCATTGCTGTTGGAAGTAGTCCTGGTATAAACAGACTAATCCAGTGTGGGCTGTACTTCATTATTATTTCTGTTGGATGTAGTCCAGGTATAAGCAGACTAATCCAGTGTGGGCCAAACTGGTATTATTTCTGTTGGAAGTAGTCCTGGTATAAGCAAACGAATCCATTGTGGGCTGTACTTCGGTATTATTTCTGTTGGAAGTAGTACTGGTATAAGCAGACTAATCCAGTGTGGGTTGTACTGAGGTATTATTTCTGTTGGAATTAGTCCTGGTATAAGCAAACTAATCCATTGTGGGCTGTACTGAGGTATTATTTCTGTTGGAAGTAGTCCTGGTATAAGCAGACTAATCCAGTGTGAGTTGTACTGAGGTATTATTTCGGTTGGAAGTAGTCCTGGTATAAGCAGACTAATCCAGTGTGAGTTGTACTGAGGTATTATTTCGGTTGGAAGTAGTCCTGGTATAAGCAGACTAATCCAGTGTGGGCTGTACTGAGGTATTATTTCTGTTGGAATTAGTCCTGGTATAAGCAAACTAATCCATTGTGGGCTGTACTGAGGTATTATTTCTGTTGTAAGTAGTCCTGGTATAAGCAGACTAATCCAGTGTGAGTTGTACTGAGGTATTATTTAGGTTGGAAGTAGTCCTGGTATAAGCAGACTAATCCAGTGTGAGTTGTACTGAGGTATTATTTCGGTTGGAAGTAGTCCTGGTATAAGCAGACTAATCCAGTGTGGGCTGTACTGAGGTATTATATCTGTTGGAAGTAGTCCTGGTATAAGCAGACTAATCCAGTGTGGGCTGTACTTCGGTATTATTTTTGTTGGATGTAGTCCTGGTATAAGCAGACAAATCCAGTGTGGGCTGTACTGAGGTATTATTGCTGTTGGATGTAGTCCTGGTATAAGCACACTAATCCAGTGTAGGATGTACTGGGGTATTATTACGGTTGGAAGTAGTCCTGGTATAAGCAGACTAATCCAATGTGGGCCGTACTGAGGTATTATTTCTGTTGGAAGTAGTCCTGGTATAAACAGACTAATCCAGTGTGAGTTGTACTGAGGTATTATTTCGGTTGGAAGTAGTCCTGGTATAAGCAGACTAATCCAGTGTGGGCTGTACTGAGGTATTATATCTGTTGGAAGTAGTCCTGGTATAAGCAGACTAATCCAGTGTGGGCTGTACTTCGGTATTATTTTTGTTGGATGTAGTCCTGGTATAAGCAGACAAATCCAGTGTGGGCTGTACTGAGGTATTATTGCTGTTGGATGTAGTCCTGGTATAAGCACACTAATCCAGTGTAGGATGTACTGGGGTATTATTACGGTTGGAAGTAGTCCTGGTATAAGCAGACTAATCCAATGTGGGCCGTACTGAGGTATTATTTCTGTTGGAAGTAGTCCTGGTATAAACAGACTAATCCAGTGTGGGCTGTACTGTGTTATTATTTCTGTTGGAAGTAGTCCTGGTATAAGCAGACTAATCCAGTGTGGCCTGTACTGTGGTATTATTTCTGTTGGAAGTAGTCCTGGTATAAGCAGACTAAACAATCTCACAATCTGATTAGTTCTAGCAAGTTTTCCATGCATTATTATAAGGCAGTGGTTGAATTTGCTTGAATTAGCACTTCCAATTGGAGTCTCACCTCCAATTAGAGTCACACGTCCAATTAGAGTTCCACCTACAATTAGAGTGATTAGGTTAATCTGATCAGGCACATTGAACTGTAAGGTTAACCTGGTCAGGCTCATAGTACCATAAAGTTAATCTGGTCAGGCTCATAGTCCTGTAAGGTTAACCTGGTCAGGCTCATAGTACTGTAAAATTAATCTGATCATGCTCATAGTACCATAAAGTTAATCTGGTCAGGCTCATAGTACTGTAAGGTTAACCTAGTCAGGCTCATAGTACTGTAAGGTTAATCTGATCAGGCACATTGTACTGTAAGGTTAACCTGGTCAGGCTCATAGTACCATAAAGTTAATCTGGTCAGGCTCATAGTACTGTAAGGTTAACCTGGTCAGGCTGATAGTACTGTAAAATTAATCTGATCAGGCTCATAGTACCATAAAGTTAATCTGGTCAGGCTCATAGTACTGTAAGGTTAACCTAGTCAGGCTCATAGTACTGTAAGGTTAACCTAGTCAGGCTCATAATACTGTAAAGTTAACCTGGTCAGGCTCGTAGTACTGTAAAGTTAATCTGGTCAGGCTCATAGTACCATAAAGTTAATCTGGTCAGGCTCATAGGACTGTAAGGTTAACCTGGTCAGGCTCATAGTACTGTAAGGTTAACCTGGTCAGGCTCATAGTACTGTAAGGTTAACCTGGTCAGGCTCATAGTACTTTAAGGTTAACCTAGTCAGGCTCATAGTACTCTAAGGTTAACCTGGTCAGGCTCATAGTACTGTAAGGTTAACCTGGTCAGGCTCATAGTACTGTAAGGTTAGCCTGGTCAGGCTCATCGTACTGTAAGGTTAACCTGATCAGGCTCATAGTACTGTTAGGTTAAACCGGTCAGGCTCATAGTACCATGAAATTACTCTGGTCAGGTTTATAGTACTGTAAGGTTAACTTGTTCAGGTTTATAGTACTGTAAGGTTAACCTGGTCAGGCTCATAGTACCATAAAATTACTCTGGTCAGGCTCATGGTACTGTAAGGTTAACCTGATCAGGCTCATAGTATTGTAAAGTTAACCTGATCAGGCTCATAGTAATATAAAGTTAACCTGATCAGGCTTATACTACTGTAAAGTTAACCTGATCAGGCTTATACTACTGTAAAGTTAACCTGATCAGGCTCATAGTACTGTAAGGTTAACCTGGTCAGGCTCATAATACCAGAAGGTTAACCTGGTCAGGCTCATAATACCAGAAGGTTAACTTGGTCAGGCTCGTAATACTGTAAGGTTAATCTGATCAGGTTCATAGTACTGTAAGGTTAACTATTGTAAGGCCAGACTCATTATACCTTATGCTAGGAGCCTGCCAAGTGAAACGATAACAATCCCTCTCCACCTCAGCTGATGTGTGGTGATCATTTTGATACAAAATGGCTGACATGTATCACCCAGGTGATGCTGCACATTGAGCTTCCCCTCTTCACTGTATGCTTGGAGATCCTGATATGGAAATTGCTATATAAATGCCATCCATCAATTATGCTATCAGCCAGTAAAAATGATTAGCACTGGTTGTAATTAATGAACAGACTACCTCATGAGAAGGGACCACCATATACTTATTTTAACCAATCAAGAGACATCATACTCTGTGGCAAGGCATTTTGATTCAGATCCAAAAGTGGCACATAGCAAATAATAACTCCACCCATTTTGCCGTTCATGAAACCTCACTCCCAATACAAGGCAGAACAAATTCAAAATGAAAAAAAAATTCCATGCATTGCACTGACCTAACTGCCCACCTGGAGAAAATAATCAACCATGGGGGTGTAATAAAGCATAATAAGAAGTTATAACCCATGTGAAAAAATAGGATACATTGGCATACTTGAAGTGTAACTATATACTCTTTAATTAGGCTTGAAGTATACTGAAATATACCTTAGTATACCTTTTTAACATGGGAAGCTAAGTAATAAGGCCTGCCAACAGATCTGAAGAAAAGATGCCAAGAGGCAAATGAAAATGAAGGTAAATTGTTCCATACCGTAGACAACTGGCATTCATTTTTCCCCTTGGAAAGCCATGTGTTCATTCATCGTCAGAACTTCACTGTGTGATCAACTGCTTTAATCAATAGATTAACTCTCTCGCCTGGTTTCTTGGGTCTGAATCCATTGCTGATTTTAAGACAAAAGCATGAAGCAGCAGACTCTGTGGCTTTCTGAGAGGAATGCATTGCGCAGCCATAGACGATGACGTGCAGATTTCACACACAGACATACACGGGTGGGGTGCCACCTGAGGAGAAGCTGCTGGTATCACTCACACCTGGCAAAGCAGGTGATGGGAGCGGGCGCCATAGAAACGACTGAGCTGACAAGGTTTAATGTGTCAGCTGGACAAGCAAAGCCTTCACGTGACCTATCCTCTCTTCATCCCATGTTCTATTTCTATCTTCTCACTGGAATAGTCAACGGCACAACTTCAGGTTGCATCAGTTTCATAAAAAAATTCAGTTTCACAGATTTTTTTAAAATTGTGATTTCCATAACCACCTTGTTTTTGGCCATACAGTATATCCCAGGATACCATTTGCATATGAATATAAATGAATATAAATTGTGCCTTTGACCCAGTTTGTGTGGTTTGTCAATCACACGGCCTTCCGTGATTTACCACCATTCTATGACTGCTACAGAAGTGCGATCTTTTAGTCTGTCCTTAAATAACCACGACAACAGGCATGCCTCGCCCAATGTGCCAATGATGCATGCCTTTCTCTGAGCTCCCTGTTTATTCCTTTCATCCATTCCCTGTGTCATCCTGTCCTCAGTGTAGTGACTCCTTCTTCTTTGTGGCCTGGAAGGTTCTAGAGAACTACAACAAGGGGAAGACTGCCTTGCTGTCAGCTGCTAAGATTATGGTGAGCCCCACGGAGGTAGACCTGACCCCAGACTCCTTCCTCCTGGTACCCCCAAACCCCCACCTCCGCAGGAACAGTAGTGTCCGGTAGGTACCCGAAGGGGGGCTACAGGTTCTTATGGGGTTTTTTTTTGGGGGGGGGGGGGGATTTGACTTGTTTTCTCAAATAAATGATATGCAATTTTTGTGCAATATGTGCACATTGACTGTTGGCGGTTTTTGGCCAGGTAGCAGATTTTCTCATGGAATAAACTTATAATGTCATTGTATTAACAGTAAAACATAATCTGATTAAATACTGAATAGTTTTTAAATTTTTAAATATACTCTCATGTTCCCCTGTCGATGTTCCATTGAACCAATTTATTCAATCCTTTTTCTAGATGTGTATGTATTATATAAAAACCAAGCCAAGGACATGTGCCTGAATGTTTTTGTCTGTATGAATGTTCAGGCATCTATCTAATTAATTGTATTTTTTAAAACAGTAATTTTGATTAGATCACACACTGCATCTCTCTCTCTCTCTCTCTCTCTCTCTCTCTCTCTCTCTCTTTAATTTCCATCCATCTCCAGAACAGTTATAATGTATTATAGCATTGAGCACCCCTGTCCACACAGGTGTACTTATAATGTATGATAGCATTGAGCACCCAAGTCCACACAGGTGTAGTTATAATGTATTATAGCAATGAGCACCCCTGTCCACACAGGTGTAGTTATAATGTATTATAGCATTGAGCACCCCTGTCACTGTCCTGGCATAAACCAATCACTTAACAGGTGTGGCTCCACACAGTGTTTTGTTTGTTGAGTTGAAGATGCACTATGCACTATGAATTACACGATGAATACATGCACTATGAATTACTCTAACTATGAATAAATGGACTATGAATTACTCAAACTATGAATAAATGGACTATGAATTACTCTAACTATGAATAAATGCACCATGAATTACTCTAGCTATGAATAAATTCACTATGAATTACTCAAATAAGGGGAATATGAATGACTCTAACTATTAATAAATGCACAATTAATTTTTCTAACTATGAATAAATGCACTATGAATTACCCTAACTATGAATAAATGCACCATAAATTACTCAAACTATGAATAAATGCACTATAAATGACTCTAACCATAAAAAATGCTAAATTGATTTTTCTAACTATGAATAAATGCACTATGAATTTCTCTAACTATGAATAAATTGACTATGAATTACTCTAATTATGAATAAATTGACTATGAATTTCTCTAACTATGAATAAATTGACGATGAATTAACCTAGCTATGAATAAATGCACTATGAATTACCCTAACTATGAATAAATGCACTATGAATTACCCTAACTATGAATAAATGCACTATAAATTATTCGAACCATGAATAAATGCACTATGAATTTCTCAAACTATGAATAAAATGACTATAAATTACTCTAACTATGAATGAATGGACTATGAATTACTCTAATTATGAATAAATGCACCATAAATTACTCTAACTATGAATAAATGCACTATGAATTACTCTAACTATGAATAAATGCACTATAAATTACTCGAACCATGAATAAATGCATTATGAATTTCTCAAACTATGAATAAATTGACTATGAATTTCTCTAACTATGAATGAATGGACTATGAATTACTCTAATTATGAATAAATGCACCATGAATTACTCTAGCTATGAATAAATTGACTATGAATTTCTCTAACTATGAATAAATTGACTATGAATTTTTCTAACTCTGAATAAATTCACTATGAATTACCCTAACTATGAATAAATGCACCATAAATTACTCGAACTATGAATAAATGCACTATGAATTACTCTAACTATGAATAAATGCACAATTAATTACTCTAACTATGAATAAATGCACTATGAATTACTCTAACTATGAATAAATGCACAATTAATTACTCTAACTATGAATAAATGCACTATGAATTACTCTATGAATAAATGCACAATTAATTACTCTAACTATGAATAAATGCACAATTAATTACTCTAACTATGAATAAATGCACTATGAATTACTCTAACTATGAATAAGGGGACTATGAATTACTCTATGAATAAATGCACAATTAATTACCCTAACTATGAATAAATGCACTATGAATTACTCTAACTATGAATAAATGCACAATTAATTACTCTAACTATGAATAAATGCACTATGAATTACTCTATGAATAAATGCACAATTAATTACTCTAACTATGAATAAATGCACAATTAATTACCCTAACTATGAATAAATGCATGATGAATTACTCTAACTATGAATAAATGCACTATAAATTACTCTAACTATGAATAAATGCACTATAAATTACTCTAACATAAATAAACGCAGCATTAGTAACTCTAACTATAAATAACTGCACTAGGAATTACCCTAACTATAAATAAATGCACCATAAATTACTCTAACTATGAGTAAATGCACAATTAATTACCCTAACTATAAATAAATGCACCATAAATTACTCTAACTATGAGTAAATGCACAATTAATTACCTAACTATAAATAAATGCACCATAAATTACTCTAACTATGAATAAATGCACAATTAATTGCCCCTCACGGCACTCTAGGTGGGAAAAAAATCTCAACGTGGACTTATGTACTCTTTTTGCAAACAGTACGTACAGTTTTGCAATCCGTAGCCTATGTACGGATTTGAGTGAAATCTGTTTCCCTGCTACTCTTCCTCTGTTTCCCTGCTACTCTTCCTCTGCCCTGGTCAGTGACGGTGCCAGGAACTTTTTTCTCCCTGGGCTAAGGGTAGGCTAAGGGTGGGCTAGATCAATACATGGGGGTGCTACAGTTCGTAGTGTTTACCCCAGGATGGCTTTTTCGTGCAAAGGGGGTGCTGCTGTGATCCAGTTGGATTTTGCCAGCACTGCCACACACAACCTCTACAGTAGGCCTAGGCTATACAGACTAGGCACCTCAATAAAACTCCTTTCTGCCCTGCCTTTCTCCACTGCCTGCTTATGCTGCCTGTACAAGTGGCAGAGCATCCAACAGTCAGAATTGTATAATTCTGTAAATTAAAATGGCATTATATATGTCATTTGGCTTCATCAATACGAGTGCTTAAAAATATCAGACATCAAAAAAATAAGACACCGGAAAATTATGAAAAAAGATGTGAGAAGAGAGGATAAATTATCAGTTTAAAGTTTAACGTTATGTCTAAAAAAAGATGGCTAAAATATTGTTGTTTAACCGCTGCTCTGTGATTGGGATATTTACGAGTTTCATTTTCTAACGAAGATCGCAAACTTTACTTATATACGTTCATAGGCGTGTTTCATAAAGCTGCACCATAACTTTTGCATTGGTTTCCGTATTATCAGAACAGCTTCCACTGTCACCATTCTCCCCTATCTCATTTAGCCTATACATTTACAGGGAAGAAATATGAGATCTGTTACCAGACCATTTTTGGATGCAAGCTCCTCTTATTAGCTGAAGAAGATGAAGATTGAAGATTATCATTTAGCTAATATAGGTTAGGTATAAACTTTCCAAATCTACCACTTATCTGTGCTTGACCAATCAGCCAACTCATAGTTTCATAGTTTTTTGACGGGGCGGCAAACTCTGTAGGGCTGATGTATTGTAGGCTATGGGAAACACTGGTTAGCTAATGTTAGAAATCAGTTTACATTATTTTGTCATTTGCGTCAAATTGCGTGGGCTTCCTACACACACACACACATCCACACCCGTACGTCATAGCGTAGGCTACACACGCGTAGCCAGGGTGAATATCAGAAAGGGATTTGAATTGTTGATTTACTTTTATACATTTCTTTATTATAATTTTACAAATGTTATTAAAATGTCTGAGGGGCTAAACCGGGGCTAAGCAGATTTGTGACGGGGCTATAGCCCACCCTTGCCCCGGTGTAGCGCCGTCCATGACCCTGGTCACACTGTTTTCCTCTGTTTCCCTGCTACTCTCCCTCTGTACCCATGCTACTCTTCCTCTGTACTCCTGCTACTCTTCCTCTGTACCCATGCTACTCTTCCTCTGTACCCCTGCTACTCTTCACCTGTACCCCTGCTACTCTCCCTCTGTACCCCTGCTACTCTCCCTCTGTACCCCTGCTACTCTTCCTCTGTACCCCTGCTACTCTTCCTCTGTACCCCTGCTACTCTTCCTCTGTACCCCTGCTACTCTCCCTCTGTACCCCTGATACTCTCCCTCTGTACCCCTGCTACTCTTCCTCTGTACCCCTGCTACTCTTCCTCTGTACCCCTGCTACTCTTCCTCTGTACCCCTGCTACTCTTCCTCTGCCCTGTTTCCTGATCTTCCCTCTTTGCCGTCTCCACCCCTACCTTTGCCCCTGTACGCGTGTCTGCTTTTTTTGTGAATTCCACAACCTCTATTCATTCCTCCTGTTTGCCCCTTTCTTGTCCTCCTGTTCCTCTTTTCTTCCTTTCTTCTCTCACTTCCCTGTCTCTCCTTCTGCCCTTGGATTATTATTTTCCAACATCACTTGACTTTTTCTCTTTCCTGTCACCCTTTTATGTTTATGTCATTCAATACTATTTCCGATCATACAATGCCCACATTCTCCACCCTATGGCACTCTGCATAATATCTCTCTCTCTCTCGGTCTCTCTCTCCCTTTCTCGTCTTAGTCTATCTCACCCCTCTCCCATGGGTTTTCAAGAGTTTTTCTCTCTCTGGTTCTCCTCTCCCTCCCTTCCTCCCTCCCTCTCTCTTTCTGGTTATCTCCTTCCTCCCTCTCTCTGGTTCTCCTGCTGGTCCTGTGTGCACTCTGAGCTCTCTGTCTCTGGTTCTTCTGCAGGTCCTGTGTGCACTCTGAGCTCTCTCTCTCTCTCTCTCTCTCTCTCTCTGGTTCTCCTGCAGGTTCTGTGTGCACTCTGAGCTCTCTCTCTCTCTGGTTTTCCTGCAGGTGCTGTGTGCACTCTGAGCTCTCTATCTCTGGTTCTCCTGCAGGTCATGTGTGCACTCTGAGCTCTCTCTCTCTCTGGTTTTCCTGCAGGTCCTGTGTGCACTCTGAGCTCTCTTTCTGGTTCTCCTGCAGGTCCTGTGTGCACTCTGAGCTCTCTCTCTGGTTCTCCTGATGGTTCTGTGTGCACTCTGAGCTCTCTCTCTCTCTCTGGTTCTCCTGCTGGTTCTGTGTGTACTCTGAGCTCTCGCTATGGTTCTCCTGCAGGTCCTGTGCACACTCTGAGCTCTCTCTATCTCTGCTTCTCCTGCAGGTCCTGTGTGCACTCTGAGCTCTCTTTCTGGTTCTCCTGCAGGTCCTGTGTGCACTCTGAGCTCTCTCTCTGGTTCTCCTGATGGTTCTGTGTGCACTATGAGCTCTCTCTCTCTCTGGTTTTCCTGCAGGTCCTGTGTGCACTCTGAGCTCTCTTTCTGGTTCTCCTGCAGGTCCTGTGTGCACTCTGAGCTCTCTCTCTGGTTCTCCTGATGGTTCTGTGTGCACTCTGAGCTCTCTCTCTCTCTGGTTCTCCTGCTGGTTCTGTGTGCACTCTGAGCTCTCTCTCTGGTTTTCCTGCAGGTCCTGTGTGCACTCTGAGCTCTCTTTCTGGTTCTCCTGCAGGTCCTGTGTGCACTCTGAGCTCTCTCTCTGGTTCTCCTGCTGGTTCTGTGTGCACTCTGAGCTCTCTCTCTCTCTCTCTCTGGTTCTCCTGCAGGTTCTGTGTGTACTCCGAGCTCTCTTTCTGGTTCTCCTGCAGGTCCTGTGCGCACTCTGAGCTCTCTCTCTCTCTCTGGTTCTCCTGCTGGTCCTGTGCGCACTCTGAGCTCTCTCTCTCTCTCTGGTTCTCCTGCTGGTCCTGTGCGCACTCTGAGCTCTCTCTCTCTCTCTGGTTCTCCTGCAGGTCCTGTGTGCACTCTGAGCTCTCTCTCTCTCTGGTTCTCCTGCAGGTTCTGTGTGTACTCTGAGCTCTCTCTCTGGTTCTCCTGCAGGTCCTGTGTGCACTCTGAGCTCTCTCTCTCTGGTTCTCCTGCAGGTCATGTGTGCACTCTGAGCTCTCGCTCTGGTTCTCCTGCAGGTCCTGTGCGCACTCTGAGCTCTCTTTCTGGTTCTCCTGCTGGTTCTGTGTGCACTCTGAGCTCTCTCTCTCTCTGGTTCTCCTGCAGGTCCTGTGTGCACTTTGAGCTCTCTCTCTGGTTCTCCTGCAGGTTCTATGTGTACTCTGAGCTCTCGCTCTGGTTCTCCTGCAGGTCCTGTGTGCACTCTGAGCTCTCTCTCTGGTTTTCCTGCAGGTCCTGTGTGCACTCTGAGCTCTCTTTCTGGTTCTCCTGCAGGTCCTGTGTGCACTCTGAGCTCTCTCTCTGGTTTTCCTGCAGGTCCTGTGTGCACTCTGAGCTCTCTTTCTGGTTCTCCTGCAGGTCCTGTCTGCACTCTGAGCTCTCTCTATCTCTCTGGTTCTCCTGCTGGTTCTGTGTGCACTCTGAGCTCTCTCTCTCTCTCTGGTTCTCCTGCAGGTTCTGTGTGTACTCTGAGCTCTCTCTCTGGTTATCCTGCTGATCCTGTGCGCACTCTGAGCTCTCTCTCTCTGGTTCTCCTGCAGGTCATGTGTGCACTCTGACCTCTCTCTTTCTCTCTCTGGTTCTCCTGCAGGTCCTGTGTGCACTCTGAGCTCTCTCTCTGGTTCTCCTGCAGGTCATGTGTGCACTCTGAGCTCTCTCTCTCTTTCTGGTTCTCCTGCAGGTTCTGTGTGTACTCTGAGCTCTCTCTCTGGTTATCCTGCTGATCCTGTGCGCACTCTGAGCTCTCTCTCTCTCTCTCTCTGGTTCTCCTGCAGGTCATGTGTGTACTCTGAGCTCTCTCTTTCTCTCTCTGGTTCTCCTGCAGGTCCTGTGTGCACTCTGAGCTCTCTCTCTCTGGTTCTCCTGCAGGTCCTGTGTGCACTCTAAGCTCTCTCTCTGGTTCTCCTGCAGGTCCTGTGTGCACTCTAAGCTCTCTCTCTGGTTCTCCTGCAGGTCCTGTGTGCACTCTGAGCTCTCTCTCTCTTTCTGGTTCTCCTGCAGGTTCTGTGTGTACTCTGAGCTCTCTCTCTGGTTATCCTGCTGATCCTGTGCGCACTCTGAGCTCTCTCTCTCTCTCTCTGGTTCTCCTGCAGGTCATGTGTGTACTCTGAGCTCTCTCTCTGGTTCTCCTGCAGGTCCTGTGTGCACTCTAAGCTCTCTCTCTGGTTCTCCTGCAGGTCCTGTGTGCACTCTGACCTCTCTCTCTGGTTCTCCTGCAGGTCCTGTGTGCACTCTAAGCTCTCTCTCTGGTTCTCCTGCAGGTCCTGTGTGCACTCTAAGCTCTCTCTCTGGTTCTCCTGCAGGTCCTGTGTGCACTCTGAGCTCTCTCTGGACGGGTTCTTGGAATGCGCTCCTCCCATGGGGGTGCATGAGCGCCTTACGGTAGAGCCTTGGGGGGGGCTGAAAGCACCCCTTGCCACAACTGAGAGCCTTTCGGATGCCGAGTCCCTCTACAGCGTGGACATCTCACGACGCTCCCCAAACCAGGCCATCCCCCACAACGCCAAAATACCTGAAAACTCCTCAACTGCTGCCCCTAGCCATTGCCCCAGATACCCCCATCACCTGTCCCCTGCCATGGCAAAATGCCCCTTCTACATCTCCGGTCCTACCCCCAGCTACCCTCTCCACCTCTCTCCCCCTACACCCTCTAAATACCTTCACCACCTCTCCCTTCCAATCCCTAGCTACCCTCTCCAACTCTGCCCTCCTACACCCCCTAAATACCCCCACCACCTCTTCCCTCCTACCCCCAGCTACCCTTTCCATCTATCCCCTCCTACCCCCAGATACCCCCACCACCTCTCATCTGCAAAACCTTGCCCGGCTCCACAGCGTCAGACTGTCATAGATTCGGATCTTCACCAGGTGGCGCCAAATCCGTACACAAACTTTCTCTCCATGGGCAACAGGGACTTTTCTGGCTCCCTGGCCCTCCCGAGCCTGCATTGCTCCCCCACTGGGCACTCTTACCCTCAGCACGGCCCCCAAAACCAGGAGGAGTTGGAGGAAAAAGTTGGCACAACCAGGCAAGAAAGAGAAACTCAGCCTGGCACAGAAATGGAACCAGCATCTTCACCGCCCAACAGCGCCCCCTGCCAGACTGTGCTGGAGTTTTCCCAGCTTCTGGACAATCTGTTCCAGCTGGACAGCAGTGACCCGCCCATGCTGGGGTTCTCTGATGAGGAGTCTGAGTCGGGGCGGGGGTCGTACGACCTGGAGGAGGGGCTGGATGAGGGGAGCCAAACGGGACAGGACCGGGCCCCTAAACCCGACCAGTCCTCCAGCCTGTCCCTTTCATCCTCCTTCCCACTCTCCTCCTCAGGGGAGCTGAATGACCTTTCACCCTCTGACGGGAGCCTCATCCCCAGCATCCCGCTACAAATTGCTGCTCTCTACTCTGGAGAAAACGTGCTCTCTTCCCTTGTCTGACACAGCTGGCTGTCCCCTCTATGTACTGAAGCTCTCTCTCCTCTCTTTTTCTCTAACTCTATCTCTTCTATCTCTCTCTAACCTTCTATCTTTCTCTAACTCTATCTCTTCTACCTCTCTCTCTAACCCTCTCTTTCTCTAACTCTTCTATCTCTCTCTCTCTAACCCTCTCTTTCTCCAACTCTATCTCTCTAACCCTCTCTTTCTCTAACTCTATCTCTTCTACCTCTCTCTAACCCTCTCTTTTTCTAACTCTATCTCTTCTATCTCTCTCTCTAACGTCTATTTCTCTATGCCACTCCCCCTCTCACTCTAACACTTTCACACTCTTGCTCTCTCTCTCTAACGCTTTTCTACTCTAACACTCTTTTTTCTATCTCGTTGTCTCTCTTTCACTCTAACGCTTTCTCTCACTTTATCTTCCTCCTTCTTTCTCTGTACTGAATGGGGTCATAAATTGGCTCACTGTACAGGTGTATGAAGCCAGGTGATCAGTTACACGGATACAGTGCCTAATGAATGAATACATAGACACGCATGAAAACCTTTGTTTTTTAAACATTGTTGTTATAAAAAGTATACCCAACCAGGCAATGTGCAGCAGGCAGTGTTTCTCATCCTCTCAGTAATCTCCACACACTGTATCACCCTCTCAGTTATCTCCACACACTGTATCACCCTCTCTGTCTCTCTCATCATAGTACTTTCATTACGCTACTCTATGTTAATAACACTTTCTATGGGGCATTATAAACACTTTCATAATGAGTTGTTGTGAGCCATAAACTATGCTAAAGATGCTAAAAAAGCTAGCTTTTGAATTGGATCCTGTACGGGTTGGGGCAGTATGATCCCCAGTTGATACAGTACTCCTTGGTTAAACCATTTAATGGTTTTTTAAAAGGTGAAAAAATTTGAATATTGTGAAAAAGTTCAATTTCTGTTTAAAATATCCTTTTTTATTGATCTTATGTAATATTCTAATTTTCTGAGACACTGAATTTGGGTTTTCATTAGCTGTAAGCCATAATCATCAAAATTACAAGAAATAAAGGCTTGAAATATTTCACTATGTGTAATGAATCTATATAATATATGAGTTTCACTTTCTGACATGAGTGACAAAAAATATTGAACTTTCACGATATTCTAATTTTTTTATGTTACCTTAACCATTATCACTTTCCAAGTAGGTTTGGTCCATAGATGTGTTAGAGATGTGTGAGCCAAAGGGGGAAAAAGTAACTCTGCTCACGCTGTCATTTCTGTTTATTAAGTGCTAATGTTTTGGCTGACAAACCTTCATCAGAGCCTTAGACAAGCAAATAATGTTCATACAGAGAGTCCAAAAATCAAGTCAAGACACTAGCTTGTCGCTTAGTCCATTTAATTTGCATAACTATCTGTAATTCAGTAAATAATTCATGGATGAGGATTTTATGGTGTGGATAGGTATGTAATTAAGTATGTGTTGAAATATATTTGCATGCCATACATGATACAGGTTTACAATGTCTAGTTGATCACAATACACTGATGTGACATTTAATAATAAAAAATGTTAATATTTAGATCTATAGGAGGTATGAATTTTACATTAGGTTTGAAAGTCATGTTTTTATTATGTGCATATGTCCTTTTATATTTTCTTTTTATGATCATTGTTTTTGCTTTCCCAAGCACTTAGTAAGAAAGGTAAAAATCCAAAGCATGTTATCCAAAGCATATGTTACATTTTTACACTGATTTGCTGATTATAGCTTTTCAAGATGTCCAAAGGTTATTATAATGTGCAAAAAAATACATAATTACATTGCTTTGGTTGACATACAGTGACATAAATAACCCTTTACGTCAGGGGGTCTTCCATCTTATCCAGAAAGGGTCGACAGTTCAGCCAAGCAGTTTACACACCTGATTCTACTAATCAACCACAACAGTCTTTGCCAAGGTTGAATAGTAAAATCAGGTGTGTTACTGCTTGGTTGAAACAAAGGCCTGCACCCACACCGGCCCTTTCTGGATAAGATGGAGGACCCCTGGTTTACATGCTGTAATAATAGTTGCAAGCTTTGATTTGTTACCAGGACAAGCCACTTTTCTCTCTAATCAGTGGACAGGAAAAGCCTTACCTAGCAGTCAGTCAGTTTCATTCACTCTCAAACACTAATGCTTGTGACAACCACACACAGAGGAGAGAGACATACAGTATCTCTGATTGGGTGGAATAGAATGGCATTGTGGGAGATGTAGTGATTTATTATTATTATTATATATATATATATTTTTAACTCTATGATGACATTCATTGTTGCATGAATCCTAGGGGCAACTGGGTGCATAGGAATATAATATGAGTTGATTTACCCCCTCATCCACTCGTAACATTTGTCAGAATTAATGAGTTACTGAAATTGTGTTATGGCTTAGTGTTGTACTAGTACAGAAGTGATTGGAGATCAGTCACCCATAGTTCCTCAGGTATATGATAACACAATGACGAGAGACTCAAAAAGAAAGGGAGCCTGGTTTCTGAAGACCAGGGCCATGACAAAGTAATGTGCTTTGCTGAGATGTCAAAGTCATTTTTTAAAAGGTTATTGCAAATTTTAAAAAACATCTTCTCATGCATGACACTATCTGGAATTGGTGTTTTTCGACTGTCCTCTGTGCATTTTCTATTATCATGCTTTATTGTGTGCACAAGTTTCAATATTTCAAGATCAATGCCTTCAAAAAAGATTTGTGTAATAAACTTTGCACATATCTACCACAGCCTTTTTAAAATATATATTGCCAAATGTATTTATGAAATGCATTTATTTAACATAAATTGCAGTGTGTGTGTGTGTGGGGCGGATAAAAGAGAGAGAGAGAAATGCAAATGTAGGTGCAAAATAAAAGGGTTGTGAATCATGCTGCCTTCAGGTGCTTCTCGGAAGCTTTTATTTCCCAGTTTTCACATGCTCTGAAATTTTTGGCCTGAAATCAGATTTGACCTACCAGCAAACATGGATGTTTATAGTAAATGATACTTTACAAATAAAAAAATACATGGAGAGCCGGTCACTTTATGTCCTCTGTAAGAAGAAAGGAGGACAAAATGAGGAGAGCCATTAATGATATATGAAAGTGTATTTTACTAAATGTGTGCGTGACATCAACATGATAATCTGCTGCGCTGCGCTGCCTGATTGCATTGTAATATGAGAATCTATCGTATTTTCTGCCATTTCGACTATATGAGCTTACGAGGAGCCCTTGAAGGTAAAAGGTCAGTTGTGAAACATCACAACTTGGGTAGCAAAATTATCTCAGACTTTCCCACTTGTAATTACAACTTAGTTCAAGTGCAACTTACACGTCGGAAACGTGTATTTCCGATAATTCTGACAGCACTTGAAGGCAGCAACCTCCATTTTGGCTCTCTCTGTTAAAAAGTTGTTAATCAGACTGCTGTGCATCAGGCTCCATATTGGCTCTCTCCCTGTAAAAGAGTTGTGAATCAGACTGCTGTGCAGCAGCCTCCATTTTGGGTTTCCCACTGTAAAAGGGTTGTGAATCAGACTGCTGTATAGCAGCCTCCATTTTGGCTCTCTCACTGTAAAGGCTAATAGGAATGACCACTGTGTTATATAAAACAAACCCCACTTTGATCAAGATAAGTGTACATGACAAGCTGTAACTGACAGCAAAGTGTTCTGAATTAAGGCTGCAATGGCCGCTGGGAAGGTTGTGAACCAAAAACAGCATATCCCACTCTGGCACCATAGTGCCATCGCACTCCTGGCACCATCATGCCCATCCCACCCCTGGCACTATCGTGCCCATCCCTCTCCTGGCACCATCGTGCCCCTCCCACTCCTGGCACCATCATGGCCATCCCTCTCCTGGCACCATCATGCCCATCCCTTTCCTTGCATCATCATGCCCATCCCACTCCTGGCACCATAGTGCCATCCCACTCCTGGCACCATAGTGCTATCCCACTCCTGGCACCATAGTGTCCATCCCACTCCTGGCACCACAGTGCCCATCCCAATCCTGGCACCATAGTGCTCGTCACACGCCTGGCACCATAGTGCCCATCCCACACCTGGCTCCATAGTGCTATCCCACTCCTGGCACCATAGTGCCCATCCCACTCCTGGCACCACAGTGCCCATCCCACTCCTGGCACTATCGTGCCATCACACCCCTGGCCCTATTGTGCCCATCCCATTCCTTTGGGGGGAATTACACAACATTGGGCCCATCCCACTCCTGGCACCATAGTGCCCATCCCACTCCTGGCACCAAAGTGCCCATCCGACTCCTGGGACCATAGTGCTCATCACACCCCTGGCCCTATTGTGCCCATCCCACACCTGGCACCATAGTGCCCATCCCACTCCTGGCACCATTGGGCCCATCCCACTCCTGGCACCACAGTGCCCATCCCACTCCTGGCACCATCGTGCCATCACACTCCTGGCACCACAGTGCCCATCCCACTCCTGGCAACAAAGTGCCCATCCCACTCCTGGCACCATAATGCCTATCCCACTTCTGGCACTATCGTGCAATCCCACTCCTGGCACCATCGTGCCCATCCCACTCCTGGCACCATAGTACCCATCCCACTTTTGGCACAATAGTGCCCATCCTACTCCTGGGACAATCGTGCCCATCTTACTTCTGGCACCATCGTGCCCATCCCACTCCTGGCACCATAATGCCCATCACACTCCTGGCACCATCGTGCAATCCCACTCCTGGCACTATCGTGCCATCACACTCCTGGCACCATAGTGCAATCACACTCCTGGCACAATAGTGCCCATCCCACTCCTGGCACTATCGTGCCATCACACCCCTGGCCCTATTGTGCCCATCCCACTCCTGGCACCATAGTGCCCATCACACTCCTGGCACCATAGTGCCCATCACACTCCTGGCACCATAGTGCCCATACCACACCTGGCTCCATAGTGCTATCCCACTCCTGGTGCCACAGTGCCATCACACTCCTGGCACCATAGTGCCCATCCCACTCCTGGCACCATTGGGCCCATCCCACTCCTGGCACCACAGTGCCCATCCCACTCCTGGCACTATCGTGCCATCACACCCCTGGCCCTATTGTGCCCATCCCACACCTGGCTCCATAGTGCTATCCCACTCCTGGCACCATAGTGCCCATCCCACTCCTGGCACCACAGTGCCCATCCCACTCCTGGCACTATCGTGCCATCACACCCCTGGCCCTATTGTGCCCATCCCATTCCTGGCACCATTGGGCCCATCCCACTCCTGGCACCATTGGGCCCATCCCACTCCTGGCACCATTGGACCCATCCCACTCCTGGCACCATCGTGTCATCACACTCCTGGCACCATCATGCCATCCCACTTCTGGCATCATCGTGCCTATCCCACTCCTGGCACCATAATGCCTATCCCACTTCTGGCACCATCGTGCAATCCCACTCCTGGCACTATCGTGCCATCACACTCCTAGCACCATAGTGCCCATCCCACTTTTGGCACAATAGTGCCCATCCTACTCCTGGGACAATGGTGCCCATCTTACTCCTGGCACCATAGTGCCCATCCCACTCCTGGCACCATAGTGCCCATCACACTCCTGGCACCATAGTGCCCATCCCACTCCTGGCACCATAGTGCCCATCACACTCCTGGCACCATAGTGCAATCACACTCCTGGCACCACAGTGCCCATCCCACTCCTGGCACTATCGTGCCATCACACCCCTGGCCCTATTGTGCCCATCCCACTCCTGGCACCATTGGGCCCATCCTACTCCTGGCACCATCATGCCCATCACACTCCTGGCACCATAGTGCCCATCACACTCCTGGCACCATAGTGCCCATACCACACCTGGCTCCATAGTGCTATCCCACTCCTGGTGCCACAGTGCCATCACACTCCTGGCACCATAGTGCCCATCCCACTCCTGGCACCATTGGGCCCATCCCACTCCTGGCACCACAGTGCCCATCCCACTCCTGGCACTATCGTGCCATCACACCCCTGGCCCTATTGTGCCCATCCCATTCCTGGCACCATTGGGCCCATCCCACTCCTGGCACCATTGGGCCCATCCCACTCCTAGCACCATTGGACCCATCCCTCTCCTGGCACCATCGTGTCATCACACTCCTGGCATCATTGTGCCTATCCCACTCCTGGCACCATAATGCCTATCCCACTCCTGGCACCATCGTGCCATCCCACTTCTGGCATCATCGTGCCTATCCCACTCCTGGCACCATAATGCCTATCCCACTCCTGGCACCATCGTGCAATCCCACTCCTGGCACTATCGTGCCATCACACTCCTAGCACCATAGTGCCCATCCCACTTTTGGCACAATAGTGCCCATCCTACTCCTGGGACAATGGTGCCCATCCTTCTCCTGGCACCATAGTGCCCATCCCACTCCTGGCACCATAGTGCCCATCACACTCCTGGCACCATAGTGCCCATCCCACTCCTGGCACCATAGTGCCCATCACACTCCTGGCACCATAGTGCAATCACACTCCTGGCACCACAGTGCCCATCCCACTCCTGGCACTATCGTGCCATCACACCCCTGGCCCTATTGTGCCCATCCCTGGCACCATTGGGCCCATCCCACTCCTGGCACCATTGGGCCCATCCTACTCCTGGCACCATCGTGCCCATCCCACTCCTGGCACCATCGTGCCCATCACACTCCTGGCACCATAGTGCCCATCACACTCCTGGCACCATAGTGCCCATACCACTCCTGGCACCATAGTGCCCATCACACTCCTGGCACCATAGTGCAATCACACTCCTGGCACCATAGTGCCATCCCACTCCTGGCCCCATTGGGCCCATCCCACTCCTGACACCATAGTGCCATCCCACTCCTGGCACCATAGTGCCCATTCCACTCCTGGCACCACAGTGCCTATCCCACTCCGGGCACCATAGTGCCCATCCCACTCCTGGCCCCATTGGGCCCATCCTACTCCTGGCACCATAGTGCCATCCCACTCCTGGCACCATAGTGCCATCCCACTCCTGGCACCATAGTGCCCATTCCACTCCTGGCACCACAGTGCCTATCCCACTCCGGGCACCATAGTGCCCATCCAACTCCTGGCACCATAGTGCCCATCTCTCTCCTGTCACCATCAGATACTGTCATCTTTAAATGACCCCCTGGGAGAATGGTCAGATACTGTCATCTTTAAAATAACTAAACTTCATTTTCAGAGCTTCATTTTCTTTTTCAAATGGAAAAGAGGTATGCATTTGAATGTTTATGAAGGAGAATAAACATTCACAAATGCATATTTATTATTTGAAATAGTGTTGCTGATTGTATTATTGCGCTTCTTACTAACAGGTTTGACTTTGTTTAAATAGTTTTTAAAGAGGATAATCCCTTTGATGCTCAACCTGCCTCAAAACCCTAGATTTGTGTCTGTCTCCTGTAAAGGGGATAGATGTCTGTCTGAACTGGTAAAAGTACCAGGGAATGACATGCTGATCCATCACCCAGGTCTGAGTCAACTGTTGTTCATTTTTTTATCCATCAACTAATGTACAAACCTCTGTCTTCTTTTGGTCTTATTTTGAAGAATGGTGGTTGATCGCGGTGGTAACACCATCATACTGGAGCAAAATTTGTGGTCACGCACGCTGACCACTACCTACAACCATGAGTGTCACCCTGGTACTTTTCCCACAAAGTTTTGGATCACTGTTAGCATGATGTAATTATCAGTGCAAGTCTTGTGTTCAGTTATTGTAGTCTTAACAAAACACCATTTGGAACAATCTAGAAAATACCGTATGCATTGTATTTATCATGTATTATGATAAATACATGTAAGCGGTTAAGGCAGAGATTTTGAATTTGATCATGTTTCTGAATGTTTGCCTGGTTTGAATTTCCCCATTCCTCCTTTCTATTAGAGATTGAGAATGTATCCCCAAATCCCTACTACCCTGCCTGGAAATTAATAAAGCAAAACCTATTTCATACACAACATTTCAAAAATCATACTTGTTTCCTTATTTACTCTTATACTTATTTACTCTGTTCTTGTTTTCTTTGTCCTTGACAAAGATGGGTCAGACGCATGGCGGCCTTCTTGCCAGAAACGTCCTGATCGAACACTGACGCCGTCTCCGCTATAAGCCTATTGCTATAATGAAGGTTTTGTTTGAAACATTTTGCATTAGAAACGTATCATGCTAGCTCAGCTAACGTTAACCCACAGAACTGTTCTGCACGTTAACTTTACTCCCAGTGTGCACTGTTCAGACCTGGCTAAGTTAGCTGAAGCACATAGGCTATGAGTTATAAGTATTCATGCTACGGCCGGTTCATAAATTATTGCTCTTTCTAGGGATGTTAACAGTTAATCGACTATCGATTAATTGCTAATAAGAATTTAATCGATAAGATTTCAAATGAAACAATTAACTGAACAATTTGCGGTCTTGAGTTTTTGTGTGAAATGTAATCATGGTTTAAGGTCTCCACGCGAGGGCGCCAAATTCAGCCTAGTGTAAGCCGTGAAGTTGAGCCTACACACAAAGTTAATGTAGCCTCCCACCTGAAAAGCGTCCATCTAACCGTGCTGTCAGGGCAAAGTGGATCGCAACCTACCATCACCTCAGTGTTGACAAGGAGGGTATGTGACGATAGACGAGCGGAGTAGTGGTGGAAATTACTGGTTCGAATAGTTCAGTTCAGTACAAAGATTCTCGTCACTGACTATGTGATTTGTTCACTGGGGTCAGTTGCGCAAGCGCACGAATATTCCAACAGCATGCATGATCAGTTCACTATAGCTACTCGTAGATCAGTATATCATTCGTAGGTATTGTGCAAAATGATTCCAGTCAAAAGCACTGCAAGTAAAAAATATAAACTTTTTCTATAAACCTCGTATGAACTTTTTGTATTTTTTCCTTGTAGTTATATAGTTTTATGGATTATAGGTGAGCATTTTAAATATGGATTAGAAACTACGGAAATATATGACAATGGCGTGGTAAGTAACCTATTGTAAAACATTGCGTTTTCAAATGGTAAAGTTGTCAAAAGGGTGACAAGGGCCATAGTTTATCCTCTTTTTTTTTTTTAAAGCAGATGATTCTTTTCTCCCAAATTGAATGTCGATGTTCAGTCATCTACAAGGGGGAGCCCTTATACAAAGGGTTGAGCTAGGTGCACTGATGTAGCATAGTGCTATTAATCACCCTGTTCGTCAGTAGGCTACTAGATTAAAATAGCGGTTCAGATTAAAATAGCAATCATTCACGCAGTGCGTGATCTAGACTCAAATTACCTGACAACAAATAAAGAAAATGGCTTTAGCTAAACTTCTCACTGAATTTCAAGTGTAAAGAAGAAACAAACGTATAGCCACATATTGGTTATATTTGTGTAGCCTATATAAAACATGGTTATAGCATATTAGGCCTTCTTAAAATAGCCTACATTTATTGTGCTATTTTGACACAAAAGAAAACACGAATGTGCTTCATTTAATCAATATCATTATTACAGATTTGAAATGGTTTAATAACGGGGAGACTTTCATTAACTCTTAGTTTGATAGTTACAGAATAGGCCTACATGGAAAATGTACAATATAGCCTACAGTAGCCTATGCGATTTTGATTAGAAATGCTTGAACCGTTTTGCTTTCGGTAACGTTACGTTGGGAGGACGTCAGATGCCAGTAGGTAGGCTACAGGTTCCGATCAAGATTGCAGGCTATATTTTTTAAATGTGAAACTGTTGAAAACAGTTGACCGGGCTATATTATTTTATTAATACCCCCGCCATTTGTTGCTAACTAATTTATTAGGATACTGAGTAGCCCGGAGCCTATGCAGAGAGTAACGGATTCGGTTGACAATTATGTAGGCTACTGCGGTGCGGTAGTCAGCAGTTCATATAGGCTAGTCAGTTCAGTAGGACTCTCTGAGGTTGATGGTTGAAAAGGACATGATGGCAATAAGCACCGTTGACGGCGAGAGATTTCGAGAGCTAATAAACGGGCTGCGCACACGACTCGCTCCAGACCACGTAGCTTAAATGTTCTTGAATAAAAATACGTAGGTCTATCGAGTATGCATATGAGGAGCCTATTCAAAATATAATAGCCTATGATTTAAGTTGACTGTTCTAAAATAGGTCTACTAGTTTAACTGTCGCCTTTCCATTTCAAGCAAGATTATGTTAATGCTGCTAGCGGCTAGCGCAGCAACGGTTTCGCTTGCAACTGATGAGACGGAGCGCAATTTCTTTTCTGTTGAAGTAGCCTATACACGCCTTCATATTCTATTTTTGTTACGCTGCAATAATGCCTGTTTCTCAAATGTTACAATAAATATTTGATTGAGGAATATAACATGCATTTTGTATTCTGTATATCATAAGCTATATTTAGTATATTATGTTATCAATTAATCGACTATTGTTTGTTAAGGTTAACAACTATCGATTAAGGAAATTCCTTAAAATTTGCATCCCTAGCTCTTTCCATTCAAATTTTGTACGAATCACTTCGCTCAAAGTAATGTCGATTCAAGATGTCCAAAAACTGTTTTACATAAATAGAAGCATTATATCGCACTGGTGTGACGTCATAATGGCCCGAGTGATCCGCATTTACAGGGTTATGAAACCCTTGGTTACATTCTCTCTCCGCCCACACCACAAATTCGAAAAATGCAATTAAATGGGTGAGGAAAGCAGCAGTAAAGGGGGAGGGGCGAGAACGAGGAGAGGCTATCGCCACCTGAAGACGCCCACTAGGGAAAAGATGGAGTGAAATGGAGTCTAATCAATCACTGACTAATTCTGTGGTATCAATCAATGGCTCTCTCGAGGTGGAGGACTTCTCCCCTCCGGAATCCTCTGGGCTTTCCACCGACCAGGAGTATGAAGGAGGAAATGGTCCGGAGCCCTATCAGTTTGAGCCGTTGGAAGAAGTCTGAGTGGTAGGCTAGCTAATTATCTTTTATCCCACTTGTGAACTCGACTATCTCCTTCTGCTTAAATCGATGTTATGCCCAGTATTGTCAGCACATATTAAGTCTAACTACCCGTACACAAACTACTCGATGAATAAAATAAATGAACAATGAATAACTAAAATACGCAATTAATACCAAGTGAAAATTAACGGCTGTTAAGTTACTCTGTAAATACGAAGCATCACGTCACACCATCACTCCATTCTCAAACTTTGATACTGCGTTGTCAACCTTACTGGCCTGGGGTCTGCATCATGTGACCGCTCAAAACTACACCTTTTTAAAGAATTCTCATTCCAAAAAGGCACAACAAGGTTCAGTGAATATCAAAGCTTTATTTCTTAGGAATAAATAGCAGAGGATTGAGAGCAATAACTTTTACAATTCATAGCAGAGGGTTAAAAATACATAATGCCATCCTGCAGCAAACCCCGGCTGACAACCTTTCCGTGCCACATGAGGATGGTCAGTTACCCTCATAACATACTTTTGCTCCAGTTAGCTACCAGATTGCATGCGAGTTCCTCCTCCTAGAGTCAATCACATTACACTCAATAATATTGCACTAGCCCCAACAGCCAATAAATATGCACAACAGCACATGCAAAAGTTATATAAATGCAAAGCCACGCAAATCCAAGCGAAGCACAACAAATCAAAATAAACTAAAGGAATAAAGCACACCACCCACATGCACACATTGCAAGCATGCAGAATTAGGCCTCCCCCTTAGATGTTAGACTGTGACTAGAGCAAACGGGAGCAAAGCACAAGCAGGGCATTCGCAGCAACAGAGCGAGCACAGTAGCCGGGAGCTTTGGAATAGCTATTAGTTACATAAGACAAGACAACATTTAAATATGTGCTAGTCAGCTCCATTGTATTTAGGCTAATACACACAAAAAGGGGGACTTCAAATACGGCAGCTGACTTGCGTTTAAAAACTCATTCGTAGCAAAAGCAAAACAAAAGAGACTACAGAAAAAACAGCCATTGACACAAACTGTAGAAGACAAAAACAGAATCACAAACAATGCAAAAAGCGATATGACAGAGTGTTTACATAAATTAACGTTACATTACTGCTCCAACAGGTGATTCAATCACTGGTTAGTACGATCATCTACTAGTGTCGTCTCTAGAATTAAAACGGCAACATTTAAATACACACTTTATATACATGCCATTACAAAGATTAAAAGAAAGGAACCGAATAAATCGGTCTACCTCTTGCTGCTGCTCACACAGCATACAAACGCCGCCAATGCAGCAAGGCACCAGGACCTCAGGGACAGTCTTGCGGTTTGCCTTTTAAACACTTGAGGACCAATGAATTAGTCACCTTAATTTGGGATCCGCACCCATCTGGGCGGCTACAATCAGGAAGCAGGAGTTACGTTTGTTGGATAACGGTTAACTGCACTATCTGGAAGTCTGGGATATGTATTTACTGAAATAAAATGGTACAAGGTACAAAGTGATACAAGCCCCATGCTGTGATTATGTTAACTTATGTCTTAGTTAAGTTATTTGGATAGCTGGTGTTGACATGCTGCCCCGCCGCCATTTGGCATGCTGCTGTTAGGGCTCTAATCTCTGCTAATTGGGCTGAATATGGTTGTGCCACCTTTGCGGCCTGCACATCGGAGAAGTTTGGTTTGTGATGTTTTATGACAGCCTCCACCTCGTCACAGCAGGCGGAATCAAAGGTGCCCTGCTGGCCGCCTGTAGTTCTTTTATTCCATTTTTCTTCTGAATCCGCTTTTTGCGATCTGGGTGGCACTTTGCTATTATTTCCATGGGTGTTGTCACTCCCACTTCTGCAACGCTCTTATTTCTCCTCATCTTTCCTACTTTTGCCCCCATGTATCCTTGTCTGGAACTGTTCGCTAAGGACCTAGGGATCTTCGGCTCTTCGTCTGACTCTCTGGTCCTTATCAGCACTATTATCCTCTCTACCGTGACTGCTGCTTATATTTGGGGCGTGAACCTGGTTTAACGGTCAGTTTTTCTTTAACCCCTTTAATGTCAGCCCACTTGCCTGTTTCCCACCTGACTGTTTTTGGCACAAAGGAGACGCACAGTCGTGAATTCAGTAGCAGTCTGTCCCGCCCTAGAACAACAAATCCCTCTGGTATCCTTAAGAACAATGTAAGTGTATTATCGCCACCCGGTCTGGGTTGTCAACAGTCGATCTAAGATTATGCCAAGCATTCCCACTGTCCACAGTCATTTTAGTAACGGTAACCACTGTATACTTGGAAAGTCTGCTAGAACCTGTTCCAAATTAACCCACTTGGTAAGTAACCAGTTTTAAATTGATCAACTGTGCGTCCTGATATTGTTCTTCCCCATCAGAATCTATATAGATACGTTCCAAGCAGAAGTTTGTTCTTATCCCTTGGTATTCTATATCCCCCATCAATTTTTACCGCATATATAGTAAATTGCGCCAATTTTTCCGAGCTAGTATTTCTACAAAACAAGACCAAGTTTATTTAAAACAACTCCGGATTACACATATCTACGTTGTACCCTTGGACTACCACAATTATATGTAAGTTTGCATCACATATTTCCTCCCACTGTTTTTTGTCCATATAAAACGTGCAACTCTGAGTTACTCTTTGTGTTTCAAGCACCTTGGTGGTGGCTTCCTCTAGACCATAGGTGTCAAACTCCCGGCCCGCGGGCCAAATCCGGCCCGCCACGTCATTTTTTGTGGCCCGCGAGAACTTAATTATCTGATGCGGAATCCGGCCCGCCACGTCATTTTATGCGGCCCGCGAGAACTTAAGTATCTGACGCGTGTATTACAACCCCCCCCCCCCGTCAACAAAAATTCTTGATTGCACCCCCCCCCGTCAACAATTACAATCGAGGTCCGTGAAAATTCCAAGTATGGTTATATTTATAGTCTTACAGTTACAACCGGCCCTTTGAGGGCAACCATAATGCTGATGTGGCCCGGGGTGAAAATGAGTTTGACACCACTGCTCTAGACTCACAGGTTCGCTATCAAAACTCCTGCATGTGAAATGTTTTTCGTAAATCGAGCCATCAGCCTGTTCCGCCAGTGCGTGAAATAGCATATCTACCACAATTCCCTTTCCGTATTTTACTGTGTTATGTTATATTCTACTTACACAAGATTATAAGAGTATGTAAGCCAAAATAAATAAAATGTTCTATTCACATAGCGTCGCAGCAATTTATACCGTTTTAGAACAGTTCTGACTAGGGTGGGTCTGATCGTTTGCTTCGCGGATTTTATAGCATAAGTAAATAACTACGGCAACGATCACACAAACCTCATACATTCTACTAAGCGGTTCCGGAACACAGAAACAATTACACTTTTTAAAACGCTAAATTTCTTAAAAATTCATTTTGTATCTATCTATGTTTTATTGTCCACCATCTGATGACTGCTATCCACAATACCACGAATGCAACAATCCACAGTACTAATAGCCTTTGTATGCTCTTGCGTGTGTATTGTTTAATTAATATTTCCTCTGAACCCTCCTCTACTTGCACCGGTTGGTTATTCAGCATAGGGCGGCCAACAATCACCACCTTTCTCTCTGTAAAACACAGTAACGGGAGTTGTGTTTAGTCAAGATCGACTTCTTCCTCACTGTCTTCAGGATAATTATTCTCACTCAGTGGGTGTAGTGTCAACTGTCCCTCACTATGCAGTCTCTCTCTCTCTTCTCTCCATGTAGACCTGTCAATTGGTTCTATTGAGTCAAGGTGGCCTAGCACTGTGATTTCAAATAGATACCAATCATTTGTTAGTTCCTCGTAGTCAATTATGTGGTTAGAGGGAGTCCAGGGAATTCTGAAAAAATGTTGTTCCACTACAGTATCCGACTCAGAATATATAAGGACGTGATACCACATTATCCTGTGGACTGGGTGTCACATTAATGCAATCACACATGTGAGGTTGATTGGAGTTGCCTATTTTATGACATTTACCCAATTACTCACACAAACAGGCACACACATTATTAGTTATTCTGCCGGGCGTTCATCCCCCTCTATTTTATTCCCCGTCAATAATTGGCAGGTTGTGGCTATACAAATTATTTTCATCCTGGACTAAAATCCAGTCTCGTTTGGCTTCGTCTCTTTCCTCTATCCACTCACCGCAGCTAACTCTTACAACTCCTAATCCACCGGGTCCTATTTCTTCCATCAGGTACCAATGCTGATTACCCCCTTCATTTGCGCTGAAGTGGGTTTCAGTTGCCATAGTGACAGAAGAGTAAGACAAAATGTGATATCTCATCTATGCTAGTTTTTCTGGACTACGATGTTAGTTAGTCCTTTATTTTATTCAATTACTCAAGCGCAGTTAAAATTATATTACTTAAGTCTATTACACTTAGTTAATTACTCAGTTGCCTCACCACTCAGATTCACATAACACATTTTCCAAATACCATTGCCGGCACATTTACCACTCAGATTTACACATTTCTGACCAGTGTCACCGTCCTATAGGCTCCCTAGTGACTTTTCCGTTTATTGTCCCGTAGGCTCCGTAGTAAACCGTTTCACACAATCACCAAATTATGACCAGTGTCGTCATCCCGTGGGCCCATTTGCGACCACTTCGATTTGCCGTCCCGTAGGCCTCTTTGGCAAACCTCAGTTTTATCTGTAACCCGTCAGGCCCCCAGGTGAGCAGAGAGACACGCCCCAAGCCGGCGAGCCAGAAACCAAACAGATGAGCACACGCAGCCCCCACAGAGACCCCGAACAAATAGACAGATGAACGACACCAGGTGAATCAGACAAACGGTCACGTTGAACGACACCCACCCGGGCCACAGGAGGGAGAACAGATGAATGAATGCCAACTGGTGACAAGCAGACAAGCGAACGTCCCACCCCGTAGACCCACAGTGAGGACTCGAGCGCTGTCGACAAAAACAACCGAGTGAGTGAAAGCCAGTGAATCAGACAGACCGCCTAATTGAATGACACCCACTGGGTTTAAGAACGGGTGGAAAAGAGGGACCCAGTAGCAGGCAGGGAGTACCAAAAAACAGAAGTTTAATGATGGGGCAACGGTACAAAAAACAGAGTCCAAACTCAGGGTCGCGAGAACACAAGCAGAAGTCAAAACCAGGAAATCAAAAAAACTAAAAATAAACAACAGGGACCATGGACAGGGTGGCAAAAACCAATGTCGTAATCAAAGGTGAGGAACTCTCAAAGAATGACTTGGATGACTGGGTTAAATACACAGAGAGAGAGACAGACATAATGAGAATAAGGTGTGCAGAGGCGGGAAGGAGAGATAGCTCACAGATGAGAACAATGAGGGTAACAAAGACCAATAAAACAATAACGAGTGTAGATGTAAAACACGGACTGGATCTCACATAAACACAATTATAACAACAGACCCGGAGTTAACAGGTAACAAGATACTCAGAAAACTACTCGAAGACAAGGTAATGTTAGTAGAAAATTCGAAATCCCTAATGTTAGTAGAAAATTCGAAATCCCTAATGTTAGTAAATTAGTTGTTTAGTATTATATACATGTTAGTTTGTTAGTAGGTTAGTACTAAGTCTAATCTAACAGTTAGTATGATTCATATGTTAGTATAATATATAAATATTAATTAACTCAGAAGGAAGAAAACAAGATACGAAATACAGAGGAAACCCGAATGTACCAAAATTCCCGAATAGTGCAATGACAAAGACAGAGAGTGGAATCTCTGGGAACATGAAACAAAGACAGACAGATGAGACTAGTAAATAAATACATGAATGAAAATGAAAATAAAAATACAAAACAGACAGAACTCAGAACATAACACTGGGGCCTCCTCGAGAGGGTAAGCTGAACAGCCGGTCGGGTAGAAACACGCAGTCAAGCTTATCCTTGGTGTCTGAACAGCCACCAACGTGGTCACAACCAATGCGGTTGCACCACCGGATGGCGAGCTATTGGCAAGCTTACAGATCACACCACCAGGACATAAAATGACGGCCAGCAGCCAATCCCGCCCCTTATTGGCCCGAACTGTTGAACAGACTGACTGATCAATTCAATGATCACACTGTACGGCAGAATGCACCAGGACGTGAAAGGACAGCAAGCCTTTGGATGGATAACTTGAATGGTTTCTTCTCCTGACTTATTTTTCCATAGAGTTCAATAGGAAAATTTATCAGGAGAAACAACCCTTAACTACTTAGTGCAGATAGTCTATTTTGGCTCGCCTGCGAGACAGTTTTACGCAACTGAGACACGCGTTGCTCCTGCAGCCAAACTATTAGTGGAAAACCCAAACGCGGTATTTTAACTTTATTGGTAGACGATTCGCGACGATTTCTGGCCAATGCGTAGTTTCTAAGTGTCACTATCTTTCCGTAGCAAGTCCATTTAACAAGCACTCCCCACCCAGCCTATACCTACCAATGCGTGACATAGTGGGCAATAGCGTCTATGTTGGAGTTCATAAATATATGTATTCATCATATAATATTAGAATACCGTCATAGCAACCAGATAAACCCACCTTATGCAAATGCAGCGGTGCAAATCGCTGCTCAATCAATACCTACATAAACAAGTTGAATCATTCTCTAATCATACAATGCCATTCTACTATCAATATCTGCGATTAAATATGGAATTCATGTGCAATCCTACCATGGATTTAAGCGTAGATATGTCCCTTTCAAGATTCCGTGGTCATTTATTGTCTTGGACAATCCGTTTGAAGAATACACAGCGCATTGGAACACTATTATACAAACAAAACTAGCTCTGCGTAACACTTACTTCCTGATTGCACAGTCGTGACGCTTTCAATTTTATTCTGGTTTGATCGACGATGGTTTTATCCAATAGAAGGCACGATAAACTTCCCCAAAAGTAAGTTACATGTGTACTTGAAAGCTTGGATTAACTATTTAAGGGCGAGCGTAACTGCAATACTTGTTATATCGCGACAATTTTACGCTGGCATGCGCAGATGACGCATTTGGTTTGACGCAATAAAACTGCGCGCACCGCCACCTTTGAAGTGACTAGTTTCCCCCGAAGTCGATCAGAAGAGGACAGCAACAGAGAATCTTCTAATCCCTGTAGCATAGATTCTGTGGAAGAGGTGCCTATCAATATGGGGAAGATATCCTCCTCGACATGTAAGTATTACTGCTTGTAATATTTTGATTATATACATTCGTTTTTCCACTGCGTGCTATATTGTCGTTATGTTTGTATTTGCATCGGTCGTAATAGACCACTGTTAGCCTGCTAATAATGCTGAACATATTTGAAAACACACTTTTTCAGACTCCACCTTGAATAACTACATGTATAAGGTAAATTATCTAGTACGTTCTTTCGGTTTATTTTTTATTTGGTTTAGCTATCTCATTGCTTAGAATGTATAGCTGACTGTATTCTGTTGAGTACTAGCGATAGCTTCTACGTTGTGAGAAAGTAGCGCTGTCTTGACTTTGCTTCGTAGATTGTGTCTATGACCTTCAATATGCACTTATTGTACGTCGCTTTGGATAAACGCGTCTGCCAAATAACTAATGTAATGTAATGCATTGATGCCATGTGTTCGTGCCGTTCGCGTAGTGGCTCGTGGTGGCCTGCTTTGTTAGAATTCATAGCATTCACAATGAAATAGAGTATTTTAGCGCTGTTCTGTTTGGTTGCTCAGTCGTACGTTATTTTTTATGCCTCGATTTGCCGTGAAGCTAGAACATTGGTAGTGTTTTCCAATATTATTTTATTGTATTGTAATTTCTTTGTGCATAATGTACTCTATGGGGTATTAGTATCTCCATGGGTGATGCTTTTCACTTAGGGAATGGAAAATATGTATTCAAATTTACTGTCCAGATGTGTGCAAGATGAATGTAAAAAAATAAAAATAAAAAAGCAACAGTTGTGAAACACACTACAGAGTAATGCCATCCTAGAGCACGCAACAAAAAATAACATAATGTAGCATACAGAATAAAGTGTTTACTGAAGTACAAGAGTGAATGATTTCATATTTAGCTGTGTGTACCACAGTGTTATAATGCTTCTGCATTATGTAATTTGTTCCTATAACATGCTTGACCCTCCACCTCTGCCACTCCAGCAGTGCCCTCTACTGTTCAGAGTGAAGCCACTGCAGGACCAGATCCTTGGCGCATACTGAAGACCGTGCCATTGATGAGTGCATCTTGGCCATGAAGGCACGGCACAGGATGAAGCAGTATATGAAGGATAATGGTGAAAAAATGGCCCACTAGGCATCAAACACTGAACTGAAACTGTGCAATATCAATGTTTTCATCCATTAAGTTATCGTAAGGGATAATGTATATGCTTTATAAAGGACAAAAGGCTTTTTAATAATTTCTCGGAGAGGTTTTGGGTAGGTTATTGGACACCTAGATATCCACCCCCCTGTACTGATCCAAAATAATTCCCACATGAAAATGATAAAAAGGTGAGTTAAATTAGTCAAAACGGTTGATTTGCACTGCAATGTATGATTAGTTTAAGATTTACAGCTATTCACATTTTAGCCAATTTGGATAGGTTTGGAGACCCTGGGTACACCTGGCTACACTGCTTATATTTTGTGTCATAGAGCTTTAGTAGTTCTGTATATCACCCTGCGATTATTGAATGCTTGTGGACAAGGAGTTTATGATCCAGGAAATGTGTAGTTTTACCTGTTTCACTTATGTAGCTCTCAGTATTTTGAAGAAATATATATTGTTTAGAATTTTTAGCAAAGTTTTGCTTGCATTTCCGGCACTTTATTTTGACCTTAAATTATGAAAATAAACAAATCTAAGTTTGTACAAAAAATGGTACACCGGTTTTGTTTCATTTAAGCCATTTACCAAGTTTATGTGATGCTCACACCTGGAGTTATAAAGCCTTAAACAGAGTACCCCCATGATTTACCAAATATGCCATCTGCACTAAGGGGTTAAAGTGATCCGTCCATATCTAGTGATAGTTTGAGGCTTCAGACCCTTGATGACTTAAAGCCATTTAGCCAACCATGTGTTCCATACTGTTCCAGTGTAATTTACAGCTAAATCTAGTCCCACCCCCCAATTCCCATAGAGATCCATTCAAATGCAGAGACATTTTAGCTTGTAAGAGTACCAGAAAAGGGTCACAGACATCAGGAAGTCATGGCATGCAAAGGATATGCGACCAAATATTAAAAATTTATACTTTATTCTATATATAAATGCAGAGGTGTCAATAATTGTGGCCAACATGGTTTTGTTAAAAATAATTCTTTCTTAATGAGGGATTTTTTTTCTCATAATAAATTAACATCAATTAAAAGTTAGATTGTAGTATAATAATTCAAACAATCCTTTCACCGCCCTGTCGGGAGGGGTCAGGACTATTCTACTACATGTAATTCAAACATTCTTCCAAATAGACACTACATTCCAGAGTCTGATATAACTTAATTTATTGCAAAAAGATTTGCATGAATATACATACCCAGGCTGATCGGGTAAGCATACATATGTTAAAAACACTCTCAATCACACGGTCCAGTCTAAGTCCGTCAATTTCATGCTCACCCACGAGACGTAAAAACAGGTCCGTTAATGACAGAAACAAAACATAACAGCAGCAACATGACGTTCAGCTGACATTTTATATTTTATTTTCGACCCCCCCTTTTCTGGGGGGTTTTCCCGTTTCCTGGGAGATTACTTTTTCTATGGTCTGCAGCGGTCTCTGGTGGTTTTAGTTAAGCATTACATATGAACCTTTATTTATATGGTAGTTTTGATGCAAATGCCATGATTTAATTATATCAGAAACATCCTAGCCACAGTTTGACAATAGTAGTTCAATACATAGTTTTTTTTTATACTAATGTTTGTAAAAATAGAAGATAAATGTTTTCTTTGGATTTAATAAACTCTATTAGTTCTCAAACTGCACACACACATACATTTCCAAGGCTAGGGTGCCAGACGTTTTAACAAGCTGGCCCCAAGGAATGTTAGGGAGTGACTTATGTTATCTCTTAAGACGGGCTAGGAACATTCCTCTAGTTGCCCGTGTGTGTGTGTGTGTGTGTGTGTGTGTGTGTGTGTGTGTGTGTGTGTGTGTGTGTGTGTGTGTGTGTGTGTGTGTGAATCGGTCCATTGCCTCCTTTTAGAGATAAGTATACATATGCTTCATCAATCTGATGTGTGAATATACAAATGTAACTAAAACAGTCTCTGGGAAATTAGGGAGTTTTTTACAATATGGCTTTCTGCTGAGAGCGAGTTTTTCCCTTCAATTTTCCTGCATGTGGGTGTGTGTATATGTCCTTGATTTACAGGTGTCGAGGATGAGATCATACTGTATGCCGAGCTTGGGACAGTCGTCCATTGACCAATTCAGATACAAATAATGAGCTTGCTTTCCTGGCGTGAGTGTCTGCCCTTGAATGTGAGGCCATGACTGTGTGCTGTGTGCCCATTTGGGCCTTTAGAACTGTTTTTGCAATTCATCCTACCACAGAAAAACATCTTATTAACACAATTGTTTCATATGGTAGGCCCTACAGTATGATATATAATATATGTATAATCTATTTTTCACTACAGAATTTTTCTAATTTTGTCAGTGTGAGATTACGCGAATTCACCAAATAGTGAATTTTTTATAACCCTTTTTATTCATCTTTACCAGGGGTACCAACAAATTTGAGCACGTCTGTACGTGTTGTATTTTTTTATGTTTGTATAGTCTGCAGATAACGTTGGGTCATACTGAATATTTGGAGATTGTGAAGTCTCCCGTAGCCTATACCCTTCAGCTAACAGCCATTTAGTTTCACTTGGCATTCGTTTACATGTTTTATTGTCATGTTCGTGTAGCATACAGGTAGCCTATGTTAGATGTAATGTTATAGATGGCTAAAAAAGCAATAATAATTTAGGAAGTAATTTAACAGTGGTTTATTTTCACTTGGTATTAATTACATATTTTTATTATTCATTGTTCATTTATTTATTTTATTCATTAAGTAGTTTGTGCACGGGTAGGTTAGACTTAATATGTGCTGACAATAGTGAGCATAACATCGATTTAAGCAGAAGGAGATAGCCGAGTTCACAAGTGAAATAAAAAATAATTAGCTAGATTACCACTCAGATTTCTCCCAACGGCTCAAACTGATAGGGCTCCGGACCATTTCCTCCCTTATACTCCTGGTCTGTGGAAAGCTCAGAAGAAGTGGAGAAGAAGGTGGAGAAGTCCTCCAACTCTAAAGAGCCATTGATTGATACCGCAGAATTAGTCAGTGATTGATTTATATATACGCCCACTATTTTCCCTAGTGGGCGTGTCTTCATGTGGCGATAGCCTCTCTCCTCGCTATCGCCACTCCCCTCTACTGCTGCTTTCCACGCCGATTTAATGGCATTTTTCGAATTTGTGGTGTGGGCGAAGAGAGAATGTAATAACGGTTTCATAACCCTTTAACTCGCTAGATCATTTTCCATCAACAATGTATCGATTTAAAGGGCAACTCTTAGGTGAACATCAACAGTGAATTAATATGTGGGAAAATTATGTTGCAATGAAATAAAAATAATTTTTTTTTTTAAATACACGTAGAATTACATCTATGCTTATTTTTGTAATGAAATCGGCCACGCGCACCTCTAATCTGGCAAATCGAACGGTGATGTCACGGCAGGTAATAAGAATAGAGCGGGAGTTACAGTGAATGGAAAATTAAGCAAAATTAGCAGCAAAATGCATCGTAATGTCGGCATTGTTGAGACAGATGAGCTGGGAAATCCGCTTTCCAATGCTTGCGTAAGCTATCTAATGTGACAGCGGGCAAACTAACCCAGTAGAGACTGTCCAGTCCCACTGAGCAAAATCACGTCCATTCGTCGTCCGTGGTAATGTCGGGCGACATCACCTGTGTATGTTGTTTAGATCACTTTTTAATCGTGATTTAGGGTTAGAAGACATCGTTTGACATTTAACAATATTTGTATTGTTTCGGTCAAGATCGGCTGGTCGCTAGTGAGCCAATTACCATGGGCTAACAAAACATTTTTTTGAACCTCATTTACCATTTGTGGTCTTAGACTGCCACCCTGTGGCTAAAACTGCATTTTGCCAACTGACATGAAAGCAATAATATTGTATATTTCTGTATTGAAATAATCCCGCAATAACATGAAAATGAAAGTCAAATATCCGAAATAAAAATTCCTAGTTATGAAGTCTCACCATAGCTAGCCAGCTACCTAGTTTAAAATACTTTGACTTCTGGCTAACGTTGCCGTGCTTCCCCTAATTTAACTCATCTGTGGTGTAGGCTTACGTTACACAGCACGGCCACAAAATAAAGTCAGTAAATAAAATAAACGCACTGTCGATGGAATTGAAGGAGAGCAAATGGGTAGGAAATCACCAGGTAGGCCTATCAGTCTCATCCCATCCTGAACTCCATCATATCTCCGGGGACATACAGGTGCAGCTCAAAAAATTAGAATATCGTGAAAAAGTTCAATATTTTTTGTCACTCATTTCAGAAAGTGATATATTATATAGATTCATTACACATATAGTGAAATATTTCAAGCCTTTATTTCTTGTAATTTTGATGATTATGGCTTACAGCTAATGAAACCCAAAATTCAGTGTCTCAGAAAATTTGAATATTTTGCTTTAACATGTTTTTAAAGTATCATATTTAATATTTGGTCGTATATCCTTTGCATGCTGTTACTTCCTGAAGTCTGTGACCAATCAACATCAAAAGACTCTCGATATCTTATTTTCAGGTACTGTTACAAGCGATACTATAACCTCTCTGCATTTGAACTGATCTCTATGGGAATTTGGGGGTGAGACTAGATTCAGCTGTAAATTACACTGGTACAGTATGGAACTCATGGCTGGCTAAATGGCTGTAAGTCATCAAGGGTCTGAGCTATTGAACGCACCCCCAAACCATCACTCTGTTGCCAGATATGGAGTAGATGTGGATGGATCACTGCAAGGGTTATTTCTCCTGACTCATTTTCCTATAGAACTCTATGGGGAAAAAAGTCAGGAGAAACAACCCTTAAAGGGATCCATCCACATCTACTCCATATCTGGCCGCAGAGTGATGGTTTGGGGCTCGTTTGATACCTTAGACCCTTGATGACGTACAGCCATTTCGCCAGTCATGTGTTCCATACTGTACCAGCGTAATTTACAGCTGAATCTAGTCTTACCCCCCAATTCTCATAGAGATCAGTTCAAATGCAGAGAGGTTATAGTATCGCTTGTAACAGTACCTGAAAATAAGATATCGAGAGTCTTTTGATGTTCAGGAAGTAACAGCATGCAAAGGATATGCGACCAAATATTAAATATGATACTTTAAAAATATGTTAAAGCAAAATATTCAAATTTTCTGAATTTGGGTTTTCATTAGCTGTAAGCCATAATCATCAAAATTACAAGAAATAAAGGCTTGAAATATTTCACTCTATGTGTAATGAATCTATATAATATATGAGTTTCACTTTCTGAAATGAGTGACAAAAAATATTGAACTTTTCACGATATTCTAATTTTTTGAGCTGCACCTGTAATCCTCCTCCCTAAAATGTGCACCGCACACGATCGTGTTTTTGGACACAGATGCTAAAAACACAAACGTTCACCATCCTAAATCGCTGTGAAACTATTAAAATGGAAACTAATTAAATAACTAAGCAGCTGTAGCTACTAACTACCAACTAAGTAGGCTACACGAGGCTGAAGTTGGTTCCTTATTCGCAGTTTATGTTACGATCCGCTCCTGCTCCCCTTCCCTTCCTTGGTGTCTTCCTCTGTTTACCCTGAACCTGAGTGTGTCATGTCGGCGTTCATTACCTAATTGTGTCTACATTGCACAATTACCACTTGCACCACATCGTAATGACACAATTCACATCTAATTGCTTTCACCGCATTCCTCACGTGTTTTGCTAATTGTTCAATCAGTTCACTGATCTCGCACGCATTTCCCGCAAGCTGCAGTTTATCAGCTCTGATGACACTAGCTATATTACCGTGCTGTTCCTGTGATTCCTTGTCAGAGTATTGTGTTCTTTGTCGCGTCTACAACTGTGCTTTTGTTATAGCTTCGACTCTGGCTCATTCCTCGATCTGGATGCCACACGCCTTGACTTCCAGTGTGGATCCAGACGCTACCTCCACCTGATCCTTGCTTGATTCCTGGCAAAACTTCCCCTGGAATTATTCGCCTGTTCTTGCATTTCCAGTTCGTTGTGGGCTCCACAGCGAACTTTTGTATAGCCTACTGAAAATAAAGACTTATTTTCAAACCTATCCCGTCGTGCATTTGGGTCCTTATCCGCCTGGCTGTCATAGAATACTCTGACCAGTCATGGACCCAGCCGACGCGGAACAAATTCGCCACGCCCTCGCCTGCCAGGCTACTCTGATCGCCCAGCAAAGCAACCGCCTGGACGAAGCGATGGAGCAGATGCGGGGCATGGCGGAACAGTCTAACCGTTTGGGTACCGTGCTGACGCAGCTGGTTGCCCAGACTTCACTACGTCATCCGGATTCAGAAGACCCACAACCACCGCCGGCACTGGGTCCGTCGCCACCTCATCGGGAACCCCGCGCCAACCCACCAGAGAGGTACTCGGGGGAGCTGGGGAAATGCCAGTCCTTCCTGCTTCAGTGCGAGCTGGCTTTTCGGATGCAACCCTCATCCTACTCAGCTGACGCCACTCGGGTGGCTTACGTCATCACCTGCCTGGGAGGAGAGGCGCGGGACTGGGCCGCCGCGCTATGGGAGAAACAACTGACCCTCTGCACCAGGTACCTGGACTTCGCGACGGAGATGCGGCGCACCTTCGATCATCCCGTGTGCGGAAGAGACGTCACCCAGCGGCTGATCGCATTAAGACAAGGTGAGCGTAGTGTGGCTGAATTTGCGGTCGCATTCCGGATCCTCGCGGCGCAGTCGGGGTGGAACGACGCCTCCCTACAGGGCGTCTTCCGCTCCGCTCTGTCCGAGGAGATGAAGGACGAGATGGCCGCCCGCGATGACACCTCTACGCTCAATGACCTCATCTCCTTGGCCATCATGGTCAACAACCGCCTGCGCGCCCGCGCCCGTGAGAAGGAGGCTAACGTTTCCTATCACCCTCCTCGAGGAGCCACGTCTTCGCCCTCTGCGCTTCGCCACCAGGTTCCTATGTTTCCCGAACCTCCGGATCCCGTGGAACCCATGCAGCTGGGTGGCAGTACATCCGATCCTGCTGTTCGCCGTCACCTACGCCGGGCCACCGGAGCATGCTACTACTGCGGCCGCACGGATCACCTCCTGAGCTCCTGTCCTGTACGCCCAAAAGGGAGGGCTCGCCAGCAACCCTAGGCCTACTGGCGAGTCAGACCCAAACCTCTGGCCTAGCTCACAACCGCTTCCAACTCCCTGCGGTCCTCAAATGGGGTATCACTGCCTCCGCCACCGTCACTGTGCAGGCGCTTATCGATTCTGGAGCTGACTCCAACTTTATGGATGCCCACTTTGTCCACAAGGCCGGGATTCCCACCGAAGAACTGGAGAGACCTGTCAATGCTTACGCCCTGGACGGCCACCGCCTAGCCCACATCACCCACCGCACCATCCCCATCCAACTGCTTCTGTCCGGGAACCACCGAGAGGCCATTCAACTCCTTATCATTAACACTCCCCAATCTCCTCTGGTCCTTGGTCAGCCCTGGCTACATCAACACAACCCCCTGCTTGACTGGATCACTTCCAGCGTCACCAGCTGGAGCACCCAATGCCATACCTCCTGTCTCCACTCTGCGGAACCCCCCTCCAGTACTGAGGTCCAAACGCCCGTTCCTGAGGTCGACCTTAAGGGGGTTCCTCACTGTTATCTGTCTATGTCCTGTGTGTTCTCAAAGTCTCTTGCCTTGTCTCTACCCCCCCACAGACCCTACGATTGTGCCATCTCCCTGCTCCCGGATGCCCCCCTGCCCTCCGGTCGCCTGTACAGCCTGTCCGGCCCGGAGAGAACAGCCATGGAGGATTATATCAAGACCTCCCTCAAAGCAGGTATCATCTGCCCCTCTTCCTCGCCCGTCGGAGCCGGGTTCTTCTTCATGAAGAAGAAGGATGGCTCCCTCCGCCCCTGCATCGACTACCGGGGTCTCAATGCCATCACCATCCGCAATAAGTACCCTTTACCCCTACTCAACTCGGACTTCGAACTGCTGCAGGGTGCCCGGGTCTTTACCAAGCTGGACCTCCGTAACGCCTACCACCTGGTATGGATCCGGGAGGGGGACGAGTGGAAGACCGCCTTCAACACCCCCCTGGGTCACTTCGAGTACCGGGTGGTCTCGTTCGGCCTTACTAATGCCCCAGCCGTCTTCCAGAACCTAGTGAATGATGTACTGAGGGACTTCCTGAACCGCTTCGTCTTCGTCTATTTAGACGATATACTTATTTTTTCCCAGAATCTACAGGAACACAAAGACCATGTCGCCCTGGTCCTACAACGCTTATTGGAAAATAAGTTGTTTGTTAAAGCTGATAAATGCTTGTTTCATGCTCCCTCAGTCTCGTTCCTAGGTTTTGTGGTGGAGAGGGGCGACATACGGCCGGACCCGGCTAAGATCCAGGCGGTTACGGAGTGGCCTATCCCATATACCCGGAAGCACCTGCAGCAGTTCCTGGGGTTCGCCAACTTCTACAGACGGTTCATCCGCAACTACAGCCAGGTAGCCGCACCCCTCACCGCCCTCACTTCCTGTAAAACCCGGTTTTCTTGGAATTCCCTGGCAGACGAAGCCTTCATCAAGCTCAAGACACTCTTCACCACTGCCCCCATCCTCTGCTGCCCGGAACCCAACCGCCAATTTGTGGTGGAGGTGGACGCCTCGGACACGGGTGTAGGGGCCGTCCTGTCCCAACACTCCTCCCTCAACCACAAGCTCCATCCCTGCGCCTTCTTCTCCCACCGCCTCTCCCCCACCCAACGCAACTACGGGGTAGGAGATCGGGAGCTGCTGGCCATCAAGCTGGCACTGGAGGAATGGAGACACTGGCTTGAGGGGACCACTCAACCGTTCCTGATCCTGACTGACCACCGCAATCTTCAGTACATCCAGTCAGCCAAGCGACTGAACTCCAGACAAGCCCGTTGGTCTCTATTCTTCTCCAGATTCAATTACTCCATCACCTTCAAACCCGGATCTAAAAACATCAAACCCGACGCCCTCTCTCGGATCCACTCCTCTCCTGCCAACCTGTCTGTCCCGGAGACCATCGTACTGGACGCTCAGGTGACGCATCCCGATCCTCGCCCTAACCCCTCTTCTGCCCTGTTCGTTCCCAACCCTGTCCGCTCCCAGGTCCTGGAGTGGGCTCACTCCTCCCGACTGGCCTGCCACCCCGGAGGCAACCGCACTGTGGAGCTGGTGCGCAGGAGCTTCTGGTGGCCCACCGTCCAGCGGGACACCCTGGCCTTCGTCCACGCCTGCCCTGTCTGCGCCAGGAGTAAGGCGTCTCACTCCCCCCCTGCTGGTCTCCTCCGCCCCCTTCCCATCCCGGGTCGTCCTTGGAGCCACATCGGGGTCGACTTTGTTACCGGACTACCACCATCTGCCGGTAACACTGTCATTTTGACCCTGGTGGACCGGTTCTCCAAGGCGGTTCATTTTGTTCCCCTCCCCAAGCTTCCCTCCGCCCTTGAGACGGCCGACCTCCTGGTGCAGCACGTGGTGCGGCTGCATGGGATCCCGTCGGACGTCGTCTCTGACCGGGGCCCCCAGTTTGCCTCTGCAGTCTGGAAGGCATTCTGCACCGCGCTCGCCGCATCCGCCAGCCTCTCCTCCGGGTTCCATCCACAGACGAACGGTCAGGCGGAGAGGGCTAACCAGGACCTGGGAGCCGCCTTACGGTGCGTGACGGCCTGCAACCCTGCCTCCTGGTCCCAGCTCCTCCCGTGGGTTGAGTACGCCCACAACACCTTGGTGTGCTCATCCACAGGGAGGTCCCCCTTTGAGGCTTCCCAGGGCTTCCAACCCCCCCTGTCCCCCCCCCAGGAGGCCGAGGTGGCGGTTCCGTCTGTGGGTGCCCACATCCGACGCTGCCAGCGGGTTTGGAAGGCCACCCGCAACGCCCTCCTCAAGACCTCCTCCCGGACTCGTCGCCTGGCGGATCAGCACCGGTCCACAGCCCCTCGCTACCGCCCGGGACAGAAGGTTTGGTTATCCACCTCCACTTTCTCCCTCCCCGGCACCTCCCGCAAGCTCCAACCCCGCTTCGTCGGACCCTTCACTGTGCACTCTGTCCTCAACCCTGTCACTCTCAAGCTCCGTCTCCCCGCCTCTCTCAAGATTCACCCCACATTCCATGTCAGTCAGGTCAAGCCAGTTGTCTCCTGCCCTCTCAGCGCTCCCACTCCTGCCCCTCCACCTGTTCTGGACATTGATGGTGCTCCGGCCTTTACAATCTCCAGCATCCTCGATGTCCGGCGCCGGGGACGGGGCCACCAGTACCTGGTCGACTGGGAGGGGTATGGGCCCGAGGAACGTTCCTGGGTTGCCCCTCGTCTCATCTTGGACCCTACCCTCATCCGGGATTTCCATCACCGCCAGTCCCAGTCGACCAGAGCCTGTGGTCCGCCAGGAGGCGTACCTTGACGGGGGAGTACTGTTACGATCCGCTCCTGCTCCCCTTCCCTTCCTTGGTGTCTTCCTCTGTTTACCCTGAACCTGAGTGTGTCATGTCGGCGTTCATTACCTAATTGTGTCTACATTGCACAATTACCACTTGCACCACATCGTAATGACACAATTCACATCTAATTGCTTTCACCGCATTCCTCACGTGTTTTGCTAATTGTTCAATCAGTTCACTGATCTCGCACGCATTTCCCGCAAGCTGCAGTTTATCAGCTCTGATGACACTAGCTATATTACCGTGCTGTTCCTGTGATTCCTTGTCAGAGTATTGTGTTCTTTGTCGCGTCTACAACTGTGCTTTTGTTATAGCTTCGACTCTGGCTCATTCCTCGATCTGGATGCCACACGCCTTGACTTCCAGTGTGGATCCAGACGCTACCTCCACCTGATCCTTGCTTGATTCCTGGCAAAACTTCCCCTGGAATTATTCGCCTGTTCTTGCATTTCCAGTTTGTCGTGGGCTCCACAGCGAACTTTTGTATAGCCTACTGAAAATAAAGACTTATTTTCAAACCTATCCCGTCGTGCATTTGGGTCCTTATCCGCCTGGCTGTCATAGTTTATTCGTAATTCCCAGTCCACCTTAAATTTGCGGCTGATTGTTCGCAATTTCACAGGCTGATTCAGAACAGTTTTTAAAGGAACAGGCCAACATTTTGCGAAATTGGCTTATTTGCAATCTTCCCCTGAGTCATACAAGAAGATGAATACCCTTTTTTCTATGTGCGTGCAGTAAGAAGCTTAGAGACCCGCACCGTTAGCCTAGCTTAGCCGCAATCACTGGAAGTGGGTTAGACTAGTTAGTCTAGTGACGAAATACACTTTATTTTGAACTGATTCATCCATACTGGCTTATTTATGCTGTGAGGGTGCAGAATAATGATGATGAAAAAAAGCGCGACCTCTCAGCTGTCAAAACCCACACAACAAGCTCAGAAATCTTCTGGCCTAACACTATATCCAATCAACAACTACTTACTCGGACCAATCAAGAGAGCATCAACACCATCATTATGAGAAGGCGGTGGAGATGGATTGGACACGTAATGTGAAAAGAACAGGATGACATCACAAAAACTGCCCTACACTGGACACCAGAAGGAAGGTGTAAGAGAGGAAGACCCAAAGAAACCTGGAGTCGAACAGTGGAGAGAGAACTGAAAGTACTGAAGCAGACCTGGGGTACCAGCCAAAAGTTCACCCAAAACAAATAGGAGTGGAGATCCTTTGTTGCTGCCCTACATGCCAATAGGCATAAAGGGCAGTAACTAAGTAAATAAACACGACAAAGGAAAAAAGGGATAAAAAGTCCCTGGCAGTAGCCAACACTATAACACACCCCTATAAAATGGGCTAGCTATGTAAACACGGGCAGAGAGAAGAACAAAAAACAATGCACCTTCGGAACGTGACTATAACGCCCGATAATTGGTGAAATAAACAACATCAAAATCAAAATAAAGAGAGGGAGGAGAAATAAGGGAACAGAAAAACGAATTCCCTAGGCTTCTAGGCTGAAAAATGTCTCAACTGTGAAACAAAATAAATGATCTTCTTTAAAACAGCAGAGAGGCCAAAACCAACTAACCCTGACTTTGTGAAGGCACGAAATGATAAGGAAGCGTCCGGAAGCGGAAGAGAGAGGCTTAAATACCTAACAGGTAGGGGAACAGGTGAAATAAATAATTAGCGGGGAAGAGCAAAGCCCCGAGACAGAATGCAGAAAAAATCTGATAGATTGCTAACCGGCGCAGAGAGGGAAAAAAAATTTGCAAACGAGGGAAGAAAGCCACAACCCATGCCAGTCATAATGCCACTGATTCTTGAAGAGAGAGTTCTCCCCTGTTCAACCAGTGTCATTTCTGCCCGGCCCAAACCGGTTTTTCATTCAAAAAATGGTTGTGAAAATGTGTCTGCAGGCTAATTTTGCCCCTCCTTTTAAAGGAGAATACAAAGACAACACAAAGAGGTGTGCCCTATGTGGGATTAAGGGTAGAATTTTGTATTATTAAATTTATGTCATTGGATTATGTGACCTGTAAAATATTGAAAATAATATATTATTGTCCCATTCAAATAATGGAAATCTATTATTTTTCCACGAAAATGTTCATAAAAAAGCACATATTAAGAATACGAACGTGTGCCCTATGTGGGATTAAAAGTAAAAAAAAATATTATTAGTTATATGTCATTGGGTCATGTGACTTGGAATCTATTGAAAATAATCCATTATTTCCCTATTAAAACAACAGAAATCTATTTTTCTATAAAAATATTTATTTAAAAATAAATAAGCATATATTGAACATTACAATAGGTGTGTCCTATGTGGGATTAAGAGTGAAATTTTATATTAGTTTCATGTCATTGGATCATGTGACCTGGTAGCTATTGAAAATAATCCATTATTTTACTATTAAAACAACATAAATATATTTTTCTATTAAAATATTAATTTAAAAATAAATAAGTATATATTATTAAGACTAATGTGGGATTTGAAGTAAAATTATTACCCATGTGTCCTGGAAGCTATTGAAAACAAATCTCCTATTTTTCTATTATTTTGCCTTAAGATTAAGATAAGACGTTATGTAAAGAGTTTAAAAATATGTATTGGTTGTGGGTTGTCGTCAACTTGAACTCTTTTCAAAATTGAACAAGATTGCAATGGAATTCATTGCTCGTGCTTTTTTGGTGCTCAATACATACCTTAATCGACTGCGGTAAAGTTAACTGGTATAGACATTATAACCTAAGATCTACTAAAATGATAATACCAGTTAATTCCTAATAAATTCCTGTTGTGGAAATCTGAAAAAGAGTTTCCAAATCAACATGCAATTGGTTTGGATTATGTTCGTGCTGTCATATCAGAGCTATTGACATTTTTCTGTAGGTGTAATATCGCAAAAACCAAAAAAAAGTAATTAAATGAACCCAAATTGAAGCAAAAATAAAGCTTGTGTGCGTAACTCTATATCTCCCTTACCCTAAAACAAATGGCTCGTACACTCTGAATGCTGTGATTAAAAAGCTGACAATTTACATTTTAACTTGAGAACCAATCACAGCCTTTTCAGACGGTCCCTACATGTTGGCTTGAGTAGTCCGAGTCTCAAAATGAAGAATAATCATTGCGCACATACAGGTCTGGAAACAATTTAAAGACCACTCCAATTTTTTCTTAAAACAGCATCTCTACATAAATGGCAGACATTCAATTCCAGTGTCTGTTGAATTCCAACACAAGCACACCTGATTCTACTTAATGAGGTGCTGATTAGATTTATGTGTGATTTATACTCGGAAAAGTATAAAAACCACTGCTGTGGTCATCACTATCCTCTTGCAATAGGACCAGCTGGATGGCAAAAAAACAGTGCTAGTAGTACCTCAAAAGTAATTGGAATCAAAAAATAGGATTTCAAAGAAGGGTTCAATTCTGGCTTTACTGGCAGAGGGATACAATGAGTGTAAGGTTGCTTCCATCCTTAAAATTTCAAAAATGGCGGTTCATAAGAACAAGGTCAAGACATTGGGGACAACAAAGCTACAGACCGGCAGAGGGCAAAAATGACTCTCGACTGACTGGAATGACCGCCAACTCATTCGAATGTCACAACAACCATAGGATGACATCAAGTGACCTACAAAAAGAATGGCAAACGGCAGCGGGGTGAAGTGCACAGGCTCCTAGGGGCAGGGCTGAAGTCATGCAAAGCTAGAAAAAGCCCTTCATTAATGAGAAGCAAAGAAGAGCCAGGCTGAGGTTTGCAAAAGACCATAAGGATTGGACTATAGAGGACTGGAGTATGGTCATCTTCTCTGATGAGTCCAGTTTTCAGCTTTGCCCAACACCTGGTTGTCTAATGGTTAGACAGAGACCTGGAGAGGCCCACAAGCCACAGTGTCTCGCACCCACTGTGAAATTTTGTGGAGGATCGGTGATGATCAAGGGGTGCTTCAGCAAGGCTGGAATCGGGCAGATTTGTCTTTGTGAAGGACACATGCATCAAGCCATGTACAAGATTATCCTGGAAGCTTCCTTCTGCTCTGACAATGTTCCCCAACTCTAAGGATTGGCTTTTCCAGCAGGACAATCAAGGTGTGGATGGAAGACCACCAGATCAAGACCCTGTCATGGCCAGCCCAATCTCCAGACCTGAACCCCATTGAAAACCTCTGGAATGTGATCAAGAGGAAGATGGATGGGCACAAGCTGTAGGGGGGAGTAAAAGTGGGGTCCCCATTTGGGAACTGCATTGACTTCAAAGGACCAGAGGGCCTTGTAATAAAATAATGGGTTACTCTAATTTCCTTTGAGATCCGGCAACATCTTCGCGAGAATATTCCCATCTGCTAAAGATGGAGATAAGGACAAATGGAACTGTTTGTAAATGTATCAGAAGAGAGGATTTACGGCATTCACACCCTCGCCAGACAATGGTAAAGGAATGTCTGCCCAGGACATCTGTGACCTACAGTAACCCAAAACATGGACATATCCTATGGGAAAACCATTGGACAATGACCACAGTGCCCTCATTTGGGCACCCCTGTCATTACACTATTTAATTCTTTTCTGTACCAGGACTCTAAAACTTCTGTTAAGAGTGTTAAATAACCATGTAAAAACCAACAAACATTGCACATGTGATCCGTATATTGTTACATTCTGTCTTATGTGATAGTAACAGGAATTGTATGTAAAATGATACATTAGGAGGGAATTTTCATGACAACTGCACCATATTATAATATCACCTTAAACTGTTTGGTATGTATGAATTCAGGTAAAATCAAGGAATTGACTGAAATATATTTCATACCAAATAGAGTTTAATAAAGCATAGTTTCAGCAACTCAGGGAAAAACTAACAGTGAAATGTCCTCTCTGGTAATTACCTCCTCTTCCCTTTATCCTATTCAAACATCCCCTAACAATTCCCTAACAATGGGGGGTCTAAATTCCAGATTGACCATCCTGTCCAGGTTAATTTATGGCACTGCCACCTGGTTCAAACACATGATTTGGCATAAAAAGGAGAGAGACAAGCCTATCAAGGAAGATTGTAACCGACTTCCCACACCGTGCATATTCTGTGTCTGTGTGTAGTTGAACAGGCTGGGTAAGATATTTACTTTGTTTCTTTTCTTAAATCTATGTTTTGTATAATTGAATGTTTTAATTTAAGTTAATGACCTGCCTGCCTGTTATTAAATTGTTTATTTTTAACTTGCGTGGTTTCCATGACTCTAATTCATCTTATACCCTTTTTTAGCTTAAATTATAACTGAATATTCAGGGGGACAATTCTGACCCAGGACCGACTGATCAGCGGCCTGGTACAGACGTGGTGTACACAAGTTGGGTGGGCAGCAAGTGACGGTCCAGATAAGGTCGGGTTGGTGTATGGTTCTGGTGATTTGATGTGAAGAGAACCCATGGGCGTACTACGCCGGTTCTTGTCAAATTTGCCTTAAGGAGCCCTTTAAATACACCCAGAGTAGTGCATGGTTCTGGTGATTTGATATAGGAACCCATGGGCATTTACGCCGGTTCTTGTCAAATTTGCCTTAAGGAGCCCTTTAAATGTACTCAGACTGGGGCTCGCAACTATCTATGATAAATGAATATCATGTATTGTGTTGACTAGACCCCCAACCTCTGCGTTCGCCACCGAACTGAGTTTCGGCAATAATGCTGATTCCGGCAAGCATATATTGATAATTGAGGACTAGTAATTAAGGACGAGTCGAGTGTAACCACTCTGAGTTCCACGCAGGTTTAACCCAAATTCTAAATTATTATTTTAAATGGAGTCAGATAAAACGAGTACAGAATCAGCGTTGGTGGCTGATGATTTACTGCAATATACACAGGCTGTTCTTTGGATAAACTGGGTCAAGGTAGATCAGACTTAAAGCGGAAGGTAACGTGGTACGAGTATCTTTGATTTGTGGTCCCTTATTAGCTAATCCCGTGAATCTAAAGAGCAGTCTAACCCGGTTGCAAGAATATTAATATTTCTTTATGAACTTTAATCATTTTCCTTTTTCCCACAGCAACAGAATTGTTATAATTGTGCTCTGTTCATTTGAATGGAGAATAAATAAATAACATCTTTTATTTACGTCACAACAGCTGGGAGAAAACACGTTTCACCTTCAACCTCCAGTTATTTCCCTCATTGGTTTAGCTGTGCGGTTCCTACAAGCTATCAAACGAAGCCGAGCTGCTTGAATTTTTGCGCCGGGAGTGGCATAAAGTCACCCAACAGCAATGTGAAAGACTGGTGGAGAGCATGCCAAGACGCATGAAAGCTGTGATTGCAAATCAGGGTTATTCGACCAAGTTAACCCTTGTGTGGTGTTCATGTTTTAGTTATTCACCCAGTGTTCGCGGGTCTGATGGACTCACAACATTATTGGGTTTTTAAAACAATAAAGCCATAACAATTTATGTAAAAATCCTTCACAGATATCAACTTTCTCAACTACAAGCAATATAGACACCATATATGGTTAATATTGACCATTTACTTCTGCTAGATCACATTTATCAATAAAAGTGCTATTTGTTTTTTGTGATAAAATGTGATTTTTGTATTAAAAAAAAAGTATTATACTAAGACAAATAAATCATGTTTATCTCAGGTTGAAAAAATAATTAATTGTATGATTTTTCTTTTAGTAAACATTGAACACGGGTCCCACACAAGGGTTAAAACATTAGTATTGTGTTGTTTAAAAATATGAACTTGTTTTTTTTGCATTATTCGAGGTCTGAAAACACTGCATCTTTTTTGTTGTTTTGACCAGTTGTCATTTTCTGCAAATAAATGCTCTAAATGACAATATTTTTATTTGGAATTGGGAAGAAATGTTCAGTAGTTTATAAAATAAAATAAAATATAAATAGTAAAACCAGAGAAACTGATAATTTTGCAGTGGTCTCTTAATTTTTTCCAGAGCTGTATAAATGTCGTTTAAAAATAAATCTTAGGCCTGATGGATAAATTCAATGTTGTGCCCTGGTGCTGAAAGGCCCCACATTATAACACGGTTGTTCTGGATTGGTTCACCTTTGTAATTTCGAAGTTATTGACGAGATTTTCCGTAATATTAAAATAACGATGAAAGATCAAAGGAAGCGTTGTGCTGCGTTCTCAGAGCTCCTTTGATTTAGAGCTGTTATTTTCAGCACATTGGCTTGTTCTGTTGAAGAGCCAATGACGTCCGAAAATCGAATATCGAACAGCGAATATAAAACTAACTTTACCGCAGTAATATTTGCCTAAATCCAGAGCTGCGAATAAGAAATAAACTTCAGCCTGTTTTTCATTTGTTTATGAGCATGAAACATGTACTGGGTGTAGATCATTTGGTTAAATGACGGTTCTGTTTGTTCCTCATGAGCCACCGTACCTTTTCTAAGGTTAGGACTGTCATGCTAGTAGCCTCACGCAGCGTTACTGTTAGTAGCTACGGATTATCATTAAATCCAACTATATTGTTCTAAACCAGTGTGATCCTTGACTCACGCACCAACAGACAAACATTTTTTTTACATGGTGTCAGAATAGGATACGGACTACTCGCCTGTGAGTATTTTTTTTTCCGTTGGACAACCTGGTGCTTACTCCAAACTGTGCTGGCTAGCTAGTTCGGGGCATGCTATAATGGATGGATTTCGCAGACCGGACCCTATCGTTTTTGATGAAAATGTCGCCGAGAATTGGCGAATTTTTGAGCGGGAGTACGATATTTTTATCGCCGCAGCCCACTCCGACAAGTCTGCAAAGACAAGGGCTTACATTCTCCTCAACATTGCTGGACCAGAAGCCATTGAACGGGAGCGTTCGTTTGCCTATGCTCCTGAAGTGCGCGGGCCCGGAGAAAACGCAGCATTAATTACCGCGGGAGAATCCCGAGAGGACCCTGAATGCCTAAAAAGGAAATTTAGCAAAATCTGCAGTCCCCAAAGCAACAGGACAATGGAGAGACACAAGTTTCATTCACGAAATCAGAAACAAGGTGAGACTATTGAATCATTCATCAGTGATCTGAGGATCAAAGCTAAAAATTGCCATTTTGGAGAGTTGACTGACAAACTCATTTGTGACCGCATCGTGTGTGGCATTATTGTTACGGTTCTAACCGTTCCACGCCATGTTTTATGTTTATTGTTATGTCACGCCCTTATTTGTATTCACGTTCTGTCATAGTTTATTAGTTTGCATACATATTTCCATGTTTTTCCGCAGCCTTGCGTTCATGCTGTTTCTTCTCTTGCTGTCACTCACGCTTCCATAATTGTTTCATTCTCCCTTGTCTAATTACTAATATACTAACATTAGATCAGGATTGGGTAATACTAACTATCTAACCATGTGTTCATGTTTACCTTACGTTTCTCGTACATGTTAATTACTAATTTACTAAATTTACAAAAAAAATGACCCACATCACCGAACCCATTCTACTGATTATCTCCGGCAATCACCAAGAAATTATCCAGTTTCACGTCATCCGCTCTCCCAACGATCCGCTCATTTTGGGGTTACCATGGCTCAGGAAACACAACCCCATCATCGACTGGAAGACAGGTCAGATCCAAGCTTGGACCCGCGATTGCCACCAACAATGCCTGCGATCCGCTCCTGCTCCAGCAGAGGACTTACCCACTCCACCCAAAGCCCCCAAGCCTTCACTGGAGACGGTGCCTGCGGTCTACCTGGACATGGAGACAGTCTTCTCCAAGACGCAGGCTCAGACTCTGCCCCCACACAGACCCTATGACTGCGCCATTGAGCTGTTGCCCGGCACACCACTACCATCAAGTCGTCTCTACAAGGTCTCCAGACCGGAGAGGGAGGCCATGGAGAGATACATCCGGGACTGTCTCACCAATGGGCTGATTCGTCCATCCTCTTCACCCGTGGGGGCGGGGTTCTTCTTCGTCCAGAAGAAGGACGGTTCCCTACGCCCATGCATTGACTACAGAGAACTTAATAACATCACGATCAAGAATAAGTATCCTTTACCCCTCATTGACTCTGCTTTTCATCCTCTCCATGAAGCCACCATCTTCACCAAGCTCGACCTACGCAACGCTTACCACCTGGTCCGTATTCGAGAGGGGGACGAGTGGAAGACGGCGTTCAACACCTCTCTCAGACACTTTGAATACCTGGTCATGCCATTCGGACTCACCAACGCCCCTGCGGTGTTCCAAGCCCTGGTCAATGACGTGCTACGAGACCTATTGGGTCGACACGTATTTGTCTACCTCGACGACATCCTGGTTTACTCCAAGAACCCTCAGGAACATGAAGTCCACGTCAGACAAGTTCTCCAAAGACTGTTGAAGAACAAACTATTTGTCAAGGCGGAGAAGTGCGTTTTCCATTCGGACACAGTGGAGTTCCTGGGGTTTATTCTAGAGAGGGGACAGATCAGGGCGGATCCCAAGAAGATTCAGGCGGTCACTGACTGGCCCACGCCTGCCACGCGGAAACATTTACAGCGCTTCTTGGGATTCGCCAACTTTTATAGAAGATTCATCAGGGGCTATAGCCAAGTTGTCGCACCCCTCACCAAGCTCACGTCCACTGCCTTACCGTTCCGCTGGAGCCCCGAAGCGGAGGGGGCTTTTTGCAAGATTAAGAGACTGTTCGCTTCCGCCCCCATTCTCATTCACCCTGATCCCACTCGCCAGTTCGTGGTCGAGGCAGATGCCTCTGACACTGGGGTGGGAGCGGTGCTCTCCCAGGTCTCCGGCACTGACAACCGGCTGCACCCCTGTGCGTTTTTCTCCCACAAACTTTCACCAGCGGAGAAAAACTATGATGTTGGCAACCGGGAACTTCTCGCCGTCAAAATGGCATTGGAGGAGTGGAGACACTGGCTGGAGGGGGCCAAAGTACCATTTGTGGTGTGGACGGACCACAAGAACTTAGCCTACCTCCAGACTGCCAAGAGACTCAACTCTCGCCAGGCCAGGTGGTCCCTATTTTTTGGGAGATTTAATTTCTCTCTCACCTACCGCCCCGGCTCCAAAAACATTAAGCCTGACGCCCTTTCCAGGCAATTTGACTCATGTTTGGAGAAAGAGAGACCTGAGAACATTCTGCCCGCCTCCTGCACCATCGCCTCGGTCTCGTGGAAGATCGAGGCAGTCATACAGAGGGCGCTACGCAACGAGCCCGACCCCAGAGCCGTTCCGGGTAATCGCCTGTATGTTCCCTCTACTGCTCGGACTCAGGTGCTTCAGTGGGCCCACTCCTCACCACTCTCTTGTCATCCCGGCTTCACCCGCACGATGGCAGTGCTCAAGCGGAAGTTCTGGCGGAGTTCCATGGCTTCCGACACCAGGATGTTCGTAAAGGCTTGTACCACCTGTGCCAGGAGTAAAGCTTCTCATCAAGCCCCGGCGGGACTTCTTCAGCCGCTGCCTGTGCCCAGCCGACCTTGGAGCCACATCGGTGTGGATTTTGTTACTGGACTTCCACCGTCCGAGGGTAACACCACGATTCTCACCGTTGTTGACCGCTTCAGCAAGGCGGCACACTTCATTCCCCTGCCAGGACTGCCCTCCGCTCAAGAAACCGCTGACGTTCTGGTCAAAGAGGTTTTCCGGATCCACGGCATCCCAGCGGACATCGTCTCCGACCGAGGACCCCAGTTCATCTCCCAGGTCTGGAGGGCGTTCTGCTCAGCACTCGGAGCTACGGTAAGCCTCACCTCAGGCTACCACCCTCAGTCTAATGGCCAGACGGAGAGGGCTAACCAAGACCTCGGAGCTGCATTACGCTGTGTCTCCGCCAAGAACCCGTCTGTCTGGAGCAAGATGCTCACCTGGGTGGAATATGCGCACAACGCATTGCCCTGCGCCTCCACGGGGAAATCCCCGTTCGAGATCTCCCTAAGCTACCTCCCACCTCTGTTTCCCGACCAAGAGGCAGAGATTGCTGTCCCTTCCCTCGCCACCCACATGCGCCGGTGCCTCAAGCTATGGAAGGACACCAGGGCCGCGCTTTTGCGCACGGCTGACCGCAACCGGCGTGTCGCTGATCGCCACCGCACACCTGCACCCGCTTACAAGCCTGGCGACTCTGTGTGGCTTTCCACAAAGGACATTCCCCTTCAATCCACGTCACGCAAGCTCCAACCCCGATTCATTGGTCCCTTCAAGATTGACTCCATCATCAACCCCTCTGCTGTTAGATTGTCACTCCCTGCTTCCCTTAAAATTCATCCCACGTTTCATGTTTCTTGTATTAAGCCTGTGTCCACCCACCCTCTGTGTCCCCCGGATCCCCCTCCCCCTCCCCCCCGTATTATTGATAACCACCTTGCTTATACTGTGAAAAAACTTTTGGACATTCGAAAACGAGGCCGGGGGTTCCAGTATCTGGTCGACTGGGAGGGCTACGGTCCAGAGGAGCATTCCTGGATCGCTCCCAGCCTTATCTTGGACCGCAGCCTCATTAAGGACTTTCATCGAGACCACCCTGATAAGCACCATGGACCGCCAGGAGTCGGTCGTTAAGAGGGGGGTACTGTTACGGTTCTAACCGTTCCACGCCATGTTTTATGTTTATTGTTATGTCACGCCCTTATTTGTATTCACGTTCTGTCATAGTTTATTAGTTTGCATACATATTTCCATGTTTTTCCGCAGCCTTGCGTTCATGCTGTTTCTTCTCTTGCTGTCACTCACGCTTCCCTAATTGTTTCATTCTCCCTTGTCTAATTACTAATATACTAACATTAGATCAGGATTGGGTAATACTAACTATCTAATCATGTGTTCATGTTTACCTTACGTTTCTCGTACATGTTAATTACTAATTTACTAACGCTAGGTCAGGATAGGTTAACTACTAATGATTTACTAATTGCCTCGTTACGTGTCTCATTTTCTCAAGCTGTTGTGAATTTCCTGCTGCTCTCAAGCTAAGTGTCTGCACCTGTCTACACCTGCATATAAGATCAGTGTTCATGTCATGTCCTTGCGAAATTGTTGCCTCACTAGCACTCTTAAGCATTTGTCAAGTTTACGTATTCTGATTTCCTGTTTTGATCCAAGCCTGTTTTTTGACCACTGTTTTCTGCCAGCCTTTTGTTTTCACTGCCTGTCCTGACCACGATTCCTGCTTGCTGATTTTGTACTTTTGCCACGCGGCGAGGACTCCGGTCTGACCCTGCTTGTTTTTTCGACTATTCTTTTGCCTTCTCCCTTTTGTACCTCTGCCACGCTGATTGCCTTCCTGGTTCCGAACTACTGCCTGGCTTACCGACGACGAGACTGCCTTCTCCCTCGGTACTTTTGTTTATTGGCTGGATTTTTTGTGTATGACCTTTGCTTGTGCTAAGACAACGATTACTGGACTTTCCTTAATAAAGCCCTTGCGGGTATTTATTACATCCATTGTTCTGAGTCGTGCTTCTCGGGTCCAACCCTCCATGCACTTCGTCTCAATTATCAGTGACTCGTTACGTAAATCTCTGTTGAGAGACAGCGAGTTAACACTTGCCAAAGCTATTTCAATCTGTCGCATCCACGAGATGACAGAGGAGAGTAGCAAGACGCTAGCCACACAAGCCACCAGTGTTGATGCAGTAAGGCCAGTTTCTAACAGAATGCGCCAGTCAAGACCCCAATCCTTCTCTCAGACCATCACATACTGCAGTAATTGTGGGAGTAGTCACGCAGCTAAAAGGGAGAAGTGTCCAGCGTTCGGACAACAATGTCATAATTGCAATAAACTGAACCACTACAAAAGTTGCTGCAAGTCTACACCACGGAGCCAAAGTAATTCAGGCAGAAGGACTTTCAGACAGTCTGTGCATGAAGTGGCAGTAGATCAGCCCACAACATATGAAGATTAAACGTTTTATGTGGATGGTGTCGAAGTTGACTGTGTCAATTCTCATGCTAATGAGAAGGACGAAGGATTTGTCACAATACACATAAATGGCAGGCCCACTGAAATAAAAGTCGACACAGGGGCAAAATGCAATGTGATGTCACTGGAGACTTTCAAACGTGTGACTAATGGCGAGCCACTCGTAAAGCAGAAGAAAGCTGCAAACCTTGTTGCTTATGGGGGCACCAGAATTGAGACCAGCGGCGTAGCCACACTGTCATGCTGCCTAAAGGAGCAGCACCACTCATTGCCTTTCTTCATAGTGGACAGAGAGGTGCAACCACTGCTAGGATTTAGTGCGTGCATGGACATGGGTGTTGTCAAAATGAGTCCTGATGTCCATCAAGTCACCATGGAGAGCAACGCAGACTTCACACAGATTCTCACACAATACTCAAAGACCTGTTCAGTGAGGAGCTCGGAGAACTTCCAGTCACGTACTCCATGACGGTGGATCCCAGCATACAGCCTGTGGTCCGGCCAGCCCACCGCATCCCTGCTGCGATGCAAGACAGAGTCAAATCTGAGCTGGAACGCATGGAAAGCATAGGTGTCATAACAACAGTCACTGAGCCCACAGACTGGGTCTCTTCTATGGTGGCAGCGCATAAGAAAGACAAGAAAGAAATCAGACTATGCATCAATCCAAAAGACCTCAACACAGCACTGAAAAGGCCCCATCATCCCATGCGCAGCATTGAGGAAGTGGCAGCACAGATGTCAGGGGCGACAGTGTTCTCGGTCCTGGATGCGAAAAACTCCTTCTGGCAGATACGTCTCGACAAGAAATCCTCAATGCTGACGACTTTCAGCACTACATTTGGGCGCTACAGGTTTCTACGGAGGCCTTTCGGCATTAACTCCGCAAGTGAGGTGTTTCAGCGCTCCATGGAACACCTGCTCGCAGGCTATCCGTGCTCCGTCATCGTCGATGACATCATCATCGGAGGCCGTGGGGTAGCCGAACATGATGCCAACTTGAAGAGAGTGCTCGAACGGGTTAGAGAGATCAACCTCAGGCTGAATCCAGACAAATGCAAATTTCACCTGGACCAAGTAGGCTATGTGGGCCACATCTTCACAAGCGAAGGCCTAAAAGCTGACCCCTCCAAAACCACAGCAATCAATGAGATGCCAGTCCCCACAGACGTCACTTCACTACAGCGCTTCCTTGGCATGGTCACTTACCTTGGCAAGTACATCCCTAACCTCAGTGACATTGCAGCACCACTGAGGAAGCTGACCCAAAAGGAGACCACATGGTGCTGGTTCCAGCAACATCAGGAGGCATTTGACCGTCTCAAGTCATGCCTGTCCAGCCCACCGGTATTGGCATACTACGACGTCAAGGAGCCAGTCACGCTTACCTGTGACGCGTCGTGCTATGGCCTAGGAGCTGCATGCCTGCAGAACGGCAGACCAGTAGTGTTTGCATCGCGTACCCTCACAGACACGGAGACACGGTATGCTCAAATAGAGAAGGAGCTCCTGGCTGTCGTGTTTGCCTGTACTAAATTCAAGCACTATGTGTACGGAAAGCCCACAATCGTGGAAACCGACCACCAACCTCTGGTAACTATCCTGAAGAAGCCCATTCACACCGCCCCTGCCCGTCTTCAGAGAATGTTGCTCCGGCTGCAGAGCTACGACATCAGCCTGGTGTATAAAAAGGGCAAACACATGTTGTTGGGAATTCCATTAAATCTATTCCAATATTATCAATGGATTTAATGGAATTCCCAAGGTTATATTTGAACCTGTGATAATAAGCATGTATTATATTTGAATATGTATCACCTATAACCTTTATAACCTGTGACAATATGTATTGATTATATTTGAATATGTGTCTATAAAATGTATCATGAGCATTTAAACACATGATGATATATATATAGAATCACATTGGGTGAGCGCGGAGCACAGAAACACATTCTCTGTCTATAAAAGCAGGTGCTGTCAGAGAGCCCAGAGAGTCTGATAAGATGTTCGTAAACAACAGTCATGTTGGGCGCTTTCCAAAGCGTGCCTAGGCAACAGTCACTAAGTTTGTTGGATGAAAGTTGAAGCTCCAGGTTCTCAAAATCTGGCCCCCTATTATATCAGGCCTTGATTTCAGTATAAAATAAGCCCAGAAACACATAGTGAGAGATTAATTAAAATGCACTTTCATAGAATACTATAAAGTAAATACAAGTTATTATTCTTCCTTGAAAATGAAAACTGAGACAACAGTTATTTTTTGTGCCTTTTAAAAGATCTGATAAAGAGGTTGATTACATTCTAAAAACCACAGTTATATTATGGTGCCGTAGTGAGTGTCCAAAAACAACCAAAGGTGGTACGAAAGGGTTACTCCAAACACCATACCAGGTGATGCCATCGGGGGGGGGGGGAGGCCTACGGGGCGGAGTTGGAGATGGGTGACTGGGGATCTGCAGGAGAGTGTGAGAACTCTCCACACGAGGTGGAGCCAGGAGCTTGGGAAACCAAGATAGCCTTGAGACCATCCAATAGAAGGAGCCTACAGATGAAAAAACGCGAGAAGTTCTCAGCGCGAGATGACGCCATCAATGAAACGAGGCGGAGATGGGGATGGCCAATGTCCGAGAGAGCAATGGGGTCTGATGGGCAGAGAATGGGAGGGATGGATGATCTGATAAAAAACTGTATAAAAATGAAATGTAAACATAAGTGTGGACTCCTCGAGGATCACGCTAGACTTTTGTTTTGCGGCGTAAGAAATAAAGTCTAGTGGACATTCTCTGAAATACTGCCTCATTCTCCTTATTTAAAAACTTAGAGAAATTTGAGAGCTAAAGTTGAAAACTCTGACTTTTTGAGAGAACTCTGAAACATTTATCACTTTATCATTTGGAAACCACAACAATGTATCTGGCGGATACTCTATCGAGAGCTCCAAACACACAAGTCTCCCAGAGCCCTGCTGAAAATGATGCCTTCGAAGTCATGTCGGTGAGTTACATCTCCACAGCCCGCCTGGAGGAACTCCGAAAGCACACAGCAGAGGATGAGGTCCTACAAGCCCTCAGTGCAGTCATTCAACGAGGATGGCCCACCAGAGAAAGCCAGCTCCAGCCTGCTGTTAGTCCCTTCTTCCCCTACAGGGACGAACTCACAGCGGAGGACGGGATCGTCATGAAAGGCCACAAAGCAGTCATCCCCCAGTCTCTGCACAGGGAGTACATCAACATTGTGCACCAAGGCCACCCAGGTATGGAAGCGACTAAGCGCAGAGCCAGGGACATCATCTTTTGGCCAACAATGTCAAAACACATCACAGAGGAGCTGCTCTCATGTGCAGTGTGCAACAGCACCAAGTCTCACTAACAAAAAGAGCCGCTTCACCTTCACCCAGTCCCAGACCTCCCATAGTCCACAGTGGCCACGGACATCTTCGACTGGCATGGCAAACACTACCAAGTGCTTGTGGATTCATATTCCGGATGGTTTGAAGTCGACCTTCTCCGTGACATGACATCATCAGCCGTGATCTCCAAGTTGAAGAGACACTTCTCAGTCCATGGCACACCGCACACCCTCTTCTCTGACAATGCTGGACAATACACCAGCCAGCATTTCAAAGACTTTGCCAAACAATGGGATTTCATCCATGCCACCAGCAGCCCCGAGTTTCCCCAGTCGAACGGACTTGCGGAGAGAGCGGTCCGCAGCACCAAGCAGCTGATGGAGAAATCTCACAGAGATGGGACTGACGTCTTCCGCAATCTCCTGAACCTCAGAAACATCCCCCGTGACAAAACACTAGGCTCCCCCGCTGAACGCCTGATGTCGCGGCAGACACGCGCAGCCATTCCGGTGAGTACCAAACTACTGGAACCAGCCGCGAAGAACACCCAGCAAGTCAGCACCCAACTCCTCAACAGACGGCTCACTCTAAAGCGCCACTACGACAATTCCAGTCATCCACTACAGCCTTTGGCAGAGGGACAAACTGTCCGGATGCAGACTCCCAAAGGATACGACCAGCTTGGGACTGTAAAGGGAATGAGCAAGGAGCCACGCTCCTACGTCATCCAGTCCAACGGGAAGACCTACAGGAGGAATCGCCGCCACATCCTTCCTATTGCAGAGCCGCCGCCATCACAGCTCCACCCAGACTCCCAGAACACTGATCCCTCCACAATGGACAGTGTTCTCCACACACCACAAACACCAGAGCCAGGTGCCGTGCATTCACAACACACATCCCCTCTCCGGCCGACGCCCACAGCTCACCTCCCCGCTGAGACCGGTAATGCACATTACACAACATGTTCAGGCCGCACCTGCTGGCCAAACCCAAAATATATGCAATAATCTATGGACTGCCAGCATTGATCAAAAAAAAAAAAAGAAGAAATTGTAACGTAAAATGTAATGTTTACTGAGTATTTGCACCACGTTCTGTCATTTATGCACTTATGGTGATAGTATTATTAATAGGCTAACCTGTTAAAGTGACATGTTCATCCAACTCTAATTTATGTTAGATAGTCTCAAGTTTAACCAAGAATATCATTGTTTACTGAAAATTGTAGAACTACATGGCAAGAAAGAAATGTTCTGTAATGATGATATATACCCAGTGCTATTTTGTTTATATAGGAGATGCGAGCTAAAGGGAAAGGATGTAGATAATTTGGTTAAATGACGGTTCTGTTTGTTCCTCATGAGCCACCGTACCTTTTCTAAGGTTAGTACTGTCATGCTAGTAGCCTCACGCAGTGTTACTGTTAGTAGCTACGGATTATCATTAAATCCAACTATATTGTTCTAAACCAGTGTGATCCTTTACTCACGCACCAACAGACAAAATTTTTTTACACTGGGCCATACAAAAATCACCTTTAAAACAAAGTGCATGTATATTTCCGTTGACATATTGTGTATAATGTGTGGCCCAAAATGATTTTAAGCCTTTAAAAACGGTTCTGAATAAGCCTGTGAATTTGCGAACAAGCAGCCGCAAATAAGAAATTTAAGGTGGGGAGGTGTTGTACCGTATTTGTCATTTGGTTTGAAAAGTTGCCGAATTAGCTTCGTTTCATTATCATACCAATATGATATGAACGAGGTATTCATATTATTGTACTATAATGCTTTGTGAAGGGTATCCTTGTTTTAAAGATGGTAAGCAAACTTCGATTTTATACTCATTTCAATATCGACTCAAAACACGAAATAGACTCAATTGGCCAGGGATATGTTAGACGCAAATCCATAGCTACTTTTCTTATGGCACGATCGCATTCTGCGAAAATATAGCCCAGCTATGATTACAAAATTGGCTGGAGTTTTACTGGGGTTAGCCTGTATGTAGCTACTCGTAGCTGGAGAAATAACAGCTTCCTTATCCAGCAGATCAGCTCGACTGAAAATTAAATGTGATCCACGGTTATCATATGCCATATGCAAGTCATATAGCTGAACTATACTGGATACTTGGCAGGACCCCAACGATCACTATCAAGTATTTCTTTAAATGTTTTCTTGCAGGAAAATTAATACAAATAAAAATGTATCCCCTATATATCACTGACTATTGCATGCTTTGATCCTCCAAACACACATTGGTCACGTATGTTTTCCCCAAATGTATGTCATATCAGTCGAGAGAGTGTTCTATTTCCTATTTGCTTTTGATGTTGGGGTCACCAGAAACATAATTACAAGGGGGTGCATATTCAGGCAGGGCCGGTTTTCTGCTTGCCGTGAAAAGCCCCCCACCTAGCTTTGACTAAGAAGGTACCACAGATATGAAACTCACAATGGTAACTCATTTTGGCTCCATATGTATGCCCTAAAAAGCATTTGATGCTGGGGTCACCAGAAGCATAATTACAAAGGGGGTGCTTGCCGTGAAATGCACCCCCACCTAAATTTGGCTAAGAAGGTACCACAGACATGAAACTCACAGTGGTAACTAATTTTGGCTCCATATGTATGCCCTAAAAAGCATTTGAAGTTGGGTTGACTACATAATTACAAGGGGGTGCATATTCAGGCAGGGCTGGTTTTCTGCTTGCCGTGAAATGCACCCACACCTAACTTTGGCTAAGAAGGTACCACATACATGAAACTCACAATGGTAACTTATTTTGCCTCCATATGTATGCCCTAAAAAGCATTTGATGCTGGGGTCACCAGAAACATAATTACAAGGGGGTGCATATTCCGGCACGGCTGGTTTTCCGCTTGCCGTGAAATGCACCCCCACCTAACTTTGGCTAAGAAGGTACCACATCCATGGAACTCACAATAGTTACTCCTTTTGGGCTCCATATGTATGCCCTAAAAAGCATTTGATGTTGGGTTGACTACATAATTACAAGGGGGTGCATATTCAGGCAGGGCTGGTTTTCTGCTTGCCGTGAAATGCACCCACACCTAACTTTGGCTAAGAAGGTACCACATACATGAGACTCACAATGGTAACTCATTTTGGCTCCATATGTATGCCCTAAAAAGCATTTGATGCTGGGGTCACCAGAAACATAATTAAAAGGGGGCTTGCCGTGAAATGCACTCCCACCTAACTTTGGCTAAGAAGGTACCACATGCATGAAACTCACAATGGTAACTCATTTTGGCTCCATATGTATGCCCTAAAAAGCATTTGATGCTGGGGTCACCAGAAACATAATTACAAGGGGGTGCATATTCCGGCAGGGCTGGATTTCCGCTTGCCGTGAAATGCACCCCCACCTAACTTTGGTTAAGAAGGTACCACATCCATGGAACTCACAATAGTTACTCCTTTTGGCTCCATATGTATGCCCTAAAAAGCATTTGATGTTGGGTTGACTACATAATTAAAAGGGGGTAATATTCCGACAAGCGAAAATCCAGCCCTGCCAGAATATGCACCCCCTTGTAATTATGTTGCTGGTGATCCCAGCATTAAATACTTTTCAGGGCATACATATGGAGCCAAAATTAGTTACCATTGTGAGTTTCATGGAAGTGAGATCTTCCTAGCCAAAGTTAGAAAGGGGGTGCTTTTCACGGCAAGCAGAAAACCAGCCCTTCCGGAATATGCACCCCCTTGTAATTATGTTTCTGGTGACCCCAACATCACCATTGTGAGTTTCATGGATCTTCCTTGCCAATGTTAGGAGGGGGTGCATTTCACTGAAATTGGAAAAGCAGCCGTGCCAGGAAATACAACACTCTCTTGACTTGATATGACATACATTTGGGGAAAATATACCTGACCGCTGTGTTTGGGGGGTCAAAGCATGCAATAGTCAGTGATATATAGGGCATACATTTTTATTTGTATTCATTTAGCTGCAGGAAAACATTTAAAAAAATACTTGATGGTGATCATTGGGGTCCTACCAAGTATCCAGTATAGTTTAGCTATATGACTTGCATATGGCATATGATAACCGTGGATCACATTTAATTTTCAGTCGAGCTGATCTGCTGGATAAGGAAGCTGTTATTTCTCCAGCTACGAGTAGCTACATACAGGCTAACCCCAGTAAAATTCCAGCTAATTTTGTAATTATAGCTGGGCTATATTTTCGCAGAATGCGATCCTGCCATAAGAAAAGTAGCTATGGATTTGCGTCTAACATATCCCTGGCCAATTCCGTGTTTTGAGTCTAAATTGAAATGAGTATAAAATTGAAGTTTGCTTACCATCTTTAAAACAAGGATACCCTTCACAAAGCATTATAGTACAATAATATGAATACCTCCTTCATATTATATTGGGACGATAATGAAACTAAGCAAATTCGGCAACTTTTCAAACCGAATGACGTAAGCACGCGCGCCCCTGCCAGGGGGCGCATTCCACGGCAGCGGTGCATAATACGGCATAACACCTGGAATTACGAATAAGAAGCTGCAAATAAAGAACTAACTTCAGTCTCGTGTAGGCTACTGCATTGTGTGGCTTATTACAAACTATGGACCATGACGATGATGGGATAGCTCAGAGCTTCTGCTCTTTTCTATCCATTGCTGAACTTTATTGGCCGAGGTGGGGTGGAGGACAAGGGAGGAGTAACGTTACAGTTTTACTCTGGGCATTCTAGTTGTGCATGCAAGCGATGCCCATTCCTGTGTTGTTCATGTTAATTTTATTGATCTTTAGTAAGAATAAATCATTATAGTCCAATAATGATTATAATGCAGCCCAGAGAGAGAGTATTCATGCCCTTCAGGTCTCTCAACAGGCGCTGCACGAACAGCTGCGCCTTCAGGCGGTCGCTCTGCGAGATTTGTCGGGGAATCTCCGAACTCTCTCTCTCATGGCAGATCCACATCCAGTCGCACAAGCACCTACACATCCCACTCCTCCTCCACCTCCACCTGACGCTCGGGAACCTAAGCTTCAGCTCCCGTTGCGGTATAGCGGGAAGTCGGGAAAGTGTCAGGGGTTTTTAACACAGTGCCTAATTTTTTTTTAAGACACAGCCCTCACGTTTCTATTCACAAGAATCCCGGGTAGCCTTCATTCTCTCTCTCCTAACCGAGAATGCTCTTGCATTGGCCGACCCACTTATCAGGGCTAATTCGCCCATCATGAACAACACAGAGAGGCTTATGGCGGAGATGGTGTCAGTTTTCGATCAGGACGTTTCTGGCAAGGAAGCCGTCTTCGTCAGGGCACCGACACCATGGCTGCCTTTGCTATTAACTTTTGTGCTCTTGCGGGGGTGACAGGATGGGCCGATGTGCCTCTTAGTGCAATGTTTCTTAACGCCCTATCGGAACCCATAAAAGATGCCATCGCGGGTCTCAAACCACCCGCTACATTCGGTGCTCTGGTATCCACCGCCAATCGTTTAGACAACTGTTTTAGAGAGAGAAAGGGTTTTCAACATTGCCCAGCTTGTTACTCTTCTTCCTCCACTACAGCGCTGTCTCACATTCCGTCTTTATCTTCTATTGAGCAGGAGGAGCCCATGCAGGTCATGGGACCGCCATGTGCGAAACAGGGGACGCTAAGTCCCGTGAATTGTGATGTAAGTACTGCAAGAGGCGGGGTCATTTAAAGAACCAATGTCCCAAACTTTCGGGAAAAAAGGTTTCTCGTCTAGTGGGACTAGATTTAATTTACCATCAGACCCTTCTTCCGGTTTTTTATGCTGGAACGACTGCCAGCTCCACTGTAATGCTTTTATTGACTCTGGGGCAGTTGAGTGCCTCGTTGATCCCGATTGCGCTAAATCCCACAAGATTCCTACCCACCCTCTCCCTCTTCCTCGCCTGGTTACGGCTCTGGACAGCCGCCCGTTAGGCACAGGCACCATCTCCCGGGTTACCTCCGCCATACGCATTCCGTATCAGGATCATACAGAGGAGATTCCGTTTTTTTTAGTGGAGTCTCCAGCTTATCTGCTGGTTTTGGGTCATTCCTGGCTTACCCGCCATAACCCACATATTAATTGGGGGGGTCCCGGTTCCGTTATTCGTCAGTGGGGTTCCCAATGCAAACGTCACTGTTCTTCCTCCAGTCCTTTTCTGTCGGGAAGAGGGGTGAGGATTATGCCGAATCTGATTCAAAGAGTGATGAGGAGAATTCCTCCGAAAACGGAGATGACAGTCTTGCCTGGGATCAGTCTGCTGAGCAACCTCCTGCGTGGCAGAAGTTGACGTCCGATTCAGAGATTGATTGAGAGATTCACTCTGTCTCGGACACTGAGGGTGCTGAAGTGGGAGGGGCACTTGAATTCCAGCTGCCGGCTAATGATCCCAAACAGTACGCCGACCTCACTGATGCGTTTAGTAAGCAACGTTCCACCTTGCTACCGCCTCACAGACCCTATGACTGTGCCATAGAGCTATACCCAGGCACTATTCCCTCTAGCGTGAATACATCGAGGAAGCTTTGGCTAATGGGTTTATTAGACCTTCCACCTCGCCTGCAGGGGCGGGTTTTTTTTTATTAAAAAGAAAGACGGAGGTCTTGGACCCTGTATCGATTACAGGTCCCTAAACGACATCACAGTAAAGAACAGATACCCCCTTCCTCTTATGAACTCCGCCTTCGAGCGTCTTCAGGGGGCATCTGTTTTTACGAAGCTAGACCTACGTAACGCCTGTAACCTCGTTCGCATTCGCGAGGGCGACGAGTGGAAGACAGCTTTTAACACGCACAGCGGGCACTACGAATATCTCGTCATGCCGTTCAGGCTCACTTGAGCCCCCTCTGTCTTCCAGGCGTTAGTTAATGACGTGCTGAGGGAGATCCTGGAGAAATTTGTCTTCGTTTATTTTGATGATATTTGAATATTTTCGCCCGATCTTCCCACACACGTCAGTCACGTTTGTCAGGTCCTTTCTGCTCTTCTCAAGATCCAATTATTTGTTAAAACAGAGAAGTGCATTTTTCACACTGGTTCGGTTTCATTTTTGGGTTTTATCGTTGCGGAGGGTAAGGTACAGATCCCACAAGATTCCGGATAAGGTTTCCGCTGTAAAGAACTGGCCCACGCCATCTTTCATAAAACAGGTGCAACGCTTTTTTTTTATTTTTTGCAACGTTTTGCAAATTTTTATCGCATTTATTCGCAACTTTAGTGCAGTGGCAGCGCCCATTACTGCACTTACTAAAAATAACCTCGTCAGCCAGTTCCAATTGAATTCTAAGGCGGAGACAGCGTTCACTGAATTAAAAAAGAGATTAACTTCCGAGCCCATTCTAGTTACACCCAACCCCTCCCTTCCCTTTGCGAACTAGGTGCTGGAGCCATTCAGACCACAATATGCACCCCTGCGCGTATTTATCTCGCGTCCTAACATCAGCGGAGAGGAATTATGATCGGGATCGAGAATTGCTTGCGGTCAAGTTGGCTTTGGAGGAGTGGCGACATTGGCTCGAAGGAGCGGAACATCCGTTTACAGTATGGACAGACCACAAAAACCTGGAATATGTTCAGCTGGCTAAGAGGCGTAATTCACGACAAGCCCAGTGGGCGCTGTTTTTTTTACGATTCAATTAAATTATTACATATCGCCCCAGATCTAAGAACGTAAAACCTGATGCGGATTTACGACCGCTCTGAGACAGACTCTGTTCCAGAGCCTATTATTGCCACTGACCTCATTGTTGCCCCAGTTATATGGGAAGTTGAGGCAGCGGTGCAGAGAGCCTTGCGCTCGGACCCAGGCCCAGGTTGGGCACCGGCCAACTGTCTTTTCGTGCCTCCTCGTTTTAGGTTTTAGGTTCTCCAATGGGGCCACGCCTCCCAACTCACCAGTCACCAGTTCATCGTACTAGGGACTTTTTATCCCAACGTTTCTGGTGGACCAGTCTGGAGAAGGACGTACGCTCGTTTGTCGCGGCTTGTCCGGTTTGCACTCGCAGCAAGGCCTCTCACCTTCCTCCCTCGGGTCTCCTTCGTCCCCTACCTATTCCCACCTGCCCCTGGAGTCATATTTCCCTTGACCTCGTCACAGGTTTGCCTCTATCTGCAGGGAATACTACGATTTTAGTGGTGGTCGACCGCTTCTCTAAAGTGGCCCATTTCATTGCGCTGCCCAAGCTGTATTCAGCGCCAGAGACAGCGCAACTTATGATTGATGATTCGGCCGCACGGTCTTCCCACGGATGTGGTATCCGATCGTGGCCCTCAGTTTGCTGCCAAGTTTTGGCGTGCGTTTTGCTCTTGCTAGGTGCCTCTGTCTGTCTATCTTCCAGTTTTCACCCGGAGACTAAGGGCCAGACAGAGCACACTAATCAGACACTAGAAAGTATTCTTCGCTGCCTTGCCGCATCTAAACCTACCTCCTGGAGCCATCACCTCGCCTGGGCGGAGTACGCTCATAACACATTGCGTAATGCCTCCACCGGTCTCTCCCCCTTTGAAGCTCAGCTGGGATATCAACCACCTCTTTTTCCTGAGCTCGAGAAGGAGGTGGAGGTGCCGTCCGCAGGCTCTTTCGTTCGGAGGTGTCGTTCGGTTTGGAGACAAGTCTCTTATACATGCGTCGGCTAAACAAAAAGCCACGGCTGATAGACATCATCGGGCTGCACCGTCCTATTGACTACTCGTGACCTTCCGTTGCGGGTTGCCTTCCACAAACTAGCCCCTCGTTTTGTGGGACCATTTAAAATTATAAATAAGATCAACCCAGTCACATTTCGACTGCAACTGCCGCGCTCGATGCACATCCACCCCACGTCTCACGTCTCCCGTCTCCCGTCTGAAACTGGTACTCGTCAGCCCTCTCGCCCCGGTTGAAAGACCACCTCTGCCTCCCCGACTCATAGAGGACCGGCTTATACCATTCGCCGCATTGTGGCCGAGAGACGTGTGGGCAGAGGGTAGCAGTTTCTTGTGGACTGGGAGGGCTACGGCCCGGAGGAAAGTTGCTGGGTTCCAACGAGAAACATCCTGGACCCTCAGTTAATCACTGACTTCCACAGAAATAAGGTTGTGGAAACGTCTGGTGCCGTTCTTTAGAGAAGGGGTCCTGTCATGGATCGTGCCGTCTTTCCCTTATCTCCGCGTTTAGTATTCCTTTTTTCTATTTACCAGGGATGCACCGATACCGATACCAGTATCGGGTATCGGGGCCGATACCATGCTCATGTACTCGTACTCGTACTCGTAAAAATGTACCGATACTCCAAAACCGATACCAACTGTCAGGGCTAGCGTGGGAACGAAGGACCAGACGCGACAGTAGGGGTTTCAGAGGATGCTCACTGAACACCTCAAAGCGGGAGCGAAACCCCGCAAACAGGGACTAATAATAAACAAACAAAATATAACTCTCCACCCCAGGAGAGATACCGCTAACAACTGAAAACAACCCTAAAGGCGAAAAAACTCTTAACACTTTATGCAATGCAATAACAACGAAAAAACCCCTATAGCTAACAACGAAAGAACCGAAACCAAAAACTCTCTTGCAAAAATAGATAGCCCTGAATACACGGGCAGTAACAATAATGGTAAAAGGAAAGACAACGCGAAAACAATTGCACCCTCGGTACGTGGCTATAACGCCCGATAAATGGTGAAAGAAATGAAAACAAAATAACGCTTACAGTTTCCAAACACGAAGAGAGCAGGGCTGGAAAAGGACGAAGGTCCAAGGATACCGGCTATCTTCGTAAAAAGATTGGCAATATGGAAGCGTCAAATAATGCTGACGTGTGGTTTAAATACTGCCAGGAAACCCTGACCGGTGAACACACTGAACTGAAAACCAAAACCTGAAACGGACTAGGAAAACAAAGAAGGGACGCAACATGAGCGCTCCCCAGGGAAGTGGACAATATACACAGAGCAGGCAGAGAAACCATGACACCAACGTCCAAACGTCCGCACGCTAATGCTATCACCTTAGCAACACCTAATCCTGACCTGCGTGCTCACGCTCACGCCACGCCCTCCTTCACGAGAAATCAAGACAAAATGGCGAAAGTTTGGAAGTACTTTGAGGTAGACGAATCTGACCAAACTGTAGCAAAATGCAAGCTCTGCTCAGTGAAAATATCAAGAGGTGGCACGAAGGCTAGTTCATTCAATACTAGTAACTTGATAAAACATCTCAAAACTCGACACGAGTAGTATAAATAGAATGATGCACAAAAGACTACAGTTTTATTTTGGTTATTATTTATGTTTATTTATTTATTTTTATTGGACCTCATTTGATTTAAATAATCAGTAAATTGATAGACTGTGCTCCATCAACAGGAGAAAATAAACACAGTATCTTCAAAATCAGCCGTCTCATTATTGTGGTATTATTATACAGTATTATTATAAAGTACTCATACTTAAAAAAACACACAAAAAATGGTATCGGTATCGGTATCGGCGAGTACTCAAAAGTGAGTACTCGTACTCGTACTCGGTCTGAAAAAAATGGTATCGGTGCATCCCTACTATTTACCTTTAATCTATCAAATTTTTTTGTGTTCCACTACAGGTTTTGCTTTCACCTCGGTGATTTGTGAGTTCACCAGTCCTGCATTTCCACTCACTACTTATACCCCGCTTCCTCCTTTTCTTGTCGCTTCTATGTTATTTCACGTAACATTTTAGCCGGTAAAGGTATAGGAAGTTGTGCTGCTATCGACCGCTTTGCTTCTCAATGCGGGACTTGTTAGCAGTACAATTTAGAAAAAGTATAGTGCGCTCTTTCCCTCTTTTATTTCAGAGCAGAGGTTTTGGTTTCTTTGTTTTCCACTCAAACCTCTCACCCTAAGGTTTAGGGTTCTTTTATTTTTCTCCTTCCTTTCTTTTTGTTCACTCCACAACATTAAATTACATTACATTACATTATAGGCATTTAGCAGACGCTCTTATCCAGAGCATTTTTGCATTTATACATAGTATCCATTTACAGCTGGATATATACTGAAGCAATTCAGGTGAAGTACCTTGCTCAGGGGTACAACGGCAGTGTCCTACGTGGGACTCGAACCTGCGACCTTTCGGTTACAAACCCAGTTCCTTAACCACTGTACTACACTGCCGCAAGGTTATTTGTGTTGTCCTTATTTTCCCCATCCACTACGGATTATCGTCCGTCTTTGTGGTGTTCGTCGGAACACTTTATGATTCCTCATCTGTCGCACCTGGACCTCCAATATGTCCTCCGTGTCTCTGGCATAGAGATCCCCTACAGCATGTTGCCCTTTAAATCTCCAAGCAAATCCAGGTGAACTCTCCTGTCCACTTTTAGACATAATACAAATACACACAATAGTAAGTATACTAAAATACACATTTCAGTATATAGAAATACAGTACAATAACACATAAAATTGGGTGAAAATAACTTTTAAAAAGTAGCATTGGCATGCGAGCTTGAAGGCATGATCTGTGGAAGGTGGTAAGTACAGCCGCCTATCCACCCTTGGAGACCGAGTTTGAGCCTGCCATGAGCCTATTTAAATTAAATTTAGAATACACTAATAGTTAAAAATGTATATACTAGAATTAAAATAAAAAATAAATAGTATACAAATAGTGTACTATTAAAGTAATCAAAAATGCATTTAAAGTATAATTTAAATGTATTTAAGCATATCTTAAGTAGAACTTTTAATAAGTATAAAATTAGTGGTTTCAGGTTAACACAATTTTAGTGTATTATTTCAGATTATATCAGATTGTATTATATCTGTGTGTTTCTGTTGTGTTTTTAGGCATTTAAAATATTTGATACACTTAGGCAAAATAGCACTTTATTATTGTGCTAATTGTTCATGTTATTTCTATGGATTTCACATTTTAAATAAGAACAAAAATGCATCTGGATATGTTGTGAATTGGTTTATTCCAAAAGAAGAGAAGTTATAGCATACACTACCACTGATAGGTGTCTGAATGCAGACATTTATTGAAACACAATTAGCATTCATTTTGTTTTGCCAGCCAGAGGGACTGGTTAATGAAAGTAATGGAACAAAACACCCACAATCCAGAAAGTATTTAAAATGCAATAAAACAATCTATTGTGTATTGAAAACTGAGCAGAATCGATCCTGATGCATAGAGCTAAGCACTACGCCACTGAAATGGAGGAATTGTAAAGGAGGTTGCAATATCGTAATTTGCCTTCTATGGTAGCTATAATTCTGCTGGAGGAAAAGTTCAATATTATAGTCCAAATTGCATGCAATACATTTTCTGCTGTAAGTGTTTTACATGCAAAACTGTAAAAATTAAATAAAGCACACTGTAGTGTTAAGTTCCAAAACGCGAGAAGAGGAATGTAAAGACAGGCAATTTATGTCTGTTACATGCTCAGGAGTTATGGCAGTTTAAACATTGCAAATTGAATGCATTGTTATAGCACCAATAATTGGCCAATTCAGTGCTAAACCTACACCCGCACTACTCCTCGTAAACCTCTACCACTGTGCCAAGTATCATTTAGTTTGAAGAGCTTAAAATCCCAAAAAATAGCAAAACATCAGAAAGCAGCAACATATTTTAAAATCATAATTCATATGCATGGCTTTCTAGGTTTATGCGATAAGAAGGCACTCAATCGCTTCATCGAGACAGCAAACATTCAATCACATTTGGTGCAGATAGTAGGCAAGTCAGAAAATTGATATTACATCAGTGCCACTCCTCATAGCCTACTGCGTGACAGGGAGAAAGCACTCAGAAATCTGATTATCAGTGAATTAGCTTTTACATTACCTAGATTAACATAACGTTACCTAAACAAATGCGTAGTACAGTGGTTGTCACGATTCTAGTTGTCATGTCACGTTTTATGTTCTTTTCTTGTCTTAGTTAGATTTCTTGTTAATGTCACGTAGTGTTTAGTCTAGTCACGCCACTGTAAGATACTTATCTTGTTAGTATATAGGAGAGGCAGGAACGAGACGAGTGCTTAGCTTGGCTTGTGTTTATTCACTGCCCGTAGCGCTCAGCCGAGCACAACTACGGCAGGCGTGGAGGGACATAAAGTGCCCTGTACCAAACTCTTAAAGGCGCAGTGCCAATTCAAACACATACATTACATCCCCCTTCCTCAGTAATGAAAGGCAATTGTAAAGAAGTAATCTATATGAACTTAAATAAGACATTCTTATCAGACTTCTACTCATAGTGCAAATGATTCAGTTCCTCTTGTACAATAAACAAATTAAACAATCCTGTCCGATGTCTCACACATTCTCAAATTGAACTTTAAAACTTTACTCAAGTTTAATCTTATTTACTAGTAAACATTTCAACACAAATGAACTTCTATTACTAACTTGGAAGGAGAGGTTCAAGCACGTCACTTCCTTCAGACACCTTTCCTGCGCGTCTGTCCCTACTGAACTCAGGTGCAAACAATTCACAAGTCCATTCTAACAGGAGGCTTTATGACTCTGCCCCGCCTAGTAGTATACAGTTCACCTGGCTGGGGCTGTGGGGAGTGCTGGGGTACCTCAGGTGGTGCAGTACCTTTACGTGGCAAAGGATACAGTTCTGGGGGGGCTGCAGGGGGTCGTTGCTCCTTTGGCGCTGGTGTCTCAGGTCGTTCGTGCCACAGTTCATCATCACACCAGACATGGCGTGACTGGTTGGCAGTTGCAGTGCTGGGGCGGAGGTGTTGACTGCTGCGGCGGAATGTCCTGCCTCCACTCTCCACGACATAGGATCGTGGTGCGCTGTGCTGCTGAAGTATGACACCAGGGGTCCATCGCTTGTTGCCAGGGTACGGCTGCATCCGTACTTCGTCTCCAGGCCGCAGGTCAGTTCGGGGACGGCCAGCTCTCTTGCGGTCGTGGAAGAACTTCTGTGCGACCTTGGTCTTGTCTAGCTGAAGCTTGACTTTGAAGGGGTCATAGTTCATCGGCTTGAGTAGGGCACGAGCCGTGGGCAGGTTGTTGCGAGGCCTTCTGCCCATGAGCAACTGAGCTGGTGACAGGCCAACTGACTCAAGTGGTGTAGTTCTGTAGTCTAGCAGTGCGAGGTGTTTGTCGGGCGCTTTACTCCAAAGCCTCTTGACGGTCTGTACCGCGCGCTCAGCTTCACCGTTTGAGTGCGGCGTGTGCGGTGAGGATGTTTTGTGAACAATCCCGTAGCTCTTACAGAACTCCTTGAATTCCTCTGCTGAATACTGGGGACCGTTATCTGTCCTGAGAGTGGCAGGGATACCGTGCCTGCTGAACTGAGCTTTCAGGGCCTCGACGGTAGTACGGCTTCGCTGGTCTTTCAGTTCGCTGACTTCGACGTACTTGGAGTAGTAATCCACTAGTACCACGTACTGCTTGCCTTCGAACTCGAACAGGTCAGAGGCTACCTCTTCAAAGGGCAGCTCTGGTGTTTCGGTGGGCATAAGTGGCTGGTTTGGAAGTCTGTTCTGGATTTCAGCACACTTACTGCAGTTTCTGATCATACCTTCGATCTCGGCGCTCATGCCTGGCCAGTATAGCACTTCACGTGCCCGCTGCTTGCTCTTCACCATTCCAAGGTGAGACTGGTGTATGAGCCCTAGCATGTGTTTCTGCATGGTTGGGGGCACCACGATGCGCATTCCCTTGTACACTATGCCATCGGACACAGCTAGCTGGCTCCTAGAGTCCCAGTATGGTTGAACAGGGGTTAATACTTCTCTCCTGCTGTCTGGCCAGCCGCGCTGAATCGTCTGTTGGAGCAGTCTTAGCTCCTCCTTTGTGCGTTCTTGTAGTTCGGCGTACTTCTCGTCACTCACTGACACGAAGTTGAGCATGGAGACACACTCGTGACTGCCTGACTCTGGCGTGTTGTCTGGCAGCTGTGCTCTGGACAGGGTGTCGGGGAGCTCCATGTCTTTTCCTCTTCTGTACTTCACTGTGATGTCGTACCACTGCAGGCGCAGGCGCATTCTTTGTATGCGCATGGGAGTGGAGAGCAGCGGCTTCTTGTAGATGTCTTCAAGCGGTTTGTGGTCGTTGTAGACTGTGACATGTTTCCCGAATATGTAATGGTGAAACTTTGTGCAGGCATGGACAATGGAGAGCATCTCCTTCTCAATTTGCGCGTAGCGCGTCTCTGCGTCCGTCATTGACCTGGAGGAGAAGGCAACAGGCTGATTGTCCTGTAGTAGTACTGCTCCTAGTCCAAAGCTACTAGCGTCACAGTGGATTTCCACCGGCTTCGTTACGTCGAAGAACTTGAGCACTGGGTGGTGTGTGCACAGGTGCTTGAGTCTCTCGAACGCCTGCTGTTGCGCTGACTCCCATGTGAACTCAATGTCGTTCTTTGTGAGTTGCCGCAGTGGAGCATCGATCTCGCTCAGGTTTGGTATGAACTTTGACAAGTAGGTCACGAAGCCCAGGAAGCGGCGAACACCTTCCTTGTCCGTTGGAGGTGGCATGCATCTTACTGCTTCAGTCTTGGCTGGGTCTGGTTTCAGACCGTCGGCTGTTATCAGATGACCCACATAGGACACTGCAGATTGCCGGATGTGACACTTGTTGAAGTTCAGCTTCAGGTTGTAGCTCGTGGCTCTCTCCACGACTTTGCGGAGTATTTCATCATGCTCCTTCATGGTGGGCGCCGCGATGAGGATATCATCCATGATGCCTGTGGCTCCGCTGATGCCTTCCAGCATTTGGTCTATGATGCGCTGAAATATCTCTGGTGCACATTTAATTCCGAAGGGCAGTCTCAGCCACCTAAATCTCCCTATTGGGGTGTTGAATGTCGTCAGGAAAGATGAGTCCTCATCTAATTCTATCTGTAGGAACCCTGACTTAGCATCCAACACTGAGAACACTTTGGCATCGGGCATGGTTGACACGACCTCTTCTATCGTGCGCATGGGATAATGCTCCCTTTTGATCGCGTTGTTCAAGTTGTTCGGATCGATGCATATTCTGATCTTGTCCTTGCGTGTGACGACAACCATGGAGCTGACCCACTCCGTGGGTTGGTCCACTTTAGCGATGTGGCCATCTTCCACCATCTCATTGAGCTTTTCCTCTATCTTAGCTCTGAGTGCGACTGGCTGGCGGCGCACTGGATGAACTACAGGCTTTACCTCAGGGTCGATCTTTATTGTGTACTTGCCTGGCAATGTTCCTGTAGTACGTGACAGCTCAGGAAAATCCTCCAGACCAACTGGCCCGTGTGTGTTCTGTTTCTTCTTGGCATCGTTCACAGTGCTCACCTTGTTGCCATCATGTAGAGAGTCCAGTCTGACGATTAGGCCTAGGGCCTCAGCTGTTGTGCCACTGAGCACATTCTCTTGTTTGATGTCTATTATTTCCAGCTCTGCTCTTGTTTTGCGATCCTTATACGCTAGTGGGAGATCAACTGCAGCGACCGGCTTCAGCTTGTGGTTTGAATAGGTCCGGAGGACTTTGTTGGAGCGCTTTAGCTCGCCTGTGTGCATTAGTGACTGGTACGAGTTTAGAGTCATTGTGTTGCACTTTGCACCGGTGTCTATCCTAAACTCTACTTGCTGGGACAGAATGCTGATTTCTATGATCCACTTGTCGTCTGTCACAATTGCTACTGGAACATCCTCTCCTGTCAGGTTTATGCCCAGAATCTCCTCATATTCATCATACTGTGGGTCACCTGTTTCCACTTCCACTGAGCTCACTGTACGGCTGCGACAGACTGCTGCCCAGTGGTTTGGTTTGTGACAGTGTGAACATATAGAGCCTTTTGCTGGGCATTTTCCCTCATTCCACGGATGTCTTGGATCTCTCCCGCATTTTGAGCAATTCCTAGTTTTGTTTTCACTAGTTTGTCTCTGTTGCATAGGTTTCGCCTGTTTGTGGTCATGTGACTCAATGTTTTTACGGTGGGCTGCATGCATTGCTTTGGATGACATTGCTAACACTTTTGTATCCTCCTCTCTGACAATTTTAATTTGCTTCTGAGACATTTCAAATTGCTGGGGGATTTCCAAGGCATTAGCTAGTGTTAGGTTTTCACCTTTATCTAACAGTCTCTCCTGGACTCGTCTTTCACTAACTCCTGCTATTATAGCATCAATCAACATGTCATCTGAGTCTGCATACTCACAGTCCATCAGCATAATTCGCAGGTCTTTCACAAAGCGGTCGAAACTCTCTGTTGCACCTTGTTTTCTTTGTTTGAAGCGGTGTCTGGCGATCCTTTTATTTTTCCGAGGTCTGATGTAAGCGGCAAATTTGTCCAGGACTTTTTCGGCATCATCTTTTTCACCATCTCCCCATTCCAGGGTCTTGTAGATCTCTCTACCTTGCTCGCCTATCCATGTTCCTAGCCAGCCTGCTTTTTGTTTAGCCTCGAGCTCCGAAAGAGGACCGGCAAAAACGAAACTAGCATGGCTGCGAAACCTCTCAAATTCTTTAAATAAATCCGATGCATCCCAGTCAATTTTTGGGTGCTCAAACAGACTGGCCATCCTGGCTGCGTGTTTATGTTCTTTTACTGTTCTTGACAGCTTTCTGACACCATGTAAGATACTTATCTTGTTAGTATATAGGAGAGGCAGGAACGAGACGAGTGCTTAGCTTGGCTTGTGTTTATTCACTGCCCGTAGCGCTCAGCCGAGCACAACTACGGCAGGCGTGGAGGGACATAAAGTGCCCTGTACCAAACTCTTAAAGGCGCAGTGCCAATTCAAACACATACATTACAGCCACGTTTTATGTTTTATTCTTGTTACGTTTCATTTTTATGTCATGTCACGTTTCATGTTTGATTATTGTTACGATTTATTTTCTAGTCTTGTCATGTCACGTTTTATATTTGATTTGTTACATTTCCCGTTCATTGTTTAGCATACACATTTCCGTGTTTTTCCAAAGCCTTGCGTTCATGCTGTTTTTCTATCGCTTGCTGTCGCGCATGCTTCCCTAATTGTTTCATTCTCCTGTGTCTAGTTTACTAATCTACTAACGTTAGATCAGGATTGGGTAATACTAACTCTCTAACCATGTGTTCATGTTTACCTTACGTTTCTCGTGCATGTCATTTACTAATGCTAGGTCAGAATAGGTTTATTACTAATGAGTACTAATTATCTTGTTACCTTGTCAGCCTTCCACACTTGATTTTCATTCGCATGCTGCTCTCAAGCTAAGTGTCTGCACCTGTCAACACCTGCATTTAAGCTCAGTGTTCACGTCTTGTTTTTGCAAAATTGTTGCCTCCTGTTTGTCAGTGCACTATTGAGCGTTTTTCCCAAGCCTGCCTTTTTGTTTACGATCCAAGTCTGTTTTTGACCATTGTTATTGACCTCTGTTTTGTTACCACTGCCTGCCTGTACCACAAGTTTTTGCCTGCTGTCTTTTTGTACTTTTGCCCTGCGGAGCGGACTTCGGTCTTGACTCTTGCATTGCCTTCGACCCCGAGCCTGCCTACCGTCTGCCTGTACTTCTGCCCCGCTGACAGCTACTGTGGTTACTGGACTATTGCATGGTGTACCGATTCTGAGACTGCCTTCTCCCTCGGTACTGTACATTGGTTTTGGCTGGATTTTTGTGTATGAACTTTGCTTCTTTTTTGACTACGCTCATTGGACATTCCTTGAATAAAGCCCTGATGGGACTTTATCCTTCTACCACTGTTTCTGAGTCGTGCATTTCGGGTCCAACCCTCACGCACCCGTCTCAGTGGTGAATGTACAACCCCAATTCCCAAAAAGTTGGGACAGTACGTAAAATGCATATAAAAGTAGAAGGCAGTGATTTGTAAATTCTGTTTTACATATATTTAATTGAAAACAATACAAAAAATATATATTTAATGTTTTACCTTATCAACATTAATGGTTTTTGTAAATATATGCTAATTCTGAATTTGATGCCCGCAACACAAAAGTTGGGACAGGGGCAAAAAAAAAGACTGGGAAGCTCAAAAAACACGTTTGCCATTCCACAGGTAAACAGGTGATGCTGTCATGACTGGGTATAAAAGGATTTTAAAAAGACTCTTAGAAGTGATACTATAACCTCTCTGCATTTGAATGGATCTCTATGGAAATTGTGGGGTGGGACTAGATTTAGCTGTAAATTATGCTGAAACAGCATGGAATACATGGTTGGTCCTCAAGGGTCTGACGTATCAAATGAGCCTCAAACCATCACTCTGCTGCCAGAAATACAGTAGATATGGATGGATCACTTGAAGGGTTGTTTCTCCTGACAAATTTTTCTATTGAACTCCTATTTCCTTATTGACAATAAGCCAGGAGAAACAACCCTCCAAGTGATCCATCCATATCTACTGCATATCTGGCAGCAAAGTGATGGTTTGAGGCTCGTTTGATACACTTTACAATAAGGGGACACACCTCATGCCTTAACTAATGCATGACTCATAATGATTTAATGCATGAATTAATGCATGATGTATCATGAACTCTGTGCGGCTCAATATTAATAAACGATCAAGCCATTATTAATTAATGTGATTACTGTACACTTAATGCATCATCAATTAATGAACATTAACTCATAGTTAAGTCATACATTAAGTAACATGTCATCAAAGTAGCTGCAAACCAGTTAGGTAGACAAAAGCTTCTCAGACCATCAATGATTTATCCATTTTGGGGCCGCCAAAACTCCTCCTGACAGCGTGCTGACAAAGCTGTTCGCTTAAAGGAACATTCTGCCAGTGTGGCTTCTAAGCCCCCTCCCCACTCCTATCATTTACCTGTGGAAAGGCTTTTTCCCTTGTGCAAATGGTGACAGTAATATCAAATGTTTTATGTTATGTTAATTTATCTTAGAAAGTGCATAATTAGTAGTAATGTTCAATGATAGCCTATATTTGCCAATATTCAGTCATTCAGACTATGCTTCTGGGCAAACCCTACAGTAGGCCTATCTCTAATGTGTCATAAGAAAATCACGCTTAATAGATTTGATGGTGGTCTTTGTAAATAATATGGAGTCAATGTGTGTGGATTATGACAGCCATTCATATGTTTTAGAGAATGAGTACTTTGTACTTATTTTTCAATGATATAGTTACCAATACTCAAGGTTAATACGCTATCTGTTGGAAAAAATTGGGTCAGGGTTGAGTGCGATACCCCAAAAACATCCAGTAAGTGGCAGTTCTGAGATCAGAAACAACCTTGTTAATGATAGGTCAAAGGAGAATGGCCAGACACATTCAAGCTAACAGAAAGGCCAAAAAATTAAAATGAACAACAGTGGTGAGCAGAGTATTATCACTGAATGCATGTGTTGAACCCTGAAAGGGATGAGCTGCAGCAACAGAAGATTAGATAATACTAGGTAGATATTCCTAATACAGTAGATACTGAGTGTACATTGTAAGGAGTTCACCATTTATCATTAAATTTCATCATTAATTCACACATGCGATCACCATTACTTCCTAAGTACTTGGCTGACTTGTGTCCCTCTAAGTAAAGTCATGGCATGATACTAACTTGTAAATGATTACTTAATGTAGATTGATAGGAGGCAAGCATTTGTTAACCATGAGTTCATCATTACTTAATTATGAGTTCAATGAATTGTGACCCTTCGTAAAGTCACACACAATTCTTCATATAGTAATAATTACCTCATCATCACATAACTATTACTTAATAAATAGCTCAATGATCTCTGCACCCTTGAAAACCTAATATTAAAATAAACCAGTCAAAAGTCGTCCAAATACAACATCAATGTTTTTATTAATTATACACGTGGAACACAATTTATTAAGACATTTAAAAGGACCTCAATCCCATTTCCTCTCAGTCGCCATATCTGATTTTTATAAATCCCCTTAGCCCTCTCTATATTTTGTGTATGTCCCCCACTGTTAGAATCAATAACGCTCCTGCTGTGGTTAACAATGAAATGTGTGTATCCGGCCGTGGCAACGCCACTGATCACTTATTATTGTGGTCCCCCGACGAACATGTCTTCAAAATTTGGGAGCAGTCTTCACCAGTCTCAGAACTGGCCATTTCCTCTGATACCTCAAAATCCCAAAAACCTATTTCCGCCTCCTCCATGTCCTGCCATATCTCCCATGACCCTACTGTTAAAAGAAGATAATTTACAAATCAAAACTAGAATGGCACTCAGAGAGATAGACACCAAAAAAAAGTGGGCAATACACTGAACTCTATGATATTGAACGGAGTTAACCGCTTGCTTCTATTGCCAAAGTTACAGCAACCAATATGGCTTCCAGTGCACTGCACCTCTCAATTTCCACTTGGGCTATAATTTAGAAACCCCTGCCTTTTTCTACCAAAACTAAAGGGTTAACAGTCATATATTAAAACCAGGTATATCCACAATACATATAAGAATAATAATCAATGCGTGATTATACTTGACACGATACAAAACTAGTTGTTTTACTCATCGGAGATTACTCTGGTCTTCTTGAACACGTGATGATGTCTAGCTGACAGAAATCAGTATGAAAAGGTTGAACTACATGTAGGTTTATTACGACATCATGTAAAGTATTTGAATCTAATTCAGTAAAAAAAAATGTTTTTGTCCGAGATCACCAAAATAAAGTTAATGAGTTTTCTTGCACACTGAATATGCACGCACAGATAGGAGGCAAAAGATCACATCTATCACCAGAGGCCGTTTTAACAGACACACACACACACACACACACACACACACATATATTTCTGGTGGCAACTGAAGGATAACTAAGTTAGGCTACTGTACATGTTCCTCGCAAAATCCAATTATTTCAATAAGTCCAGTCCTGAGCTCACATGACAGGGTAACGTTAGATACATACAAATTTTACTCTGAAAAGGACATTTCTAAGGGAATTATGCAATTTAACATTTGCCTAACTAGCTGTTACAGTTAGCAGCAATATGCAAATCCTTGTGTGTTCTAATACTAATGCCACTGAACTAAATAAATTGGACATTGGCAAGCCAGCAAGCAAAATTACAAGTGATAGTAGGCCTCATAGCAGCTAGCTTGCTAGCTATTTGTGTCTGAGATTGATTCGCTGCTACGTCGATTTATTTTGCAAACATAGCCAACATTGAACGCATTTACAATGAGCTAACTAGCTACATAAACTACTTACCAGAATTTAAGTAACATTTATGTAGTTTCAGATGGTTAAAAGCATTCGGTTTTGTCTAGGATCTTCTGCAGCGCATTCACATTTGCTAGCTGGATTCACCTCGGTCAAGCTATCCGCTCTTTAAAAATGTTCGGTCAAACTATCCGTTCGTCAAATTTGTGTGCGCAGCTACATTATGTATAGTGGTATAACGGGAACCACGACGTCTTTAGGTAACGCCCTTGTGCGAAAAAGACGGAAAGAGCGACTTCTCGCCAAGACGCCTGATAACAATGTGTAATGCCGTCTTTTTAACTACCATTTCGAAAATGTAATAATATAGTAGGAAAGTAATTTAATATATGTTGGCTACTGTACTGCTGAAACGTACGTGTGATTTAAATAATGACCAATAATTATAAATAATAAAAATAATAATAAACGCCTAGGCTAAACCAGACACAAACTGCACACCCAACATGAAAATGTTCCACAACAGCAATTTGGAGATCTGGAGGAATGACCAATTAATGTCGTTATAATTGTCTAAAGGAAAAAACGTAGATCATGCGATTTACCAATAATACGTCTCTGCATACTAAATAAGAAAATGTTTTACTGTACTATTTTGGAGATATGACTACCAAAGGTGTTTATAACGGTAGATAGGAATATATGACAGTACTATCTTTGGGAGCCCATAATTTTGAGACATGCCCAATAATGTTCATTATTGTTGTATATGGGTATATATGGCAGCACTATCATTGACAGACCATTACACAGGATTTCCCCATAATTACTCATGAAGCTCAAATGACTGACATTTATGAAGGCCCATTCTATATGCCTGCCAAGTATGAAGCAGGTTTACTGTGGAGATTTTGAGATATGCCCAATTATGTTCATTTTTGGTGTACGGTATATGAATGTATATGGTAACACTATCATTGACACACCAATACACTGGATTTTCCGAGAATTACTCATGAAGCTCAACTGACTGACAATTAACACGGTCCATTCTATATGCCTGCCAAGTATGAAAAAATTCTACTGTGGAAATTTTGAAATATGCCCACTTATGTTCATTATTGTTGTATATGGGTGTATATGGCAACACGATCATTGACAGACCATTACACAAAATCTTGCCATAATTACTCTTGAACATCAACTGGCTGGCAATGAACAAGGTCTATTCTATATGCCTGCGAAGTATGAAGAAATTCTACTGTGGAAATTGTGAGATATGACCATTTATGTTCTTTATTGCTATTTATGGGTATATGGCAACACTATCATTGACAGACCATTACACAAAAAATTTCCCATAATTACTTTTGAACATCAAGTGGGTAGGCATGAACAAAGTCTATTCTATATGCCTGCCAAGTATGAAAACATTCTGCAGTGGAAATTTTGAGATATGCCCACTTATGTTCTTTATTGCTGTATATGGGTATATATGGAAAGACGGTCATTGACAGACCATTACACAAAATTTTCCCTTAATTACTCTTGAACATCAACTGGCTGGCAATGAACAAGGTCCATTCTAAACTCCTCAAAAAAAGTTTGGAAACGTTATTTCGGTCGATTATTCCTCCCCTTTAATAATACCAATTGGTATTGTATTTTATATCGTTGGAAAGCCTGATTAGTCACCTTTACAACGAGGTACAACTTGTAAGGATCATGCATTCGTGGAATGAGCAACACAGCTAACCGTGTGGGTAGCGGCCCAAAAAAATGTGCCAAAATCCCCTGCAATATTCTTCTGTTGGTATTCACTCTCGTTTTGAGCTTCAAGTGCTGGCAGGTGTATGCCAGTGGGATGGAATGGGATGCCATCCCACAGCAGTGTGTGACCAGGCTGGTGACCAGCATGAGGAGGAGGTGCCAAGCTGTTGTGGCTGCGTATGGATCTTCCACATGCTACTGAGGTCCCTGACAGTGTAAAATGAATAAAGTGTAAAAATGGCCAATATGTGTTGTTTTTTCCTTATTACTGTGGGAGAGTGCAATCATCCAGTCCACCAAGCAACTCAAAACGAGAGTGAATACCAACAGAAGAATATTGCAGGGGATTTTGGCACATTTTTTTGGGCCGCTACCCACACGGTTAGCTGTGTTGCTCATTCCACGAATGCACGATCCTTACAAGTTGTACCTCGTTGTAAAGGTGACTAATCAGGCTTTCCAACTATATAAAATACAATACCAATTGGTATTATTAAAGGGGAGGAATAATCGACCGAAATAACGTTTCCGAACTTTTTTTGAGGAGTTTATATGCTTGCCAAGTATGAAAAAATTCTACTGAGGAAATTTTGAGATATGACCATTTCTCTTCATTATTGCTGTATATGGGTATATGGCAACACGACCATTGACAGACCATTAGACAATATTTTCCCATAATTACTCATGAAGCTCAACTGACTGACAATGTCCAACGTCCATTCTATATGCCTGCCAAGTATGAAAAAATTCTACTGTGGAAATTGTGAGATGTGACCATTTATGTTCTTCATTGCTGTATATGGGTATATATGGCACCACTATCATTGACAAACCATTAGCCAAAATCTTGCCATAATTACTCTTGAACATCAACTGGCTGGCAATGACCTACGTCCATTCTATATGCCTGCAAAGTATGAAGAAATTCTACGATGGAAATTTTGAGATATGACCATTTCTCTTCTTTATTGCTATATATGGGACCACTATAATTGACAGACCATTACACAGAATCTTATCATAATTACTCTTGAACATCAACTGGCTGGCAATTAACAAGGTCCATTCTATATTCCTGCCAAGTATGAAAAAATTTTACAGTGGAAATTTTGAGATATGCCCACTTATGTTCATTATTGCTCTATATGGGTGTACATGGCAACACGATCATTGACAGGCCATTACACAAAATCTTGCCATAATTACTCTTGAACATCAACTGGCTGGGCATGAACCAAGTCCATTCTATATGCCTGCCAAGTATGATAAAAGTCTACTTTGGAAATTGTGAGATATGCCCGTTTCTGTTATTTATTTCTGTTTATGGGTATATGGCAACACTACCATTGACAGACCATTACACAAAATCTTTCCATAATTACTGTTGAAAATCAACTGGCTGGCAATGAACAAGGTCCATTCTATATGCCTGCCAAGTAATAATTAATAATAATAATTCCTTGTATTTATATAGCGCCTTTCTCACCAACTGGTGACTCAAAGCGCTTACAATGATGAGGGGGAAACTCGCCTCAACCACCACCAATGTGCAGCACCCACCTGGGTGGTGCAGCGGCAGCCATTTTGCGCCAGAATGCTCACCACACATCAGCTTGAGGTGGAGAGGGAGAGAATATTTTTTTTGCCAATTAAACTGGGGGATGATTCAGTGGCAGATTGAAAGAGCCTGGGTTGGGAGTTTAGCCAGAACACCGGGGAAACCCCTACTCTTTGCAATAAGTGTCATGGGATCTTTAATGACCACAGTGAGTCAGGACCTCGGTTTAACGTCTCATCCGAAGTCCAGCATCTCCTACAGCACAGTGTCCCCATCACTGCACTGGGGCATTGGGGTTTTTATTTTGACCAGAGGGAAGACTGCCCCCTACTGGCCCACCAACACCACTTCCAGCAGCAACTTAGTTTTCCCAGGAGGTCTCCCATCCAAGTACTAACCAAGCCCACACCTGCTTAGCTTCAGTCGTTCAGCAGGAGCAGAGTGCATGGTGGTATGGCTGCTGACTGAAGTATGAAGAAATTCTACCGTGAAAATTATGAGATATGACAATTTATGTTCTTTATTGCTGTCTATGGGTATATGGCACTACTATCATTGACATACCATGACACAGGATTTCCCGATAAGTACTCACAAAGCTCAACTGAATGACAATTATCAAGGCTAATTCTATATGCCTGCCAAGTATGAAGTCATTCTACTGTGGAAATTTTGAGATATGTCAATTTCCGTTTATTTCTGCTATAATATGGATGTATATGGCAACGAGAGACCATTGCACAGCCTAATTAGTTCAAAATGTGAACGCATTCTTGATTTCCAATGCCCACCCAAAATACCTACCATGTATGAAGTAGTTTTACTGTGGAAATCCTGAGATATGACCATTTAAGATAATGTTAAGTGTATATAGGGGTAAGTGGCAATACCAACTTTGAGAAACCATTATAAAGGATTTTCCAATAATTATTTACAAATTTCTACTCACTGGTGATGTGTAAGGCACAGTCTATATGTATGCCAAGTATGAAGCAGTTGTACTGTGTAAATACTGAGATGTGACCAATTATGGCCATGATGGGTGTATATGGCAAAACTGTCATTGAGAAACCTTTACACAGAATTGTCCCAAAAGTATTTCCAAATTGTCATGGATCTGACCTTTCTTCCCTTATCTCCACGTCGCTTTATTCGTTTTTATCGTTTACCGGTAATCTATCGGATTTTCCTGTGTTCCGTCACAGGTTTTGCTTTCACCTTGTCATTAGTGAGTTCACCTGGCAGTTATTTCCGCTCACTATTTATACCCCGCTTCCGGCCTCTCTCGTTGCTTCCATGTTATTTCACATGACATTCGAGCCGGTAAAAAAGGGTATAGGAAGTTGTATTGCTATCGACCGCTTTGATTAGCAACGCGGGACTTGTTAGCAGTACAACCTTAGAAAGAAAGCAGTTCTAGTTTATACGCTCTTATTTCAGAGCAGAGGTTTCGTTTTCTTTTGTTTCTCTACTCTACCTACGAGTGTCTCACCCAAAGTTTTTGGGGTCTTTTCAGTTCGCTGTTTTTTGTTGTTTCACTCCACATACGGGAGTTAGATAAGCGTTATTGCTTATTCCTTTGTTTTGCTCGTTTAGCGAGCTCCTCGTTTATATTGCGAGGTTTGTTGTTCTTTCATTTTTAGTTGTTTCTCCACTACGGATTATTGTCCGTTTCTAGTGGTGTTCTTAAGAACACTTTAAGATTGCCCAACTACTTGCATTTGGATCTCCAACATTCCCATCTCTGTTTCTAACAGAGATCCCTCATACAAATGTTAACGGAATGCTGATTATCAAGGCCAGAATGGTGATGAACAAGTACAACCCTATATGCCTGCCTAAAAGTCTTAAGCAGTTTTACTGTAGAACTTTTGAGATTTGAAGATGTATTTTTATTATAGCTGCATATGGTGAATTTGGCAACACTAACTTTAAGAATCCATTAAACAGGATTCTCAAAAAATAACGACAATTTGAAATCATTTAACATCATTATGTCTGCATATATGTGTACATGACAGCACTTTCCATTGACTGCTTCCCCGTATCTTTTATTAAAAAATTTAAAATCTTTGGTAACACTTCATGACATTCACAGTGTCATTACCATGACATAATACCTTTCATGAAGTGTCATGATCATTCATAACTATGACAATATAACAATTTGTGTTATAACACAACTGACATAACAACCTGCACTTTGACAGGGTTGTCATAACCATGACATTTGAAAATGTCTATGTCCATTATTTGTTGAAAGCAATGTGTCAGTTTGCCAAATAGTGATACTTCATGCAAAAACACATGAATTTAAATTATTTTAGTTGGGATTAGTTCATCTTGATAGATATGTAATGTAATTGCAGATTGTGTGATAACAATACTATGTCATAGTTATGAATGAACATGACACTTTATGACAGGTATTATGTCATGGTAATGACAGTGTCTTTTCCATGTCATGACGACCACTGTCAAATAAAGTGTTACCAAATATTTAAAAATAAATAAAAGATACAGGGAAGCATTCGATGGAAAGTGCTGTCATGTACACATATATGCACACATAATGACGTTAAATTACTTGAAATTGCCAAGTTATTTAATGGAAATCCTGTTGCCAAATTGACCATATGCAGCTATAATGAAAATAAATCTTCATATGTCAAAATTTCTACAGTAAAACTGCTTAAGACTTTGCAGGCATATATGGTTGGTCTTGTTCGTCACCAATCATATGAGAATTTGAACTAATGATGGGAAAATCCTGTGTAATGGTCTGTCAATGATAGTGTTGCCATATACACCCATATACAGCAATAAAGAACAGAAATGGTCATATCTCACAATTGCCACAGTAGAATATCTTCATACGTGGCAGGCTTCAAGAATGGACCTTGTTAATTGTCAAACAGTTGAGCTTCTTGAGTAATTATGGAAAAATTCTGTGTAATGGTCTGTCAATGGTTGTGTTGCCATATACCCATATACAGCAATAAAGAACAGAAATGGTCATATCTCACACAATTTCCACAGTTGAATTTCTTCATATTTGGCAGGCATATAGAATGGACCTTGTTCATTGCCAGCCAGTTGATGTTCAAGAGTAATTATGGGAAGATTCTGTGTAATGGTCTGTCAATTATAGTGGTCCCATATATACACCCATATACAGCAATGAAAAACAGAAAGGGTCATATCTCAAAATTTCCACAGTATAATTTTTTCATACTTGGCAGGCATATAGAATGGACCTTGTTCATTGCCAGCCAGTTGATGTTCAAGAGTAATTATGGGAAGATTCTGTGTAATGGTCTGTCAATTATAGTGGTCCCATATATACACCCATATACAGCAATGAAAAACAGAAAGGGTCATATCTCAAAATTTCCACAGTATAATTTTTTCATACTTGGCAGGCATATAGAATGGACCTTGTTCATTGCCAGCCAGTTGATGTTCAAGAGTAATTATGGGAAAATTTTGTGTAATGGTCTGTCAATGACCGTGTTGCCATATACACCCATATAGAGCAATAATGAACATAAGTGGGCATATCTCAACATTTCCACAGTAGAATTTTTTCATACTTGGCAGGCATATAGAATGGACCTTGTTCATTGCCAGCCAGTTGATGTTCAAGAGTAATTATGGGAACATTTTGTGTAATGGTCTGTCAATGACCGTGTTGCCATGTACACCCATATACAACAATAATGAACATAAGTGTGCATATCTCAAAATTTCCACAGTAAAATTTCTTCATACTTGGCAGGCATATAGAATGGACCTTGTTCAATGCCAGCCAGTTGATGTTCAAGAGTAATTATGGGAAGATTCTGTGTAATGGTCTGTCAATTATAGTGGTCCCATATATACACCCATATACAGCAATGAAAAACAGAAAGGGTCATATCTCAAAATTTCCACAGTATAATTTTTTCATACTTGGCAGGCATATAAAATGGACGTTCTTCATTGCCAGCCAGTTGATGTTCAAGAGTAATTATGGCAATATTTTGTGTAATGGTCTGTCAATGATAGTGTTGCCATATACACCCATATACAACAATAATGAACATAAGTGGGCATATCTCAAAATTTCCACTGTAGAATTTCTTCATGCTTGGCAGGCATATAGAAAGGACGTTGGTGATTGTCAGTCAGTTGAGCTTCATGAGTAATTATCGGAAAATATTGTGTAATAGTCTGTCAATGGTAGTGTTGCCATATACCCATATACAGCAATAAAGAACAGAAATGGTCATATCGCACAATTTTCTCAGTAGAATTTTTTCATACTTGGCAGGCATATAGAATGGCCCTTGTTAATTGTCAAACAGTTGAGCTTCATGAGTAATTATGTGAAGATTCTGTGTAATAGTCTATCAATGGTAGTGTTGCCAAATACCCTTATACAGGAATAAAAAACATAAATGGTCATATCTCAAAATGTCCACAGTAGAATGTCTTCATACTTGGCAAGCATCAAGAATGGACCTTGTTAATTGTCAAAGACTTGACCTCCAAGAGTAATTATGGGACAATTCTCTGTATTAGTCTGTCAATGATAGTGGTGCTATATATATCCATATAAAGCAATAAAGAACAGAAATGGTCATACCTCAGAATTTCCACAGTAGAATGTCTTCATACTTGGCAGCCTTCAAGAATGGACCTTGTTAATTGTCAAACAGTTGAGCTTCTTGAGTAATTACGGAAAAATTCTGTGTAATGGTCTGTCAATGGTAGTGTTGCCACATACCCGTATACAGGAATAAAAAACACAAATGGTCATATCTAAAAATGTGCACAGTAGAATGTCTTCATACTTGGCAGGCATATAGAATGGATGTTCTTCATTGCCAGCCAGTTGATGTTCAAGAGTAATTATGGGCCGATTTTGTGTTATGGTCTGTCAATGATAGTGGTGCCATATATACCCATATACAGCAATAAAGAACAGAAATGGTCATATCTCACAATTTCCACAGTAGAATGTCTTTATACTTTGCAGGCATATAGAATGGATGTTGTTCATTCCCAGCCAGTTGATGTTCAAGAGTAATTATGGAAAATTTCTGTGTAATGGTCTGTCAATGGTTGTGTTGCCATATACCCATATGCAGCAATAAAGAACAGAAATGGTCATATCTCACAATTTCCACAGTTGAATTTCTTCATATTTGGCAGACATATAGAATGGTCCTTCATAAATGTCAGACATTTGAGCTTCATGAGTAATTATGGGAAAATATTGTGTATTGGTCTGTCAATGATCGTGTTGCCATATTCACCCATATACAACAATAATGAACATAAATGGTCATATCGCACAATTTCCACAGTAGAATTTCTTCATACTTGGCAGACATATAGAATGGACGTTGGTGATTGTCAGTCAGTTGAGCTTCATGAGTATTTATGGGAAAATATTGTGTAATGGTCTGTAAATGGTAGTGTTGCCATATACCCATATACAGCAATAAAGAACATAAATGGTCATATCGCACAATTTCCACAGTAGAATTTCTTCATACTTGGCAGGCATATAGAATGGGCCTTGGTAAATATCAGCCAGTTGACCTTTGTCAGTAATTATGGGAAGTTTCTGTGTAATGGTCTGTCAATTATAGTGATGCCATGTATACCCATATACAGCAATAAAGAACATAAATGATCATATCTCAAAGTTTCCACTGTAGAATGTCTTCATACTAGACATGCATATAGAATGGGCGTTGGCAAATATCACCCATTTGACCATTGTAAGTAATTATGGGAAGGTTTTGTGTAATTGTCTGTCAATGGTAGTGTTGCCATATACTACGGTGGCTGAGAAGTGCAAAACACAACGACATTTCACAAAACACAACGACATTTCACAAAACACAACGACATTTCACAAAACACAACGACATTTCACAAAACACAACGACATTTCACAAAACGGAAAGGGTAGGACAACACTTCTTGTTTGTGATTGGACAGAACCCAAGCCCCTCAATGTAATGGGCGTGTTCGAGTAGACATCGGCGAGCAGTCGGCTTACCTGCCTCAGGCGGAAGTGAAAATCGCCTGAGCAGATCCAACTGGGACAGTTTCGGACTTTTCTGAAACCGGCTGGGAGAAAAACAACATGGAGGAGTTAGCCGTGTTGTTTGTAGTTGCGGAGGACTTGGAGGCGACACAGATGTCTTTTTTACTTCAAAATCTTGAAGAAATGGAGGAGAACGAATGAAGGTTGTTTTAATACTGCCTTACATTATTTCATGACTTGTATTGTTCGGGTAGTCAATATTTATCTTTTGCTACGCGACTTTGGCTATCACCCTGAATTGTGCCACAGTGAAACTCCAGTTAAAGTTCTTGAATAAATACGTATCATTTCCATTGGAATTAAAGCGCTGGGTGCCCTTTCATTGTCGAATAACTAAATTGTTTAGCTAAACTGTCATCTGTTATGGTAACATACCTGTAAACATTAGGCTGCTTATGTTCTATTGCTCATATTCAGCTGTTTCTTGTCTGTCAATTCATGAGATGGTCTAAACTACACCTGTCATCTCTGTTTAGACTTGCAAACATGGTAGACATGTCATTTTAGTTCATCTAAACCCAGAATACATCGTAGCCATCGGTAGTCATACATTGTAATGTGAGAATCTATGTAGCTATGTTAAGTATCATAACTTACATGCATGTTTTCATAGACCTTTGAGTGGTGGTTCTAAAGCATATTTTATTGCAGAATATCTGTACCAATATAAATGAGAAATGTCTCTTGCATGGGACTTTTTTTTTTTAGAGTTGTACAGTTAATGCATTGAATATATTTATTGTGACATAAGGGGAAAGTGTATTAATCCTAATCATTAATTATGTTGCTATGAAAGAATAATACTTGGTGGTTGCATGTCCTTTGCATGCAAGGACTGCCTGAAGTCTGCGAGCTGTAGAAATCATCAGATGCTGGGTATCTTCACTGGTGATGCTATGCCAGGCCTGTACTCCAGCCTTCTTCAGTTACAATATGGATGAGAATGCCCTCAAATTAAAGCTTACAATCTGTACTTTAGCCTCACAGTTGTTGTATCATTTCACATCAAAATTGCTGGAGTACAGAGCCAAAACATAGGGGAAAATGAGATGATTCAGCTACTCATAATGTCAGTGTTCATGATTTATTCAAATTACATGACAGCACGTGGTCCCTTTGGACCCTGACAATGAACGTATTGAATTGAATGCCATTCAATATCTTTAACAAGATAAATTGAGTTTATATGAATGAATAACTAATATAGTACATATAGGGACATTGGGATACTGGGAGTTGTTATGTGTTTTGAGGGAACAATGTCAAGAAAGATGACATTTTCCTTGCCAGTTATGGTAACGTATGGATAAATAGAATTGTATTTGCATAAGATGTATTCCAATATCAACATGTTGTCTTCCTTTTACCTGTCACCAATCATTGTTCATATATTTCTGATTTGACAATAAACATACAAAATGACAGAAAGAACCCGGTGTCGTTGTGGCTTGAATGGTGGTGGAGGGGAATAGTCCTACAGTTTATTTACCTTTTGTGAATGTCACCATATTGTGTGAAATAAATATTCTGAAAATGTGGTCTTAATTGCTAGTATAATTTATCGGTTTTGTTTTGGAGACCAGAACACCCACATCTAATGAACCCATAGCCATAATAACAGTGTTAGATCTTTAATCTCAATCATTAATCTTTCAACAATTTGCAAAGTGGATGTACAGCACAGTAGCACCAGGATGTGTTACATAATATTGTTTAATTCGTCCTTCCCTTCATGTTATTATGGAATTGGCTTATTTGTATGTGGTCCCCTCTGCTGGAATGTGACAGGCAGAGGTCTGCCTATACACTGTCCCATCTGGAGATAGGGAAAACTCCACTTCTCAACAGAAGAACATCAGCAGAACATCCCTTCAGATCCGAATGAGTTGTCTTACTGATAACAAGGATGGTGAAGAGAAATATAAATTAGGTAACTTCCCAAATACTTTGACAAAAATGAATGTGTTATCATTTGGTGGTCCTACCTTAATGTTCTATATGCTCACACCAAATGTTCTGAAGAGGACAATTTTTTGGACAACAGTCCAATTAGGATTTTACTCTTAAACCAGCTGTTATACAAATGCAAAATACAAAACACTCATCACAAAGTTGCATCTTTAATTTGATATAAAATATGTTAATCCAATATAGTTACATTATTGAACAAAACATTAAGTTACCTATATTTGGCCAGGCCTTTTTGTTTTTGGTTATTTCTTGACACTTCTAGGTTCAGACAACATATTTTATAAAGTTAGAGGTAGGCCTACAGTTGGATTACAGAAGCAGTCAAGAATGAGAATTGCCATTTGTTAGTGTAACATTACCAATATTGTACTTTTCACATCCATATTGGTAATCTCAAGAAAGTACATGTAAGGTACAGTATATAATAACCACAGTAGTGACCGTATGTGCTACAATCCCAAACTCCCAAAACGCATATTTATTTATTAATGTATTATTTACATGAATAAAAAATAAATTCAAGTACACAAAAGTAATGGACAGAAATGTGTTCGATAGGTTGGGCTTATACTAGATCCTCACATTATGAAACAAAATCGCATTAATTGAAGTACAAAAAAAGGATTGTATTAAATAATATATTTTTTTAAATAAGAGCAATAAGAAAAACAACAAAATAAATATTAATTGTGAAATTAGATAAGAGACCAGAAAGAGGGGGGAACTAGACTACTGCTGTTACATTGTAAGATTGACTAAATAACTCTTATAGCCTACCTGTGTTTGAACACTATTAGGGAGGGGTACATTTCATTTTGATTTTTTTTTAGGGTAGAATCAATACGCCGAGATAGGTGGCGATATTGTGAAATTATCCGCGTTTGTCATGAGGAAACACCACTCTCTCCTCGCTCTCTAACAAATTCTGTCGTTGGTTAGTTTGAAGGCGCGGTGATGTTGTTGAAGGCGCCCGAGAGCAACTGCACCGCTGCTAAGGCGCCTGGAAAGATATGACGTAAATCGGCTCTAGCCGAACACGCCCATTACATTGAGGGGCTTGGGTTCTGTCCAATCACAAACAAGAAGTGTTGTCCTACCCTTTCCGTTTTGTGAAAGAAAATTACATTGAGGGGCTTGGGTTCTGTCCAATCACAAACAAGAAGTGTTGTCCTACCCTTTCCGTTTTGTGAAATGTCGTTGTGTTTTGTGAAATGTCGTTGTGTTTTGTGAAATGTCGTTGTGTTTTGTGAAATGTCGTTGTGTTTTGTGAAATGTCGTTGTGTTTTGTGAAATGTCGTTGTGTTTTGTGAAATGTCGTTGTGTTTTGTGAAATGTCGTTGTGTTTTGTGAAATGTCGTTGTGTTTTGCACTTCTCAGCCACCGTAATATACCCATATACAGCAATAAAGAACACAAATGGTCATATCTCAAAGTTTACACAGTACAATTTCTTCATACATGGCAGGCATATAGAATGGACCTTGTTCATTCCCAGCCAGTTGATCTTTAAGAGTAATTATGGGAAACTTCTGTGTAATGGTCTGTCAGTGATAGTGGTGCCATATATACCCATATACAGCAATAATGAACAGAAATGATCATATCTCAAGATTCCCACTTTAGAGAATGTCTTCCTACTTGGCATGCCTATAGATTAGGCCTCGGTAATCATCAGTCATTTGAAATTTCTAACTAATTATGGGAAAATCCTGTTTTGTGGACTCTCAAAATAGTGTTGCCATATACACCCATTTATGCAATAATGAACATACATGGTCATATCTCAAGCGTTTGCAGTAAAACTGCTTCATACTTGGTTTGCATATAGATTGGGCCTTGATAATCATCAAACAGTTGAAATTTCTAACTAATTATGGGAAAAGCCCGTTTCATGGTCTCTCAAATACAGTGTTGCCATATACACACATATGCAGCAATAATGAACATAAATGGTCATATCTCAAAATTCCCACAGTGAAATCTGTTCATACTTGGCAGGCATATAAGTGTCAGCCATGTTCATTACAAATCCAATTAAAGTGTAGACTAATTATGGGAAAATCTTTTTTAATGGACTCTCAAATATTGTGTTGCCATATACACCCATATACAGCAATAATGAACATAAATGTACATATTTCAAAATGTACACAGTAGAATCTCTTCATACCTGGTGGCCATATAGACTGCTGTTTATCATCAGGAAGTTGAAATTATTCACTTACTATGGGGAAATCCTGTGTAATGCTCTCTCAAATGTAATGTTTCCATATATTCCTGCATAGAGTTATATTAACCATAATAGTCATATCTCAGAATGTCCACAGTTAAACCTCTTTACACTTGGCATGCATATAGTTTGGGCTTTGTCTATCAACAATCAGTTGAATGTTTAATGACTTATTATGGAAAACCCCAGGGTAATGTGCTCCCAAAAATAGCACTGTCATATATTTCTATCTATCGTTATAATCACCTTTTGTCGTCATATCTCCAAAATTGTACAGGAAAACATTTAGTTATATTTAGTATGCATCGCGACACAGTGCATAGTCTAGTTCTTTGTCAGCACAAATTCAGAGACATTGTGGACGTATTGTTGGTAAATTTCATGAAATACGTTTTTTGCCTTTAGACAATTATAACGACATTAATTGGACATTTCTCCAGATTTCCAAATTGCTGCTGTGGAACATTTTCATGCTTCATTTTACAATTTTAGTGTATGTGTGGACTCTAGAATAGCTAATTATTTGTAAATATTTCAATCACACGTACGCTTCAACAGTGCAGTAGCCTACATATATTACATTACTTTCCTACTATATTATTACATTTTCGAAATGTTAGTTAAAAAGAGGGCACTACAGATTTTTATCGGTTGTCTCGGTGAGAAATCGGTCTTTCCGTCTTTCTCTGACGAGAACATTACCAAAAGACATTGCGCTTCCGAGACTACCACTATACACAATGTAGTTGCGCACACAAATTTGACGAGCGGATAGTTTGACCGTGCATTTTTAAAGAGCGGATAGCTTGACCGCAGTCTGGATTCATACCATAGACAGTCTGTAGAAAGTAGATCCGTACCACAGAGTTCTGTAAAACATTTTAGATATATGACAAGATACAAAAATGACGCTTTTCCCCATTGGATGTTATGTCCGTACAAGAGAAAGTGATCAGGCATCCGCAGTAGTGTTTTCAGTTAGCTTAGCAACTAAAGTTACATAACGTATGCTTAGAATGACGCGCATCTGCCCGGCGCTAGCCGGTTTTAAAGTTGGTTTCCGTTGGATAGTCACAATCATAACGGGTTGTAAGTAGTAGTACTGGGTCCTGACAATATAGGCATATATAATCTGAAAAGAAAAGGGAAACTTTTAATTTCGTCTGTCTGAGAATGACCCGTTTAGCGAACTGTTTTGTAAAAACACCCATTGACTTCCATTCATTCAACGAGTGCCTGTTGTCTGTCTAATAGATTCTATTAGTTTTCATGGAAGTTCGAACTACCGTACATTACGGTTGTGGTCCTTGTATACGGAAAGCTAAAGGCGAGTTATCTGGATTGTAAAAAATAAAAACGCTTTTAATAACTTCCTTAGCCTCCAATCAGTCGATAAAATAAAAAATACAAAAACATGTATTTTACTCTTCCATTTATCATTTAATCATTATTGTACCCGTTCCCTAATCAAAGTCATATGTTGAGTGAGTCAAAGAGGTTTTGCACTCTATCCGGGTGAAGATGAACTCAATGTAGTTTACACTCTATCTGGATGTTTTTTACGCTAAGATTAACTCAAGGAGGTTTGCACTCTATCTGGATGATTTGTACACTAAGATGAACCCAGAGATGTTTGCACTCTATCTGGGTGATCGCACTAAGATGAACCCAAAGAAGTTTGCACTATCTGGGTGATTGCACTAAGATGAACTCAAAGAGGTTTGCATTCAATCTGGGTGATTTTTACGCTAAGATGAACTCAAGGAGGTTTGCACTCTATGTGGGTGAAGAGGAACTCAAAGAGGTTTGCACTCTATCTTGGTGAAGATGAACTCAATGTAGTTTTCACTCTAGCTGGATGATTTTTACACTAAGATTAACTCAAGGTGTTTTGCACTCTATCTGGGTGATCGCACTAAGATGAACTCAAGGAGGTTTGCACTCTATCTGGATGATTGCACTAAGATGAACCCAAAGAGGTTTGCACTATCTGGTTGATTGCACTAAAATGAACTCAAGGGGGTTTGCACTCTATCTGGGTGATTTTTGCACTAGGATTAACTCAAGGAGGTTTGCACTTAATCTGGGTGATTGCTCTAAGATTAACCTAAGGAGGTTTGCACTCTATCAGCGTGATTTTTGCACTAGGATTAACTCAAGGAGGTTTGCACTTTATCTGGTTGATTGCACTAAGATGAACTCAAAGAGGTTTGCACTCTATCTGGGTGAAGATGAACTCAATGTAGTTTGCACTCTATCTGGATGATTTTTAAACTAAGATGAACTCAAGGAGGTTTGCACTCTATCTGGATGATTGCACTAAAATGAACTCAAGGGGGTTTGCACTCTATCTGGGTGATTTTTGCACTAGGATTAACTCAAGGAGATTTGCACTTAATCTGGGTGATTGCTCTAAGATTAACCTAAGGAGGTTTGCACTCTATCTGCGTGATTTTTGCACTAGGATTAACTCAAGGAGGTTTGCACTTTATCTGGTTGATTGCACTAAGATGAACTCAAAGAGGTTTGCACTCTATCTGGATGATTTTTATGCTAAGATGAACTCTATCTGGGTGATTACACTAAGATGAACTCAAGAAGGTTTGCACTCTATTTGGGTGAAGATTAACTCAATGTAGTTTGCACTCTATCTGGGTGATCGCACTAAGATGAACCCAAAGAGGTTTGCACTATCTGGGTGATTGCACTAAGATGAACTCAAAAAGGTTTGCACACTATCTTGATGCTTGCACTAAGATGAACTCAAGGAGGTTTGCACTCTATCTCGGTGAAGATGAACTCAATGTAGTGTGCACTCTATCTGCATGATTTTTACACTAAGATTAACTCAAGGTGTTTTGCACTCTATCTGGGTGATCGCACTAAGATGAACTCAAGGATGTTTGCACTATCCGGCTGATTGCACTAAGATGAACTCAAAAAGGTTTGCACACTATCTTGATGCTTGCACTAAGATGAACTCAAGGAGGTTTGCACTCTATCTGGGTGAAGATTAACTCAATGTAGTTTGCACTCTATCTGGATGATTATTACACTAAGATTAACTCAAGTTGTTTTGCACTCTATCTGGGTGATCGCACTAAGATGAACTCAAGGAGGTTTGCACTCTATCTGGGTGAAGAGGAACTCAAAGAGGTTTGCACTCTATCTGGGTGAAGATGAACTCAATGTAGTTTGCACTCTATCTGGATGATTTTTACGCTAAGATTATTTCAAGGTGTTTTGCACTCTATCTGGGTGATCGCACTAAGATGAACTCAAGGAGGTTTGCACTCCATCTTTGTGATTTTTGCACTAAGATGAACTCAAAGAGGTTTGCATTCAATCTGGGTGAATTTTACGCTAAGATGAACTCAAGGAGGTTTGCACTCTATGTGGGTGAAGAGGAACTCAAAGAGGTTTGCACTCTATCTGGGTGAAGATGAACTCAATGTAGTTTGCACTCTATCTGGATGATTTTTAAACTAAGATTAACTCAAGGTGTTTTGCACTCTATCTGGGTGATCGCACTAAGATGAACTCAAGGAGGTTTGCACTCTATCTGGATGATTGCACTAAAATGAACTCAAGGGGGTTTGCACTCTATCTGGGTGATTTTTGCACTAGGATTAACTCAAGGAGGTTTGCACTTAATCTGGGTGATTGCTCTAAGATTAACCTAAGGAGGTTTGCACTCTATCTGCGTGATTTTTGCACTAGGATTAACTCAAGGAGGTTTGCACTTTATCTGGTTGATTGCACTAAGATGAACTCAAAGAGGTTTGCACTCTATCTGGATGATTTTTATGCTAAGATGAACTCTATCTGGGTGATTGCACTAAGATGAACTCAAGAAGGTTTGCACTCTATTTGGGTGAAGATTAACTCAATGTAGTTTGCACTCTATCTGGGTGATCGCACTAAGATGAACCCAAAGAGGTTTGCACTATCTGGGTGATTGCACTAAGATGAACTCAAAAAGGTTTGCACTCTATCTTGGTGATCGCAGTAAGATGAACTCAAGGAGGTTTGCACTCTATCTGGATGATTTTTACGCTAAGATGATCTCAAGGAGGTTTTCACTCTATCTGGGTGATTGCACTAAGATGAACCCAAAGAGGTTTGCACTATCCGGCTGATTGCACTAAGATGAACTCAAAAAGGTTTGCACACTATCTTGATGCTTGCACTAAGATTAACTCAAGGAGGTTTGCACTCTATCTGGGTGAAGATTAACTCAATGTAGTTTGCACTCTATCTGGATGGTTTTTACACTAAGATGAACTCAAGTTGTTTTGCACTCTATCTGGGTGATCGCACTAAGATGAACTCAAGGAGGTTTGCACTCTATCTGGGTGAAGAGGAACTCAAAGAGGTTTGCACTCTATCTGGGTGAAGATGAACTCAATGTAGTTTGCACTCTATCTGGATGATTTTTACGCTAAGATTATTTCAAGGTGTTTTGCACTCTATCTGGGTGATCGCACTAAGATGAACTCAAGGAGGTTTGCACTCCATCTTTGTGATTTTTGCACTAAGATGAACTCAAAGAGGTTTGCACTCTATCTGGATGATTTTTACACTAAGATGAACTCAAGGTGTTTTGCACTCTATCTGGGTGATCGCACTAAGATGAACTCAAGGAGGTTTGCACTCTATCTGGGTGAAGATTAACTCAATGTAGTTTGCACTCTATCTGGATGATTTTTACACTAAGATGAACTCAAGTTGTTTTGCACTCTATCTGGGTGATCGCACTAAGATGAACTCAAGGAGGTTTGCACTCTATGTGGGTGAAGAGGAACTCAAAGAGGTTTGCACTCTATCTGGGTGAAGATGAACTCAATGTAGTTTGCACTCTATCTGGATGATTTTTACACTAAGATTAACTCAAGGTGTTTTGCACTCTATCTGGGTGATCGCACTAAGATGAACTCAACGAGGTTTGCACTCTATGTGGGTGAAGAGGAACTCAAAGAGGTTTGCACTCTATCTGGGTGAAGATGAACTCAATGTAGTTTGCACTCTATCTGGATGATTTTTACACTAAGATTAACTCAAGGTGTTTTGCACTCTATCTGGGTGATCGGACTAAGATGAACTCAAGGAGGTTTGCACTCTATCTGGATGATTTTTACGCTAAGATGAACTCAAGGAGGTTTGCACTCTATCTGTGTGATTGCACTAAGATGAACCCAAAGAGGTTTGCACTATCTGGGTGATTGCACTAAGATGAACTCAAAAAGGTTTGCACTCTATCTTGGTGATCACACTAAGATGAACTCAAGGAGGTTTGCACTCTATCTGGGTGAAGATTAACTCAATGTAGTTTGCACTCTATCTGGATGATTTTTACACTAAGATGAACTCAAGGTGTTTTGCACTCTATCTGGGTGATCGCACTAAGATGAACTCAAGGAGGTTTGCACTCTATCTGGATGATTTTTATGCTAAGATGAACTCAAGGAGGTTTGCACTCTATCTGCGTGAAGATTAACTCAAAGTGTTTTGCACTCTATCTGGGTGATCGCACTAACATGAACTCAAAGAGGTTTGCACTCTATCTGGATGATTGCACTAAGATGAACCCAAAGAGGTTTGCACTATCTGGTTGATTGCACTAAGATGAACTCAAGGTGTTTTGCACTCTATCTGGGTGAAGATTAACTCAATGTAGTTTGCACTCTATCTGCATGATTTTTACGCTAAGATGAACTCAAGGAGGTTTGCGCTCTATCTGGGTGATGATGAACTCAAAGAGGTTTGCACTCTATCTGGGTGAAGATGAACTCAATGTAGTTTGCACTCTATCGGGATGATTTTTACACTAAGATTAACTCAAGGTGTTTTGCACTCTATCTGGGTGATCGCACTAAGATGAACTCAAGGAGGTTTGCACTCTATCTGGATGATTGCTCTAAAATGAACTCAAGGGGGTTTGCACTCTATCTGGATGATTTTTACGCTAAGATGAACTCAATGTAGTTTGCACTCTATCGGGATGATTTTTACACTGAGATTAACTCAAGGAGGTTTGCACTCTATCTGGGTGATCGCACTAAGATGAACTCAAAGAGGTTTGCACTATCTGGTTGATTGCTCTAAAATGAACTCAAGGTGGTTTGCACTCTATCTGGATGATTTTTACGCTAAGATGAACTCAAGGAGGTTTGCACTCAATCTGGGTGATTGCACTAAGATGAACCTAAGGACGTTTTTCACTCTATCTAGGTGATTTTTGCACTAGGATGAACTCAAGGAGGTTTGCACTCTATCTGGGTGAAGATTAACTCAATGTAGTTTGCACTCTATCTGGATGATTTTTACACTAAGATGAACTCAAAGTGTTTTGCACTCTATCTGGGTGATCGCACTAACATGAACTCAAAGAGGTTTGCACTCTATCTGGATGATTGCACTAAGATGAACCCAAAGAGGTTTGCACTATCTGGTTGATTGCACTAAAATGAACTCAAGGGGGTTTGCACTCTATCTGGATGATTTTTACGCTAAGATGTACTCAAGGAGGTTTGCACTCAATCTGGGTGATTGCACTAAGATGAACCTAAGGACGTTTTTCACTCTATCTGGGTGATTTTTGCACTAGGATTAACTCAAGGAGGTTTGCACTTAATCTGGGTGATTGCTCTAAGATTAACCTAAGGAGGTTTGCACTCTATCTGGGTGATTTTTGCACTAGGATTAACTCAAGGAGGTTTGCACTTTATCTGGTTGATTGCACTAAGATGAACTCAAAGAGTTTAGCACTCTATCTGGATGATCTTTATGCTAAGATGAACTCAAGGAGGTTTGCACTCTATGTGGGTGAAGAGGAACTCAAGGAGGTTTGCACTCTATCTGGGTGAAGATGAACTCAATGTAGTTTGCACTCTATCTGGATGATTTTTACACTAAGATTAACTCAAGGTGTTTTGCACTCTATCTGGATGATTTTTACGCTAGGATTAACTCAAGGAGGTTTGCACTTTATCTGGTTGATTGCAGTAAGATGAACTAAAAGGGGTTTGCATTCAATCTGGATGATTTTTACGCTAGGATTAACTCAAGGAGGTTTGCACTCTATGTGGGTGATTGCATTAAGATGAACTCAAGAAGGTTTGCACTCTATTTGGGTGAAGATTAACTCAATGTAGTTTGCACTCTATCTGGGTGATCGCACTAAGATGAACTCAAAAAGGTTTGCACTCTATCTTGATGATCGCAGTAAGATGAACTCAAGGAGGTTTGCACTCTATCTGGATGATTTTTACGCTAAGATGAACTCAATGTAGTTTGCACTCTATCGGGATGATTGCACTAAGATTAACTCAAAAAGGTTTGCACTCTATCTTGATGCTTGCACTAAGATGAACTCAAAAAGGTTTGCAGTCCATCTTTGTGATTTTTGCACCAAGATGAACTCAAGGAGGTTTGCACTCTATCTGGGTGATTGCACTAAATTAACTCAAGGAGGTTTGCACTCAATCTGGGTGATTGCACTCAGATGAACTCAAAGAGGTTTGCACTCCATCTTTGTGATTTTTGCACTAAGATGAACCCAAAGAGGTTTGCACTATCTGGTTGATTGCACTAAGATGAACTCAAAGAGGTTTGCACTCTATCTGGATGATTTTTTACACTAAGATGAACTCAAGGAGGTTTGCACTCTATCAGGGTGATTGCACTAAGATGAACTCAACAAGGTTTGCACTCTATTTGGGTGAAGATTAACTCAATGTAGTTTGCACTCTATCTGGGTGATCGCACTAAGATGAAGCCAAAGAGGTTTGCACTATCTGGGTGATTGCACCAAGATGAACCCAAAGAGGTTTGCACTATCTGGCTGATTGCATTAAGATGAACTCAAAAAGGTTTGCACTCTATCTTGGTGATTGCAGTAAGATGAACTCAAGGAGGTTTGCACTCTATCTGGGTGAAGATGAACTCAAGGAGGTTTGCACTCTATCTGGGTGAAGATGAATTCAAGGAGGTTTGCACTCAATCTGGGTGATTGCACTAAAATGAACTCAAGGAGGTTTGCACTCAATCTGGGTGATCGCACTAAAATGAACTCAACAAGGTTTGCACTCTATTTGGGTGAAGATTAACTCAATGTAGTCTGCACTCTATCTGGGTGATCGCACTAAGATGAAGCCAAAGAGGTTTGCACTATCTGGGTGATTGCACTAAGATGAACCCAAAGAGGTTTGCACTATCTGGCTGATTGCATTAAGATGAACTCAAAAAGGTTTGCGCTCTATCTTGGTGATTGCAGTAAGATGAACTCAAGGAGGTTTGCACTCTATCTGGGTGAAGATGAACTCAAGGAGGTTTGCACTCTATCTGGGTAAAGATGAATTCAAGGAGGTTTGCACTCTATATGGGTGATTGCACTAAGATGAACTCAAGGAGGTTTGCACTGTATCTGGGTGATTGCACTAAAATGAACTCAAGGAGGTTTGCACTCAATCTGGGTGATTGCACTAAAATGAACTCAAGGAGGTTTGCACTCAATCTGGGTGATCGCACTAAGATGAACTCAAGGGTCTCTTGGCAATCGTAGCGCTTTGTCTAAGCGCATGGCATAAAGTGCATTTAGGGCGTGTCCATGTCCATTTTTGCTAGTTTACCGGCGTGTTTTTTGGGTGCTCAGCATTGCGCAACGTGCAAATGGGCTGAACCTATTCTTTTCATTAATTATAGGTGTGTCTTGGGCATGACATGCAATAAACCAATCAAAATGTCATATCCCATTCCCTTTAAAAGCCTGCTTTTCCACCTTAGTGGATTGCTTATATGATGACGAAACAGACATGCTTGTGTGTGTTTAGTGTGATCAAGAAATAGGCTATATGGATCAATATTATTTGGACTAACCATTATGAGTTCCCGGTAATTCTCGACAGTACTGTTTTACAAATTATATGCGGTTAAATTTGGTTAAAAGCTACCAATGGCTTCTGCCTCACCTTAGAAAAATACAATAAAGCTGTCAGGTTGGCAACCCAGAGGTCCATACATATTTCCCCTTGTTTTATAATGTCCTGCTTATGGAAATGTGACCAACGCGTTTTACTAGCAGCTTAATCACACATACCTTCATTATAATGTGAAACATCTTATTCAATTGAATGTCTTTATTTCACGTTTGTTTGTGTTTGTGGATCTGCCTCACTGTCTATGTCTTTTTTACTGCTGAAAACTACAACTGAAGTTCTCTAATGGAAAAATAAGTTATTCTATTCTATGCTTTAAAAACAAGTCCACTTTCCCGGGAAGACTGTGAAAAGTGCAATTTAACCGTTTGATGCACAACATGGGTCAAAAGTGATCTGACTCAGTTTTTATTTTCTATATCTTTGCAATAAATTAATTTCATCATTCAGTATTCCAGGGATTCCTCAATTAACTAGTCCTTATTTTCATTTTTCCTTTCTTACTTTTTGAATAAAAATAATTTTTGTATCACTACCCTTCTAATGCACAAAATGGGTCAAAAATTACCCGTATTCATTCCCTATGTTATTCCATGCATGGCTGAGTGTTTCTTTGCTATATATTTGAAATAAATGTATTTCATGATTTAATATTCCAGGTATTCATTAAATATCTTGTTTTTGATTTCCACAAATCATAATTTGTATTTTTATTTTCCTACTTTATGAACAAACATAGGTTTTGTATTTCTACATAAATTTTACACACATGGGTCAAAGATGACCCATATGTATCCACTATGGAATTTGATTGGAACTTTTAATAATTGAAAATGTTTGCACGTATGAACATATTTACTGCGGACTATTCTACTATTCACATGCCACACATTTCACAACTCAACACGACTGCTGTTGCACATCTGATGCATGTCTTATTCTTAAACATCTTCATACCTCCACAGGTATGTCATCTGGGCCAACTGCCTTTCCACTCTTCATCTTCTTCATAGCTGCCCTCACTTCATCCTTGCTAATCCACTTCCTGATTCACTATCCTCACACCATCCAACCTTCTCTCTCTCTCTCTCATTTTCTTCATTCATCAGCCCCTCATAGTACTCCTTCCATCTTCTCAACACACTCTCCTCGCTTGTCAGTACATTTCCATTTCTATCTTTTATCACCTTAACCTGCTGCACATCCTTCCCAGCTCGGTCCCTCTGTCTAGCCATTCGGTACAGGTCCTTTTCTCCTTCATTAGTGTCCAGGCTCTCATACAACTCATGAAACACCTTTTCCTTAGCCTTTGCCACCTCTCTCTTTGCCTTACGCAGCAACTCCTTGCACTCCTGTCTACTTTCTTCATCTCTCTGTCTATCCCACTTCTTCTTCACCAAACTCTTCCTCCATACACTTTTCTGTACTTCCTCATTCCACCACCAAGTCTTCTTTTCTTCCTTCCTCTGTCCAGATGACACACCAAGTACCTTCCTAGCTGTTTCCCTCACCACTTCTGCAGTAGTTGCCCAGCCATCCGGCAACTCTTCACTACCACCCAGTGCCTGTCTTAACTCCATCCTAAAGTCCACACAACAGTCTTCCTTCTTCAACTTCAACCATTTGATCCTTGACTCTGTCTTCACTCTCTTCCTCTTCTTAGTCTCCAAAGTCATCCTACAGACCACCATCCGATGCTGCCTAGCTACATTCTCCCGTCACCACCTTGCAGTCTCCAATCTCTTTCAGATTGCACCTCCTGCATAAGATATAGTGCACCTTCCTCCGCTCTTATACATCACCCTATGTTCCTCCCTCTTCTTGAAATTCATGTTCACCACAGCCATTTCCATCCTTTTCACAAAATCCACCACCATCTGTCCTTCCACATTCCTCTTCTTGACATCATACCCATCACCACCTCCGTTCCCTTCACCAACATGCCCATTTAAGTCCGCTTCAATCACCACTCTCTCCCCCTTGGGTACACTCTCCGCCACTTCATCCAACTCACTCTAAAATTCTTCTCTCTCTTCCATCACACACCCAACTTGCGGGGCATATGTGCAAGCAACATTCATCATCACACTTTCAATTGGGCAGTGGTCACTGATGTCCTGAGCAAAGATGCCACAGGCTAAGTATTTAAATGGCCTATTTGTCAGTATAATACCAATCAACGTCGACTTAGAAGGGTTTTTTGAATTTAGCCTCATGCGTTTCAAGAATAACTGAGTAAGATTTAATTCAAAGCACAGTTCATTTAACCTATTTGAACTTTTTGAGAGCCAGTCAGGATTTAAATCACCCATAACAATGAGTTTGGATGAGGCGTAAGATGACATTAATTTGCCAATGTCTTCTAACGCCACAGTACTTGCAGAGGGAGGGTCTAACGCCACAGTACTTGCAGAGGGAGGGCAGTAAATACCAATAATAGTAAAATGGGCATCCTCCCCAATGCAGATGTCAAGAACACTATACTCACATTTATTAGGTACTGAGGCAGCAGCGAGTTCACATACAGCAAAACATTCTTTTACAAATATCAATACCCCTCCTCCTTTAGATTTTCTATCTGATCTAAATAAATTATATCCATCAATGTTAATGTCTGAATTTGGTACTTTTCTTGTGAGCCAGGTTTCAGAAAGGATGAAAATGTCAGGGGAAGTTTCATTAATCATAACATGCACCATATCCAGCTTTGGAATAAGGCTCCTAATATTTAAGTGCAATAGTCCTAACCCCTGACGAGTTTTAAATTCTCACGGTGACTCTAAATAAGACGTATGCCTACTATTATTAGTAGATGATGTAGGCAAAATGACAGAAGGTTGAGTATTTACTTGTATAAGATTTTTTGCGGTAACACCGTTGGGTCTGAATTTCTGCTGAGGGAGACGTGTAATGCAAAATGTAGACGTACCTCCTAACCTGTGGGGGGAGCCAAAAAGAGGTATTTGTTGAGTACAGGAAGTAGTTGTGTTGCAGGGGGTTATAGTGCACGGAAGTAAATAGTCACCGAAGATATGGCGCATTTAGCACATGGAAAACAATATTGGCTGTTATGAGCACTTATGAGCACCCTATTGATTTGGGTGCAGACCGTCTTTTTTTTTAAACGAAGAGCGTTCCCAAAACTGTCAATAAAACCTAGGTTGCTAGCGCTACACTGAGACTGAAGCCATGTATGAAGGCTAAGAAGTCTCGTAAAACAACCTATTCCACGGCCCAGTGTGGGAATAGGACCGGAGATAAAAATGTCTCTACAATTGGCACTTAAAAAGACAGTTAAAAAGATGGATAAAATCTGTTTTCAAGAGCTCAGATTGCAGGCGAGAAATGTTTTGTGCCGACATGGATCACAACTTTCTTTATGTCCAAATTGTGAGCCAGAATACCTGGAACTTTGTCCATTAAATTAGAGACTGTGGCAATAAGCCACTGCCGCTTTATTTCTAATGTCCCTGACAATGGAATCGCCGATGATAAGAATTTTGGGCGACAGGGAAGGGAGTGCTGGTCTCCACGAAGGAGCTGCATCCCGAGGGCTTACCCGAACGTCCGCCCACATGTCTGGCAGTAGCCAAGGGCAGCGCAGGCCGCGAGAAAGACGCAGAGAGAGATGGAGGGCAGCGGAGGACAGAGGAGAAACTGTTTATCTCGTCAAGGGTGAGATACCTGTTGCTCAGCTGGAGAGTTTGTGGAGGACAAGGACGGGAGGAGCCATGGCCATTTAGTTTTCACCACGGACTGTAATCCAGGGGCCAGGCCCAAGAGGAGTTGAGGAGGCCTGGGATTTGGGCTTCGCACCCCATCGGACCCAGGGACTTTCCTCTGGGGGCGGGCAAGGTGCTGTGTGTTCCAGACCCATAACGACACAGGGGAGATTTGTGGCCAGGGAGTCGATGAGCAGCTCGTCCTCTTTTATCTGGTAGAGAGTTGATATTCTCCCTTCCAGATCGGCGAACTTTTGGCTGAGTTGGATACAGCTCAGCCACGATGTAAGTGGTGGCATAGTCCTGATCTGGAATTCCCGCTTCGACCAGATAAAAGTTTTAAAACCAGGGCAATCGGCAAAAAGCAGCAGGTAGATAAAATAGTGAAATGCTAAACAATAAAATAATAAAATGCTAAAATCGTGATAAAGATAATAAAACGATAAAATTATAAAATGGTAAAATAATGATCAGAACAGCAGTGTAGAGCGATGAGTTTTCTCTGCAGATGAAGTTAACGTCAGCTAGCTAGATTTGAATGCAGCCCAGGCGAGCTTCCTTGAGTGAGGGTGCGGACTCAACAGTAGCATAGTTCTCTTTCATCATCTCGTTTCGAGATCCACCTATGGGGAATGACGTCCGGTCATGACCACCAGAGAAGCATCCAATTGCACCAAGTCTGGCCCTGACAGACAGTAGCGTGTCAAATGCGAAGGAGGCTCCGCCCTCCTTGTACGAGCATATATGACACTGTAACGCTACTACTCCTCAGTTGACATTCGCTTCTCGCGAATTTCGGAGTACCCCACTCACAGCTTCGACCGTGTATCCCACACGAGCCTTTTCACTTAACTGTCCGCAGGAGGATATATCTCCGGATCAGCCTCCGCCGGGCGTGAAAGGTTCGGGAACGTGCGTCAGTGCTGAGTAGCTCCACTCGGTGTTAGCCTGCTACCCCGCGCGCTAGCCCTTGTATCGTGCAGGCTACCCGCCCAAGACACGATTTTTTCCTGCATCTGCTAACGCGGAACAGGACAGTGCTGTCTCACAACTAGCCACCCACGCTAGTTTGTCTCTTTGCTCTCTAGCCAGCCGCCCACGCTGCCTGTTTCTCTGCTTAGCTGCCTAGCTCCCCGCTAATGGCTCTTTCTAAGCCCGTTCCTCTCGGCCCGTCTGAGGAGCCACGCTCGCGTGCCTGCCCGGCCGCATGCGGTGCCCTCATCGCGGCCAGGGACACTCACCCTCTCTGTGTCATGTGCTTGGGCTCAAAACATGCCCAGGAGGCCATCGACTCCCCAGAGAGCTGCAGCCACTGCCTCGCGCTGCCCAAAAAGCTCAGGCGACGGAGGCAGAGAGTTGCTGCTACCCACGGCAATGACCTGTGTCCCGAGGACTCTGACAAAGAGGACGATAGCACTACGGCCTCTCGGCCGCCTCAAGACCTTCCTTCTCTGAGTTGGGCTGACCGCTCCGACCCAGACATGTTGGCGTTCCCCCTCTCGCTCTCCGGTACCCCCATACTGGAAGGAGAGACAGCGGATAACGACGACATGGCGGTTGCGTCTGATTATTCGGGTGAGGAGGACGCCATTCCACCGGCCCAGTTAGCACCGGCTATGGGTACAGCTAGCGCCCAACCCCACGCCGTGCTTCTGGAGGTATGTGAGCGGGCCGCAGTCCGTCTCAATATCGAATGGCCAGCCCTCCAGAACCCGGCCGACGAGGAGAGGGATGTTTATGATGGGAAATTCCTGGGTCCCCCCCCAGGCCCCAGAAAACAGCTTTTCCCAGTTCTCCCCGCCTGCGCTAAACACTTGAAACACCACTGGAAGGACCCGCTTGATTTCAAGCACGGTTTCTCCGGTCTGGAGGTTAAGGACATGGCCGCCCACGCCATGGGGGAACCCCCAGCTGTTGAGCCCTCCATAGCTCGACACCTTAACCCCACGCAGGGAGGCCTCCTGGCGCCGCCCAGGCCTACCCTCCCTACTAAGATGGAACGCTTCACAGCCTCCATCCACCAGGCTTCCTACAGGGCCTCAGCCCTCGCGGTTAGAGCCCTCAATGTTTCCTCCCTCCTCTCAGCTTACCAAGCTGAGCTCACAGAGGAGATGGGGAAACAATGACAAGAGGGGACCCCTTCCCCTATACTGTGGCAAGAGATTGTCACTGTGAACGACTTGGTTCTGCGCAACTCTCGCCAGTGTGTCCAAGCCTGCGGCCGCTCCATGGCTCTCTCCGTAGCCGGCGAGCGGGCGCTCTGGCTTAATCTCTCTGGTCTGCCTGACAGTGAGAAAAGGCGCATAGCCGGCGCCCCTGTTGAGCCAGGCCAGGCTCTTTTCGGCCCCGCGCTGAGCCTCATGCAGCAGCGGTGCGACGACAAGAGGAAAGAGGACGAAGCCTTCAAACTCTGCCTCCCCCGCAGAGTGACGCTTCACTTGCTGCCACCCATGCGGCCTCCACAGCCCCCAGCGGTGAACCGCCGTGTCCAGCCAGGACAGGGCAGGGGCAAGCCCCAGGGCAGAGCCCCAGGCCAGCAAGGCAACCCCCCGGCTAAGCCCTGGGGGAATATGTCCTTTGCTGCAGCCGCGGCAAAGAAACCCTCTCCCACCCCCGCCGACCAGAAGCGGAAGCGGCCAGCCTGACACTACCGCTATTGCGGGGCTAAGTCCATGTTCTGGGGCAGCCAGCCCCTTGGACTCAGGCTCATCTCCTCTCCATGAAGAGAAGGAGACTCCCAATTCAGGAGGACAGCCCTCCTCTGTTCGCTGCGGTCAGGGCACCTGTTGCAGTTCACGTGCCCCCCAGCTCCAGCCTCTGTTCCAGTACTCAAGGAGTGTTACCCTCATACAGTGTACAAGCGAACACCAGGCCATTCCTAATAAAGGCTTCCGCCCTGAAAGGCCAAAAAACAAAAAACAAAAAAACAAAAATGTGTTAAGAAAAACCCCTTCTTATCACATAAGGCCTCCCCTGGTTTCACCACTAGGTGGAGCGCCAGCCCCATTCAGCACGGCTGCACTCGGCCGTTCCCCTCAGCGGTCCTCCGCACCAGCAGGGGCGCTCACGGGCCACATACAAGCCTGGCAGGCTACGTTTGCCCCCGAGTGAGTACTACGCACAATAGCCAAGGGCTACAGACTCCAGTTTGCAGGGAAACCCCCACGTTTCAACGGAGTCATTTACTCTCAAACCGAGAGGAGTTCGGCCCATGTTTAGAGGAGGAAATTTCCTCTCTATTACAAAAGGGGGCGATACGTATGGTTCCCAGAGATCAAGCCCAACACGGCTTTTATTCTCGCTATTTCCTGATCCCAAAGAAGGACGGTTCCCTCCGTCCGATCTTGGATCTCAGAGTGTTGAACAAGCATTTGAGGCGGTACAACTTCAAAATGCTAACTTACAATACTCTTTCACGTTCAATACGTCAGAGCGATGGGTTCACATCAATCGATCTGAAAGATGCTTTCTTCCACATAAGCATATATCCTCCCCACACGAAATTCCTTCGCTTCGCCCACCGCGGCGTTTGCTACGAATACACAGTTCTACCGTTCGGCCTCTCCCTAAGCCCACGGGTATTCTGTGTCTGTGTGGAGGCGGGCCTGGCCCCGTTAAGACTAACGGGGGTCAGAATACTGACTTATATGGACGATTGGCTAATCATTGCCAATTCGAGAGTCAGAGTCGTGAAAGACACGCAGTTAGTTTTGGCACAACTAGCTGCGCTTGGGTTCAGGGTAAACCTCCCCAAGAGCAATTTCTCTCCTTCACAGAGTGTAACGTTCTTGGGGCTGGTGCTAAACTCTGTTTCGATGCTAGCCCGCCTGTCAGCGGACCGCATTGTATCCCTGCGGGACTGTCTCTCTCTGTTCAAACCGGGCTTAAGAGTACAGTACCGCACATGCCTCAGACTGCAAGAGCTGATGGCCTCAGCCTCGCAGGTTTTACTGCTGGGGTTACTGAGGATGAGGGGCTTTATGAGGTGGGTTTCATCACTACACCTCAGCCCCGTACGCGATCTCCATCGCCGTCTCACAGTGACGCACGAGTGCGCGGCAGCTCTACGTCATGGGGAGAACACAGACTTTTATACTCAGGGAACCCCTCTCGGGATCGTTCTCATGAGAAAAGTCGTAACGACGGGGATGTGGCCAATCCAGCTGCGCTCAGCTCACATCAATTATCTGGAGCTCCTGACTATATGGATAGCTCTCAGATATTTTCTACCCCGCTTAAGGCGACGGCATGTGCTAGTACGTTGCGACAATACGACTGCTGTAGCATACGTCAATCGCCAGGGGGGCATGCGCTCTCTCCATCTCCACAGTCTAGCTCACAGACTGCTGGTATGGGGCAGCCATCACTTTCTGTCGTTACGTGCGACCCATGTTCCAGGCATTCTGAACACGGGCGCAGATCTGCTGTCAAGGGGAAACCCACTGTACAGGGAATGGCGACTGCATCCCCAGACTGTGGAAATGCTATGGCAGAGATTTGGCCATGCAGCCGTCGATCTCTTCGCCTCGCACGAAAACGCCCATTGTCGTATGTTCTTCTCGCTACGGGACAAGAACGTGCCTCTAGGCGTAGACGCACTAGCCCACCCTTAGCCCAATGTGCTTCTATATGCGTTTCCCCCCCTCGCTCTCATCTCTCCCACTCTAGCCAGAGTGAGAGAGCAGAGTTTGACACTGATCCTAATAGCGCCCAGGTGGGCGAAATCGCCGTGGCTGGCGGAGATAATTGCTCTCCTTTATGCACAGCCGTGCGCGCTCCCGTTACGCACGGACCTGCTGTCTCAGGCGAATGGGGAAATATATCACCCCTGCCCAGAGCGAATAGCTCTTTGGGCTTGGTCCGTGAAAGGCACAACCTCGACGCTTTAGGGCTCCCCCCTCGTGTGGTGGCAACCATTCAGAGCGCGAGAGCGTCTTCTACCAGATCACTTTATGACAATAAGTGGCAGGTATTTGAAAAGTGGTGTGCCTCCCGTCAGTCAGTGCCCTATCAGTGCTCTGTTTCTGACGTGCTGAGTTTTTTACAAAACCTGATGGATGAAGGAAAATCCTTTTCTACCATTAAGGTTTACCTGGCAGCTATCACTGCTTGTCATATGGTTTTCAATGACAATACAGTGGGGCAGCATCCCCTCGTGCGCAGGTTCATGAAGGGGGCTCGCCGTTCTCTGCCTGTTGTTAAAAAGCCCATTCCCTCATGGGATTTATCACTGGTGCTGGAGGCTCTGTCCCAAACGGCCATTCGAGCCTATACACGGAATAGAGTTAAAATTACTGTCTCTGAAGACAGTACTGCTGCTCGCATTAGCCTCTGCTAAGCGGGCCAGCGATCTCCATGCGCTCTCAGTACATCCCTCGTGCACAATATTCTCCCCTAATATGGATAAGGTTTTCCTTAAACCTAATCCTGCCTTTATGCCTAAAAGCTTCCCAGCTTTCACATGTGAGGTGTTGGAGCTTTCCGCTTTTCACCCACCGCCGTTCTCTTCTGAGGAAGAGCAAAGGCTACATATGCTGTGTCCTGTGCGTGTTCTCCACACGTATATAACAAGGACTAGGGCTTTCAGAAAGAGCAACCAGCTCTTTGTGGCCTGGGCCCCCGCCTGCAAAGGGAAAGCCATCTCTAAGCAGCGGCTGTCCCATTGGCTTGTGGAAGCTATTGTTATGGCATATGGTTCAAAGGGGGTATCGCCTCCCTCGGGTCTGAGGGCTCATTCTACGAGGGGCGTGGCTGCATCATGGGCCCTGTTTCGTGGGGTCTCCATGCAGGAAATTTGTTCAGCCGCAGGCTGGGCTTCTCCACATACTTTTGTGAGGTTTTACCATCTGGATGTTACCAGGACACCGGTAGCCCACTCAGTATTGGGGGTGAGCTCTGTGTGAGCCACACACATCTCACTATGGGTGTAGTACTTCACACTGTTCCCGGACCCCAGTTACTACACTGGACAGTGGATTGTGTTTTGTACTTGCCTACAGGGGATGCGCTAGGCACCACCCTCCTGCTAGGGAGGGAGGCCTCCCTTGCTGGCTTGACAGCGTCTCAGCTGTGAGCATATGGCAATCCGGGAGTTGGCCAAATCTCCCATAGGTGGATCTCGAAACGAGATGATGAAAGAGAACTTTAGGTTACTGTCGTAACCCCGGTTCTCTGAAACATCGAGTGGAGAGATCCACCAACATTGCCCTGCTTGCTGTGCGCGAGAAGCGAATATGTTCACTGAGGAGTAGTAGCGTTACAGTGTCATATATGCTCGTACAAGGAGGGCGGAGCCTCCTTCGCATTTGACATGCTACTGTCTGTCAGGGCCAGACTTGGTGCAATTGGATGCTTCTGTGGTGGTCATGACCGGACGTCATTCCCCATAGGTGGATCTCTCCACTCGATATTTCAGAGAACCGGGGTTACGACAGTAACCTAAAGTTTCCACCGGTGCCCTGATGGCTAACAGTACCAATGGCGGCCGTTGGTAACCCGGGCCTCGACTGATTCGGTATGGAAATCTGATTTATGATCCGCATATTTGATTTGGCATAGGTTTTACGCCGGATGCCCTTCCTGGCACAACCCTCCCTATTTATCCGGGCTTGGGACCGGCACTAAGAATGAAACTAGCTTGTGCATCCCCAGTGGCTGGGACACTACAGGTACACTACAGTTCAATATCAGTGTTATCGTTTATCAGTGATATGTGTATGTTGTGTGTGACAAAGTGACAAATAAACATATTTCAAATATTAATTGTATTATTGTTTGGTCCAAATCACTGCTAAAATAATTATTTTAACAACATTATTATTATAGTATGTCTTAATTTTTTTTAATTCACACTTGCATACATGGGTCATTTTTGATTGTAATACAAAAACTATTTTTGTTCATAAAGTAAGAAAAGAAAAATGAAAATAATCAAAAACAAGATAAATGAATACTTAAATGATGAAATAAATTGATTTCAAAATATATAGCAAATAAACACTCATGCATGAAATAACAGGAAATTAATACGTTGTGCATTAGAAAGGGTTTGCATAGCTTGTGCATCAAAGGGTTAATGTTATATTCTGTACATATGTCTGTGTTTATCATCATCATTGCATTCCCCTCTGTCCGTGGGTTGTCCGAGTCGCATTCGTGTGTTTGTTTACCCTGTCTCGTGTATGCACTGTTTAGGTGACTTCGGGATTTTCCGAGGGTTTCGTTTTCTGCTACTTCCTGATTTCCTTTACGTGTAATTGTATAGATTACTAACTTGCGCTAACAATCACTCGGGTGCTTTATTAGTTAAGTGCACTTACTAAACCAATTAACATAAATGTATACTAACAACTCACTGTCTGTCTTATAGTTAGATACTAACAGATTAACCAGTTTTTCCGCTATCTCTAATTCGCTCCAGCTGTTTGTATGAAGACTTCACCTCTCGTGATTACTGAGCACACTCCGCTCCTCTTCGAGCCTATTGTTTGTTATGCATGTTTCTTAGTCCCTTCCATGTTTTTGTTATGTTTTCGTGATTGTATCAGTTACCTAATGTGTTAACCTCACGTAGTTTGTTACCCCTCCCTTTCCTATACGTATATAAGACCCACAAATCTGTTTGTTCCCTGTCAGAACGTTACCCTTATTTCCTGAGCCTGCGATTTCAAAGCCAGTGATTTATTGATATACCTGAGACACCCTTTTCGTACGACCTCGATTTAGCCGAGTGATTCTGTTTGTTTGCCTTATTGCCTTTTGGTTTCGACTGTTTGCTTGTTTTTCGACTTTGCCTTTGCCTGCCGTTTTTGTACCTCTGCCTGTGCTTCCCCGGTTTTTCGATTTTTGGACTCCTGACCACTCTATTGCCTTCTGTTTTGTACTGTCTCCATATATGATCACCTGGCTTTTGACCTCGGACTTGCTTAATCCTTGTCTGCTATTGGGTCTCTGCGTCTGGATCGTAACAGTTAAAGCAGGTGAAACAGACCTTCTCCTGCATGAAGTTAAAGCACACATGCAGAAAATGGCATTACAATTCATTGTGAATTAATTGTTCTCTTTAAAATCGTTTTGTTTAGTATGGTATAACAGGTGAAATCAGTAGGATTTTAATAAGCTGAGAGTATGGAAACCTGGTCACTGTAATGTGAAAAATAGCTATGAAGGACGAAGAATAAGGTTCAGTTAACACATGATATTTATTTCCATTTTTTAACCAGCTATTGAAAAAACATTATTCACAGTGAATCCGCTGTAGCCAGTAGCCTAGGCTATTGGAAAAACAATAAATGCAATATTCACTGGACAAGATTTTGAACTTTTTTCAGTGAAAACCATTCTATTTACTTGCAGGCTGTAGGCTTTGAGAGCTGTATTGTAATGACATCTGAAGCACATTTTCAAAACTCAAATGTACGTCTGCGCAAATTTAATGACAATTCATGCATTAGGTGTAAATGATAATTCACACATTAGGCTTGATATATGTGTTATCAGCGAAGTTTTCAATAGATAGCCATTGTACCGTAAGAGAAGATTGTCCCCCAGAAGATTAGGCTACAGGAACTGTATTGGCAAATATACCTTGATCCAGGATAATTGTGAATAGTCTATACATGTAACCTTACACGTACCATCACACATCGCCTGGATGTTGATGGAGTGGGCTGAAAGCAATTTAATGAGGCATTCCCCTTCGCTGAGGGACAGGTATGTGGTCTTTGACCTATGGACCCTTTTATTATTATTATTTTTTTATATAGCCTACACAATAATAATATTTCACATTGTAATCTTGATATTTTAGTCATGCTTGTGCACACCCCTGTGTGTAACAGACAGGAGGGTGTACGCGTGTTGTGCACACGCCTATGTAGACGCACTTATATGCAGCTTAAAATAACATGTAAACAACTGTGACATGACTTTAGACCAGGTTTATGGTGGTTTTAGCGCAAGCACTTTCTGCTGGCTCAAGATAGCAATACGCCAAAAATTATCCTGGCCAATCCTCATTTTAAGACCAACACACCCAGTTCACTTGCAATGGGCACAAGACTACTTGGTATTTAAACGACCTGTGCACTAGGCCAGGGGTTCTCAAACTTTTTGTTTATGCGGACCACTTTTTATTATCAAGGATGTTCGCGGACCACCACATATGCAAACCGCAAAAATAAGTACATATATTGTTACGAACCCACGGCTGTAAAGTCTAAGGTGATTGCACCCCCCCTCAAGTTACTGCGGTCAAGCTATCAAGGGTTCGGAAAATGACGGTCAAGCTATCACGGCTTAAAATTAACGTTCGCAAATATACAAGAGATTACGTCGGTAACGCCGTCACGTGCTGCGTTAGCTGGAAATTGCTCAGAGAGAGAAGCCGCGAGTATTGGACAACGCAGAATTTTTGCCTTTTTTTTCATTATTTCGCAGAATTTTAAACGTTTACACAATTATCACAATTATGCTTTCAATTACAATTTCAAGAAAACTGAATATACTACGATGTTTAGTAATACATGAGCAACGGGGTTGGTATGAATCGCAGGTTGCACAAGAAAACTAATATTTGAAATAATTTAACTCCAACAAATCAAACCGCTATGTGTACCATATTGGAAGCCCAATAACTTGATCAAATCAAAAAGTTTGTTTAAGAAAACACTATTACTATAAACTAGGTGTGCAATAGTTTATGTACAGTGAATATCAGAAAAAGTTGTTGTGGGAATTTTTAGTAATTAAGCATCAAATTTGGTACAGTTTGCTCTTTGAATGGGAAAAAACCGCTATGGGTACCATATTGGAAGCCCAATAACTTGATCAAATCAAAAAGTTTGTTCATGAAAACACTATTACTATAAACTAGGTGTGCAATCGTTTATGTAGAGTGAATATCAGAAAAAGTTGTTGTGGGAATTTTTAATAATTAAGCATCAAAGTTGGTACAGTTTGCTATTTGAATGGGAAAACCGCAATGTGTACCACATTGGAAGCCCAATTACTTGATCAAATAAAAAAGTTTGTTCATGAAAACACGATTACTATAAACTATATGTGCTATACTCTACGTACAGTGAATATCAGAAAAAGTTGTTGTGGGAATTTTTAATAATTAAGCATCAAAGTTGGTACAGTTTGCTATTTGAATGGGAAAACCCGCTATGTGTACCACATTGGAAGCCCAATAACTTGATCAAATCAAAAAGTTTGTTCATGAAAACACGATTACTATAAACTATATGTGCTATACTCTACGTAAAGTGAATATCAGAAAAAGTTGTTGTGGGAATCTTTAATAATTAATCATCAAAGTTGGTACAGTTTGCTGTTTGAATGGGAAAAATCGCTATGTGTACCATATTGGAAGCCCAATAACTTGATCAAATCAAAAAGGTTGTTCATGAAAACACGATTACTATAAACTATATGTGCTATACTCTACGTACAGTGAATATCAGAAAAAGTTGTTGTGGGAATTTTTTATAATTAAGCATCGTATTTGGACTGCGGTCAAGCTATCACGGGTTCGGAAAATGACGGTCAAGCTATCACGGCTTAAAATGTTTGCTCGCAAATATACAAGAGATTACGTCAGTAATGTCGTCATGTGCTGCGTTTGCTGGAAATTAAATTGCTCAGAGAAGCAGCGAATATTGGACAACGCAGAATTATTGCCTTTTTTTCTTTATTTCGCAGAATTTTAAACGTTTACACAATTATGCTTTGCTTTTACAGTGGGGATCTTTAATAATTAAGCATCAAAGTTGGTACAGTTTGCTATTTGAATGGGAAAACCGCTATGTGTACCATATTGGAAGCCCAATAACCCGATCAAATCAAAAAGTTTGTTCATGAAAACACTATTACTATAAACTAGATGTGCTATCGTCTATGTACAGTGAGTATCAGAAAAAGTTGTTGTGGGAATTTCTAATAATTTTTTTTTTATACTTTATTGCAGGTTCGTATCATACATGTAATTCATTTCATCCGTCTTATGTTACAAGTTTTCTTCACTTGTTTAATTCGTCCTGCCTCATTTTTATAGATTTTTTAAATACCTATACAAACGGAAATTAATAAAAAATCAAAAAAAACAAATTTTGTAATAATAATAAAAAAAATATATATATATATATAATCGAAAAGGGGGAAATAAAAACAAAGTAAAAATAGGAAAAGAAGAATTTCTAATAATTAAGCATCAAAGTTAGTACAGTTTGCTCTTTGAATGGGAAAAACCGCTATGGGTACCATATTGGAAGCCCAATAACTTGATCAAATCAAAAAGTTTGTTCATGAAAACACTATTACTATAAACTAGGTGTGCAATCGTTTATGTAGAGTGAATATCAGAAAAAGTTGTTGTGGGAATTTTTAATAATTAAGCATCAAAGTTGGTACAGTTTGCTATTTGAATGGGAAAACCGCTATGGGTACCATATTGGAAGCCCAATTACTTGATCAAATAAAAAAGTTTGTTCAAAGAAACACTATTATGATATAATAGGTGTACTATAGTCCATGTACAGTGAATAACAGAAAAAGTTATTGTGGGGACTTTTAATAATTAAGCAAATCAAATTTGGTACAGTTTGCTATGTGAAGGGGGAAAACCGTGGAGCATGGGGACACGTGGAGCAGAAGGGCAAAAGCTCGCTTGATCTTGATTTTCAGTATAAATACAGACCGTGAAAGCGGGCTTTCGCAATCCTTCGGACTTTTTGGGTGTTAAGCAGGAGGTGTCAGAAAAGTTACCACAGGGATAACTGGCTTGTGGCGGCCATAGCGACGTCGCTTTTTGTTCTTTCTTTGTCTGCTCTTCCTATCATTTTGAAGCAGAATTAACCAAGCGTTGGAGTATTCACCCACTAATAGGGAACGTGAGCTGGGTTTAGACCGTCATGAGACAGGTTTGTTTTACCCTACTGATGATGTGTTGTTGCAATTGTAATCCTGCTCAGTACGAGAGGAACCGCAGGTTCAGACATTTGGTGTATGTGCTTGGCTGAGGAGCCAATGGTGTGAAGCTACCATCTGTGGGATTATGACTGAACGCCTCTATGTCAGAATCCCTCCTAAACGTAATGATACCCTTGCACCGTGGATCTCCGGTTGGCCCAGGATAGCCGGGTGGCCAGAGCGGAGCGCCGCTTGTGTCAGGGTCGGGGAGTGGACAGATGAGATCTATTGAAAGTCAGTTCTCGATCCAAGCTTTTGTCGGACAGAACGGGCCGCCCGGCTCTCCTCCTCCCCTCCTCCACCCAGTGGTGAGCCAGCACCCCCCCCCCCGTGAAACAGTGGCCAGGCCGGGCTTAAGAGCGAGTTGGCCGGCCGAGTGCCGAAGGCTGACAGGGTGGATAAACTCAGGGTGACCTGTTGTCTGGCCAACTAGTCACCCGTGATGCCCTCTGAAAATATTTCAAAGTCCCACAGGGGTGACCAGTTGCTCGGAGCTCCTGAGCCGCGGGGCTGCTGCGAAATAGAGGCCGGGGGGGGCTTAAGGGTGGGCTCATCGGGAAAGTGCGGAAGGGCTGACAGGGTGGATAAACTGAGGGTAACCAGTTGTCCGGTCAACTGGTCACCCGCGATGCCCTCTGAGGGTGACCACTTGTCTGGAGCTCCTGTGCTGTGGGGCTGCTGCGAAACAGTGGCCGGGGGGGCTTAAGGGTGGGCTCCCCGGGGGAGTGCGGTGTGTAGGTTGTGGGTGGTTCCCTGAGCTGGGGCAGTGCCCCGGACGTGATGAGACCGGCTCCAGACCTGTGGTCCAAAGCGGGGCACCGCAGCACCGCCTTCTGGCTCCCGGGCCTGGGAGACTCTGCGTATTCTGGGCCGGTACCGGAGAACCGTACGGTTCCCCGAGATGGTGCTGGTGTCACCGGACTCAGGGCAGTGCTCTGCTAACAACAAGACCAGCCCCGGACCTGTGGTCCAAAGGGGGGATCCGGAGCAGGGGCAAACGTGCACATTTTGACGGCCGTTTGAGCTTCAGGCCTTGTGGGCCTTCGGAAAAAATAGGTTTTTGGGCCGCTATCAGAGAAATGTACGGTTCCCAGAGCTCAGGCTCGTGTCCGTACACTCAAAGCAGGGCCCTCTACGTAGAGTATAGCACATCTAGTTTATAGTAATAATGTTTTCATGAACAAACTTTTTGATTTGATCAAGTTATTGGGCTTCCAATATTGTACCCATAGCAGTTTTCCCAATTCAAACAGGAAACTGTACCAACTTTGATGCTTAATTATTAAAAATTCGCACAACAAATGATTAACACTAAAATTTTCTGATATTCACTCGACATACAATATATTTATTTGTTGATTTGTACAAACCCTTTGATTTGTTGGAGTTAAATTATTTCAAATATTAGTTTCCTTCAACCCCGTTGCTTATGTATGACAAAACATTGTAGTATATTCAGTTTTTTAATTATAATTGAAAGCATAATTGTGATAATTGTGTAAACGTTTAAAATTCTGCGAAATAAAGAAAAAACGGCAAAAATTCTGCGTTGTCCAATACTCGCTGCTTCAACGTTTAAAATTCTGCGAAATAAAGAAAAAACGGCAAAAATTCTGCGTTGTCCAATACTCGCTGCTTCTCTGAGCAATTTCTAGCTAACGCAGCACGTGACGGCATTACCGACATAATCTCTTGTATATTTGCGAACGTAAATTTTAAGCCGTGATAGCTTGACCGTCATTTTCCGAACCCGTGATAGCTTGACCGCAGTATATATTGCTCGCACCCTGCCTGGCCAGCACAGGTATGTTTACAGTTTATCCAATCTATTTGTGAGACATCGTACAACGTAGCACCCATAGCAATGTAATAATAGTTCAAATTAACACTGTTTTGATGTTCACAATATGCTTGACGTATCGCATTAGGTTAACATTAATGTTTCACAGGCGTAGCAGTCGATCACACAAATGATATAGCTACTAACGTTAGCTAAACCAAGCGATTAATTCACTTTTAACTTTCTAACATTAAGATAATGCACATAAATGTACATTAGGCCAGCTAGTTATGTATATATTAACTGGCTAACTTTAGAATTTGTTCATAAAACGTAATTTACCATTAATGATCCGAGCCTATGCTGTAACGATCCGAGCCTGGTTGCTGTCTAAATCCAGCTCATGCCTCACTGCTTTCAACCACCAGTCTCTTCTTTCGGTCGTAATATTTAGTTCGTTCACCCTGCCTGGTAGTTTAGCTACTATGGTGAGTACTCAGATTATCATGTAAAAGGACATTTTCGCCTTTTCCCAGTTTTATTCGCACATCAGTACGCATTGCAGAAGTTCGTCATTGTAGGACAGCAATCATAGTAGCGTTAGCATGAAACTCGTTTCATGGAGTAGTGAACACTACTAGTTCAGTGGTAACGTTAAGCGTCTCTGTTAGGGTTGGTCCTCCAAAATGGCGGCGCGTCCCTGTAACCATTGGTAACGACAGTTCTAGTTCTATGTGACAGGCCTCTATTGCAAGATAGTGAGTAAACACATTCACGTTCATTCATTATTTTTTCTACGGACCACCTGCAGTACCCTGGTCCGCGGACCACAGTTTGAGAACCGCTGCACTAGGCGATATAATGAACCCTGCGCTGGGTGTAAGATAGCAAAGACACTTGCGTTTGGGTTAGCGCTGCTAAGCGACGGGTGTAAGATTAGGGCTCCCGGAGGTTTGCACTCTATATGGGTGATTGTACTAAAATGAACTCAAGGAGGTTTGCACTTTATCTGGGTGATTTTCGCACTAAGATGAACTCAAGGAGGTTTGCACTTTATCTGGGTGATTGCACTAAGATGAACTCAAGGAGGTTTGCACTTTATCTGGGTGATCGCACTAAGATGAACTCAAGGAGGTTTGCACTTTATCTGGGTGATTGCACTAAGATGAACTCAAGGAGGTTTGCACTTTATCTGGGTGATTGCAGTAAGATGAACTCAAGGAGGTTTGTACTCTATCTGGGTGATTGCACTAAGATTAACTCAAGGAGGTTTGCACTCTATCTGGGTGATTGCACTAAGATGAACTCAAGGAGGTTTGCACTCTATCTGGGTGATTGCACTAAGATGAACTCAAGGAGGTTTGCACTCTATCTGGGTGATTGCACTAAGATGAACTCAAGGAGGTTTGCACTCTATCTGGGTGATTGCACTAAGATTAACTCAAGGAGGTTTGCACTCTATCTGGGTGATCACACTAAGATGAACTCAATGAGGTTTGCACTCTATCTGGGTGATTTTCGCACTAAGATGAACTCAAGGAGGTTTGCACTTTATCTGGGTGATTGCACTAAGATGAACTCAAGGAGGTTTGCACTCTATCTGGGTGATTGCACTAAGATGAACTCAAGGAGGTTTGCACTTTATCTGGGTGATAGCACTAAGATGAACTCAAGGAGGTTTGCACTCTATCTGGGTGATTTTCGCACAAAGATGAACTCAAGGAGGTTTGCACTTTATCTGGGTGATTTTTGCACTAAGATGAACTTGACAAATGGCCACCGACACATTTGTGCTTAACCTGATGCTTGCTAAAGTTCAGATTTAAATCTTGGGAGTGCAAACCAGTAAGGGCCAAATCCACAGCTAGGGGCCCAAAGGAGGCATTTCCTTTCCAAGTGGTTCTGAGAAAAAGAAACAGTCAGATGAGGAGCACGATCATTTTGTTTTATTGGACAACAATCTGTGTCAAGGGAATGCCACTTTTTAGTGTATATCTTTTTATTCACATAGTAAACAACAACACAACAATTGCAGATTTTTTTTTCAATTTATGTTTCAGGTACACACACTTATTCACAAACCTCCTCCACCTTGTACAAACACGCACACACGCAGATACATACACTTCATCTAGAAGGAAGGAAGAAGGGAGGGAGGAAGGGTGTTTTTTATATTTAAAGTGCTTTGATGCACAACTCCTCTTGGAGAAACAGAACGAAGGCTCCACATAGAGAATTTTTCCCGGGTCCAGATCAGCATGGGGGGAAGGAATCGAAATGATCCAGACTTGTGTGCGTGGTGCATCAGTGTGCTTTGCCAATTCGTGGGAGACGGGCGCTTTTGGGTGCCCAGCTGTCAGCTATTAGCTGGCTATCCCGCTAACATGTTAACCCGACATCACCGTGAGCTGGCCATCCCGCTAACATGCTAACCGGACATCACTGTGACCTGGCTATCCCGCTAACATGCTAACCCGACATCACTGTGAGCTGGCTATCCCGCTAACATGCTAACCCGACATCACCATGACCTGGTTATCCCGCTAACATGCTAACCCGACATCACTGTGACCTGGCTATCCCGCTAACATGCTAACCCAACATCACCATGAGCTGGCTATCCCACTAACATGCTAACCCTACATCACCGTAAGCTGGCTATCTCGCTAACATGCTAACCAAACATCACCGTGACCTGGCTATCCTGCTAACATACTAACCCGACATCACCGTGAGGCTGCAGAGATAAAGAGCTGCAATTCAGTTGCAACAGAGGAGAAATTTTCTAATTAATCTAATCAACTAGCTTCTAACTTACCAATTAACCTTACATTGGTCTTAATATTCAAAGTTACATTCTCTGATCAAGTATATTATTTTGAAATAAGTAGGCAACATATATAGATTAATATTTAATATAGTGTACAGAAAAGGTGCCCAGCTAAAATGCACAAGATCAATTTCCATGATGTGCAGTTAAGTGACTACCTGCACAAATGTGAAATAAACCATATTACCTTCATGGTATATTTTGCAAGAGTGCATAATTGTGGCACTGTAGCATCTACAAATGTATTGCTCTGTAATAAATCTAAAGTAGAAATATTGATACTTTGTAGAAAATGGGTATGGTACACTAGACATATCATTCAGTTTCTACTTATTGCATTGCTGTGTGTTATCTCGATAAGGGGTCATATTTGTACAATTCTAACTGGGACACCTTCAACGTGTTTTGTTGTGAAATATTTGTTTGTGCTTCTTTAATGGTGATAAGGTCGTTTTTTGGTGTTTAAATCACTCCAGACAGACAGACAGACAAGAGGAAAGAATGACAGAAGGAAGTGAAATGGGAGTAACTGACAGCTAAAAAAATAAACTTCCATCTTAGCCTAGTGTCTATGTCAGCACTTAACACAGATATGTACACAGCACCGGCCAAACTTGGACACACACACACCCAATGCACAGATACACCGCCAACTTCACACACACCCAACGCACAGATACACCGCCAACTTCACTGTTCAAATGTCACAGCTGATAAAAACAAATAGATATGTTTTAAAGCTAAGAGCCACAATCTTAAGAACTCTAATAAGAACAACAACAATAAGCATAAAGAGACCAATGACAACAATGTGAGATGAGTTGCGGGTGGAATGTTCCATAAATTTAAAAACAAAACAACAACAAAAAAAATCTATCATTTGGTTCCTGTTTTAAAATGTCTAACGTCTTTGTTATTTGCGATGAAAAAGTTTGTGGCCTTTGATTACAAACAGAAGAGATCAATACACTATGGGATTGTTGGTTCTCTGTTCTCCAATGTCTACCTTTATGGAGTGGCGTTCCTGGTGTCCAGGAGTTTGGCTTTAATGGTTGTTAACTTAATAAAACCCAATAAAATAAAATTATTGTTTTGGCAATCAAACCAACGACCATTAAAAATCACATCCCTGGAAAGCGGGAACAATCAAGACACAGTGCACTGCTGCATTCTGTTTGTAAACAAAGGCGTCGGCCCTTTTTAAAGCAAACAGCAAAGCGAATAATTATAGTTTCCTCTGCAGATTATTTCCTCTGCAGATTATATAAATTAGCAATTTTCTATTTCAAAGATGGTGATTTAGTGATTCACCTCTTGTATTGTGACAAAACAAGGTCCATTCTTATGTAATAACTAGTTTTTGACAAACGTCAGAACCCTGCAGTCCCAAATCTTTTGCAGGTGAAACATAAGAAAGCTTTTATGAGGGTTTTCTTCCTCATTTAAGAAAGGCAGAACCTAACATAAATTGTACAGCAGATTGCCAATATGCAGTTGGTTTCCCAGGTAACAGCAGAAACCATTCGCATGGCAGGTAAGGTGTACTTATTCTAATGTGAAGATTTCAGCGGAAACCAGCAATTCCAGAGGTAATCCTGACACAATTTGGTCAGAAGACGACGGGACAATGCAGTAAAAATATCCCGTGCAAACACTATATCCCGAGATAATGCCCCCTACTGGGGAGTTGGTCTGTACAATCATTGTAGAGCGAAATTATGATCGCTCCCAATTGCATACCAAGTCTAATCTCACCCTTTTCCGCATATTTTAGTAGCACATTTCATTCCCCAGAACTGGTAAAATGCAACTCCAGCACATCCGTTTGCAACATTACGAAACCATGACAAGAGAGACAACAATTGGGATAGGTAGGTGTGCAAATAAGCCATCATGTAAAAAAAAATGAACAATAAAATATAATACGACATAAAATTCATATTGTCTTTGCGTATATACAGTACAGTTAGGTGGACACACAGATGCAGTAAAATGATAGATACAAATATATATATATATAGATATTTAGAAAGAAATTTAGATAAATAGATAAATACACTTTCCTCCCTCCTCTGATTGTAAATTGCAAAACTGGATTTGATTTCCTTCTCGGAATTGCAGGAATAAAGATATGAGAAAATCATAATGGACAACAAACTCATCTTGATCCCAGCTGAGTAAATCCAGAACTTTGGACCAGGTCCAGCTTTCTCCACATTCAACAATTCTGAGGTGCTTTTTGGGTATGCTGATTATGGAATGTCTGGGGGCTAAACGTTCCCAGGACCTAACCAGAGCTGGGATTGTCCAAACGGACTCACAATGGATTGGATATGCCCTCTCTTTTCCTTTGAATGATATTTCTTTGGTGTTCACCAACTTTCGGACAATTCAGATCTAGGTAAAGATCTGGGTAAGGACCAGCCCTTTTCCACAATCTGAGCAATTTTATAAATGACATGTATCAGTTTGGTTTTGTTTTTTAACACTCAAAGTGCAAAGAACAACAGTAGAGTTTACTGTTTGAAGGGCTGATCACTAGTTCTTTTAGCAAGAGCATTTCAAACCCATCCAGATCCAGGACTGAATGAGTCTGGCACAAAGGAGCCAAACTCAGCTGAAATGCATATTGTGACATCATAATGAGAGAGCGTCACAGTGGTCTAATTTCTTGTGGCAATTAATATCATGGTGAACTGTGGAGTTTCAGTTAATAACATGTTTTGTATTCATTTGTGCTGAGGCACTTTTACATTAATTTACTCTGAATTGTTATTGACAATGTGTTGATTTAGACTGAGTTTTACCATTTACACTGACACATTTTCAATTCATAAAATGTCATTGAGTTTAACCATTTATACTGACAGTATTTTGTTTAATTGATTTAAATTGAATCACTTACTGACAATGTTGAGTTTAAGCGAGTTTAACCATTTACACTGACAGTGTTGCGTTTAATTAACACATTTACACTGACGGTGTTGTGTTTAATTGAGTCTAACCATTTACACTGGCAGTGTTGTGTTTAATTGAGTTAACACATTTACACTGACGGTGTTGCGTTTAATTGAGTCAAACCATTTACACTGACAGTGTTGTGTTTAATTGAGTTAACACTTACACTGACAGCGTTGTGTTTAATTGAGTCAAACCATTTACACTGACGGTGTTGTGTTTAATTGAGTCAAACCATTTACACTGACAGTGTTGTGTTTAATTGAGTTAACACATTTACACTGACAGTGTTGTGTTTAATTGAGTCTAACCATTTACATTGACAGTGTTGAGTTTAATTGAGTCAAACCATACCATTTACACTGGCAGTGTTGTGTATAATTTAGTCTAACCATTTACACTGACAGTGTTGTGTTTAATTTAGTATAACCATTTACACTGACAGTGTTGTGTTGAACTGAGTTAACACATTTACACTGACAGTGTTGTGTTTAATTGAGTTAACACATTTACACTGACAGTGTTGAGTTTCTGTTTCATATATTTTACTGACAGTGTAGAGTTTAACTGAGTTTAAGCATTTACACTGACAGTGTAGAGTTTAACTGAATTTAGAATTTACACTGACAATGTAGAGTTTAATGGAGTTTAAGCATTTACACTGACAGTGTAGATTTTAACTTAATTCAAGCACGTACACTGACATTGTAGAGTTTAGTGTAGTTTATGAATTTACACTGACAGTGTAGAGTTGAACTGAGTTTAGCATTTACACTGACAGTGTTGAGTTGAACTGAGTTAAGCATTAACACTGACAGTGTAGAGTTTAACTGAGTTTAAGCATTTACACTGACAGTGTAGAGTTTAACTGAGTTTAGAATTTACACTGACAATGTAGAGTTTAATGGAGTTTAAGCATTTACACTGACAGTGTAGATTTTAACTTAATTCAAGCACGTACACTGACATTGTAGAGTTTAGTGTAGTTTATGAATTTACACTGACAGTGTAGAGTTGAACTGAGTTCAGCATTTACACTGAAAGTATAGAGTGTAACTGAGTTTAAGCACGTCCGACATTGTAGAGTTTAGTGGAGTTTAAGCATTTACACTGAGAGTGTAGAGTTTAACTGAGTTTAGAATTTACACTGACAATGTAGAGTTTAATGGAGTTTAAGCATTTACACTGACAGTGTAGATTTTAACTTAATTCAAGCACGTACACTGACATTGTAGAGTTTAGTGTAGTTTATGAATTTACACTGACAGTGTAGAGTTGAACTGAGTTCAGCATTTACACTGACAGTATAGAGTGTAACTGAGTTTAAGCACGTCCCTGACATTGTAGAGTTTAGTGGAGTTTAAGCATTTACACTGACAGTGTAGAGTTTAACTGAGTTTAGCATTTACACTGAGAGTGTAGAATTTAACTGAATTTAAGCATTTACACTGACAGTGTAGATTTTAACTGAGTTTAAGCACTTACACTGACATTGTAGAGTTTAACTGAGTTTAGCATTTACACTGACAGAGTAGAGTTTAACTGAGTTTAGCATTTACACCGACAGTGTAGAGTTTAACTGAGTTTAGCATTCACACTGACAGTGTAGAGTTTAACTGAGTTCAGCATTTACACTGAGAGTGTACAATTTAACTGAGTTTAGCATTTACACTGACAATATAGAGTTGAATGGAGTTTAAGCATGTACACTGACAGTGTAGAGTTTACTGGAGTTTAAGCATGTACACTGACAGTGTAGAGTTTACTGGAGTTTAAGCATGTACACTGTCAGTGTAGAGCTTATTGGAATTTAAGCATTTACACTGATATTGTAGATTTTAACTGAGTTTAAGCATTTACACTGACATTGTAGTGTTTAATGGAGTTTAAGCATTTCCACTGACAGTGTAGAGTTTAACTGAGTTTAGCATTAACTCTGACAGTGTAGATTCTAACTGAGTTTAAGCATTTACACTGACAGTGTAGAGTTTAACTGAGTTTAGCATTTACACTGACAGTGTAGAGCTTAACTGAGTTTAGCATTTACACTGACAGTGTAGATTTTAACTGAGTTAAGCATTCACACTGACACTGTAGAGTTTAACTGAGCTTAGCATTCACACTGACAGTGTAGAGTTTAACTGAGTTTAGCCTTTACTCTGACAGTGTAGAGTTTAACTGAGCTTAGCATTCACACTGACAGTGTAGAGTTTAACTGAGTTTAGCATTTACTCTGACAGTGTAGAGTTTAACTGAGTTTAGAATTCACTCTGACAGTGCATTGGTCCTCAGAATTTGAGCATACATAAAACCGGGCCTGCAGTAGTCATCCAAGACTTTATGTGCACCCCTTTCAACAACTGAATCATTAAGAAATTATGCATATAATTTGAAAGTGACCAATTAGATGGCTGAGATTAAGGGTTGCCATGGCAGCTGACTGGAACCCAGGCAGTTCCGCAAAAAAACAAAAAAAAATTTCACTGCACCTACTGCAACAAAAAAAAAAAGATGTACAATATTGAGAAAAACACTGCTACACAGGTCTCAGCTGGTCCTCAACTTGCTGTGTCCAAACACACACACACCACACCCCTGCAGGGTGCGCTAGTCCTTCCGTTTGGGCAGGTAGCTGAGCAGAATCTCCCCGACACCCAGGAAGTAAATCACCTGGGCGATGCCAAAGAGAGGCGCGATGACCAGGGCACGGCAGTACGCCCCCTTCAGAAAGGCTGTGGGACCCTCTCGCTGAAGGATTTTCCTGTGGAGGGGGAGGAGACGCGCCATGGTAACAGGATTTGACATCGTCGTTACATCAGCTCGTACTTTACAGGATTCACCGCCTGAGTTGTTGATTTTTTCTTAATGAAAGTCTCTATTGGCTCTTTGCACGCAATGCTTTCAGGTTTGTCTCAGCCAGCACTATCATTTTACGTTGCTACCAACAGCTAGCATTACTAATGTTAGCTAGCTGGGCCAAGTTAGTGGCTGGGGGCGGGTAACTATGTTAGCTAGCGAAGTTACCTACTCATGTCCTCTGCAACTTAACATTGCTAGCTGCAAAGTAACAGACTATCTGCTTAATTTAACTAATAGGGTGAATTCTATTGAATAAAACATGTAAGGCTCTATCTTGACGATCTTGGCGCATCGTCTAGAACGCTAGGTGCAAGTGTATTTAGGGTGTGTCCAAGTCCACTTTTGCTAGTTAGATGGCGCTAAGTAAGGCGCAAGGTGCTAATGGGCTGAACCTAGCCTCTTCATTCATTATAAGTGTGTCTTGGGCGTACAATGCAATAAACCAATCAAAATGTCATATCCCATTCCCTTTAAAAGCCTGCTTTTCCACCTTGGCTGATTGTTTCGTGCGTGTGTAGTGCGATCAAGGAATAGGCTATAATGGATCAATAGTATGATCAATATTATTTGGAATAACCATTATGACGCGTTTTGATATACACAATATATATATAATTGATTTCATATACAAATTTGATTTCGCATGGGTTCCCGGTAATACCCGACAGTGCTGTTATTTTACTAAATAGATGTGGTTACATTTTGTTAAAAGCACCCGCAACAGCTGAGATTAAGCTACCAATGGCTTCCGTCTCACCTTAGAAAATGCCAAATTAGCCTGGTTGTTTAATAAATTTTGTTTGATTATACAAAGAAGCATTCTCAAACATCAATTCCATGAGGCTGTTCTCATTCGAGTTCTCGAAGTTCAAGCTTCATCCGAAGTTCATTACCTGCATTCTAATATTGATTAATAACATAAATACCGTTATTTTGCTTTAATAATGACACTAAATACAATAAAGCTGTCAGGTTGGCAACCCGTAGGTTCACGCATATTTTCCCTTGTTTTATAATATCCTGCTTATGGAAATGTGACCAACCCTTTAAAACAAGTCCACTTTCCTGGGATGACAACAGGGTTAAATATGTTTTGAATGGTAAAAACATTGGCTATATGGTCTGTAAATTGTTATTAACATTTTGTGTGTGTGTGTGTGTGTGTGTGTGTGTGTGTGTGTGTGTGTGAGCACGTGTACGTGTGTGTGTGTGTTACCTGATGCAGTCAGTCACTCCTGAGTAAGTGTCCTCTTGGCTTCCCCTTGTCAGAGACTGTATTCTGGTCTTAATCACTGTAACAGAATGGCCGTACTGACATTAACCATAAACACAGGCATTAACAACCCACAGCCACACAGATTAGCGACCAGCATATGCAACCGCTCAGTTAAACAACATCAAGCCATGCAGATAAGCAACAGTCACACAAATCCATCTGAATTAGGAACACATAAACCCTCAGACTAACATCAAGACCACTCTGACCAACAACATACAGCACCAGGACACAGACACGCACGGCCGTGTTCACACTGTGGTGCTTTGGTGGCTTCTCTCTCACGTCTGTCACCTCTCCCGATTCACAGCGCATGCATATGAGGCACGTTGTGGACAAAAGTCGGTCAAAAAACACGAGAGGAAACAAACCACTTTTGCGCGAGAGAGATCCAGTTATCCCGCGAGAAAGGCCCAGTTAGCTCGCGAGAGCAACTGAAACCCAGCGAGAGGGATTGAAACCCCTGCGAGGAAAGGTCCGATGCACAGCACGCGTGAATTAAAGTGGCTCACGAGAGAGGGAATGCCACTGTGTCTGGGGTACGGGGGGCCTGAGACGGCACTGCATTAAAAACCGATATGCTTCTGTAATTAATATAACCACAAGGGCTCGTTTACCATTGTCAGTAAACACAGTTTGTCGTTGCATCTACAAATGTAAGTTAAGACTCTCCCACGCAAAGCGTAAGCCATATATCAACAACCATCCAGAAACGCAGCCGACTTCTCTGGGCTCAAGCTCATCTGAGATGGACGACAAATTATGATAATGAGCTTGCATGAAAAAAATTTAAATATGAAAGTTCTCATTGTTAAATCTATCCATTGAAAACACTGAGGATCTGGCAGGACTACAGAATCTGTGCTACAGCACATCGGTCAATGCTTCTCCACTGTCATTAGCGATGTGTTTTTAACAGGCCGTTATGATTGGGCTTTAAGTGGAAATGTGGAAACGAGTCCAACTTTCAAATTGTTTTTGAAAATAATAGACGTCGTGTTCTCCGGGCCAAAGAGGGAAAGGACCATCCCGATTGTTACCAATGCAAAGTACAAAAGCCAGCGTCTGTCATCGTATGGGGGTGTGTTAGTGCGCAAAATATGACAACGGACACCCCGGACTGTTGAGCAGCTGAAGCAAAATTACAACAATTAGGGCCGGATTTACTAAAGGATTGCGACTGCTTTTCCGTCGCTTAAGTCGCAACATCTACATCGGATTTACTAAACGGTCGCATCGGGTAAGAATCGCTATTAGGATGTCATATGCGGCGGTAAAGTCACTCTGCGACTTTCCGTTTGATGCATAGTTAAATGTGTTCATGCATATGTATACCTGGGGCCACATGTATAAACAGTTGCTTATTTCAGCTGAGCAGAAAAATGCCCTCAGAAAGCCACGTAAGCAAGTTTCCACGCAGAAATTCAGACGTATAATATAACATGTGCTGTAAGAATCTGCGTACCTCTGCACACGATGGACACCATACGTACGCAATGTTTGGAGTCCGTGTGATATGGCGACAGAGGTAGAAAATGCAAAACCTTTTTTAAGCATATTTACGGCTTTCACCCTTAGCGTTCTTTTACGCATTCTTTTACTCAAGAGTTTTATACATGTGGCCCCTGGAGTGAAAGATTATGAAAATTAGGCCAATTAAGTATTCTGGATTTACTAAATCAGGCATTAATAGCGGCTCTCATCTTTGTGTGAAATTTTTTTAGATCTCCTGAAAGCAAGCGTAATTTGTCTGCGCTGATATAGCATATAGCTCAGTGAGTTCCCACACAGGATGCATGAGAAGGATGTCGGGTTGTAGGACGAATGCATCCTCTCATGTATAGCACTCGAAAGGAGACCGGATTTGTGATGTTTCTACTAATCACTTCTCACTTTCAGATATAGGCTAATATGGCATTATATTTGTTTTATTGAAAGGACACAAGACTTCTATTGAAGTCATCAGCTAGCAGTTAGTATAAAAGCTCAGTTCTGAATTTAAACAATTGTTGTGCCTGTATGTGTTCAGTATGCGGCTTACAGTATAATGAATTGTGAATACAGTTACCTTCCGATGCTCTGTGGTGTTCTTTTGTCACGAGTTCACCCGTGTCTATTCCTCCCACTTCCACGACTTGCTCATTTTGCATACCTTCCACCTTTTGTGTCTGTGTTAATAGGCTATTCTTTCTTTAGTTTGACCACCACCTGTGTCCTTTTTCTGCATTATGTTGTAGGAAAGTTCTTCTAAAATCACGGCATCTTTTCTTTACTGTTCATAAATAAATTTTGTATGTGATGTCATTCCAAGATGTTTTCCTTTCCATTATTGTTGTATATGCTGTAATACAGCGTTGTGTACCTTTTTATTTTAGTTTTATTTTTCTCGAGGTTATATTGCGACTTGTGCATGGTTTCTCCGTATCCATTTATTTGTGCAAGAACCACAACAATTGCGAATGGGGGCGTTTCATTTCTTTGATTGTGTAATTAGGACCAGTGATAGTAAATCAGACTAATGTGGTGGTATCTGCGACAGCAAAAGAGTGGCAATACAGGTTATAGTGTCCTTAGTAAATCCGGCCCTTAGTGTCCTCAGTTTCCAAAAGAGTGTTGTTAAAAGGAAAGGTGATGTAACACAGTGGCAAACATGCCCCAGTCCCAACTTTGCAGGCATCAAATTTCGCATGAGCGTAAATAAACAAAAAACAATAAAGTTGATTAGTTAAAACATTAAATATCTTGTCTTTGTACTGTTTTCAATTGAATACAGGTCAAAAAGAATTAGCAAATTATTGCTTTCTGTTTTTATTTACATTTTATACACAGTCCCAACTTTTTTGGAATTGAGGTTTGTATATTCTCTATTAGTGTGTGTCTGTTTTGTATATTTTGTGCGAGTGTGTGTGTGTGTTTTCTATATTCTGAGTGTGTTTGTATATTGTGTGCGAGTGTGTGTGTGTATGTTTTGTATAATCTGTGTGTGTGTGTATGTTTTGTATATTCAGCATGTGTGTATGTTTTGCATATTTTGTGTGTGTGTTTATTTTGTATTTTGAGTGTGTGTATGTTTTGTATATTCTGTGTGAGTGTGTGCATATGTTTTGTATAATCTGTGTGAGTGTGTGTATGTTTTGTATATTGTGTGCGAGTGTATGTTTTGTATATTGTGTGTATGTATACACACAATATACCCCCACCCTATAGCCCACCCCCCCCCCCCCCTCTTTTTTTCCTATGTTCTATGCATTTCCTGTTGTTTGTATTGTATTAGGATAGAGAGTTATACAGGTTTTTATTGTATTAGGATAGAGAGATATGCAGATTATATTGTATTAGGTTAGAGAGATATGCTGGTTTTTATTGTTTTAGGATAGAAAGTTATGTAGGTTTTTATTGTATTAGGATAGAGAGATAAGCAGGTTGTATTGTATCTAGGTTAGAGAAATATTAGGTTAGAGAGATATGCTGGTTTTTATTGTATTAGGATAGAAAGTTATGTAGGTTTTTATTGTATTAGGATAGAGAGATAAGCAGGTTGTACTGTATTAGGTTAGAGAAATATGCAGGTTATATTGTATTAGGATAGAGAGATATGCACGTTTGTATTGCATTAGGATAGAGTGATAGGCAGGTTTTATTGTTTAATTTGTTTAATTTGCTTATTGTATGTATTTCCCTGTTGTAAAGCACTTTGAGCTGCATTCAGTTGTATGAAAGGTGCTATATAAATAAAATACTTAGATAGTTTGTATTGTGCGCGTGTGTGTGCGGATATTTTGTATTGTGCGAGTGTGTGCAGATATTTTGTATTGTGCAAGAGTGTGTGTGTATGTTTTCTATTTTGCGAGTGTGTGTGTGGATATTATGTATTGTGCAAGAGTGTGTGTGTATGTTTTGTATTGTGCGAGAGTGCGTGTGTATGTATTGTATTGTGCGAGTATGTGTTAGTCTCACCATCCACAGGGTTAACTGCCACAGCAGCAGTGCTGCCAGCGACGCAGCCCGAAACGAAGGACACGTAGAAGGGGGCAGGGCCTTCTGACCCCTGCCGACCCAGGTTGTTCAAGTTGGCAAAGAGAGGGAAGTAGATCACAGAGAATGGCACATCCCTGTGGGAAAAAGAGAGAAACATCCAATTAGCTAGCAGTGACGCTCATACCACAATATATCTTGGCCAGCCACAACCTGAGGGACAGTGCGTAACCACCCAACACTGCCTCTGTCTCACACATGCACAGAGATTCACACATGCCATAAGCATTTTATGAGTACTACTATTTGTAAAACAACAATTTATTTATTTATTTAATCATATTATGTGTTGTATTTATATTTCTATGCTATGGCAATATTTACATTCTGGATTTCATGCCAATAAGGGAGGGAAAGTGAGCATGAGCCGCAGTGCTTACATCTTGAAGAAGAAGAGCAAAGATGGCTGTATAAACCCCACATATACTGTGTGCTCAACAAATCGGAAAATTATATTTTTATACAAATAGTTTCTTGTTTCCCAAAAAAAAGATGTCACAATTATTCACACAACTAATAATTATTTTAAATAAAATCTGTACCTAAGCAGTGTGGCCCCCAGGCCCTTATACAGCCTGTTCTGTGTGCTGTACCCCAGGGGTAGAGGGTACTGTACCAGAGCAGTGTGGCCCCCAGGCCCTTATACAGCCTGTTATGTGTGCTGTACCCCAGGGGTACAGGGTAATGTACCTGAGCAGTGTGGCCCCCAGGCCCTTGTAGAGCCCTGCAATTCCTTTGCTCCTCAGCAGGTCCCGGGTCAGCTGTATGGCTGTGGGGGACTTCACCTCCACTGAAGCCCCGGGGCCCGTGCTCACCGCCTGTGGCATCAGCTTTCGCTGGGCCTCTAGGGGGCGAATTACATGCAAATTACATCACCAAGATACACAGACACCACACTATTACCAAGATACACAGACACCACACTATTACCAATATATACAGACACCACACTATTACCAAGTTACACAGACACCACACTATTACCAAGATACACAGACACCACACTATTACCAAGATATACAGACACCACACTATTACCAAGATACACAGACACCACACTATTACCAAGATACACAGACACCACACTATTACCAAGATACACAGACACCACACTATTACCAAGTTACACAGACACCACACTATTACCAAGATATACAGACACCACACTATTACCAAGATACACAGACACCACACTATTACCAAGATACACAGACACCACACTATTACCAAGATATACAGACACCACACTATTACCAAGATACACAGACACCACACTATTACCAAGATACACAGACACCACACTATTACCAAGATGCAGACACCACACTATTACCAAGATATAAAGACACCACACTATTACCAAGATATACAGACACCACACTATTACCAAGATATACAGACACCACACTATTACCAAGATATACAAACACCACACTATTACCAAGATATACAGACACCACACTATTACCATGATACACAGACACCACACTATTACCAAGATACACAGACACCACACTATTACCAAGATGCAGACACCACACTATTACCAAGATACACAGACACCACACTATTACCAAGATGCAGACACCACACTATTACCAAGATATACAGACACCACACTATTACCAAGATGCAGACACCACACTATTACCAAGATATAAAGACACCACACTATTATCGAGATATACAAACACCACACTATTACCAACATATAGACACCACGCTATTACCAAGATATACAAACACCACACTATTACCAAGATATACAAACAGCACACTATTACCAAGATATACAAACAACACACTATTACCAAAATACACAGACCCTACACCATTACCAAAAAGGACACACACAGACTCAGAGAAGCTGGCCAATACAGGCAAACTGTTAGACAGACATATGTAAACACAAGAAAACCTCAAGCCAGACCTGGGCCAAACTGTCTGAAGAACTTTAAATATATAGATGCCAGTAAAACATGATAACACACGTTTCCATGAATATAGTATGAACCAAAATGTAGTCATATGCAAGAATATTTCATATTAAATATTGATGGAAATTTCATTGATTGTGAGTAAGCATTCTAAATAACCCAGGCCTGGCGAAGAGACACAGCAGAGCTTTTACTGCTGTCTAAGGGGTTAAAGCATTCTAAATAACCCAGGCCTGCCGGAGAAACACAGCAGAGCTTTTACTGCCGTCTAAAAAGTTAAAGCATTCTAAATAACCCAGGCCTGGCGGAGAGACACAGCAGAGCTTTTACTGCTGTCTAAAGGGTTAAAGCATTCTAAAAGCCAGGCAAAGAAACACAGACACAGCAAGGAATTTCCCTCATGCTATTCTAAACTGAGCCACCAAGGGGCAGCATATCTCCACCTCCTAATGGAAGTGGCTGTGCAAATGTGCACCCTTCCCCCGAGCCCCTCTCACCAATTCTCCCTGCGTCCTGCAGCTGGATCTTCAGCATCTCCATAGGAGTGGTGACGATCACCTGTGGTCAGGAAAAGCAGGACAGGAGGTCACTGGTATCAGTGTGTATGCAAAACAAGCAGGGGGTATACTATGAGGCAGAATTACTGAGTTAGCTGGATAACTAGACTAGTAAAAACCTCCCAAATCCGGTACATAGTAAAAAGAGCTGTTCTGGGTTTTACTCAGTGCAGTTATCTTGCTAATTCAGTAATCCTGCTTTGGGTTTTACTCACTGCAGTTATCCAGCTAACTCAGTAATCCTGCTTTGGGCTTTACTCAGTGCAGTTATCCTGCTAACTCAGTAATCCTGCTTTGGGTTTTACTCAGTGCAGTTATCCAGCTAACTCAGTAATTCTGCTTTGAAAGTCTTCGTTTGTTTACCCTTTAGTCTTCCCTGTAAGTTAAATGTGTCGATGAAGAAGCACTCGGACAGAGGAAACGTATTGTGCGTATTGTGAGTAAGCAGAAAAGATGTTGATTTTACATAAATCATGGACGAAAATAACAGGGGGCTGAGAATGCACGAAGAAGGTGAAACAGACTATCATACACTAACCAGATGGACAACTCATGTACTCGTTCTGTTCTTTCATTTAAAGGCCAACATGCAGGTTAAACTTCTTAACGGGTTTACAATTTTTGGCTCATGGAGAGGATGATTTGAAAAAAAAAATTATTTATAAAAATTTGATACAATTGTGTATTCTGCACATTTAATAGGCTATAGTTGTCACAATTGCAGTTCAACATATCGATTAATTCAAAGTGTAATTAGCTCGCTATAGCTACCAGGCCGATCTTGACCAAAACCATCGATGAACTTCAAAAAATATTGTTAAATGTCAAACAATGTCTTCTAACTCAACCCTAAATCACAATTAAAAAGTGATCTAAACAACATAGGCTACACAGGAGACCAACACGGCTGATGTCGCCCGACATTATTACGGACGATGAATGGACACGATTTTGCTCAGTAGGATTGGACCGTCGCTACTACAACGCCAGGGTTAGTTTGAGCGCAGTCATGTTAGATAGCTAAAGCACGCATTGGAAAGCGGATTTTCCAGCTCACCTATCTCAACGATGCCGACATTACCATTCATTTTGCTGCTAATGTTGCTTACTTTCCCATTCACTGTAACTCCCACTCTGTTCTCACTGCCTTATGTAACGTCACCGTTCGATTTCCCAGATTTGAGGTGCGGGTGGCAGATTTCATTACAAAAATAAGCATAGATGTAATTCTAAGTGTATTTAAAAATATATAATTTTTGAATCCCATTGCTACATAATTTTCCCACATATGAACTAACTCACTGTTGATGTAAACCTGCATGTTACCCTACATGAAGGTTCTGTTTCGTGACCTAAGTAGCCAGTTACTAAGGGTTTTATAGTGCTTCTAGTCCACTATATAAACTGGCTTTTTGGACGAGAAGCACTATACACCCGGAGATACATCAAAGACAGCGAATATTTTTGTGTCGATGGTAGGGAGACAGAACTTGTTAAGTGTTAAGAATATGGAGCTGACATCTGGTCAATCTTTAATATCTGTGGTGAAATCTAGTGTCCTTTACAATGTAACAATATCATCTACAAGGTCCTGTATAATGTCAAAATATGTTGTATTGAATTGGGTCAAAAACAAATATGTAAAAAAGTACTTTTTAGTCTTTAGATGCTGAAAACATCCCTGAAATGAAACTTAAATCATGTGAAAGAGTCATTATTGGTGAATATATTTGTTTCTTTTAAATTACTGGTTATCTGTCTAGGGCAGGGGTGGCCAATTCCAGGCCTCGCGGGCCGGTGTGTATGCAGGTTTTTGCTGCCGCCAGTTAACAATTATTTAATTAGCCCAATCGTTTACACGATCTGATATTTTAATCTACATAGACACGGTGGCATAGTGGTTAGCACTGTTGCCTCACAGCAAGAAGGTCGTGGGTTCGAATCTCGGATGGGGCCTTTCTGTGTGGAGTTTGCATGTTCTCCCCGTGTTCGTGTGGGTTTACTCCGGGTACTCCGGTTTCCTCCCACACTCAAAGACATGCATGATAGGTGCACTCCTGCAGGTGCCCTTGACCAAGGCACTTGCCTCAGAACTGGAGTTGGTCCCCGGGCGCTGCACTGTGGCTGCCCACTGCTTCTAGGTAACTAGGATGGGTCAAATGCAGAAGAAAAATTACCCCACGGGGTTCAATAAAGTATATCTTATCTTATATCCGCGATATGAAAAGCAGCTGATGAATGTTCTTGTGCCGGTATGCGTCAATGCGTGTATTGTAGCATTTTATCGTTCTGTAATTTACAAGTGAATCGGTGATTGTGTGTATGACTAATTAGCTGATTGAACCGTGGTAACTGGTGGCAGTAAAAACCTGCATACACACCGGCCCGCGAGGCCTGGAATTGGCCACCCCTGGTCTAGGGGCTAAAGAGTTCAAAAAAAGGATGTGATCCAGGTCTGGTGCCCTCCTGTTTTAAAACCTTTGTGTTTTTTACACCTGTTCATTTTTTGCAATTAGGTGCTTTTTTAAAGGGATTATTTACCCTCTTAAGCCACATTACATCAGAAATAGCTATGCATGCCATGAAAGTCCTATGTTCCTATTGTGCTTAGCGTGCTACAATGCAAACATTACATTACATTACAGGCATTTAGCAGACGCTCTTATCCAGAGCGACTTACACAACTTTATTTATGTATTTTTTACATATTATCCATTTATACAGCTGGATATATACTGAAGCGATTCAGGTTAAGTACCTTGCTTAAGGGTACAATGGCAGTGTACCTCGGTTACAAGGCCAGTTCCTTAACCATTATACTACACTGCCGCCCTATTAATTACATGAAGAGGAAAAATCTATTTTAACTTATAAACTTATAGACCGAAGTGAATCAATAGGCACCCGATTGGTGAGTGTGTGGACACATGGCCAGCAAAACGAACTGTTTGGTAGATAATAAAGACAAAGCCAATGACAATGAGTCAAACCTGCATCGTGTTAATATGCTTCAGTCTTTCATTTGAGCAGTTGTTGCCTCTTTTTATGTCATTGTTTGCCATAGCACAATTAATACAATGTGAACATGGGACTTTTATCACATGCGCTTTGTCTGCTACTAAGAAAAACAGATTGAGAGCTGAAAACATGGATCTACATCCATGCCTGGCTGTTGAATGATAACTGGAAAAAGTGTTGTGATGAATGGTAAAGGGCGGTTGTTTTAAATCAAATAAACACTGCTTTCATCAAATCTCATGTGTTTTCATCAACTCACTTATAATCATGAATATTTCCATTTTCATCACCTCAATGAATTGTGTAATTTTTGTCACTTCCACTCTTCCACTTCCACTAAAGTAGATCATTTGTGGTACTTAGATATAGGCCTATAATTGAAAATTGGACAGCCAAGAGGTATCAAATAACTATATATATATATTTTTGATGAGTGAAACTCATATATTATATAGATTCATTACACATGGAGTTAAATATTTCAAGCCTTTATTTCTTGTAATTTTGATGATTATGGCTTACAGCTAATGAAAACCCAAATTCAGTGTCTCAGAAAATTAGAATATTGTGAAAAAGTTAAATATTGGAAACTCATGGTGTCACACTCTAATCAGCTAATTAACTCAAAACACCTGCAAAGGTTTCCTGAGCCTTTAAATGGTCTCTCAGTCTGGTTCAGTAGGCTACACAATCATGGGGAAGACTGCTGACTTGACAGATGTCCAGAAGACCGTCATTGACACCCTCTACAAGGAGGGTAAGCCACAAAAGGTCATTGCTAAAGAAGCTGGTTGTTCACAGAGTGCTGTATCCAAGCATATTCATAGAAAGTTGAGTGGAAGGAAAAAGTGTGGTAGGAAAAGGTGCACAAGCAACAGGGATAACCGCAGCCTTGAGAGGATTGTCAAGCGAAATCCATTCAAGAATTTGGGGGAGCTTCACAAGGAGTGGACTGAGGCTGGAGTCAGTGCATCAAGAGCCACCACGCACAGACGAATCCAGGAAATGGGCTACAAATGTCGCATTCCTCGTGTCAAGCCACTCCTGAACCAGAGACAACGTCAGAAGCGTCTTACCTGGGCTAAGGAGAAAAAGAACTGGACTGTTGCTCAGTGGTCCAAAGTCCTCTTTTCAGATGAAAGTAAATTTTGCATTTCATTTGGAAATCAAGGTCCCAGAGTCTGGAGGAAGAGTGGAGAGGCACAGAATCCACGTTGCTTGAAGTCCAGTGTGAAGTTTCCACAGTCAGTGATGATTTGGGGTGCCATGTCATCTGCTGGTGTTGGTCCACTGTGTTTTCTGAAGTCCACAGTCAATGCAGCCATCTACCAGGAAATTTTAGAGCACTTCATGTTTCCTTCTGCTGACAAGCTTTATGGAGATGCTGATTTCATTTTCCAGCAGGACTTGGCACCTGCCCACACTGCCAAAAGTACCAAAAGCTGGTTCAATGACCATGGTATTACTGTGCTTGATTGGCCAGCAAACTCGCCTGACCTGAACCCCAGAGAGAATCTATGGGGTATTGTCAAGAGGAAGATGAGAGACACCAGACCCAACAATTCAGACGACCTGAAAGCTGCTATCAAAGCAACCTGGGCTTCCATTACACCTCAGCAGTGCCACAGGCTGATCGCCTCCATGCCACGCCGCATTGATGCAGTAATTAATGCAAAAGGAGCCCCAACCAAGTATTGAGTGCATAGAAATGAATGTACTTTTCAGAAGGCTGACATTTCTGTTTAAAATATCCTTTTTTATTGATCTTATGTAATATTCTAATTTTCTGAGACACTGAATTTGGGTTTTCATTAGCTGTAAGGCATAATCATCAAAATTACAATAAAGGCTTGAAATATTTCACTCTATGTGTAATGAATCTACATAATATATGAGTTTCACTTTCTGACATGAGTGACAAAAAATATAGAACTTTTTCACGATATTCAAATTTTTTGAGCTGCACCTGTATATATACACACATATACACACCACTGGCAGAAAACTTCCCTTTAAGCTGATTATTGGTCTCAATTAATGCTTGATCTTGCATTAAGAAGGGATTATTATTTTGGCAAGAAATCAAAAGGATAAATCCATATAATCTGTAGTTTTACAGTCAAACTGTTATTCCACTTCAATCATATATCAGTGGCATTTTATTTCAGTATTTTCATTTGTAACAATAATAAAAACAAAATTAAAATTAAAATTTAGTTTTTTACACAGGGTGCTCCAAAATTAAAATAAATGTGTATTTAAAAATAACATTACACCCTGATTTGTGTACATATACAAAACATACTGTATATAAATATGCACCCATTCATCATGTAGTCTTCCTTTCACACCGCAGACTACAGCCAAGCTTGCACAGATCGGAGTCTGAGAAAGACCTTTCATATCGTCACCTTCTTAAAATAATCGCCTAAAAATAATAATCTACTTTAAAAAAGTCATTTTTTGAGGAACATGAGATTTTTGCTTAAATCAGCTCTTCATGATGCTGGCCACCTCTGGTAAAGTTGCCTAGATCCTTAATTGAAAGGATAATGCTGTTTTACCCCGGTAATGTAATCGCCTAAGTCAAGAGTGCTCTTAGGCTGTTTGTATGTTTGCCTAAGTCACAATCAATTTTGACTTAGGCATTTTTACAAGTTATTAATATGGCGGCTGCTTCAAGATGCACAAAGAAAATCAACATAAATTAAGTCATTTCCATGATTCTGGACTCGTCCCCGAATGGTAAGTGATAATGTTTACTACAATATTTGGCTAGGCTATAAATGTTGTGTAGTTATTTAGTCTTTAATCCTCTTATGTTACATAATTGACAGACAGCGTTATTTGTAAGTCAATAGTCATCTATTGATATACCCTTTTTGTGTGAAATGATTAACAAATATCATATATTCTGTATTTGGTTCAGTTTATTCTGTTTTCTGAAAAACTTGAAAATATGACTTAGGCGATTATTTTAAGAAGGTGACGATATGCGGCTTTGACATGCAGTCCACGGGCGACCAATTGACCTGCGGGGGTCGCTAGAGAGTGGCGAAATGCAGACCCCTACCCAACTAAACCCTGGGTGACCCCAATTGCACATCATGCTACATAGCTAGTGGCCACAGTTGGCACGGACAAGGTTCGGATTCGATCCGAGACCATGGTGCTCATCCATTTCATTTAACCAAATGAGCCATCCAGCAGCCCCCACTAAACATTTTTGAAGAAGGAAAAATTTATTCCATTTAACTTCAAACTGCCAACAGTCAATGTGCCTAACAGTGTTGGGCAAGTTACTTTCAAAATGCAATATATTACATATTACCAGTTACTTTTATTTGAAAGTAATAAGTTACTTTACAATATTACTGTCTGTGTAGAGTAACTCATTACTTATTACACTACTTTTGCGTTACTTTCACCAAAATAGCCGCAGAAGTACGACTAGGCATTATAAAATGGAAGAGTGTACAATACAACACAATAGACCTAAGAAGGTACGCTGCTGCCTATGTTGTTGAGTTTGAGGTATGAGTTGGAGGCTATTTTGCAATAAAAAAAATTCCATTGTCCAGTTTTCTCCCTGAACGATGGTGTGACCTACTATGGCAGTTCTTGATGCAGCAGCACCACCTACCATGGTGACGTTTTCCAGAATTACAACAGAAAATCAAAACACAGCCTCCAACTCATAGCTCCGGGTGCACCAACAGACTAGAGGAAGCGTACCCTCCAAGATGGAGCCCATGGAGCTTGGAAAAAGTTCAGGGAGAATAATTTAAACAATTTTAAAAAGTATTTACTTAGTCAGAAGTAGCCTATGTGAACAAGCTCGTTGACATTAGTTTGTGGTGATCCACAGACTTTACAGTGGGCAAATGACCACCAGAATTTAGGTGGGAACACAAGTTAAAAACTGACAAGTGACGAGAGACCAGCAGGGGTCACTAGTGCGTGACGAGAGAGTCGATAGACCAACAGGGGTAGCTAGTGCGTGACGAGAGAGTCGATAGACTAACAAGGGTAGCTAGTGCGTGACGAGAGAGTCGACAGACTAGCAGGCGTAGCTGGTGCGTAACGAAAAACTCGATAGACCAGCAGGGGTCACTAGTGCGTGACGAGAGAGTCGATAGACCAACAAGGGTAGCTAGTGCGTGACGAGAGAGTCGACAGACTAGCAGGCGTAGCTGGTGCGTAACGAAAAACTCGATAGACCAGCAGGGGTCACGAGTGTGTGATGAGAGAGTCGATAGACCAACAGGGGTAGCTAGTGCGTGACGAGAGAGTCGACAGTCCAGCAGGCGTAGCTGGTGCGTAACGAGAAACTCGATAGACCAGCAGGGGTCACTAGTGTGTGAAGACAGACTCGATAGACCAGGAGTCGGTTGCATAAAACTATTTAAGACTGGTCTAAATCATTAGAACGGTCTTATTTTGATTGTAAGACTAGTCTAACACAATTTAGTCAGTTGCATAAAAATTTTGACTGACTAAATTTAAGTCCCTAAAGTTAGCCTCCTTACCCCTTGGCTAACATTGAAACAAGTTCCATGTTGTAGGGAGTTGCTGTCCTAATTTTCTTAATTAATTAAGTAATATTTTTCCTGGTTATATAATTCACCCCTTGTTTGTGAGTTGACAAGATGCTTTGTTCCTGCAATGAGCACCACTTGTTAAACAAATAAAACACCTTTATAATCAGTCAAAGCTTTAAAAATCATTTATTTAATATTATTAATGTATTGACTGGTACGTTGTTTTTCAGAAAGTTATAGTCTGAATAATGAGAACACGCTAGCTAGTTAGCTAGCTTGCTTCACCCATTGAGTTCACGTTACCTTGCTACCTATTAGTTTTTCCGGTTTCCATAGTTTCCGTAATGTTAGTTGCGCAAGTTATGCTTAAAGGACGCTACGATAGATCACTATCGATAGATAACTACCACTAGATAGCTAAAATTATTTCGCCACTGTTGCTTTTTCTGCTGTTAAAAATTGTATATATAATCGAGTTACCTCCTACAGAGTCGTCGCTTTGTCCTGCAGCAGACTGACATCTGACACTGACAGTGGGTGATGATGACAACTCTGCTCCGCAGACCCCACTCTCCCTCCCACCTACAATCCCCCAAAATATTGGCGATTCATCCCCCAAAATTTTTATTTCCCCTTTTCCCAGCTAGTGTGTGAGGAGAGGCTGCTATATTGCCTTGCCTGGGTGACTCTAGTGTGTGAGGAGAGGCTGCTATATTCCCTTGCCTGGGTGACGCTAGTGTGTGAAGAGAGGCTGCTATATTCCCTTGCCTGGGTGACGCTAGTGTGTGAGGAGAGGCTGCTATATTCCCTTGCCTATGTGACGCTAGTGTGTGAGGAGAGGCTGCTATATTCCCTTGCCTGGGTGATTCTGTGTGAGGAGAGGCTGCTATATTCCCTTGCCTGGGTGACTCTAGTGTGTGAGGAGAGGCTGCTATATTGCCTTGCCTGGGTGACTCTAGTGTGTGAGGAGAGGCTGCTATATTCCCTTGCCTGGGTGACGCTAGTGTGTGAGAAGAGGCTGCTATATTCCCTAGCCTGGGTGACGCTAGTGTTTGAGGAGAGGCTGCTATATTCCCTTGCCTGGGTGACGCTAGTGTGTGAGGAGAGGCTGCTATATTCCCTTGCCTGGGTGACGCTAGTGTGTGAGGAGAGGCTGCTATATTCCCTTGCCTGTGTGACTCTAGTGTGTGAGGAGAGGCTGCTCTATTCCCTTGCCTGGGTGACGCTAGTGTGTGAGGAGAGGCTGCTATATTGCCTTGCCTGGGTGACGCTAGTGTGTGAGGAGAGGCTGCTATATTCCCTTGCCTGGGTGACGCTAGTGTGTGAGGAGAGGCTGCTATATTCCCTTGCCTGGGTGACGCTAGTGTGTGAGGAGAGGCTGCTATATTCCCTTGCCTGGGTGACGCTAGTGTGTGAGGAGAGGCTGCTCTATTCCCTTGCCTGGGTGACGCTAGTGTGTGAGGAGAGGCTGCTATATTCCCTAGCCTGGGTGACGCTAGTGTTTGAGGAGAGGCTGCTATATTCCCTTGCCTGGGTGACGCTAGTGTGTGAGGAGAGGCTGCTATATTCCCTTGCCTGGGTGACGCTAGTGTGTGAGGAGAGGCTGCTCTATTCCCTTGCCTGGGTGACGCTAGTGTGTGAGGAGAGGCTGCTCTATTCCCTTGCCTGGGTGACGCTAGTGTGTGAGGAGAGGCTGCTCTATTCCCTTGCCTGGGTGACGCTAGTGTGTGAGGAGAGGCTGCTATATTCCCTTGCCATGGGTGACGCTTGTGTGTCGCCCTCCGGGGCTGTCAGCTACAGTCAGCAATTCAGCAATCATTCGCATGGGCATCAAATTCACGACTGTACTGACTGATCGCCTATGAGGCTCAAGCTAGTTCCAGTCAAAAGGCATGCATCTGTTCTGGTAATGCCTATAATGTAATGTTGAATTGAATCAGTCCACATTGCAAGATCAATTCCTTCAGAATCAATGCAAGTATTGATCGTCTCTGACCACATGACCAGCGCTTAAGTGCTTTTGTGAATTATAATACTTTTCACTATGAACATCTGCTGTACAGTGAACCATATACATCAGAGGTTTTCAACCTGTGGGCCTACACTGATTGGTCTCTATGGCGGCTGGATAATTATTTGATCACCATTTTAGCTGTGTGCAAGCTAAACAGTCAGTGCTAAAACATTTCTCTTTTTGAATTTATTCAGAGGAATTTATCATGGATAAGTGGTTACAAACAGGCTTTCTCAAAGAGAAAGATTCGGAGGCTGGTCCATCTACCAATAAGAAAACAGCTCCAGTGTCTGACACTGAAAAGAGGCATAATGCAAAACGAAGGAAATACAGCAGTGAACATGAAGACTTCCTTTTTTATTCCGAACAAGCTTTTTATGTAATTGTAAATTATGGCTCTGGGATCTAGTTTTATCTAGCTATGGTTTACAACTGTTTATGCAAACATTCTGAGTAACATTAGCCTGGCCCTACCGAGTAATTTTCAATCAAATTAACTTAAATAACGTCACTATCATGTTTCTGTCCGCCTATCCCACACTATCGTTTCTATAACTAAAAGTCAATTAGATGTAACGACACATTTGATTAATTGCACATAACATCAACATTGGTTTTGTATGCATTTGATTTGCCTCGTGAATGAACTGTGTCCATTCTCAATTGACAGCAGTGATTGCGTTGCTACTGGTTAAACATTTAGTAACGTGCATTTCAATTATGTAGTAGTGCCCTATTAGCCCAGGATCATTGAATGTTTTTTTTTTCTGTAACATTCGTGTTATTATTTTTAATTGTTTGTTGCGTCAAAATTAATTAGCCCAGCCCCCCCCGTAGCTCCCCCAATCACAATTATCAATGCGTGAAGCGTGTGTAGGTCTGTCCATGATTTTCATTGTCGATTATTACATGTGTAATTGCATTTGTAAAACGCTGGGGCAGGGGGGCCACGGAAGCTTTTGTGGTGGTCGTGTGGGGCGCAAGTTGTAAAAGCTTGGGAACCTCAGATATACATAATTCATCCGACAGTGACACATTTTTTGTTATTTTAGTTATTTTTTCTAGCACTTTGAGTTTGAAAAGAAACAATGACAATGAAGACAAGATTGAAGAACAGACTGTCAGCTTTAATTTGAGGTTATTTTCATCCATATCGGATGAACCGTTTAAAAATTATAGAACCTTTTGTACATAGTCCCCCCCCCCCCCCCCCCATTTTTAGGCATTCAAAAATACTGCAAAGTTTAACATAATGTAGAATAAAGTAATAATTTTTCATATTTGGTTGCATATCTTTTGCATGCCATGACTTGTCTCTGACCCATCAATATCAAAAGACTCTTGATATCTTATTTTCTGGTACTCTTACAAGCGATACTAAAACCTCTCTGCATTTGAAAGGATCTCTATGGGAATTGGGGGGTGCGACTAGATTTAGCTGTAAATTACACTGGAACAGAATGGAACACATGGTTGGCTAAATGGCTCTAAGTCATCAAGGATCTGACATATCAAATAAGGTACTTACCTTAAACCATCATTCTGCTGCCAGAAATACAGTAGATATGATTGGATCACTTTAAGGGTTGTTTCTCCTGACACATTTTCCAATTGAACTCTATGGAAAAATAAGTCAGGAGAAAAAAACCCTTCAAGTTATGGATGAAAATACCCTCAAATTAAAACTGACAGTCTGCACTTAAACCTCATTGTCATTGTATCCTTTCAAGAATCAAGATTTTAAAAATGTGTCACTGTCCAATGAATTATGGTGCTCACTGTACATTCAAATACATACTTTGTTAGACTATACCTATTGAATGTCTGAAGATGAGCTTGCTGCGTGTGCTTTTTTTCCATTTAAATTTTCCAGTGCTACAATGGCGATACATATTACATACTGCATTACATTGCATATTATGTTCCTTTTAAAGGAGCACACAATATATGATGTACTATTTTAATTAAGCTGAAGTAATATCCCTGGCACAGGTTTAAGTGAACTTGATTCTATCTGTATTATATAACATCAGATAGTTCTATGAAACCACATTCTGCAACATGATTCTTTTGTCTATAATTAAGTCCTCCTGCAGCTAGAGGGCAATACAGCCACATGCTAAGCACATTTACATAATATGATTTTAAAAATCACATTTACACAAAGTTATTTTCAGATTTATTCATCCACTGAATACTATGAATACTATAAATAGTATTGTGCACCACTTAATTACGATAGGTCTTTCTCAGTTTACTTAATCACGGCTTTATGCAATGTATTTGACAAGAGCTGCTACAGTTCACCCAGTAGACTTCAATGGGGGGGGGTCACTGGGTGCAGGTGGGAGGGGCATCACAGCAGAAGCTCTGCCTCCATACTCACCTGGCATGTGCCCGCTCCACATCCTGCCAGCATCTCCTTCAGCAAGGTCAGCTTCTGACTGAAAAGGAGAGGGAGATGGACATAAAATTTTAGAGCAGAGAGAGGGAGAGTATACCCTGCTATTACATAGAGGCTTATTTTATGGAATCAAATAATTCAGTAATGTTATGCTCTCTTTAATTGCATGCCAGGTCTGAAAATGTATCTGCGCTTTGGCAACATATTATTCCTCTTGTCATGCCAAAGAAGTCAATACAATGAGTATTTGAGAGAAAGAGAGGAGTGATGAGGAGAAACGAAGGGAAAGAAACAGTGATGAGAGAGGGAAGGAGAGACAGGGAAAGAAAGAGACAGTGACAGTTGGAGAGAACAGACAGAGGGAATAAGAGACAGAGAGAGAAACATCATTACAGCGTCAGATTCGAGATGCTCAAAAACAGCATCTCAAACCTAGGAAAGCTGTTCTTAAATAATTCAACCTGGTACTGAGTTCTGGCTACTTTCCTGACACCTGCAACCAATGGTTTATATCCCAAATCCCAATCTATAAGAATGAACATAAATTGGACCCCAATAATTACAGAGGCATCTGTGTAAGCAGTAACCTGGAGAAGGTATTCTGCAGTATATTTAACCACAGAATAACACACACACTCTGCTAATGCCACCAATTCTACCACCAATAATCACACGTCTCATACAGGTCAAGTTGGTCAACAATATCCCATTAAATTGTTTCCGCATTGTAATTCAACACATGGACAGACCAAAATGTAATCTAAATACATAAAAATTAAAAACGGCAATATTGAATATGCAACAGCAAGGCATTATAAAAAGCGGAATCACAGCTCTGTAGCCACTCTTAGAGTCCTGCCATCCATTGGAGGTGGCGGCTTAAGCTGGGGACACATTACATGATTTTTCAGCCCGATTTGGCAACGATTTGAGATCGGGCAGAGTCTGTGGTAGTCCAGGGAAGTCCAGGCTAGTCGTGCTGTAAAGTCGCAGCTGTAATCGTTATGTGTGTGGGAGTGAAATACTGTCGTCTGTCTCCTACGATCCCAGTTGGGAACGCCACAATTTATTGGGGTTAGTCTTTGCATAATCTTGTGGTTTGCGCTGGTCAAAAATGTAAATCGCTACGGAAATTTTCAATAGCCAATGAAAAGTGAGTTTGCAACAGAGGAAGGAAGAGGTGCAAAAATACGGAAGTAAAGTAAAATCAAATCCAACATGCGGATGGCTGAGCCGAATAAACATGTTTTTTGGAATAGACTACTAAAAATGAGGAGCGACTTGTGGATTTGTGGCAGAGTGTGTCTGTCTATAGGCTACAATGACAAATTACCACAACAATACTGACAAAGTTGCAAACTGTATGTGCTCCATGTTTGCTTTGGTTTTAAAATATCTGAAAAAAAGACATTCTCGCGAGTGCAGGTCTACCACGAGAAATCACGTTCATGCGAGAGAACTGCATCCGTCTGCGTCTATTCTCTGTCTTTTATATTTGTGCTCCTCAAAAACAGCCATCGTTATGTGTGTGCGACACAAGAGACTGAAAATCTGCATGTGACAGTTTTTAAATGTGTGCTGCTCATTCTTTCATTGTTGCTTACTATTGGAAAAGTCGTGTAATGTGGCCCCAGCTTTACGTTAAACTCAATGGAACCAAATGGCTTCAATTAAAGTTTGGATTTGAGCTCCTATTTGTAAATGTCAGTAAAACGCTGGCTCTGTCTATTCTGAAAAAAAGTATGCCTACTGCTATTTTACAAAATATTTTATTTCTTGGTTATACATTACATTACATTATAGGCATTTAGCAGACGCTCTTATCCAGAGCGACTTACACAGCATTTTTTTTTTTTATATTATATATATCATTTACAGCTGGATATATATATAAGCAATTCAGGTGAAGTACCCTGCTGGGGGGGTACAACGGCAATGTCCTACGTGGGACTCGAACCTGCGACCTTTCGGTTACAAACCCAGTTCCTTAACCACTGTACTACACTGCCGCCCCATGTGATTGAGCAACTTGATTATATTGAGGATACTTTGATGTATTTCAATGTCCTTTTCACTGATTGATTGAATAGATGTATTGATATAGCTTTGTCCTTTTCGCTGATTGATTGAATTGATGTATTCATATAGCTTTGTCCTTTTCGCTGATTGACTGAATTGATGTATTGATATAGCTTTATCCTTTTCACTGATTAACTGAATTGATATATTGGTATAGCTGTGTCCTTTTCACTGATTGATTGAATAGATGTATTGATATAGTTTTGTCCTTTTCACTGATTGATTGAATAGATGTATTGATATAGCTTTGTCCTTTTCACTGATTGACGGTATTGATGTATTAACACATTGTCTGTGATATATCGCTTGTGTAACTCTCTGAATTATTGAATAATATAGTTATCACTTTGCAATGGGTTTCAATGTCTATGGTTACACGCTGTCGTTGTTGTCCTTTATTGTTTAACTGCATAAATTGTGAGAACGCCAGTGTCAACTAACTGTAGTAATTAGAGAACACCTGTGCCAACCGATTAATGTGTGTGCCCTAATGACCTAAAGTAGACTATATCTGACACCTGTTAATGTTTTGTACTTAGAAGTGAACCTGAAGTAGGACTGCCAAAATGGTCTCGTCTCACTATTATGCTTGTGTTTTAATTTTGAACTACAATTAAAAACTGTATTTATAATAAGGTTGATCCTTTGATTTATGAGTGTGGTCTGCTACTCTGTTTACACTGAGCCATTATGAACTTATTTTTGACTCAAGAATTTGGACAGGTCAGTATAATTTTCCCTTATAGCAGAATAATGACCTTCCTTAATGAGCAGTGTCCTCAGTAAGTGTCAAATTGGTTTTCTTTGCACTACCGATCATATTTACGCCCTACACACTCTGATAAATAAACATGTCCACCCGACCAAAAAAAAGGGAAATTTTTTTGCCTGCTTTATTGAATTAAAAAAAGTATTTGATTCTATTTGGCATGAAGGATTGTATTACAAACGTCTTCAAAGTGGTGAAGTAGGCCTATATCATGCATGTGCACAGAGTAAGCAGTGAGAACTGGCAACAAAAAGACAGAATCGTTCAAACAGGGTCACGGTGTGAGACAAGGCTACAGTCTAGGTCCAGTGCTGTTCAATATCTACGTTAATGAGTTGGCAGTGCAGTTCGAACAGTCTGCAGCCAATGACCTCACACTACAAAACACAGAAGTCTAATTATTCTCTATGCCAGATGACCTGGTTCTGCTGTCTCTCACAGAACAAAAGCTACAGCAGAACCTGCTTACTGCTTTCGTTCATTAGAAAAAACAAGGCAAAACAGTATCCCAAGTCCTATACCTTATCGGCTACCAGAAATGCGAGATAACATGGAAGCGCCGGAACAGGGAGACGCAGAGTTTAAGTACGTGGCGGAAGAGCTGAAGAGGTTGAAATCGCTGAGTAGTGAGATGATAAGAAATCCCGAAACGGACAAGGAAACAGAACAAAGACAGCCTGAAGGTGCTTAAAGGGGAGGAGAAAGTCAAGAAGAAAAATAAGCCTGCAGACCATGACAGGGAAGTTAAAAATAAACCCTGTTTGGAACATTCCACAGGCAAACAGGTGATGCTGTCATGACTGGGTATAAAAGGATATCAAAAGACTCTTGATATCTTATTTTCAGGTACTCTTAACAATAGGATACTCTTAGCGATACTATAACTTCTCTGCATTTGAATGAATCTCTATGAGAATTGGGGGGTGGGACTAGATTAAGCTAGTCTGAGGTATCAAACGAGCCTCAAACAATCACTCTGCTGCCAGATATGCAGTAGATATGGTTGGATCCCTTTAAGGGTTGTTTCTCCTGACTCATTTTCCTATTGAACTCTATGAAAAAGTGGGTCAGGAAATCAACCCTTCAAGTGATCCATCCATATCTACTGCATATCTGGCAGCAGAGTGATGGTTTGAGGTTCGTTTGAACCTCAGACCCTTGATGACTTACAGCCATTTAGCCAACCATGGATTCCATACTATTCCCGTGTAATTTACAGCTTAATCAAGTCCCACCCCCCAATTCCCATAGAGATATCCTTGATATCCTTTTATACCCAGTCATGACAGCATCACCTGTTTACCTGTGGAATGTTCCAAACAGATGTTTTTTGAGCTTCCCAGTCTTTTTTTTGCCCCTGTCAAAACTTTTTTGGAATATGTTGCAGGCATAAGATTTGGAATTAGCATATATTTACAAAAATCAATAAAGTTGCTAAGGTAAAACATTAAATATCTTTTCTTTGTACTGTTTTAAATTAAATACAGGTGCAGCTAAAAAAAATAGAATATCGTGAAAAAGTTTAATATTTTTTGTCACTCATTTCAGAAAGTGAAACTCATATATTATATAGATTCATTACACATAAATATAGTGAAATATTTCAAGACTTTATTTCTTGTAATTTTGATGATTATGGCTTACAGCTTATGAAATCCAAAATTCAGTGTCTCAGAAAATTAGAATATTTTGCTTTAACATATTTTTAACAAGTATCATATTTAATATTTGGTCGCATATCCTTTGCATGCTGTTACTTCCTGAAGTCTGTGACCAATCAACATCAAAAGACTCTCGATATCTTATTTTCAGGTACTGTTACAAGCGATACTATAACTGCATTAGCATTTGAACTGATCTCTATGAGAATTGGGGGGTAAGACTAGATTCAGCTGTAAATTACGCTGGTACAGTATGGAACACATGACTGGCGAAATTGCTGTACGTCATCAAGGGTCTAAGGTATCAAACGAGCCCCAAACCATCACTCTGCGGCCAGATATGGAGTAGATGTGGATGGATCCCTTTAAGGGTTGTTTCTCCTGACTTTTTTCCCCAAAGAGTTCTATAGGAAAATGAGTCAGGAGAAATAACCCTTGCAGTGATCCATCCACATCTACTCCATATCTGGCAACAGAGTGATGGTTTGGGGCTCGTTCGATAGCTCAGACCCTTGTACGTACAGCCATTTAGCCAGCCATGTGTTCCATACTGTACCGGTGTAATTTACAGCTGAATCTAGTCTCACTCCCAAATTCCCATAGAGATCAGTTCATATGCAGAGAGGTTATAGTATCGCTTGTAACAGTACCTGAAAATAAGATATCGAGAGTCTTTTGATTGGTCACAGACTTCAGGAAGTAACAGCATGCAAAGGATATGCGACCAAATATTAAATATGATACTTTAAAAATATGTTAAAGCTAAATATTCTAATTTTCTGAGACACTGAATTTTGGGTTTCATTAGCTGTAAGCCATAATCATCAAAATTACAAGAAATAAAGGCTTGAAATATTTCACTCTATGTGTAATGAATCTATATAATATATGAGTTTCACTTTCTGAAATGAGTGACAAAAAATATTGAACTTTTTCACGATATTCAAATTTTTTGAGCTGCACCTGTATATGTAAAAATGAATATACAAATCACTGCTTTTTTGTGCATTTTAGATACTGTCTAAATGTACAAACCAAGTATCTGTTTGGAATTGGGGTTTGTATATGCAGAAATAAAAAAAACTGAATTAGGCCAGTGCCAATTGATAATATATATCCTGAAAGGAGCACTACAATTCTGGATGCACCTTAAATGAAGTCCTGAAGACACACTAAAATATAAATCAATAAAAATCTAACTGCTAAACCCAGAGAAAAGCTAAACCCCTAAGTTAACTGCTCTTGACGTTTACTAACCAAACAAGACTAGGTCAACCCAGTGCATGCCTGGCGCTGGAGGTCTCGCCCCGGCAATGGCTTTCTCACCCTAGCGCAAAAAGTAGGCTAGGCTATTCTGTTAGTAGTGCCGCATGTGACAACAAAGTTCCTGCCTGGGAAGTGCTTCGGTGTAAATATCATGTAGGCTATACACAGGAGGGTGCACACATGTCAACAATGCAGTCAGGGACAATGTTTGTGTTCCTTCGGTAAGTTAGCCAATCAGAATTAAGTATCCTAACTTTAGGATAATAGAATAGAATATCTTTTATTTTCCTGTGAGGAAACTTCAGTTGTAGTTGCCAGCAACAAAAAAAGACATAGACAGTAGGGCAGACCCACAAAGCACAAACAAACATGTTAAATAAAGACATTCAATTGAATCAGATGCCTCACATCAAACGCACGCTCACACACACACACACACATATGCACGCACGGACACACGCACGGACACGCACACACACACACTATGTGAGCGTCCGACTCTAACGTGTGTTAATAATTCACAAGCTCAACTAGCTAGATCAGTCATTCAACACTAGGGCTATTAGTCGCCATAGAGATGCTGATAGACGCCAAAGATACTCTGCTTTATGTTGGCAGTCACTGCAGCAGGGGCTGATGGGTAATCCGCTTCTAGGATAATGTGTGTGTGTGTGTGTGTGTGTGTGTAATGTATTGACTGCTGTAAGGTGATACGCAATTATATATAGAATAGAGTGCCGCTATTCTTGCGCACCCACATACTGTAGATGACTTACAGTAAATCCAAGCACTGCTAGTGGTCTCATAAAAATACATTGACATAAAAATGACAAGAGCCTTGTGGGAAATGTATTGTGATGTAAGGTGCAGTTTGTTAAGAGCCTTGTGGGAAATGTAGTGTGATATAAATTGCAGTTTGTTAAGAACCTTGTGGGAAATGTATTGTGATGTAATGTGCAGTTTGTTAAGAGCCTTGTGGGAAATGTATTGTGATGTAAGGTGCAGTTTGTTAAGAGCCTTGTGGGAAATGTAGTGTGATGTAAGGTGCAGTTTGTTTTGACAATTCAATTGTTTGAAACTGAGTTGAAAATTTAAACCTTCCTTACAACAGGCCATGTGCCAATCAGATATGGTTCCTTCATGAATATGCAGTGTCGCTAGGTTACACAAGGAGGGATGGAGCCAAGTGTGTGTTCCATAGATTTCTTAATTGAAGCAATTACCACACAGGTAACTGCAACCCAGTCTATTTTGGAGCTGGTGTGTGCGCTGAATATAAAGTAAAAAATGCAACCTACAGATTTTCAAAAGCACATAAATACTGATTTAGTATACATGGGACCCATCCATACACTGGAACAGTGTTTTAAAAAATACCAGACTGTGGGGCCCATCCATGCACTAGAACAGAGCCTTAACAGATACCAGACTGTGGGGCCCACCCATGCACTAGAACAGAGCCTTAACAGATACCAGACTGTGGGGCCTATCCATGCACTAGAACAGAGCCTTAACAGATACCAGACTGTGGGGCCCACCCATGCACTAGAACAGAGCCTTAACAAATACCAGACTGTGGGGCCCATCCAAGCACTAGAACAGAGCCTTAACAGATACCAGACTGTGGGGCCCACCCATGCACTAGAACAGAGCCTTAACAGATACTAGACTGTGGGGCCCATCCATGCACTAGGACAGAGCCTTAACAGATACCAGACTGTGGGGCCCACCCATGCACTAGAACAGAGCCTTAACAGATACTAGACTGTGGGGTCCACCCATGCGCTAGAACAGAGCCTTAACAAATACCAGACTGTGGGGCACATCCAAGCACTAGAACAGAGCCTTAACAGATAACAGACTGTGGGGCCCACCCATGTACTAGAACAGTTAGTTGAGGTATTGCCCATTTCTGTAAGAGTATGTCAGGCTGTAATCTTATGTCCTGTGCCAGTACCCCTCTTTTAGAGAGAGACAAAATGTGCTGTTTCCACCTCTCCTGAGCTCCCTATGCCAGCCTCCATTGGATCAAATAGCATCAGATATATTTTTAATATACTGTCAACTGTTGTTGCTTCAAGCTTTCAGTTCTATAAAGATTGTTTTTATATTCGGCTAAGTCAACATTTGTTTGCCTTTTCACAAAATTCTCTGCCAAATTACTACATTGTCGCTGTCAATTTGAAAGCAACTCATTTTAGCGTGAGCTGTGTTTAAATGAGATCCATCAAAAAAATCGGATGCATCCATCCATCCCACATTATCACATTACCACATCTGTAAACAAAATTATCACATTACATCTGAAAACAAATGACAAATTGGATATTGAAATATGTTTGCCTTGTCGGTAGCTCCCGATCACCTAGGTCATAATTCCTCTTGGCCAAAGTATGGGCTCGAGAGAAATATGCACACGGGTGCATTTTGCAGTCAATGGGTGAGTACTGAGATAAAATAGCACCTACACCCAACTCGGAAGCATCAACTTCTACCACAAAAGGGAGGGAGGGAGGGATTGGGCGTAACAAGAATAGGCTCAGAACTGAACCTCTTCTTGAGTTCTTCAAAAGCAGACTCAGCCTTTGGGTTCCAGTGAAATTGAGTCGCCAATGTTTTCTTAGCCAGGGCAGTAATGGGTGCGGCGAGCGCACTAAAATTGCGAATAAAACACCTATAAAAATTGGCAAACCCAAGGAAACGCTAGACCTGTTTAATTGAGTGGGGAGTGGGCCAATTTAGTACAGCAGAGACTTTCTCTGGATCCATACAGACCTTGCCCTCTGATACTATGAATCCCAAAAAAGAAACAGTGCTAGCGTGAAATGAGCACTTCTCTGCTTTAACAAATAATTTGGCCTCCAACAGGGCTTTCAACACCTGTTTAACATGACTGATATGGGTTTGTAAATCGGAAGAGAAAATTTTAATCCAATAAACTAACACGAATAATTTGGAAAAAATAGCGCCCCCCTGAAGACGTTTAAATGCCAAATTCATCAGGGAAAGCGGATACCGGTTCTTAATAGTAACGGCGTTAAGAGAGCGAAAATCGATACATGGCCTTAATGCTCCATCTTTATTTTTAACAAAAAAGAAACCTGCGCCAGCAGGCGAAGTAGATGGCTTTATAAACCCATTGGCTAAAGCCTCCTAATATATTCCTTCATAGCCGCACTCTCAGGAGCCGCTAAGGAATATCGACTCCCTCTAGTAGGGGTAGTACCCGGATAGAGTTCTATGGCGCAATCATAAGGGTGGTGGGGAGGAAGGGTGGTTTCCCTCTGTTTACTAAAAACCTCCGCTAATTCGGCATATTCAGCCAGAATGTTGAGAGGCAAAGAAAATTCATGTCACTCCCCTCTGAGTAGGGGACCCAGGAGTAGAAGACCACTGAATCACAGTCAGAGAGCTCCTCAGAAGAGATCTCCCTCCAATTAGAACATCCGTAAGCCAGAGAGTCCTTCTCCAGACTCTTGTCACCCGCCTCAGAGCCTGAGGCAGACTCTCCTTGATTTGGCGGAGAGGTAACCTCTTCCAGCTCAGAATCGGAATCAGAAACGTCAACACGTTTCCTGGACAAACTGGAAAGAGCGAGGTGACCCTGCGCGGTACACATGGGACCCCATTGACGAATGACTAGCTTATCTCCTCCCCATTTAATATGGGGGTCGTGCTTAACTAGCCAAGTGTGACCCAACACCAAAGAATAAGCAGGAGAATCGACCAACAGAAACTGAATGCTCTCAATGTGTATCTGTTGAAGAGTCGACATGGTGAGAAGAGACGTAACCTCCTTAATAGTGCCTCACCCCAAAGGGTGACCGTCAAGAGCGGTAACCAACCGGAATTAGTCAAGACACTGAACCGGTATTTAGTTTTTTGTAGCCCACTGGGCATCAATAAAACATTCCACGGCCCCAGAATCAATAAAGGCCTTGACCTGAAGCGAGTGCTGTCCCCAAGAAAGGTTAACATGTAACAGTGTCCGGGGTGTAGTACCCTGAAGTCCCGCTAGAAGCCCTGATTCTTCTAGCGAGACCCCCCCTTTTCCCTTAAGTTTTGGACACTGATTAAGAGTATGCCCCTTCCTCTTGCAGTAATGACACCACTCAATTTTAGAAGCGGTGTGTCCAGCAGATGGGCAAACTGCCCCAACTACCTGCATGGGCTCCTCAGTACTAGGTGAAAAGGGTTTAACTACCGGAGGAGAAGACTCCATGAACGGGATCAACGAAGACCTTATTCCAGTGGTCCTTTGTGTGTTCTCCACGGCGTAAACGGTCCCGCAGCCGATTGTCTATCTGAATAGCGGAAGATACTATGCATCTAGAGAATCGGACTGCTCAAGAATGGATAGGGCATCCTGAACAGACTCGTCTAATGCCTCAGAGAAAAAGGAGATTTTCTGACCAAGCTGTCTCATCTGCCATTGCTCGAAATTTCACTATCCTGGCGAAGGCGATAAAGCCATCTAGCCGACTCCCGACCCGAAATGTTATGGTCGAAGACCGACTCCATTTTGTCCATAAGTGTTTTAGTAGTATGTAAAATTGGAGACTTCCCCCTGATTAATGGAGTAACCCAGTCAAGCGCAGATCTGGTGAGTAGTGAAAGTACGAACGCTACCTCGGACTCTTGTTTACTAAACTGCGATGACTGGGCTTTAAAAAAAATTAAACATTGGGCAAGGAACCTTCGGCACTTGCTTGGTCGGCTGTCATAGCGGAGGGGGAGCTGTAATTTGGGCTCCCTACCAACCTGTGCAACAGGGGGGCGATAGCCTGAGCGACAGGTAGGGGGGGCTCGGTGGGCAACTGTGAGTAGGTGCATGCTTTCCATCGAAGCCAATCCTCTTGAACCCTCATTTGGGTATTCAGCTGCCATATTTGACCCGTAAGTAGCTGCTGTTGAGCCTCAAATCCCCTAACATACTCCTCTGGGTTCTTATCCCTCCGCTGATCTCCCTTGGAAGACCTCGCTGATTCATCCATGATGGCTTCTTTGTACTGTAATGCATTTTTGTGGCGGATAATCAAACGTGAAGCCACTCACGCAGTGAGGACCAATAAAGAGAGTAATAATAAATGCAAGAAAGAAAAAACAGGAAACAAATTCCTTGTAGCTAAACAGCCAAACAAAAATCAACCCACTAAAATAGGGCGAGCTCAAATATACGAGTGAATGAGTGAAACACAAACTAAATCTCCCGAGTTCAATACTGGAGCCAAAATGGGAAACTTAGCAAAGAAAAGAACACCTTCGGCACATAAGTTTGAATGGCTAGAAGAGTGTAAAACCAAAACGAAACAACAAAAAAAAACTGTCTCAGAGAGAACAGCAAAGGACAAACGCTAACAGGAGGAATAAAACCTATACCTGAAAATAAGCTAATAGCAAGTCCCTCGTGAACATAAACAGCGTTTAATATCACAAGGTCGCTAGTACCTGGCTATACCTGGCTCAATGCAATGTCGAATGACAAAGAAGCACCGGGGAAGCAAAAGTGAAGAACTTAAATACCCCACAGGTAGAAGCACAGGTGAAACGAATAACGAGCGAGGAAAAACGAAACCTCGGAACGGAACGCGGAAAACATCCAGGACGAGAACCGTAAGGGATAAGAAAACAATAACCCACGAACCATGACAAATACATCCAAAACAGTGATAGTTATGTGTACGGAAAGAAATGCATTTACCTTTTTTAACTTTTTGTTCAAAAATTTTCAGTATTTTCCACACTGGTGTAAAATTTTCAAAGTCAATATGAAATCAATTAGGAAGTCATAAATGTCACTATAATGTTGTGAATGGCGGGATTGCACAACAAAAGTATACTGCCTGGCCAAAAAAAAGTCATGCATAGTGCCCACTGTACAAGCCTCTGGAGGCAGTGTTATGATCTGGCGTTGCTTCAATTGGTCAGGTCTAGGCTCAGCAACGTTATGCAGCAATAAAATGAAGTCAGCTGAGTACCTGGATTTACTGAATGACCAGGATATCCCATCAATGGGTATATTCCAGGACGACAATGGCAAGATTCATCGGGCTCAAATTGTGAAAGAGTGGTTCGGGGAGCATGAGGAATCATTTTCACACATGAATTGGCCACCAGACCTTAATCCCATTGAAAGTCTTTGGGATGTGCTGGAAAAGAAATAAATGTTGTGACGGGGCATAAGGAACAATAAGGAACAATTCGAAACAATGCCACGACGAATGCGCGCCGTAAACAAAGCTAAAGGCGGTCCAACGAAATATTAGAGTGTGTGACTTTTTGGCCAGGCAGTGTAGAAACCAGTAGAAGTCTGGTTTATTTAGACACACATTTTTTGAAAACTCAAACATGGCAGCTACATCATTGTTTGTTGTACAAACAGTAAAGCATGATAATTCAAACATCAGTACAACCTTCATTACTGAAAAAAACACGTCTACAGACGTGAATATTATCTCCTTGGGAAAACGAGCGTGTCGTGACTGCAGGCTGTTTTCTTTGTCTCTTGCACAAAATAAAACCAAGGACATGAACATTGATATCTCTGCTAATGGATACAGGTTCAAATAACTGATATTTTTGTTTAGATAAACATCAGCAGGAAGTGCTGCCACTGTAGTGACCTCTGACCTCTGTCCTGCATCTGCTGGTTGCAGAACAGCTACTGTGGTCTGGACAAATGAACCATGTTAACATGTGTTGGGTGGTAGATTAAGAAAAGCCAAACGCACCAGTGCTTTCTACGCTCTGACGATATAATTTTTTATTTTTGTAGGTTTTTTTCTATGAGATCTCAATATATGTGAAAGTGAAATAAAACAAGCATACAGACAGGTCGATACATCAGCGAAAAACATGCTTTATATGTGCGTCAGAGAAAATTCACTTCCAGTCTACTTCAAAACCTAGAGCACATCTACAGTATTAAGGATACACAAATAGTTGCATTATGTTTTAGTACCATTAACTTTATTTTATTTAACCAGGTACAGCAACTGAGAATTCAGTTATGTTTTGCAGTGAAGAGCTGGGGATTGAATGTGGGTAGAAATGCAAGGGATTGTACAGCCAATCAGATGTAGGGGATGATTAGGTGCAGCCAATCAGATGTAGGGGGTGAATAGGTACAGCCAATTAGATGTAAGGTGTGATTAGATGGCCAGATGCAAAGAGCCCATTTTTGTGAGAATTTGACATTGACATTGGGGTTAACAATTAACACAAAAAATATTTTTATTTTATAATAATTGTTCATAACAAAGATGATGTATGTCTTTAAGTGATTTGAGAACCATTTGAGAGCAAACAAGAATGTCAATTTCTTAATTTACTGTGACAAAAAGCTTTAGTTGACTTTGGAAAAGGTATAAATGTACAGCAAGTAAGTACACAAAGAAAATGTGTATCACTATCTGTTGACCCACCTCAAACGCTTTCCTGACTCACGGTTTAGAAAACATTTATTGTTTCATAAAACACAATTTCCATAGTAACACCTGACAGACCATATTGCATATGTCACCTGTTTATATAGCCCGTTTGTAGTGCCAACAACTAAGAACTGGGGAAAAAATTTTTTGGTTTTTTGAAAATTTCAAAAAAAAAAAAAAAAAAAAAAGCAAAAAAAAAAACAAATTATACATACAAACACAACACAACACACAACACACATTACTGTACTACATATACTACTTGTAACAAGTTACAATCATACACATTCAAGGAAATTGGGATACTTCAAGGAAATGGACACCACCAACCTAAACCTAATTCCATATAGCTAACACACACACAACACTTAATATTTTCAGTTTATTTTTTATATTTTGACATTTTGAAACAGAACATCATAAAAATTTTTTTTTTTTAAAAAAAACAAAACAAAACAAAACAAAAACAGTAACACTGTAGTAAAAACTTAAACTTGGGAAGGATTTCGCTGTTTGGATTTTTATTTTATTTAATTGTTTATTTTGTTATTATTTTGCGTATTTTACCGCGAGTGTTCGTTTGCGTGCGATAAGTAACAGTTAACATAGCTACGTTATATACGTACCACGTAGATACACGCGTTTTATAATTTTTTTTTGACTAACGGAGAGGGAACGGGCGGGCGGGGGCGCGCGGGGGGGGGTGGGGGGCGGGCGGGTGGGTGCCCCTGGAGGGTTCTAGTCCCTACTTCTGCCCAACGCTAGCCCCAGCCTCAGCTAGCGCTTGCATTTTTCCACACGAACAGACTGACGCATGCACACACACACACACACACACACACAACACACACACAGCGCCTGCCGTTGCCAACTGAGCGGCGCCCGGCGCTCGAGCGGTCCTAGCGTCCTAGCACACACACACACAACACACACAGGCACAGGGCAGGCACCTGCAGACACACAAAACAGAAAAAAAAAAATATATATCTCTCTCTTCTCGGGGGCCGGGCCGGGACAAATGATGTCCCGTACGGGATGCGCCTCTTTTAGCTCAAATACGGGGCGTCCCGGCTAATACGGGACGGTTGGCAATCCTACCCGTTTGTACTTTAGTGGTATCCCGGTTGAGCGCTGAGCTCTGACGACAAGCTGCTAAGCCATGAACATGTGCCACTGCCCACAACTGACACATAAACCGCAAATGTTTAAAAGTATGTTAGGCACTGACATAACAGGCATTTCAGACAACCAGCTTTCTCTGGACTCCCTCAATCCCTGCTAATCCACTCACAAATAAAACAAGTTAGTGCTGCCACTCTATTGCCACTCTAGTGCACTGACACGCTATTAGCACTGATGCAGGATCGTCGGACAGTGAGAGTAGCAAAGCAAACTCAGCGTGTGCCAGTGCATCAGTATGATATTCATTCAGTTGGGGGGTCAGAATGTTTGTGTCATCAGCCAGTCAGACAGTGTGACAGTGCTTCAGTCAGTCAGTCAGGATAACAATGTTCCAGTGTGGTAGTCATCAGTCAGTCAGTGTGACAGCACTCCCATTTGTATCGGTCTGTCGGTGTGGCAGTGCTCCAGTGTGTATCAGTCAGAGAGTGTGACAGCGCTCCAGTGTATATCAGTCAGTCAGTGTGACAGGGCTTCAGTGTGCATCAGTCAGTCAGTCAGGATAACAGTGCTCCAGTGTGTATCAGTCAGTCAGTGTGACAGGGCTCCACTGTGTATCAGTCAGTCAGTGAGACAGGGTTCCACTGTGTATCAGTCAGTCAGTGAGACAGGGCTCTAGTGTGTATCAGTCAGTCAGTGAGACAGGGCTCCAGTGCATCTCACCCATCCTTGGAGAAGTGATGTCTAAAGTAGTCATTAGCAGCCAGTTTGATGGCTTTCTCTGGGGTGACAAGGGTCAGGTTCACAGCAGCTCCTGAGAGACACAGAGAGTTTGTGTTTGTGAAATTGCTTGTGTTGCCTTTCTCCTTAAAGAAGGAGAGAGGAAATAATGAGGGTGGAGATACAGGGAGAAATAAATGAGAAATGAAAAAAGGAGGGAAGAAAAGGAATTAGAAGGGATGGGGAGACAGAGGGAGGGAGGGAGAGGTAGGCAAATAGAGGAAAGCGAGGGAGAGAAAGACTAAAGGAAGCAGAGGATGGGAATAAAGAAAGAAAAGGAAGCATAACAGAAAAGAAAGGAGGAGAGAAGAAGAAAAACAACAACTAATGCCACATTACAACTAATGTCACATTTGGGCCTTCACAGCCTCTCTTTTACAGCGGTAGTACTTTGTTTAGTATTTAACTGTCACTCTTGGCTTTAAGAGAGATACACCACACAAACAAACCCCTCCCATACCTCTGTACATCCCGAAGTAGCCCTCTGATCGAATGGTCTTGATAAGGCAGTCTGACCTGTGGGAAATGCAAATTCAATGAGGGCAATTGTCTCCCATAGTTCAGTGTGAGAATGAGACAGTCTATGAAGGTAAAGAAGAGTAATAGCAATGTTGTGGCTTTTGCATGTTTGGGTTTGATACATACATGCTGGTATAGAGGCGTGACCCATTCTGCTGGTTCTGGAGGCGGGTCTTAGCCAGGTCAATGGGAAACACACAGGTGACCCCAATCAGGCCTGCTATCCCCCCATTAATCAGCTTGGCAGGCAAACTGGGGAAGAACCACAGGGATAATCATTAACAATAATAATAACAATAATAATAATAATAATAACTTTATTGGCACAATCGCAAAGTGCTGTACAGTGATTTGGCGGATTTGCACTGATATCATCAAAAATATATATGCGTACGTTACAAATACATGAATGAAAAATAAATGATAAAACACAACATAACTGAATACTGAGAAAATACGTAGGAAAACAGACATAATTCTACATATGAGCACGTTGTGGGGTAGGAGCAGAGTAAAAATGAATTTGTGGTTTGAGTCCACTTTTAGAGGATGTGAGTGTCTGGTGTAGTCACTGTTATTTTTTCCCCAGTGCCCAGCAACCAAGTTTTGGTTATCAAAACATTCCGAAAATGTTAGGTAAACGTTATGGTAAAAAGTCCCAGCACATTTCCCTTGAATGCTCTTTTAGTCAGGAGGTACAACGTAAAACTACAACATTGTTCAGCTTTGCTAATGAAGTTAAGAAGTTATTATAACTGTGGATGTTCATTCACGTTAATTTCCTCAGGGATATTAGCAGTGTTAAACATATCAGCATTTCAGTATTTTAATTTGTAACATTCATAAAAAATTCATTTTTACATGCGTCCTCCATGATTTCTCTGTGATTTTGATAGAGCTTGTATAGTACAAGTAATATGTTCTAAGACTGTAGGAGAAAGTTCTCATCAAAATATTACCTCACAACCGAACAGAAATTAAACTGGAAAAATCCTCAACATTCTAGAAATACTTAGTTAGCTGGGACATCAATTTTTTTATTGAACTACCCTAAATTGTTTATCTAAGGTGATGTTTAAATTCAAGATTTCATTTTATTATTTCTCCCCATTGCTAATTTTAAAAAAATAAGATAAGTTAAGTTTCATTACAAGACTAAAACTCTTGTGAAGACAGACATTTTTTGCAGTGATTGTGTAATATTGTGTGATGATTTATTCGTATGTGTGAGTGCTGCTAATACAAATGTATGTTCATTACACAACAGAGAACATTGAAATAAAATATCAAAAAGAGGAGGGAGAGAGAGAGAACAAGGGCAAAAAAAGACAGTAAGATGAAAAGAATAAAAAGTCGAGGGCCGGGAGGAGTGGAAAGAGAAGCAGAAAGGGAGAAACGTGCAACAGGAAGGAATGATCAGAGGAAGCAGGATTTTATCTCTAATGCAGCAATCTCTCATAAAGTGTAGTGGTTCGTGGCTATTTGTTTTCTTTTGCGGCTCTCGTCCTGCCTTCACGATTGTTAATTAATCAGATTTTTTCCACATTCCATTTCGTGGTTTGCCAGCCTCATTATGGCTTCCACCTGTGCTTCTACCTGCAGGGTATTTAAGTTCCTCACTTCCGCTTCTTCTGTGTTCGTTTGTCTTACGACATTGCATTTGAGCCAGGTATAGCCAGGTACTAGCGACCTCCTGATATTAAACCTTGTTTATGTTCAGGGGGGACTTGCTATTAGCTACTTAATAGGGTATAGGATTGTTTTCCTCCTGGTAGCGTTCTGCGCTATCTATTTAGTACTTTGCTGTTCTCTAGGAGATTTTTCTTTGTACTTTCGTTTTGGTTTTACACTTCTCCGGCTCTGAGCTAAGGTAGCCAAGGGTGTTCTTTTGTTTGCTAAGTTTCCCGTTCCTGTGCCATCATTTGTGTTCGGGAGATTTAGTTGTTATTCACTAGTTTTCTAGTTCGCCCGTTTTTGTGGATTGATTTTCGTTTTGGCTGTTTTAGCCTTAAGGAATTACATTCCTGTCTTTTCTTTCTTCCTTTATTATTTTCTCTCCCTAATTATTGGTCCTCACAGTTGTGAGCTGACTTGTTCTGATCTCCCCACCTTTGCGTTTGAATCTCCAAACCATCAAGAAACCCATTACATAAAGTCTTTGTTTTTCACAACTAGCTGCTGTTCATTCCAGGAACGCTGGGGGTTAGGGTTAGAACACTGTTCTCTTTGTCATTGTCCGTGGCTAATTTTTCCTGTTTCGCTACGGTTCTCATCCTCTCTCTCTCCGGTAAGCAGTCTATCGGATTTTTTCCACATTCCGGTTCGGGGTTTTGCTTCTCCCCACTTATCATTAGTTTCACCAGTCCAATTACCTGCTAGGTATTTAAGCTTCTCACTTCCGCTTCCTGGCGCTTCTTTGTCATTTCGTGCCTTCACGTAGTCAGGGTTGGTTACAAAATAGCTGCTCTATATTTTCACCACTAGATTGGCGTTAGCTGCCCTTGAAGCTCTTTAGGGATTAGAGTGAGAGGTTTATTTTTATTTCATTTATTTTTCACCTCTTATCGGGCGTTATAGTCTACGTTCCGAAGGTGATTCTTTGTTTTCTCCTTTTCGAGCTATGCTCGTGTATTTCTGTTCTCTTACTTTTCTGCTCGTGTCTACGAGCCACGCCCGTGTTAGTGGGAAGTTTATTATTTTGCTACTGAGACTCTTTTAGTGGTCACTCTCAAGTGAGTGACTTGTTCTGTAATGGTGTGTTTTGTTTTGTCGCGTTTGGCTCATTGCTACAAACCCAAACCCTGACACTATTTTGTCCTTTTGTCTGCTTTTCCCTCCTCTCCCCGTGTCGCTCTCACCTGATCTGCTTGTCAGCCATTTATCTGGGTCCCTTCCTTCAGTCAGTGTGTCTGTCTGTGTCTCTGTGTGTCCGTCAGTCGCTTTTTGAGACCGTTTGTGCTAGCGTGCCACTCGGTCTGCCTGTTGTCTGTCAGCAGCCAGATTTGGTTGGAGAAATCTGAAAGAGAGAAGTAAACAAATGTAAAATCATGCATCTTCTCCATAGTCCCTACCGTCCCTAGCTGTCTACACTTTGCAGTCATATCCAGGGCAACATAAGTAGATAGAGGACATATTGTTCTTGTCCCGTCTCCTGAAATGCCTTGAGGTGCTAAAATAGACACAATGACTCAATGAAGAAGTCAGTCCATTCCAGCGCTACCCTACAACAGATATTTGGACATGGCATAGTAATTATAATTATAGGTCACACTACACTGCTATGCGGGCTACGCCAACATTTAACACTTATTTGTGGCTGACAGCATCTATATGTGTACTTCATGGTGGTTTGTGTTTGTAAGCATTGTCCTTTGCTTTAGTTAAAGGACCATTTCTCAGTTCTGGGGATACCTATTCCAGCTGCTGATCCAGAGTTTACCTAACCATAACAGTGTTTAAAAAAGTAAAAAAATATTTTTTTCACTTGTACCACTAAAGATAATCATAATAATAATAATAATAATAATAATAGTAATAATAATCATCATCTCTTGCTAAGTCTGAAAATATGAATTTATATATTTCAGCTCCAAACATACAGTATTTTATTCAGTACTTAATAGTGGTAATCTGTTTGGTACAGCTATCCATATGGACCCAGCCTACCTGCTGAGCATTGTGGGAAGGCTGATGTACTGAGCATTGTGGGAAGGCAGATGAGACCCGCACACAGTCGCTGCGTCTCAAACCGCATACTCCCATGCTCCGCACTACCGTACTTCGGTTTGGACTCACACTCCAACATGGACGCGTGCTCGCTATACATGCTCGGAGCATGGAAGTATGCGGTTTGGACTCACACTCCAACATGGACGCGTGCTCGCTATGCATGCTCGGAGCATGGAAGTATGCGGTTTGGACTCACACTCCAACATGGACGCGTGCTCGCTATGCATGCTCGGAGCATGGAAGTATGCGGTTTCAGACACAGCAAGTCTGCTCTGAAACAGGAAGGTTCATTCCTATTTGCTCCACCCCTCTCTGCACCAATCACACGCTCCCAGTTGCTCTCAGCCATGCCACCCCCTCTCCCCTCCCCCCGCCCCTCCCCCTTTCACACCTACACATTGTTCTTGAGCTGAAACTCAAGAAAATAACGGCAACACATTAGTTGTTGAGTTAGTGTCAGTCTGCCAAGGTTCTTACTTTACATTTGAGACTGGTGAACATATTTTGCAGACTTCTGCTGTTCTCAGCACAGCAATGGGCCTTTCCTTTGATCCGTCAAATCTCTACCACGTGTGTGAGAAACGCAGGTGTGTGTACAGAGGGTTACAGACAAGGAGAGTTTAGGCAAGCCCTGTTTCTAATCCTGCAGAAGTGCAATGTCCTATGCTTACATTGGTGTGGGTGTACATGTGTGTGGTATCTATGCTTACATTGGTGTGTGGGTGTACATGTGTATGGTATCTATGCTTACATTGGTGTGTGGGTGTACGTGTGTAGTATCTATGCTTACAGTGGTGTGTGGGTGTACATGTGTGTGGTATCTTACATTGGTGTTGTATTAGGTCTTTAATGGTTCGGAGATTCAAACTCGATCCCTCCCTCGCTCCGTGGCCTTTCCCTCCCTCACTCTGCAGTGTCCAGCCAAACTTCCTAGGACACTTTCTTCTGCCCCTTCTTCGCATGAGAGGCTGCATGCTACTCGTGGAAGCCTTTGGGTAATCTCTCACCTGGGCTACTGTAAGGCCTCGCTGGCCAGCCTACCGGCCCGAAGCAGCAGGCTACTGCAGCTGGTCCAGAATGCTTCAACCTGCCCCAATTCACACGCATGCCATGCCACTCCCAGTAGCCCTGCTTTGGTTAATACTCTCCAAGCAGGTCTCTTAGAGCTTCCAGCAGCCCTCCTTCGGTTAATACTCTCCAAGCAGGTCTCTTAGAGCTCCCAACAGCCCTGCTATGGTTAATACTCTCCAAGCAGGTCTCTTAGAGCTCCCAGCAGCCCTGCTTCGGTTAATACTCTCCAAGCAGGTCTCTTAGAGCTCCCAGCAGCCCTCCTTCGGTTAATACTCTCCAAGCAGGTCTCTTAGAGCTCCCAGCAGCCCTGGCTCTTTTCTGCCCTCCTGCCCAGTCAGTCAGGCAGATCCTGCCAAATGTCTAAAAACCCACCTTTTCAGACGACACCTCCAAATATTTTCTATTTTAAACAAAACTAACCTGTCGCAACCTTGCGATGGTATCTCTAGCTCTGGCGGTGTCTGCTTACCATGTGAAGTGCTCTATTGTAAGTGGCTTTGGCTAAATGCGTCTGCCGGAACACAAAATTATAAAGTGTCTCTCAGGCTTTAAGGTTTTAGGTTTCCCCATGTAAATGCATTTGTAGTTTTATCACTGTTTTAGCTTCCAGTGTGGGGAGTGGGAGGGGGAGGTGGAGGGGGGATGAAACCGTGCTGTTGACAGGTCAGCTGCTTTGGGAGACCACTGTTATTTTTTATGATCTGATTTTTGTTCCTCTTTCATATTTTTTAATGATTTGACGTTCTCATTTTGCCCCCGGCTGACCTACTTGAATACTGATTTACACCGATTGAATTGCCTGTGTTGCCTTGCCACTCTCCTGGGTTTTAAACATACCTACCAGACTCAGGTTTCTGAACCCTACTACACATGTGACATCACCAGTGAGCCAGTGCCATGGCAACCATGACACTGTACCGCTAATATCATGGTAACTAACACTGTGCCTCCAGTACCATGGCAGCCAACACACTATACAGCTATTAGCTACAGCCATGGTAACGCAGTCGCCAGAGCTGCTGGGGTTCCCAGCCCTGGTCCCGGAGAGCCACAGGGCCTGCTGGGTGCTTGTTTCACCTTAAAATCACCAATTCAGACCCAAGCGAGCAGGTGAGGTGAGTCAGGCTAACTGTGTAATCAGCTGCTTCCTCCTGAGGAAGACCACTGTGGCAGCCCTACATCATATTAAATGTCTCTACATGGCTGTTTTTCTTTTTCTGTCCACTCTTGCAGCATGCCATCCCTCTAAGCTATCATGCTGTTCACAACATAGTGCTGCTATAGGAGTGCTGTATCTAGGCTACCTTCTGTAAATAAACCCCTTAAATAAACACAAGTTATCTCATGACGACTCATTCTGTGTAAAGATCATCGATTTATCCGCTATTGACCACTTAGAACACTGTGACTGACGATATGTCTGGGGTTCCAGCAGCTGAGCCGGGATCAGTTGACCCTAACCTTATTTGAACCCCAGCGGTTGTACGGAAACTGACTGATTCAATGTTTGAGTGAAAAATTTATCTACAACAATCATAAGTTGTTCAAGCGAGCGAGCAAACTACTCACACAGGCTTGTTATAGTCTATATATGAAACACACAGACGCGAATGCACACACAAGCACTGCCCAGCCTTGTAACACCTGTCTAATTAGCATCTTTTCCCAGTTAAGAGGGAGTGGGAGAAAGAGAGATAGAGACAGAGGGATGGAAATGGTGACAGAGAGAGGGTGTATTTTAATGAGAAGCAGATTCTGTCTAATTGTGCCTGAGGGAAAGAGAGGAAAAGAAAGGGGGAGGAGAAGGAGAGGTTTACTGAGAGACAGAGGTTCTTCTGTGCAACGGGTAGGAGAGAGGGAGGTAATTGGAGACATGCGATATTTCTCCCCACAGTGTGTGTTAGCGCACTCATTTTTCTCGTTCGCTCTCCACCCGCTTGATCCCATTCCTCCTGTTTTCTTTATTTCTTCATGTCTATGGCAGGCAACAATCACAAACTGTGCAGCCTTTGTTTGGACAGTTGTGCAAAAGCATGCGAGTACACTAAAATGCTATGCCTGGATATGTGTGCATGCAAGACATTCTGCCCGTTTCTCTCTCTCTCGCTCTGTCGGTGTCTGTTTCGTATCATTTCCTCCTCTCCTTCTCCCAATCGCTTTATCCAGGTGTAACAATACACCCCTGCCCAACCTCTCCCATCTTTGTCTCTCTGATAAATGGAAGCTTTGTCCATGCAGTGCATTCACAATGTATTTGTATGTGCAGTTTCAGAGCTTAGGAAAACCTCAGAGCTCTGGACTCCTGACAAGGAGGTCGATGGGATATTGCTCAAGTAAGCAAATAAGTGCCTGTATAAAGCTCTCTCATTTTATATATATATATATATAAACACACAAATAAGTGCCCATATAAGGCTCGCTCATTTAATATATGTAGGTGTGTGCTTGTGTACTGGTCTCTCAGGCAGATGTGTGCTGATTGGCTGAATGTGCTTTGTAGGTGTGTGCTTGTGTACTGGTCTATCAGGCAGATGTGTGCTGATTGGCTGCATGTGCTTTGTAGGTGTGGGCTTGTGTACTGGTCTCACAGGCAGATGTGTGCTGATTGGCTGCCTGTGCTTTGTAGGTGTGGGCTTGTGTACTGGTCTCACAGGCAGATGTGTGCTGATTGGCTGCCTGTGCTTTGTAGGTGTGGGCTTGTGTACTGGTCTCACAGGCAGATGTGTGCTGATTGGCTGCCTGTGCTTTGTAAGTGTGTGCTTGTGTACTGTACAGATGGACAAAGCAGGGCTTTTCCTGTCACTGGCAATCTTTTACAAATTAAAATAACAGCAGGCTTTGCCCAATACGCCTCTTGCTGATTGACAGGGTGTTAATGGAAGAACAAATAGCTGCCCCCAGATCCATCAATCCAATCAAAGATCACATGTGAAAAGATCTAAGAAAGAGATACAGAAATAATACTGGATGAACATGCCATAAACAGTGACATCAGGGTCAGGGACAAGTGCCATCTCATGTGCATTTTAATTATGTATTTGCATATGTGACCTTCACTTGCTACAGGTCTGCTGCACCTGCAAAGAGTCCAGAACCTATAATCATGTCGACTGTAGTTTACAGCAAATTTTCTTTTGGAGGGATTTTGTATTTCTGAGACAAATAGCCTGTATTTTGGTCTGTAATTCATGTTTGTCCATTCTGGAGTGCATGTTATCTGATTTAAGAAGGCGTGACATTCAAATACAAGACTAAATGGTGAAATAACAAATAAAGGGTGTTCTCGTTTCACTGTGGAGAAATGGGAGCTAAGGCCGGTCCCTCTGGCTGTAAAGAGAGCAGATGTGCCAGACGCCATAGATGAGCAAAATACGTCTCAATTGCACCGATTTTCAGGCTCCAGTATCCAGGACATCTTTAACCAGAAAAACAAATATTGCCACAACGTGTTCTACCAGCAGGGAATGCAGAGTTCATCAGTTCCAGGCTAAAGATACCTGCTGGGCTTAATTTGGCCTGTCACCTAATTGGCTAACAAAGCAAGAATGCTGTGGAGAAAGGACATGGAGGTCAGTGGCGAGGAGAGGATCGCAAGCAGGGAACACATGGTGACATGTTTCAAAGCGGTTACGTGCGCAGAACTGGGACTTTGGCCTCGCCATCATCACCGTGATTTGCACTTTGGTGTCTAAAATATCAACCCTTAAATGATAACCCCTTGCACTATGCACTTAGGGCAAAATACATCTTTACTGTCTGGCAGCTTTATATATTTTCAAAGAGACAAAGCCGCATCTAAAGAACCTGAACACAGACCCGAGAAGACCCAGCCACATCTAAAAAACCTGAACATAGACCCAAAGAGACCCCGCCACATCTAAACAACCTGAACACAGACCTGATGATAAAAAGCCATATTTAAAAACCTGAACACAGACCTGAGGATAAAAAGTCTTATCTAAAAAACCTGAACACAGATTCGAGAAGATGCCAAGCAACATTGGCTTGTTCAGATGCTTATGAATAAAGTTTGTAAGAACCACCAAGAGCTTACTGATCCTGACTATATTGATTCATAAAAATATTTGTATCTATAATACATTTTTGACGCAAACATCAACTATCAAAACAATATAAGAATTAATGAAATACTGCTACAAGGATGTAAGCTATTGAATGAATGAATGAAATTTATTTATTTGGTCATTCCACGTTAGTACATTGTTCATAATATAATCAATACATCTGTTTCGATATGACCAAAAGGATAGGCTGAAGCTTTCGCTTATAAAATTGCCTACCCTATTGATTGGTGCATTAAAGCAGTTAAAACCAAAAGCACTGGGTCAATTGCTGTGTGCTTAGCAATTGCTGTGCACTACAGAACTGCATTACAACTGGAGCAGCTATCCAAATCTGTGAAATAAGGATTAGCTATTCCAGTTGTAACACAGTTCTATTCGCAGTTGTAACCCGCTGTGTCAAAGCTCATATTTTCAAAAATGTGTCAATCCCAATCAGCAAGAAAACAATACAAAGAGAAAAAGGGAAAATGGGTTGTGCAGGCGCATTGGTGTTCCTGTTGAGATATCTTCATTATCATACTAACCCTAACCCTAACCCTGATGCCTTTACCCTCCTGAGACCCCATAATTCATGTTTGTCCCCTTTATAGTGTATGCTGAAACATACACTATAAAAAACATTTGATAAATATTTAATAAATACTGTTTTTGAAAGTATTTTCACTGCAACATGTTTTTTTTCACCCAAGGCATTATGTATTATGTCAAAGAAATGTAAATACAACCCTGGACCTGGAGAGCCACAAGGCCTGCTGGTCCCCACTGTTACTCAGCTGTTATGAAAGCAGTTGATTACACAGTTACCTCACCTTATCTTGTCTCTAGGACTGAACCGGTGATTGTAGACCAGCAGACCCTGCGGCACATTGACACCAGCGTGCTGATGAATCTCCACCACCTATAAACCAGGCAGGGAGTTTGGGCAGTCCTCCATTGATTGAATCTGCATGTTCAGTGATCTCAGTATGTTCTTATCTCTACAGCTATATTATTATAACCAGTGCGATTTGCAATCATGATAAGGTAGAGGGGCTACCTGTCGAGCCTATATAAAGACATCAGAGTCTCAAAGGCACATCTTTCAGGGTTCAAAGGTCAGCCATTGGCTGTTGAGATAAACCGATGCAATGAATTAGATATTAACCAATGAAAACTGAGGCCCACAAACTACAGTAAACTCTTCAATCAATGGTGGTTAAAATTACTTAAATTAACAGTCGATAGTGTCTGTAAAGAATGCATTCAATGCGGTGGCTACATGGCTTTTCAAAAAAAAAAAAAAATTCAGTTAGGAAATATTCAGATCATTTGAATTAAAAGTAATACATTTTTCCTCAATGCTCTACTCTGCAATTTCGTAACTACAAAAGTCCCCACCCTCCTGAACTTTGACTGGTTGCAAGACGCTCGCTTGCATGGGGCGTGGCATTTGTGACGAAGTGGGATAATGGTTTGTACTAGTGTTCTGAGAAAACATCCTTTCCCAAGGCACACTGCCCAGATTCCAATCAGCTGGACAATCAGGCTGTTAATGCTGTCACCAGGAAAGCACATGCAGATTTGGACGTTTCTAAAAATGAATGGCTCAATGAAACACTTCCAGGGTTCTAAAAGAATGTATTAATTAACTGCACTCGCTGTCATTAGGGTTTGTAAACCCCTGTGTTTATAATGGTGAAGGGGCGACCTATCTTTTGAGTAATAACCTATCATCCAGTCCCAGCAGGACGAGAAGACTTGACCTCCCTGATTTCTGTTCAACCCTGAATGTCATCTTCAGCCCTGTCTGAATGAACCGCTGCTATACTCTACAGAGACTCCATCTTCAGCCCTGTCTGAATGAACCGCTGCTACACTCTACAGAGACTCCATCTTCAGCCCTGTCTGAACGAACCGCTGCTACATTCTACAGAGACTCCATCTTCAGCACTGTCTGAATGAACCGCTGCTACACTCTACAGAGACTCCATCTTCAGCCCTGTCTGAATGAACCGCTGCTATACTCTACAGAGACTCCATCTTCAGCCCTGTCTGAATGAACCGCTGCTACACTCTACAGAGACTCCATCTTCAGCCCTGTCTGAACGAACCGCTGCTACATTCTACAGAGACTCCATCTTCAGCCCTGTCTGAATGAACCGCTGCTACACTCTACAGAGACTCCATCTTCAGCCCTGTCTGAACGAACCGCTGCTACACTCTACAGAGACTCCATCTTCAGCCCTGTCTGAACGAACCGCTGCTACATTCTACACAGACTCCATCTTCAGCCCTGTCTGAACGAACCGCTGCTACATTCTACAGAGACTCCATCTTCAGCCCTGTCTGAACGAACCGCTACTACACTCTACAGAGACTCCATCTTCAGCCCTGTCTGAATGAACCGCTGCTACACTCTACAGAGACTCCATCTTCAGCCCTGTCTGAATGAACCGCTGCTATACTCTACAGAGACTCCATCTTCAGCCCTGTCTGAACGAACCGCTGCTACATTCTACAGACTCCATCTTCAGCCCTGTCTGAATGAACTGCTGCTACACTCTACAGAGACTCCATCTTCAGCCCTGTCTGAACGAACCGCTGCTACATTCTACAGAGACTCCATCTTCAGCCCTGTCTGAATGAACCGCTGCTACACTCTACAGAGACTCCATCTTCAGCCCTGTCTGAATGAACCGCTACTACATTCTACAGAGACTCCATCTTCAGCCCTGTCTGAATGAACCGCTGCTACACTCTACAGAGACTCCATCTTCAGCCCTGTCTGAATGAACCGCTGCTACATTCTACAGAAACTCCATCTTCAGCCTTGTCTGAACGAACCGCTGCTACATTCTACAGAGACTCCATCTTCAGCCCTGTCTGAACGAACCGCTGCTACACTCTACAGAGACTCCATCTTCAGCCCTGTCTGAATGAACCGCTGCTACATTCTACAGAAACTCCATCTTCAGCCCTGTCTGAATGAACCGCTGCTACACTCTACAGAGACTCCATCTTCAGCCCTGTCTGAGTGAACCGCTGCTACACTCTACAGAGACTCCATCTTCAGCCCTGTCTGAACGAACCGCTGCTACACTCTACAGAGACTCCATCTTCAGCCCTGTCTGAACGAACCGCTGCTACACTCTACAGAGACTCCATCTTCAGCCCTGTCTGAACGAACCGCTGCTACATTCTACAGAGACTCCATCTTCAGCCCTGTCTGAACGAACCACTGCTACATTCTACAGAGACTCCATCTTCAGCCCTGTCTGAACGAACCGCTACTACACTCTACAGAGACTCCATCTTTAGCCCTGTCTGAACGAACCGCTGCTACACTCTACAGAAACTCCATCTTCAGCCCTGTCTGAATGAACCGCTGCTACATTCTACAGAGACTCAAGATTAAACATCCAGCTTTCTGTGTATAGTACGTTCCAGCAGGAGTTCCTGGGAGAGGCAGAAATATAACCTTTCAACTGGTTACTGACCTCAACCCCTTTTCATCTGTTGTGTCAAGGCAACTTTCTCATAGTGTTCTCCTTCTTCTAGTCATGCCAGATAATGCAAATATGACGTTCACCTTAGTAAAACCATTTTAATCATTTAAAGCAGTGTTTCTTAAACTATGGGTCGGGACCCAAAATGGGTCGCAGAAGTGGGTATGAGGTCAGTTCCTGGATGAGCCAGTAGTTCAATCTGCTGTGCTAATATGTGTAGGCCTATTTAAAAGGTTTTTCCAATGTGGGTCCTGATATTAAAAAGTTTAAGAATGAGCGATTTAAATAATTCACTTCAAGGTAAATGTCCCCTTTATGTATTCCACCAGAGTTGAGCACAATGTGCACTAAAGGCAAGCGAATAACAAAAAACGCCATTAATAGGTCCTCAGCATACTTTGGATCACAATTTTACAGCGCAAAGAAAATTAAAGGTACGATAAAACAAAAATGGGCCGTGATTATTCAGCTAATCAGCCAGAAAGAGGAAACCGTCTGAGAGACAGGGTTTGAAATTAACACCGGGCACCAGCCAAATGCTGGTAAAACTTTGTTTGCGGCTGGTAAGATTTCTACTCTAGCAGCCACTTCGGCAGGTAACCAACCAGGTTGTGTTATAATTTAAAAGGTAATGTGGCTGATAAAATGTCTGGTGATTTTAGGAATCCACAAGACACTGGCCAGTGGGTGAAAAGTACAGACTGGTTTAAAGGTGATATTTCTGCTCCCTGTACTGAGTTCACCGGACACCATTGATTTCAGGTAACGCGGTGACCAGGTGTGTTTGCGATGTGCGACCCCTGCTCGCGCCAGACGTGATAAAGTGGCGAAATTACACATGGTGACATCATCCCTACGCAGACAGAAGCTGCAGTCCTCAGATGGCACGATGTATGAATCCGTCCTGTCTCATCATCAGCCAAGGTCAAACCGCCATCTAACTGCATAGGCGCCAATAATCCTGTTCCAATACAGTAATATGCTGGATTATATCCTGCATTTAACGTAATGTCACAGAGCCAAACAAAAGTTACTTCCACAATATCAGATCACATCATCGCAATGTTCAATATAGAAACTTCAGCAGCACTGGCTGCTAGTGCAATGTGTGCACCCAAAAAGCCACATTTACTTAGCATTTGAGCTCATGCAAAAGCTACAAACCAAATCTAATATTGGTTTCACTGGAACTAATGCTTTTAGCGCAAATGCTAAAAGCTTAATAAATCTGGCCTTTTGTTTTAAGTAAAAAAAGTGAGCCTGGAAGTGGAGCGCCATGCTCACATCACTCAAAAAGTGCTTCTGAAACCGAGCCCACACAGAAGATAAAAAGTACATGCAAGCAGAGAATCTAAATCACTTTTTAACCCACTGGCCAGAAAAAAATCACCAGACATTTTCAACATGCAAAAAAAGGATTGTCTTAACAAGTCTTGTCATGAGACTTTAAAAAAATGTTTCTCTCAAGTAGAACATACTAGCATGTTTTAAGTTTCCTTTTTTTTTGGCAAGTGACATTTTCTTATCCCATGGGTAAATCTTGAAATGAGTCAAACTGTCTTCATTGGCAATATTGTTGTCTAATTCAGCAAAAAAAGTTATAGAAATAATAGAAAGTCTAAATATAAGACTAAAATATGTTGAGATATGGTTGGTTTTTGCAGTGCAGCCACATTAACTTTTACAATTATAACACAATCTGGTTGGTTACCTACCAAGCCTACTAGAGTAGAAAATCTTGGCAGCCAAACTTTTACCAGAATTACCAGCTTAATTTTACACCCTGCATTCAGGCCAATGCTCCACACTCTTCCTGAAAGATAATATGTGTCACATATTGTGCAAAGGTTTCACAGAGCTTGTGAAAAGATTGGATTGAGCTGTAGCCAAACAAAGTGACATGAAAGGAGGTGAAGAAACGGAGAGAGGAAAGGAGAGGCAGAGTAGAGAGGGACGCACATACCTGTCCTCGCTGTTTCCCTGTGTCAGTCTCTCTCTCCCTTTCTCTTGCCTCTCTATCTCTCTCTCAGTTCAAAGTCTGAGCTGGAGTAGGTGGTGCACTGGACCGCTCTCTGATTGGACGGCCCGTGGAGAGCCGGAGTCTGGGCTACATGTGCTCAAAGAGTGTGTGTGTATATGAGTGTGTGTGCATGTCTGTTTATGTGTGTGTGTGTGTATATGAGAACAGGGGACAGTGAGCTTGTAGGTTTTTGAATTCAAACTGTAATTGTGCTAATTCACACAAAATTGGTCACATTATGCCAACAGTCCCTCACTATAACACAGTATTGCACTGTAGTTCTAATGATCACATTCTGCCACCAGTCCCTCACTATAACACAGTATTGCACTGTAGTTCTATCTCACAAGACCACAGACCTGCGGTCTCCTACCAAAAACCAGTTCCTCCTTCCTCTCATTACAGACCATCAGAAGTAATGTGATCTATGAACGGGACAGACGGGCAAAGAGAGAGAATGGTCTGAAACAGCAGGAGAAGATAAAAAGGCCAGTGGAGGCTTTAAAAACATCTACTGTGACTGAAAAATGCAAGGTTAGCAAATGTGACATTATGGACCAGCAGTCATCCTGTATAATTATTTTGTAAGCTGGCTAAGCTTAATTTAGCTTCAAGTGTAATGTGACAGCTTGGTTTGCCAAAAGTCCGACTGGCTTGATCCGAAAGGTCTGAAAATCGCATCCTGATTGTGTCTGATTGGCTTGGACTCCCGCCAATCAGTAGCATTGGCCATATCGTCTCCCCAGAGGGTGTCTATTCAGCAGTGTCCTCCACGCCTCGGTGCACAACAGCGCCTCCTCTGGCTGAGTGGGAACCCACTGTCTACCAGCTGTCTACCCGCTGTCAGCTCTCTACCAGCTGTCTACCCGCAGTCTACCAGCTGTCTACCCGCTGTCTACCAGCTGTCTACCCGCTGTCTACCCGCTGTCTCCCGCAGTCTACCAGCTGTCTTAAGTGCTGCACTCTTCTAGCACAACAGCCAATTATCTTACAGCTAGCCAGCTAACAAACTGCTAGCTTTATTTTTTTAAACTGAAGTTGTGTTTATTGCATATAATTTTGTATAATTTATGTTTTACTTATTAAAATGTAATCTATTGTTGTTATTTTCCGGCAAGCGCATGGCGTGCGGCAAGCTGTCATAGTCAATGGCGTAGCGTATGGCAATTTCACTATTTTCGGACCAGAGGCGAGGAGCGCACAGCTCACAGCGCGCTGCCTAGGTTGAAAATGGGCTGGGTTATACTGAGTATTTATCAGTGGGTGTGCTTCAGCTGCACCATAGCTAATCAAATGACCTCTTTTCAGCCCTTTTAAGAGCCGTGTGCATTGCGACCTGGCGTAGTGGGTGGACTCGTTTTGACCATGTCGCGCTATCCCGCATCACGTGGTTTATTTAAAAACAGCAGCAGAACATGCCCATTCTGTCGGTCCACCCACTGTGAATTTTCAACTACTATGGAATCCTAAATGCGACAAAAGTCACTAATATGTTATCTGGATTGTGAAAAATAAAAAGCTTTTAATAATTTCCTTAGCCTCTAATCAGCAATCACCAATTCAAAAATAATTTATTTTAATCTCCCATTTATCATTTATACTGGATGCATTTTGCATTGATTTAATGTAATTGAGTTAAGAAGTACGTTTTTATCGCTATACGTGCAATAAGAGTGAATGTATGCACCAAGTTTGTCATTCTTCTCATTACAGACGGGTGTAAGAGAGAATACAGTACTGCTGGGACCACAGTGCAGTATAATAACAGCCATAAATAAATAAATACAGGAATTAGCCTAACATTAAAAAAAGACAACAAACAATAAATGTAAAGTATACATTTTTCCTGCTTGGGGGATTTATTTCAAAGTCAGATTGGACCGCATATGATCCACGAAACGGCTGATTGACTTTTTAATAGGTTCCTGCTCGCATTGCTTGGGAAAGCCCTGAAATGAGCAACTCACCATACGCTGTGTTTAGGAACTTTCAAGCAGTAATCCATGTAAATTTATTCTGGAAAAAAAAATCCCTCATCAAGAAATAATTATTTTTAACAAAACCATGTGTGCCACAATTATTGACACCCCTGCATTTAATACTTTGTACAACCTCCCTTTGCCAATAAAACTGAGTCTTCTCCCGTAACATCTAATAAGGTTGGAGAATACAGAGCAATACATCTGAGACCATTCCTCTTTACAGAATATCTCCAGATCATCCAGTCCTAGATCCTCTCTTGTGCACTCTCCTCTTCAGCTCAGCCCAATGGGGTTTAGGTCAGGGGACTGAGATGGCCATGGCTGAAGCTTGATTTTGTGTTCAGTTAACCATTTTTGTGTTGATTTGGACGTATGTTTTGGATCATTGTCCTGCTGGAAGATCCAACGACGACCCAGTTTTAGTTTCCTGGCAGAGGCAGCCAGATTCAGATTTAATATTTCCTGGTATTTCATGACGTTTATGATGCATGTACCCAAACAAGTTTCCCAGGGCCTTTGGAGGAAAAACAGCCCCACAACATCACGGAACCTCCACCATACTTAACAGTGGGGATCAGGTTATTTTCGGGATAGCTATCCTTCTTTTTACACCAAACCCACCTTGAGTGTTGTTTGCCAAAAAGCTCAATTTTAGTTTCATCTGACCATAGAACACGGTTCCAGTCAAAGTTCAAGTAGTGTTTAGCAAACTTCAGGCACTTACGTTTGTGGTGAAATGACAGGAAAGGCTTAATTTGTTGGCATGGAGGTCACGTCTAATGGTAGTTTTGGAGACTTGATGACCCCAAGATGCTACTTGCCGGGAAGAGGACCCAAGTTTATTTTGCCCCCATGCACAGTGAGGAGGGTAAGAGAGGCAAAAAAAATCCAAAAGGATCACTGTTGGAGAATTCTCCAACAGTTTGGCAGAAGGCAAGCATGGATCTCCAACAGTGATCCTTTTGGATTTTTTTTTGCCTCTCTTACCCTCCTCACTGTGCATGGGGGCAAAATAAACTTGGGTCCTCTTCCAGGCAAGTTTGTAACAGTTCCAGTTGCTATGAACTTTATTGCCCTAATGGTAGATATAGGCATTTTCAGGTGAGTAGCTATTTTGTATAGCCATTCCCTGACTCAACACACTTCCCTAATTTTATTTGTGTGTTCTCTTATCTTTCCCATGTTGATGTATGAATAAGGGAATATGGCCTCTGTGTGACTTCATATTTAAACCCCAGTGAAACAGAAAGTAATGGATTACTGCTTGAAAGTTCCTAAACACTCTGATCAACTTTAAAAAGTAAAATAGAAATGGAAAAAATTCTTCAGTTACATTTTGTTCTGTTCTACATTGGAAGCAACAGAATTTACTGGAACAGCTGTCTGAAGAACGACCAACATCAGTATAAACCATGCTTGCCTTCTGCCAAACAGCACAGGCCTTACATACGACCACCCATAATTTTGACTGCCATTTGAGCTATCTTTACAAGTATGCTGTGACTGCTAACAGAGCAAGGTTCAATAACATTTCAGTACAACGATTATTATCAGACCACAAATGTGGAAGGAGTATAGCTTGAAGAATAGCAACAGTTGCTATTTCATATTTAGCCATTTAGCAGACACTCTTCTCCAGAGTGACTTACCCTGCAAAAGCCAAATCTTAACAAATATTTGAATCTTATATTTAGACTTTAAAATGCGAGAGATTCAATCCCCTGCCAGGTACTAAAGGGTAATTTTTAATTTTTTTCAGAACAATGTGCAAATATTATGCTTGTCACTTATAAGAATGTTATTTTCACATTAAAAAACATGTTTTTATTGCAAAGGCAAATACATGTGTGCATATTTATTGTTCACTGTTTCACTTGTACTTAAAAAAGTCCGCCGATACCACCACAGGCAATGTTACGCAGTATGGGAACAAATATCAAATCTGTCACGCAGAGAAAATACACTTTTATTGCAAAATGTCATCTGTATTAATAGAAAAATATATATATTTTAAACTGCCATTAGCTACATGTTCTCAACAAACACTACTGGAAAAGAATTACACTGACAGTGTGCTGGGCATAGGTAGGGCACTGCCCGTCTCCCCCAAACCGAACATGTCATACTTCTGCAGACAATGCATTACAAACACTATTAATTATAATAGTACTAATAATAATAATCTGTGGTACACTACTTTTTTTGACAGTAGTATTGTCTTCCTTTCTGATATGCAGAGATTGCTTGGAAACATTCCTGTGTGTGGCCTTGTTTCCAATGACAATGTCGATGTGTCTTATTTTTTATCATGTCATCAATGCAGAATGATATAAACAAGCCTATTATTTTTGGCGGTGAAATTTCACTAGTGTTAGAATGCAATTAGTTAGTGCAATTCTGTCCTATAGGTAATGGGAGAGATGTTCTCATTCTTGTCAGGAGAGGGCAGTGTAGTTACACGAATGTCTGATTAGTCCAATAGCATCCATCTGCAGTCTCGAAGACTGGCCTGATGCATGATCGGCATGCGCCGTGATTAAAGAAAGTGCGCAAGTGCACATGCAATTACAAGAGGAAGGAAAAAAACAGAAAGAGCAGCATGGAGGTTAGCCACACTGAATAAAACAATCGCTCATAATTAACGGAACCTTCTGAATTTCAAAAGCAATGGTATCTAGCCTACTGAGTGAAAGTCTGAGAGTTATTCAGCTGAAGTTCGCTCAGTTGCCAGTTAGTGATAATATGCTAAAATCTACAAATTTTTATGTGAATGGTGCGTGTTGGCTCGGCTTCAGATTGTCAAAACGGCTATTAACTATTAGTGTTAGCTATTACGTGTTACGTGTTTTATTGTTGAAATAAAAGATAGTCGGTCACACTTTACAATAATGTTACATAAATTGGCATTAACTAATGTAGCTATATAGTTGTTAACATGAATTAAGGATGTACAAATCCATTTACAAAGCATTCGATTAACTTTTAATTATTTAGTACCCTTATTGAAAGTACAAACTTTTAGCTAATGTATTTGTTAACCGTTAACTAACTAATGGTAAGTTTAGCCCATGATAATGGACATAATTTATCATTAGTTAATGCTACAATCCGTAATCGAATTCCACCCCCCTAGAAAACATCATGTCAGCTTCTGAATCAACTTCGGATGAGCCACTGAGGACGAAGATGAAACGTCGTTGTTGTTAGTAGCAGCTCGTGTTGTACTATTCAGCTCAATACAGCGCGGCGCAGACATTACGGATTGTAGCCTACTGTACAGATTGTAGCCTACTGTTAATAACCAGTGGACAAATACATTAACTAATGGTTTGTAATTTCAAACCATTTGTTAATGTTTGAAAAAACTTTGTTAATGTATTTGGACATCATCGATAGTCTTTGATAGTCAAACCAAAGGCTTTGTTCTACCCTCTATTGTAAAACTTTCAGACTGACCGCTATTGTTCTACCAGTGATGAACAATTATTGCTGATTTTAACATACTCCTGATGTAGAGTATCGATATCTCATGTCTCTTTTTTCCAGCCTCACATTACAGTTTTAAAACGTGGTGGAGAGCCATCCCTCCAGAGGTGTGTTCGGTGCTGCAGTAACTACCACTGTCCATTCTGCACACCAGTGCAAGGCGTAAAGTCCTTTTAGGGCGTGTCCAAGTCAATTTTTGCTAGTTTACCGGCGTGTATTTTGGGCGCTAAGCGCGGCGCAACACGCAAATGGGCTGAACTTAGTCTCTTGGTTAATTATAGGTGTGTCTTGGGCGTGACATGCAATAAACCAATCAAAATGTCCTATCCCATTCCCTTTAAAAGCCTGCTCTTTCACCTTGGCGGATTGCTTGATGGTGAAACAGACATGCTCGTGCGTGTTTATTGCGATCAAGGAATAGGCTAAATGGATCAATAGTATGATCAATATTATTCGGACTAACCATTAGCCTATGAGTTCCTGGTAATTCCCGACATGGCTGTTATTTTACAAAATATATGCGGTTACATTTAATTAAAAAGACCTGCAAACAGCTGAGAATAAGCTATCAATGGCTTCAGTCTCACCTTAGAAAACGGCAAATTAGCCTGTTTGTTCAACGAATTTCGTTTGATTATGCAATTAAAGTGTCAAACATCAATTCCATGAGGCTGTTCTCATGGAGTTCTCGAATTTCAAGGTTCATCCGAAGTTCATTAGTCTACCTGCATAGTAATATTGATTAAAGGGGAACCAAGCCCCGAGTTTTAGCTAGACCACGCCTCTTTCGTTATTTCAAAAAATGCATCCAGCGACAGAAAAAAAGGAGCTGGACTATGGCTGGCTACCATGCCCCTTCCCATATGCTGCCCTCGCTCTGTCACGAAAAAGAGTATCCCCCTCCCTTCGCAAGGCATTTTTGGATGACGATGCGAGGCCGGCAAGCAGGCGAAGTGACCAGAAAAGATGGGGGACGTGGCGTGATAACCAATCAGATGAAATATTTGACATATAAATTGTCCTCCTTTTCTAATTTTGTTTCCCCATTCCTAGTTCTGTCATGGAGGACCCATTCATTATTGCTGTGTTGGGATTTCCCAAATAATATGATTTTTTGAAACAATTTTCTTTTTAAAAAACATAATTTTAAGACCCCCCTAGGCCTACGATAATTTTATATTTCCCATCTGGCGTCACTGAAGCGGGACAACAAATTGAACGAGACAGAATAGCCAGCTAAACTGAACGAGATCGAATGAACTGCTCTTCCAAACTCGAGAAAGTCTGCTACTGCGGTCAAAAAGAATGACAAATTGCCGCAGTCGTTCTGTAAATTTGCACATTGAGCTTACATCGCCCAGCCTACAAGTTGAATGCAGGATTCATGTATACAATCAAGTAACTGATATTTGTTAATGTAAACTTATACGTTGTTATTGGTAAATGCAAGTTTAGTGGGGCGGGCACTGGCAGCACTGTTGAACGTACATGTAGGCTAGCTACTACGAATACTGACTAGGCTATCACGGATCAAACTGACACCATTTAAAAAACATTTTTTTAATCAAAACTCGAAAAGTTCGAATGCTTCAATACAACAGAACGAGATCACTCAGACTGTGCTAAGATCCGAATCGCCCGACACTGTCTGTCACTATCCAGCCCAGTGTTGCCAACTAATTTTCAGGGGAAGTTGCTACTGGCAGGTCAATTTGTTGCTAAAAGTTGCTAAATGACGTTGTAATGTCATTGAGTGGTGACGTCATTACGTAATGACGTAAAACTGCGTCATTACGTAGAATACACAATGACGTTACTCAAATTGACTGCCCATCTGATTTGAAATTTGTTAGTTTAGATTTGTTTGTTTATTATCACATATTTTTATTTGTAAAAGTATTATAAACACAACACATTTTTTATGATCAGATATTTTTATTTTTAAACACAACACATTGAATTATTATAAATTATTATTAAGAAAGACTGTAGTGAGTGCGCTAGCATGTAGTAACGTTACTGAAGGCTTAGCCCTTTTCAGATTGTTAATGCTACTTTGTGGAGAAAATTCTAAATTCGTCTTCTTTTTTATTTTTTTATTGTAACTTCCTAACCAAACAATTGTACTCTGAACTGAATGTGTTGAAATGATGAAATGATTTGACCAAAAAAATTAAGTTTGTCTCGTGGAACGAATGCTACTGCTGCTGCAGTCAGCCAACAATGATTGCTGTTGCTGCCTCAGCCTGTGCCTGGCTATAGAGCTGAGCCATCACTACTGCTGACATCACTCACAATGCACTGTGTGCACTTGTGACTGAGTGTGTGCAGAGAAAATAGTTGTTTGTGTCATTTAGAGGGAAAATGCGTGCATTTTAGCGTTTGACTCAATTTTCAAAAGTTGCTAAAAGTTCTAATTTTAAAAGTAGCTAAATTTGTTGCTAGGTGCTTTTTGAAAAAAAAGTTGCCAGGGTAGTTTGAAAAGTTGCTAAATCTAGAAACAAAATAGCTAAGTTGGCATCATTGATCCAGCCCAGCACGACGTCTTGAACTTCTCTCCTTTTATATGTCCGGATAAAAGGGCGTTACCAAATTTTGATGAAGCGAAGGACCAGAGAGGCATGGCTCCCATTGACACGTCACATATTTTTCTTATATCGTTCAACCCATAGAGGGAAGGATTCCGGTAATCTTTATTGCAAAATGAGAAACATCAACCTTTGTATTGAATATTCGAGATTGGGACTACAGTCAATCAATAGCATTTTGGTGTGGCCCAATACATAACTTATCAAATAAAATAAGTTGTTTCAGTGCTTGGTTCCCCTTTAATAATATACAGACAAGCCGGAAAGTCTGCACACTCCTTTCACTTTCTCCACGTTTTATTACGTTACAGACATATTCTACACTAGATTGAGTTCATTTTTTGCCTCAAAATTCTACACAAAATAGCCCATAATGACAGGTTTTTAGACATTTGTGCTAATTTATTACAAATCAAAATGTTAAATATCACATGTACACAAGTGTGCACACCCTTTGATATGACACCCAAAAGTGAGCTGAGGTGCATTTTGTTTCCACTGATACTGCTTGAGATGTTTCTACAACTTCATTGGAGTCCACCTGTGATAAATTAAATTGATTGGACATGATTGGGGATTGCCAACACCTGCCTATATAACGTCCCACAGTTGACAGTGCATGTCAGAGCAAACTCCAAGCCATGGGGTCAAAATAATTATCTGCAGACCTCAGAAACAGGATTGTGTCAAGGCATAAATCTGGAGAAGGGTACAGAAAAATCTCAGCAGCTTTACAGGTCCCAAAGAGCACAGTTGCCACCATCATTCGTAAATGGAAGAAGTTTGGAACCACTAAGAATCTTCCTAGACCTGGCCACCTGGCCAAACTGAGCAATCGGGGAAGACGGGCCTTGGCTAGGGAGGTGAGCAGGAACCAGAGGGTCACTCTGACAGAGCTCCAGTGTATCCTTGTGGAGATGGGAAAACCTTTCAGAGGATCAACCATCCAGGCAGCCCTCCGCCAATCAGACCTTTATAGTAGAGTGGCCAGACAGAAGCCCCTCCTTAGTAAAAGGCACATCACAGCCCGCTTGGAGTTTTCCAAAAGGCACCTAGAGGACTCTCAAACCATGAGAATCAAGATTCTCTGGTCTGATGAAACCAAAATGTAACTTTTTGGCCTGTATACCAAGCGTAACGTCTAGAGGAAACCAGGCACCGCTCATCACCTGGCTAATACCATCCCTACAGTGAAGTATGGCGGTGGCAGCATCATGATGTGGGGATGTTTTTCAGCAGCGGGAACGGGGCGACTAGTCCTGATAGAGGGAAAGATGAATGCAGCTAAGTACACCGAGATCCTTGAAGAAAACCTGCTCCAGAGCACTCCGGACCTCAGACTGGAGCGAAGGTTTACCTTCCAACATGACAACGACCCGAAGCACACAGCCAAGAGAACAAAAGAGTGGCTTCGGAGAAGGTCTGTGCATGTCCTTGAGTGGCCCAGCCAGAGCCCAGACCTGAATCCAATTGAACATCTGTGGAAAGAGCTGAAAATGGCTGTGTACCGAAGCTCCCCATCCAACTTGACGGACCTTGTAAGATTATGCCAGAAACAAGTTTGCTAAGCTCATAGCTTCTTTCCCAACACGCCTTGAAGCTGTAATCGCTGCCAAAGGTGAAGCAACCAAGTATTAGGCTAAGGGTGTGTACAGATATGTAACCCCTAAATAACCTATTTTTTTCAGTAAAATAAAATTGCATAATTTCTAAAAACCTGTTTTCAGTTTGTCATTATTGGCTATTGTGTGTAGATGTTTGAGGTAAAAAATGAACTCAATCTATTGTAGTATAAGTCTGTAACGTAATAAAACGTGGAGAAGGTGAAAGGGGTGTGCAGACTTTCCGGCTTGACTGTAAATACCGTTATTTTGCCTTAATGATTACACTAAATACAATAAAGCTGTCAGGTTGGCAGCCCATATGTTCACGCATATTTCCCCTTGTTTTATAATGTCCTGCTTATGGAAATGTGACCAACCTGTTTTACTCGTAGCGTAATGCTTTAAAACAATCCACTTTAAGACCGTGAAACGTGCGACTTACAGCAGGAGAAACAGAGAACATGCAGCGCACATGCAGAGAATGGCATTAAAATTAATAGTGAATTAATTGTGTAACGTGCTGCAAATTTGTTTTCATTTCTAATTAGACGCTTAGTTCTCTTCTCGTTTTTTTTCAGTTTTGGATACCAGTTGAAATCAGCTGGGTTTTTAATAAACTGAGAGTATGGAAACCTTGTCACTGTAATTAAAAAAATATTAAGGATGAAGAACACCTACTAAGGTTCAAATCCAGTTAATGTCCAGTGACATTTATGTTTTCCATAGGCTATGGAAAAAACCTTATGCACAGCGAATCCGCTGTAGCTTAGGCTATCCCCTCATCTACCCCCCACTATGACATTTGGCGGTATTGTAGTCACTGATAAACCACGCATGGCATCACTCTTCAACCACCACTTCGTGAATGCAATCCATACCTTCACGGCTCCCAACATTGTCCCCTCATCCACTTCTTCTCCCCCATCAAGTAGCACCGGCTTCTCCTTTCAACCTGTCTTGGCCTCAGAAGTCCTGGATGAGCTCACTAAACTGGACTCGAACAAGTCTGCTGGCCTTGATGGGCTTGACCCCATATTTTTAAAAGCAGCTGCCCATATTATTGCTCCCCCCATCACAACTTTGTTTAATCTGTCTCTCCAATTGGCTGTCTTCCCTCCTGACTGGAAATCTGCCATGATTTTCCCCCTCTTCAAAGGTGGCTCCAGCTCCAACCCAAACTGCTATAGGCCAATTTCCATCCTGCCTTGTCTGGCCAAAGTCCTGGAGAGATTGGTTCTTAGACAGCTAAATCATTTCATTGTCTCAAACCACATCCTGTCAGATCTGCAGTCTGGGTTCCGGCCTGGCCATGGGTGTATCACAGCCACTCTAAAGGTTCTTGATGACATCATCACGTCCTTAGATAACAAACAGGTCTGTCTAGCTGCCTTTATTGACCTAGCCAAGGCCTTTGATTCTGTGGACCACAACATCCTCCTACATAGGCTCTCTTGCATAGGCCTGTCTCCCACCTGCTGTAACTGGTTTTCCAGCTACCTCGGCAACCGTGTTCAGCTGGTAAAGGCTGAAAACGTTGCTTCAGAATCACTCACAATATCTAAAGGAGTGCCTCAAGGCTCCATCCTAGGCCCAACCTTGTTCTCCATCTATATTAATGAGGTAGCCAAGGCTGTTGGCAATTCCCGGATACACCTGTATGCCGATGATACCATAATTTACTCAGCTGGCCCTTCCCTCCACGCTGCGGCATCCACCCTCCAACTTAGTCTCACCTCTATCGAACAGTCTTTCCATAACCTCCACTTGCTCCTTAATTCTAAAAAAACCAAATGCATTCAGTTTGACCGGGGAAACAATGTCCCCAGCCCCCCCAAGATCTTCTGCGCCGATGGCTCTGAACTGGAGTTTGTCACCTCATACAAATACCTAGGTCTCTGGCTGGATTCATCTCTCTCTTTCACCATACACATCAACAATATCCAGGCCAAGGTCAAAGCTAGATTGGGCTTCTTATTTCGCAATAAGGCCTCCTTCACTCACTCCGCCAAACACACTCTAGTGAAGATGACCATACTGCCTATGCTGGACTACGGCGATACGGTCTATAGAATGGCATCAAAAAGTGCCCTCAAAAAACTTGACACTCTTCACCACTCAGCCATACGTTTTGCCACTGGTGCACCCCTATCCACTCACCACTGCAATCTCTACAAACTGGTGGATTGGCCCTCACTTCACACTAGACGGCTTCTCCACTGGCTTCAGGTAATTTATAAGACTATTCTAGGAAAGACACCCCTCTACCTCTCTTCCCTCCTCCACCGTTCTCACAGCACTTATCACTTGAGATCCAATGATCTCATCACGCTCACCATTCCAAAATCCCGGACTGCGTTTGGCCGTAACTCCTTCCGCTTTGCTGCAGCAAACGATTGGAATGCCATACAGAGCACACTCAAGCTCACAGTACTCACTTCACTCTCCGCCTTCAAACACAAACTTCAACAAACCTTAATTGATTATTGCACCTGCTGATCCCCCCTCACTCGTGCACACATACGCATACACACATATACGCCCCCCCCCCCCCCACTCGCGCACACATACGCATAAATACACATCCGCCCCCCCCCCCCCCCCCTTAGCATTAGATGATTTTATTTATTTGTATAGTGTTTCACTGTCTTTGCCATTCGCATGTATTGTATGTATTGCCTATGTTGTAGTGATGCTGTGTATCTGCATGTGATTGTTTCTCTGCCGGGGCCTCTTGGCCAGATCATCATTGTAAATGAGAACTGGTTCTCAATTGATTCATCTGGTTAAATAAAGGTCAAATAAATAAAAAAAATTGGAAAAACAAGAAATTAAATATTCATTGGTCAAGGTTTTGAACTTTTTTCTGTCAAAACCATTCTATTTACTTATAGGCTGTAGGCCTAGAGAGCTGTATTGTAATGACATCTGAAGCGCATTTTCAGAATTAAAATGTTCGTCTATTGCAGTGCGTGAGTTTTCCTTTGAATGACAATTTGCGCATTAGGCTTGATATAGGTGTTATCAGAAACTGGAAAGCCATTTTAAATGGAAAGCCATTGTCCCGTAACAGAAGATTGTCCCCCCAGAAGATTACAGGAATTATTGGCATATATTGGCTAAGTCATAGCTTGATCCAGGATAATTGCGAATAGTCTATAGCCTATACATGTAACCTTACACATACGATCACACATCGCCTGGATGTTGATGGAGTGGGCTGAAAGCAATTTAATTCGGCATTCCTCTTCGCTGAGGGACAGGTAGCTATGTGGTCTTTGACCTATGGACCCTTTTATTAATATGCATTTTATTATATATAGCCTACACAATAATAATATTTCACATTGTAATCTTGATATTTTTTGTCATACCTGTGCGTGCCCCTGTGTGTAACAGACAGGAGGATGTACGCGTTTTGTGCATACACCTATGTAGACGCACTTATATGTGCCGTTAAAATAACATGTAAACAACCGCGACATTACTTTTGACCAGGTTTGTGGTGGTTTTAGCGCAAGCGCTTCTCAAGATAGCAAGACGCCAAAAATAATCCTGGCCACTCCTCATTTTAAGACCAACACGCCCAGTTCACAACGGGCGCAAGAATACATGGTATTTAAACGACGTGAACGCAAGGCGTTATAATTAACCATGCGCTGGATGTAAAATAGCAAAGACACTTGCGTTTGGGTTAGCGACACTTAGCGCCGGATGTAAGATAGGGCCCCAGATGTTTTTAACAGTCATCCCTGGCCCCGGGCAGCAGCTCATGCAGGCGGCCATGCCCAGTGTAATGAGAACCTGCGTCATGAGGCCATCAGCGACCTGTCCAGGTTGTGAAGTGGGCGGTGCACTGATAAATGTTTCAGGACCTGGTGTCACTCTGCTATCCGGTGACCTCACCAGCAAACGTTCTTCCTTAGCATGCAACTATGCATAAAATGTTAGATAGTTTATCACAGTTTGTTTGGATCTGTCCCATTGTGTTTTAAATCACCTCTTGATACCATAAATGCTTTTCTGGCACACCATTCAGGGTAATTACACTGTTTTGATTGGTATGTGTACAGTATATAGGCTTATTTCAAATGTCTTGGATCAAATTTTGTTCACATTAAAAAGACTATTTTAAACTATTTTATGCTCATTTGCATTTCTCCACTGAATCGATATTTTGAGACAAATGGAGAGGTTTAACAAAAAACGCCAAAATCAACAAAATTGAAAGAATGTGACTATTACATTATTTTAATGGTGGGCAGTTTTCATGGGATGAGACCTACAATGATCCTGATCTAGGGCTGGAAATTAAGGAACCATTAAGATAAAGCAAATGTTGAATTTCAGTTGTTATGTCATCAGTGGACCACTGATGCGCCCTTGTTTTCCACTCTGCAGCTCTAAATTAAATGCCCCATTGTGGCTTTTTAGCCAATCAAGCATGCTTCTAGCTTGCTGTCAAACACATTACTCCCTTATACAAGGTTTTTGAGTGAATGTGAGGAATAGTGAGTAAGAGAGAATTATACTTGAGTCAGTAACCTTCACTGTAGCCTTACATTTTTATTAAGCGACAATCAATTAAATTCATGTAACATTATTGTAAAGTGTTACCGACTATATTTTATTACAACAATAAAACACGGCACGTAATAGCTAACGCTAATAGCTAATAGCTGTTTTGACAATCTGAAGCCGAGCCAACACGCACCATTCACATAAAGATTAGTACATTTTAGCATATTATCACTAACTGGCAACCAAGTGAACTTCAGCTGAATAACTCTCAGTAGGCTAGTATTGCTTTTGAAATTCAGAAGGTTCCATTAATTACGAGCGATTGTTTTAGTTCAGTGTGGCTAACCTCCATGCTGCTATTTCTCTTTTTTTCCCCTTCCTCGTCTAAGCTCATGCGCACTTTCTGTAATCACAGCTCAGGCGGATCACGACTCAGGCCGATCGTGTGTCAGGCCAGTCTGCGAGACTGCAGATGGACCCTTCTCGATTAGTCAATTGTCTTTCTGTCCGGACCATATAACTATTCTTATACAAATGTCATGGCAGAATTTCTAAGGGAAAGGGATGTCCAAGATTTACCCGAGTTTTGATAAAGGAAAAGGTAACGTCCAGGAAATGTGTTCAAATGTTATTGGTATGGTAATTTAATCTTTTCAAGGTTTCAATGCAGGCTACATTTAAACTTCTTAATTCCTAGTCTCGTTGAAATTATTGTATTGTAGGCTCCTTAACTAGTTAACCTCCGCTAGCTAGCTAACAGCATACAGCTTGTATGATCAGTCAAGTCAAGTGTCAAGTAAGCTATGTTAATATTAGTTAAATAGTCAAATGTGTTTCATACCAATATGCTCACAAATTATTTAGCTAGCTTGATAATTAGCTAGCCAACAAACTTTGTTACACAGGGTGCTTGCTCTGGCTTTCCCACAAAATAGAAATTCCACTCTTATTTTAACATTAAGACGCTACATCTATTGCCTTCATTAGCCTGTCTTTTGGCATTTGCACAATTATCATCAGTTAGCTACTCAAAACAAGCACAGTACAAAAATAAGTGATATCTGAACAAAAAACATTTTCAACGTAGAGAAATGCCAAGTTACTCACGCATAGCCTACAAAACACAAAATTAATTACAACTTGCAAAATCTAGGCCTGCCGTTAAAAGTATTGATATCAAAATGAGGCCAAGTTACAACCAACAATATTGCCTATTGTAGCTCACACTAATTATACAAGCTCTATTCCTAAATAATGCTACCCGATATTTCCTAAATTATTAAATTTAACTTGGCCTTGTGTTTTTTCATCTTACCATCTCAAGCGAATGTGTTCATTCAAACTTTATGTGCCACGTCATATTGTCAAATGGCAATTATAATAATCAGACATTCTGATATGTTACACTTAGATGTTTGAACAACTGTCTGCATTCAGTGCTTTGGGTCGATGAAAAGCACAGCATGAATACAACGCATTATTATTATCAATTATAATGTATTTATTTGGAATAATTGTATTTGAATAGAAACCTCTGTGGTCCTACAGAGCCTACACATTCTTTTGTTCAGAAAATTGTGTTGACAAATACATTATTTTATTATTTGACAAGTTCAAATAATTATAGCTATTTCACTTATTTTGCTTCCTTTGACCACAAACATACAGTAAGCTACATGAATGGGCCAAACATATGCTTGGATACGTTTGGGAACATCAATATTTATGCTATGTACTACCTTTCAATATTACATTTTTCATCTTTGTTTCAGATTTTTCCCTTGTTTTCGCCAAATTTAGTAGCCAATTGTACCGCAGAACGATTCAATTCTCGTTGTAGCAACCTCTTGAGAATGTGCTGGTACACAACCCCGTCGGCTGGTGATAGGAAGATGGACGCCCGAACCCCTGATCCTTGGTGTGCAACTGCACTGACTGAAAGGCAGTGCTTTTACCGCTGCGCCTTTCAATATTTGTAATTTTCATCTGCATTTTATGTATTCATCCCCCCTTTCTCTATTCTAAATGATGTTTCTTGGTGCATGTCTGTTTGTAAATGCAAATGTTATAGGCTATGCTGCTAGACAAATGTCTGGCAGCATAGAACATTTTTAAAACCGGAGAATGTACTGACAACCAATTATAAACATATCCTTTCTGTGGTGTCATTCTTTCTGAGCTGTTTAAAACATTAACTGAAATGTGTTCTACCATGAGGTGATTTCTGTCTTTGCACATTTAGTTTGAATGACTACATTCTCTTGAGATGGGAAGAAGTTCACCTTACAGTACTATGAGCCTGACCAGGTTAACCTTACAGTACTATGAGCCTGATCAGGTTAATCTTACAGTACTATGAGCCTGACCAGGTTAATCCGACAGTACTATGAGCCTGACCAGGTTAACCCTACAGTACTATGAGCCTGACCAGGTTAACCTTACAGTACTATGAGCCTGACCAGGTTAACCTTACAGTACTATGAGCCTGACCAGGTTGATGCGTTTATGTGAGGTAAGTGTGCCAAAGTTCAGCAGATGAGCTTTGCTATTATACCAATGGTCAGTTTTCTCATGAAACATGATGTTGCGTTAATCACTGCATCCGATTTGTTGTGCCCAGGTTGGATGCAGTGATTAAAGCTAACTCAACCAATGACCTGTAGCACAATGCTAAGCCTTGGCAGAACGAGATTACAGGAAAACAGAGACTCTGAGAAACTGTCACTTCCCTTTCCAGGGGCTTGTGACCGGGGGTCTAAGGCTGAGACTATAGTGTTACTGTAGGGAACAAGGACTCCATAATCCCACCATGCAGCCATCTATCAGATATATCACCAATTAATGAAGACACATGGAACATTCCAGTGAAAGTGAGCGCAATTTGACTGAACTGCAGTCAGGTGCGGCTCAGTTCATTTCACACAGCACTGTGCTTTGGAAAGCACTACTGGGATAAAAAAAGTGCTGTGGCTCTCTTCATAGAACTTCTCAGATCTTTTCTGCTTTGTCAATTCTTACAGTCACTTTAAAATGTAAAAAGAAAATACATTTCACAACTGATATTCAGAATTGTGAAAGACGCTAAAACAAAGGAGTCAGCTTTTTTAACGAATATATTTTTGGAGTGCACAGACTACAGACTTCCTCTAAAGACTTTGGAACAAACCACTTAGACGTTGGGGGGGGGGGCAGCAGGGAGATGGAGAGTGAAAATAAATGATGGAATGTGAACAGCAGGAGAAGAAGGGAAAGTGTGTCCACATTGACAGAAACAAAACAAACAGAACCACAGACATTCAGTGTAAAAAGGAAGAAAATAAAAAAGTACATTGAAAGTCAAATGATGAGTCATTGATGTCTTCTCATCAGTCCGTTACTCCCCCTCTCCCACCCTAACCTCTGTCTGTGTCCTCTCGCTCTGCCTTTCTCTCATGTGACTCATGGCAGTAGACTATCTACTGTGATTATAATGCACTGACTAAGAAAAAATTGCAGCTGCGGGAGATCGTGCACAATTTTGGAGATCATGCAGAAAACAGCCACAGTTGACCTCATTATTTCGACTTGAAGAACAGGGGAAGAGTAAGCATTAGCAGTATGGAGATTAATGAAAAGTGCACACTATTAAAGTACACTACTGCCAAATAAAATACAATTAAAGTACACTACTACCAACACTTCAAGCTAGATTTTGGTCACACAGCTAGCTGGATGCTATCCCTAGTAGGGCTCACCCATCGCTGATACAAAATGTTTTTTAGCTAGAGCAGGGGTGGCCAACCCTGGTCCTGGAGAGCCGCAGGGTCGGCTGGTTTTTGTTGTTACTCGTCACTTAATTGATCAATTAAAGCAGTCGATTACACAGTTAACTCAGCTCACCTGGTTTCTTTGGTCTAAGTAGTCGTCGTATTTAAGGTGAAACCAAAAACCAGCAGCCCCTGCGGCTCTCCAGGACCAGGGTTGGCCACCCCTGAGCTAGAGTATATAGAGATATATAGCTAGCTACAGAGCTACAGTAAATATCAACCTAAGTATAATGGGAAGCTGTAGGTGGCTACCATTGCATTTAATCTCCTACGCTGTTGCTCTAGGTAAGAAGAGAACATTTGCCAAATGAATGTGATGTGATGTAATGTAATGTACAAATTTACCTGACCATTTTGAGCTATTGGAATGGAGCTCAAATGCAGTTCATTATCACTCCAAGTTTAGCTGCACTGCAAATTGTGTAATATGCATATGAGTGTCCAGCAAGCACTCCTTGTGTAATGTCATTGGTTATTAAGGTAATTCAAGTGCACAGCCCATGAAAATAAATGCTGGCAGGACACCTTGTGAATTAAATTTAAGAATTAAAATACTTTACTGTGCTCGTAGATGTGATGAAGTCACATGATGTCTATGAGTACAACTAACTGTTAAGGCAGGGTGAAATGGTAAAAAATAAAATAAAACGAATCCTTGAAATATTCAAGGATTTTTTAAATAAATGCGTATGAATTTAAAACAATGTCCTGAATTGAAATTAAACTGACCCCAACCTTGCGAGCTTGGTAAGAGCATGTTCGAGTTACAAGCTTCATTCTACCCTGCGAGCTTGGTAAGAGCATGTTAGAGTTACAAGCTTCATTCTACCCTGCGAGCTTGGTAAGAGCATGTTAGAGTTACAGGCTTCATTAAACTTGGAGCAATAACGGACTGCATTTACATCTCATAGCAAACTCACCCCAACCACCACTACCACGGCAGCCATTTTGTGCCAGAACACTCACCACATATCAGCTGAGGTGGAGTGGGTGAAAATTATTGTGCCAGTTAAACTGGGGGTTATTAGGTGGTAGACGGATCGGGTATTTCACAAAACCATGGTAGTAACCCAACACACTGCAATAAGTGCCATGCAGGGCTCCACACTAACATTTTTTACATGGAGCACAAATGCAATTGCAAAAGAAAATGCTCCTAAAATGGGAGCACTGTAGAGCCCTGCCATGGGATGTATACTGACCATATTGACACATTGAGCCAGGACTGTAGTTTAACATTTCATCAGGACTACGTATGCTACAGCAGTGTTACTGCATTCTACTGGAGTTAGTAGAACAAGGTGGCATTGGTGGAAATGAGCAAAAGGTCACATTCAGGATGCAGGCCTGTTTCTTTACACAGAGTCAGTGCATGGGACAGCTTGCCAAGTCATGCATTAGAAGCAGAGCACCTTTTAAGTTTGCTTGCTGCCTGTAGCAAATTGCGTCACAAGATGGCTCCCTCGAGAGAAGACAGCAAGGAAAGGGAGCATGTTAAATTGGATTTGAATGCAGCCCAGCTCAGTGACAGGCTCCTCTTCCTCACCTGACCACTCTTCAAGTCTCACAAGAATGCATTCTTTGGACAGTGAAACGTTACATCCAGGGCAATATTTCAGGAAGCAAAACCGCTGACTGTGCAATGTCAGCTCTTGTACCAAAAATAGTTTATACGTGACAGAATTAGTGCTCCGACAGCATATATTCAAGGCGCCTCCGCATAAAAATAATAGTTCAATACAGAGCCAACACTGCAACAGATAAATGCTTTATTTCAGATAAGAATCTCAAAGTCAAAAAATGCATCATTTTATGCAACATACAGCATTTTTCTACTAGCACTGTGCCTGTTTGACTTACATCGCCAAAAATAATCTAGCAAGACCATTTTATGTAATAAATGACACACCTTGGTGAGACAATCCTTACAGTCGTTAGTGCAGTCTGCCAATTCTGCACTGGATATAAAATAAAAACACAACTTGTATTATTAATATACAAACCAGCCCCACAGGGATACCACATATAGTTCCTGATAGCTTTATGTCAGGTAATCTTGAATAATTGATTGGTTTTACTACATTGCCATGAGGCAATTAAAGGTAGATACATGCACCCTAAAGTAACTGTTGGAAAGCTTAATACATCGATGTGCTTTTGTGACCCATGCAGGAAAAAAAGATTATCTAATCATAAGCATGTACACCTAGGTTACACCCATAGAAATAGTCAAGTACATTAAACCAAGGTCAGACCAGGTGAAAACAGGTAAGCACCCTAAAGGCTTGTTTCATGACATGAGAGATGAGATGATGTGAGAGCCAAGGTTGAGATAATTTTTTAATAGCAGTATTTTCGCAATTCATAAAATGACAGCAAAGCTGCTACCTTCTGTCAGACATTTTTCATTGTCAACATACGCTACTCTTGCCTCAATCAATCTCTGAACACTTTTATGTCTTATTTATCAATTTAATGTATGCGTAAAGACTTGCATAGTATAACTTTCCAATTATCAATTAATTTGACAATGTATTAAATGTGTGCACTTTAATGAATGTGTGATGTGTCCTCAGTTGTTGCATATTGTGATATGCGGTTTATTTTTCAGCAAACATACACTTGCCAGTTTACATAATACACGAATCACAGTTTGCCCTGCGGAAGTCCTTATTCACAGTGATCTACAAATCTCAAGGATTCAGCAAGAGTATACAATGCACAACTCAGACAATAGTAAACAATGCACATTAGCCAGCTACAATACAGAACATCAGTTCAGAATACGAATATGTGTAAGTTAGACATTTTTCATTGTCAACATACGCTACTCTTGCCTCAATCAAACTCTGACAAGAGCAAGCAAACGCTACTACAATGTCGTTTTTTAAATCTTGACCTGCCTGCCTTTCAGCTTTTCCTGTCTAGTCGTCAGTGTTGTAGTCGAGTCCAGAACTTCCGAGTCCGAATCCACCCATCCGAGTCCACACCATCCGAGTCCGAGTCCACACCATCCGAGTCCGAGTCCACACCATCCGAGTCCGAGTCCAGCTCTAAAAATTCTACTATGTATATTTCCCAACTTAAATTGTATTTAATGCTTTTTTAAAGACCTAGATACATGTATGTATATAAGTTCCAGACAGGAAAAATTTGTATTTGTGCCAAAATAATGTAAACTGAGTTGAGTGCAATTTATACATACATGTATGTATACTGTTTGGTATACTGAACAGGTGAACACATATAATGTAGCACTGTACTGGTTTTGTGCCAGTATACCAACATCATACAGTCAACGTTAAATATCTCGGAAGTCGCGTCACTCGAAAGCCCGCGTAAGTCTGTGCTCCACAATGCGAGATTGACTTATTTTAAAATGCAAATAACGCCTAGTATGTATGCACTATAATCCACTGGATGGTTCTCTTCATACATAGATTAACCTTTTACCTCAGCATTTATGACCATTTTGGAAATGTTGTCGGCCCTACCCATTACTGTAGTCATACTTTAGACCTGATCTTAAGTCTTGGTATTGATATTGTTAATGTAAAAATTCACTCGCATAATCCTTTTCTGTCTGACCATTTCCTCATTACTCTGCATGTAAAAGTAGCCCACCCTGTAGCATCTGAATTTAGAACGTATACAGGTCACACTATCACTACCTCCACTGCTAGAAACTTTATTCATGTGCTACCGGATTACTGTGATTTAGACACTTCAGCCAGCTCCCTGTCAACCGATGATCTGGCAGAGGAATTAGATACGCAAATTAGATACGCAAAACCCTTGATGTAGTTGCTCCGTTAAAAAGAAAAAAAGTTATTGAGAAGAGGCTTGCCACATGAGGGCTCTTAAACGAAAGTCTCGTCAGCTTGAACGTAAATGGCATTCCACTAAACTGTAGGTATTCCACTTGGCCTTGAAAGAGAGTCTTAGTACCTATAAAGCATGCTCTCGCCAATGCTAGGTCCTCTTATTTTTCAAAGCTTGTACAAGAAAACAAGACTAATCCCCGATTTCTATTCAGAACAGTTGCTGAACTAACTAATAATCATGCAGCAACTAACGCTGAAATTCCAGTTTCATGTAGCAGTAAACATTTTAAAAATTTCTTTAGTGATAAAATAATTGGAATTAGGAAAAAGTGGTCATGATTTTGAAGATATAGAACTTCCTCCTAGACACACTGAATCGTCTTGAATCGTTTACTCCCATACTTGAGAGCGAACTAATTAAGTTAGTGGCTTCTTCGAAATCATCCACCTGTCTTCTTGACCCCATACCCAAAAAGTTATTGAAGGAGCTATTGCCTATGCTCATCAAACCAATTCTTCACCTACTAAACTCATCACTGCTATCGGGCCACGTTCCTACATCCTTAAAATTGGCAGAAATAAAGCCATTACTTAAGAAACCAAATTTGGATCCCACTGTCCTGGCAAATTATAGACCCATTTCAAACCTCCCATTTTTATCAAAGATTCTTGCGAAATGTACAGCTTTCTTCATTTTACTAATAGCATGTATGAGCGGTTTCAATCTGGGTTCATAAAACACCAGAGCACTGAGACCGCCCTTGCCCTAGTAATGAATGACTTGTTCCTCTCTCTGGATTGTGGCTGTATTTCCATTCTTGTTTTACCTGAGCGCTGCCTTTGATACTATAGACCATCATATTCTCCTCCGCAGGCTAGAAAATTTAGTTGGTCTCACCGGGCATGCTCTTATGTGGTTTAAATCTTATCTCTATGATAGATCCAAATTTGTTAGGGTAAACAATCAGTCCTCTGAATTTTCTAAGGTGAACTTTGGAGTACCACAAGGATCGGTTTTAGGTCCTCTGCTCTTTTCCCTGTAAATGCTCCCTCTTGGGAACATTATAAGTAGACATGGTGTTAACTGCCACTGCTACGCAGATGACACACAACTTTTAATCAGTTAAGCCAGGTGAAGTTGTCCAGTTGTCTAAACTAGAGATCTGTCTTAAAGATGTAAAGGCCTGGATGACCCAAAATTTCCTTTTATTGAACTCGGATAAGATTGAGATATTAGTATTAGGTCCCAAATCCCTTCGAGATAAATTCTTACAGTTTTCCATAAAGTTAGATTGCTTCTCTGTCTCCGCCAACAAGGTTGTTAAAAACCTTGGTGTAACAATTGATTCAGAGCTCTCCTTTCAGCCCCATGTTAACAATATCACAAGAACGGCCTTCTTCAACTTGAGGAAGATGTTGTCCCTGGAGGATGCTGAAAAAATGGCTCATGCCTTTGTAACCTCCCGACTAGATTACTGTAATGCCTTATTGTCTGGTTGCACTGGCTCAGCCCTGAATCGTCTCCGACTTGTACAGAATGCAGCTGCTAGGGTTCTTACTAGAACCAAAAAATGGAAGCGTATCAGCCCGGTGCTCAAAACTCTTCATTGGCTGCCTGTCAAACTCAGAATTTAGATTTTACTCCTGCCATTTAAAGCTTTAAATGGTTTGGCGCCAGAATATCTTAGTGACTTACTCATTCCTTACTGTCCTCCTAGATTACTTCGCTCTCAAAGTGCTGGCTATTTTAAAATTCCTATTATATCTAAAATTACAGTGGGTGGCAGAGCCTTCTCTTAAAGAGCTCCTCTCTTATGGAATAATCTTCCCATGTATGTTCGGGCTTCAGACACACTTTCTTTCTTTCTTTCTTTAGGTGTAGGCTAAAAACGTACCTCTTTAGTCAATCCTATAGTTAAGGATGTCGGGGGGCTAACCCTCTTTTTTTCCCCTTTCTCACCCTGAGCTGCAGATTACTCCGGCCCGTGCCCTCCTTGCCCTGAGTTTGCAGACTGCTCCAGTCATGTCCCTCGTCCAGAGTTTGCAGATCTGTCCCTCCTTTGGTTTATTCTCCCGACTTGACACAACCGGAGTCCCAGATGCACCACCGCCCCTTTGAATTGAACATTTTACATCCTTTTCTTTGGAATTCATACTTACCAGCTAGTTTTATTTGATCCCTTATTACTCTCTATTACTATCCAGTTAATCACCTTTAGTTTAAACCAAGCCAGCCAGCGAAGGATGGGCACCTCCTCTCTAGCCAGGTTCCTTCCGAGATTTATTCCCACTGGGGAGTTTTTTTTCTCCTCGACCAGGGAGTTTTTTATCTCGTTTTGGTGGTTGGGGGCTAAGGCCTGTTTTTTTGTTCTATTTTCTAGAGTCTTTGTGACAGTTCTCTGTAAAAAGCGCTATACGAATAAAATTGAATTGAATTGAATACTCCTCGTGCTCATAGTAATTAAAACATATTATTCGAGAACTTAGACATTTTAAAACTTGGTTGACGTTTCACATGGCGTGGCGTGGTGTGGAAAGCTCAACGATTGGGATGGCAGGAACGCCATCCACCAAGTTACAGCTTGGTGGGGCATGCCCCATACCTATATAGCACCGAGAGTTTGGCACTTTTCAGGGTTTCCGACAGAAGTAACCAGTGACCAGTGACCAGTGACCACAAACTCTCAGCCCTTAAAAACATTAACTTCTTCACGTTCTGACCGCATGTAACCACACATAATTCAGATGCCATTGGGCAATTCAAACTTGGGTTATTTTTGCAGTTTTTCTCCTTCCTCTTCCGCTTCTTCTTCTGCTTCTTATTCTTCTTCCCATTCTTCCGGTCGATTTCGTCATCACAAATGCTCCTTGCCCACGAATAATAATTATCCCCATTGGGTAACAACATCTGATCACCCAAGAACGACATCTCATCAACTAATAACAAAGTGTTATCAAAGTCTTAGATCAAAGTCTTTAGATTTAGATACACAGGCACGATGAACAATGTGCATTATGTAATGCTTTTTTATATCCACATAAGGATGTGAATATGTCATGGTTGGATCTATAAGGAAGTGCACATGTGATGCTATTTCAGCCAATAGAACATAGAACATGCCATCTCTGATGCCACAGAATATTTTTCAAAAACTGTCGCCGTCGCCATCTTTGTTTTCTGCAGCAGCTAGCTTGTTTAAATTTACAAAATTAAAACAATTTTTACCTACCTGAATAACCTTTGTGGGAAGCTATTTCTGAGATGCGTTCTCTATCATTTCATATAAAAATCCCACGTAATATAGTTTCATGACTCAGATAGCTACATACATAATACAAGGTAGGCCATAAAAGCCTTGGACTGAATTTGTAACTTAACCCCACACAGCACTCTGTCGTTCGCTACGTCACCCACTTGGAAAATGTTGTGGCTACGCAGTTTACTACTGCTCTGCAACAGAATCCGATTTGTGTCCAAAGTATCAAGCAATACATCATTCAAAAGAACTATGCACACTTAGGGGATAATATTGAGGGAAAAATCTACTTTTACGACAATGTTATTATTGTCTTTGTCGTCACTGATTATGAAATTCAACCAGGTAAGCAATTCTAAGTTGCCCACGCTGCAACGTAACATACGCTAGCTAACGTTAACGTGTTACCTTGCAAACGACAAGTTCTTACATTAATGTAAACTAGGCCAATATATCATTTAGCTAATGTTACAGACATACAAACCATTAGTTAGGTCTAACGTTTTATTAATCTGAACAACCAAGCTATGGCTTACTCAATTCCCTTTAGAAAACAATGCGTCTTAACATCCGACCTGCACTGCGCACAACAATGACATTAATTGACGAATGAGTGACTATCCAAATGATGCACGACATGCTTCTGTCTGTTAAGTAGGCTACACTATAGCGAATTATGTCAAGTAAACAGTCGTTTGGAGAAAAAAAATGAGGTGTCTTCTAAACCGAAAGTGCATCAGGTACTGTCAGTGTTGGGCAGTAACAAGTTACTAGTAATACAATTACTGTAACAATATTACTATTATCAGTAACGAGTAATATAAGACATTACTATTCAGTTGTATTTGATTATGGGCTATTTTATAGCGAGGCCCTTTGGGCTGAACAGAGCTGAACAGAGATGAGATCACACAGAGCATGGCCAGCACTGGCAGTGGGTAAACAGGGATGATTACAAGGGAATTCAATTAAATTCAAGAAACTTTATTAGTCAATAGCGCTCTGTCAATCCTGTTGAGTCAACGCATGCGTGCATCATTCATCATTCAAAGAGAATAGGAGATTAAAACTTCAACGCAAATTAATCATTGTCTCTCTATCGTTCAACTTTCACAATATGATTTTTATTTTATTTTGCTGCAGCTTTTATTAAGCCATGTTCTGAGCCATGACAGAAACGTTCAGTAGGCTATGTTGTTACAAACTTTGCTGTAAGTCTATATAACCTCGTCTTATTAAATAACTTTTAAAATATGTGGGTCTGTTGTTGTGATTTGCTTGTGTGGGTATTTGACTATAATGTTGGCATTGTTTTGGCTATAAATTGTAAAGTCGCCTCTAATTCAGCCCTGTTCTTAAATGTTGTGTTACTGCTGTCTCCTCCCATCAATTATGGATGTAACGGAAAAGTAATATAAAAGTAGTGCAACAAATTATATTTCTCATGGAGTAATATGTAATGTATTTAGTTACTGTTGGAAGTAGTAACGAGTAGTGTGTAGTATATTACTTTTTTAAAGTAACGAGCCCAACTCTGGGTATTGTATACATTAAGCAAGGAATAATGCTTTTACTACAACGTTTTTTAGAAATATTATGGTTTCTATACGTGAACATGACTTTCTTAGCGTGTATAAACGGTGCATTTTATGTATTTTACAGTCTGTGGCTGTGGCGAGAGGATCGGCCTTAAGTCAAAATTTATGTTTTCTTTTTTTAAAGCTGTAGTTCATCATTTTAGACTAACATGAATACTATACGGATACGTCTCAACAACTAGGGGCAAAGTTTATACAGTTCAAATAGGCTATGTACCGTCATGCAGTTAAAATTACTGCAAACACTAATTTAGTTGTAGTTCATGGTAGGCTAAAGCACAGAACTCACGCCTATGTTTTTCTTTGAGCTACAATGCATGCGTGTGTCTGCATGTATTCTGTATGCATGTCTCTCTTGATGTCATCTTCATGTAATATCATCATTAGTTAGCTACCAACCACATAGCATTAGTACACAAAATAAGTGATATCTCACCAAAAAATACGTTTTCAAAATACGTTTTGAAGTTATTCACGCATAGCCTACAATGCACTGACTGCAAAAACTAGGCCTGCCTTTAAAAGTATTGATATCAAAATGTGGCCAAGTTACAACTAACAATATTGCCTATCGTAGACTAATTAAACTAGCTCTATTCCAAAGCAATGCTATCCAAACTTTCCTAAATGATTTAATGCAACTGTGTTTTTTCATCTTGACTTTTCTCATGATGATTGTATGTATCAGTAACACTTCTAGTTTCACATATGTGAAAGGGCTGTTATAGCGATAGCCAATAGCTCAAAATTGTTTAATCGAAAAAAATAAACTAAATGCGCCGCTTCTTTGGGTGGCTGTGTATACATAGAGACAGAGCGCCACGCGTCATATTCTGAAAATCACGCCCACCGTGAGGGAAAACAATCAGCAAAAAACAGTCTGTCACCAACGGGAAAACGCCGGTAGCTAGCTAAGAACCACTGATCTAGAACATTTCATTTCAGGTCAAACTCCCTCAAAGTCCCTTCTCCTTTCCTTGCACGTCTTGGAGAAATGATCCCATGGAATGGCCAGAAGTTACATAGCTACTTTGATGTTTACAACTATTGATCAAAATGTCAGCAGGTAAGATCATGGCTTAATCTAAACACCCAAGTCTAATTACACCTTACCAGTAACGTTATAGCATAGGCTACAACACTACTACTATAATAATTACTATTGTTATTAGTAGCCTAATAGGCTAACGTTACTTCTATTTCGCTGGTTTAGCCTACAACCTGCACGTTTTTTTTTGTCTGGCTAAATTACCAACTGTATTTTAACAAATAATTTTAGCAAATTGTATTTTATGAAGATTCCAAATTTTAGAAAATATAGCCTATCATAAAAAATTGGCATGAGATTTCCATTGAAAGCTGATTGCTTTTTCTTTGGCTCATTGTTTGTTAGGAATCTACACACAACGATGATGCCCACAAATTTTTGTTAGTGGATGATAATATTTTGCACTTGCAAATACACTGCTCAAAAAAATTAAGGGAACACTTAATCATCACAGTATAACACAAAGTCAATTAAACCAAACCTGGTTTGGCTGGATGGCGTTGCAGGCAGCATAACAATCGCCACGGCGTCTCCAGACTCTTTCACATCTGTCACAAGTGCTCAGTGTGAACCTGCTCTCATCTGTGAAGAGAACAGGGCGCCAATGGCGAACCTGCCAATTCTGGTGTTCTCTGGCAAATGCCAATCGAGCTGCATGGTGCTGGGCTGTGAGCACAGGTCCCACTACAGGACGTCATGCCACCCTCATGGAGTCTGTTTCTGACAGTTTGGTCAGAAACATGCACACGAGTAGCCCGCTGGAGGTCATTTTGTAGGGCTCTGGCAGTGCTCCTCCTGTTTCTCCTCGCACAAAAAAGCAGATACCGGTCCTGCCGCTGGGTTGTTGCCCTTCTACGGCCCTGTCCAGCTCTCCTTGTGTAATAGCCCATCTCCCGGTATCTCCTCCACACTCTTGTGACTGTGCTGGGAGACACAGCAAACCTTCTTGCGACGACACGTATGGATGTGCCATCCTGGAGGAGCTGGACTACCTGTGCAACCTGAATGGGCTGTAGGTACCGCCTCATGCTACCAGTAGTGACAAGGGCACTGGCAAAATGCAAAACTAGAGAAAAATCAGTCAGGAAAGATAAGAACAGAGAAATGGTCTGTGGCCACCACTTGCAAAACCTTTAGGTTACTGTCGTAACCCCGGTTCTTTGAGTAATATGAGCGAGATGTCTCGCTATGGGATGTGACCCTCCGCAGCCCTGACAGAAGTACCTATCTCAAATAACCAATCCTGATTGGTCAGAGAAGCGTGTCCCTCCGCTGCGTGATGTAGTCCCCCCCACTACAAATACCGCAGCAGGAGGACACGCCCGCCATTCTAAAGCCCGAAATTCCTTCTCACCGCCCAGCAAGAAGGGTTGTCTGGCGAGACATCTCGCTCATATTACTCAAAGAACCGGGGTTACGACAGTAACCTAAAGTTCTTTTTCATAATATGAGCTCGATGTCTCGCTATGGGATGTGGTTACTCCCGAATTGCCAGACAGCTTTATCGAACAGCCACCAACCGATGGGAGGGTCCAGATGTCCAGATGCTAGGCCTGAAGGACCGCGCTGGCAACGCACGGGCCCGACACATCCAGCATGTAGTATCGAACAAAAGTCAGAGGCGAAGTCCAACTCGCCGCCGCACAAATGTCCTGAATAGACACCCCCCTGAACAAGGCCCAGGATGCAGCCATGCCCCGCGTAGAGTGAGCGCGCAGGCCCGCAGGCGGGCGCAACCCCTCATTAGCATAGGCCAAAGTTATAGCTTCCACCAGCCAGTGTGAGAGGCGCTGCCTCGAAACAGGCTGACCTTTCCTGGGATTAGCCCAGGAAATAAAGAGCTGATCGCTCCGTCGGAAGCACTGAGTCCTGTCCACATAACAACGTATGGCCCGGACCGGACACAATGTATGAGCCCGCTGGTCAGCAGCTGGAGCTGTGAACGCAGCGAGAGTAATCGGGGAGCATGAACCCACCACCTTAGGCACAAAGGCTGGGTTAGGTCTCAGCGACACCCTTACGTCCCCTGGGGCAAACTGAGTGCATGACGGATGCACCGAGAGTGCATGAATATCGCTGACCCGCTTCGCGGAAGCGAGCGCCAGCAACAACATTGTCTTAAGAGACAAATGCTTCAAACTAGCACCCTGTAAAGGCTCAAAGGGGGGACCCTTAAGCCCCTCCAAAACCACCGTCAGATCCCATGGGGGCATAAGCGGCCTGGAGACTGGGAGCAGTCTACGGGCACCCTTCATAAAGCGGCACACCAGAGGGTGCTGACTCACTGTTTTGTCCCCAAAGCCCACGTGACGATACACTTTGACTGTCGAGAAGGCTCTGCCATCATCGATGAGGCTCTGAAGAAATGATAAGACCACCGGAACAGAGCACTGAAAAGGGGTGTGATTCCGATCATGGCACCACCGCTCAAACACCCCCCACTTACCAGTGTACAAAGACCTGGTAGAGGGGGCCCGAGCATTCTGAATAGTGTTAATCACACTCGGAGGAAGGCCCGCAGTGGTCATAGAGAGCCACTCAGGGGCCACGCCCACAGTTGTAACCTGTCCGGGTGTGGGTGGAACACCGTCCCCCCCCCCTGTGACAACAGGTCCCTGCGTATTGGCAACTGCCAGGGCCGGGCGCACAGCAACTGATAAATCTCCGCCAACCAGTGCATCGCCGGCCAGTGTGGAGCTATCAGGATAAGAGAGTGTCTGTGTTCCCTCACCCTCGCCAGGGTGGGAGGAACCAGCGCCAGAGGGGGAAACGCATAGAGCAGCTCGTGAGGCCAGTCGTGCGCCAGAGCGTCCAGCCCCAAGGGGGCCCCCCGACTGTGTAGGGAGAAGAACAGCTGACACTGGGTGTTCCCCTCCGACGCAAACAGGTCCACTTTGGCGCGGCCATAAATGGACCAAATCTGAGTCACCACGAGAGGGTGTAAAGTCCATTCTCCGTATACGGGCGCACCCCTGGACAAGAGGTCCGCCCCCACGTTCAGGGTCCCCGGGACATGCGTTGCCCTCAATGACAGGAGACGCACACTGCTCCACAGGATCAGTTTGCGTGCCAATATGTGTAATTGACGTGAGTGCAAACCCCCCTGGTGATTTATGTATGCCACCGTGGTCGTATTGTCCGTCCTCACCAGGACATGATGACCCCTGAGGAACGGGAGGAAATGTTTCAGAGAGAGAAACACTGCCGAGAGCTCCAGAAAATTTATGTGATGTCGCTGGAGACCCAGGCTCCAGCGGCCCCTCACAGATCTGCCCTCGTGAATGCCGCCCCACCCCTGGAGGCTGGCATCCGTAGTGACCACTTTCCTGGACAGGACGGTGCCCAGGGGCACACCCTGAGTCAGAAAAGAGGGCGCCCGCCAGTGACGTAGGGCCAACACGCAATCCGACGTCACCAAAATCCTCCGTGCGCCATGACGCACGGGGTCCAGCCTGAGCGCAGCAACCCAGCGCTGAAACTCCCTCATGTGGAGGCGACCGAGGCGTATTACGTGTATAGCCGAGGCCATCAGGCCCAGCAGGCGCAGACACACCCTGAATGGGACGTAACAGTGTCTCTGAAAAGGAGCAAGACATGCCTTGAAACTGTTCGCCCTCTCCTCCGAGAGGCGCGCAGTGAACGGCATTGATAGCAGCTGTAACCCGAGGAAGATTATTTCTCGACCCGGTGAGAGATTGCTCTTTTCCGTGTTTATCACAAAGCCCAACTCTGACAGATGACGTGTGACAAACTCCGTGTGCGACCTGGCCTCCTGCTCCGAGCGCGCTAGGAGAAGCCAGTCGTCCAAATATGTGGCCAGGCGTATTCCCCCCCGCCGTAGCGGGGCGACCGCCGCGTCCGTACACTTCACGAACACCCTCGGGCTGAGGGAAAGTCCGAACGGGAGCACTCGGTACTGATAACACACTCCCTGAAACGCAAACCTCAGATACTTTCTGTGGGCAGCGTACACTTTTATATGGAAATAAGCGTCCCTCAGATCCACTGATGTGAACCAGTCGCCTGGTTTTATTAGACGCAACAGAGATGCCTGTGTCAGCATCCTGAACTTGTATTTCCTTAAGTGACAGTTCAGAGCCCTGAGGTCCAAGATAGGGCGAATTCCTCTCCCTCCCCGTTTGGGGACGAGAAAATATCTTGAATAATACCCGGATTGACTCTGCTCGGGAGAGACGATTTGAATAGCTTTTTTGTCTAAAAGAGACATTATCTCCTCCTTTAGCACGCCAGCTAAACGTCCCTGTGCTCGTGACTGTATTATGCCGGAAAAACGAGGCGGCACAGTGTTGAACTGCAGCCGGTAACCCCGCTCTATCGTGCGTAATACCCACGGATGAGCCCCTATTTCTCTCCACTTTTGAATGTGGAAACACAGTGAAGGGGAGAATATCGGCTGAGGCTCTGCCAACACGGGAGGGCTCATAAGTGGTGGTATGGCTCCCTCCAGTGGCAGAGCGAGAGAATGTCCCTCGGGCCGTACTGCGCATGCGCGAACTCGCGCAGCAGCCTGGGTAAATTCCTCCGTAGCCGGAAATGGGATGCCCATCGCCGGCAACAGAGGGACAACATGCCCGGCGGACATGTTGCTTATGTGCAAAGCATTCATTTTGTTTGTGCTTGCTTTGTTTTCGGTGTTTTTTACACATTTTGTTTTCAACTTTATTTCTTTGAACAAAGGCAGAACATTGTGTGTATGCGCGTGCTTGTGGACATGTGAACACGGCTGTGCAACGGCAAACAGCCCGGTGACAATGTCCCTCCTCGTCTCGTCTGGCCCTGGGGCGGAGATCAGCGACTGGAGATGCGCACTTAAAAACCTCTTTGGTGGAGCCCATGAACGGGGAACTGATGGGCGCGTCACCCGGAGAAAAGGCGGAGGCGGTCAAGTAGCCTTCTTCTTCCTCCTACCCTGCGCAGCTGAAGCGGCCGGTGGAGGCGGCGGGGCTGCGGGCTGAGCGCCGGGGGGACCCTTCCAACCAACCCGAGGGGCAGGCGACTGGGATCGGGCCGGGGAAGGTTGCTGCTGCGGCCTCTTCGGGACCTTAAATCGCGCAGATTGAGCAGCAGCCTGGGCGAAAGATTTTCCCCGGGGCGGGGGAGACGGCGAGGGGGCTCTACGCGGCAGGCAGAGCGCAAACGCCTCGTTGTCTTTCTTCCTCGCCTCCGCTCTCTCCTGCATGGAGGTCAGAGCTGAGCCGAAGATACCCTCCGGTATGACGGGCGCGTCCAGGATGTCGTCTCGCTCTCTGTCAGTCAGCCTGGCGAGATTGAGCCACCTGGCTCGTTCCTGGACCACGAGAGAAGCCATAGCTTTCCCCGTGGCGAGCACAGCCACCCGCTGGACATGAAGGCACAGGTCCGTAATCACTCCCGCCTCGCGCCAAACCGCGGCGCTAGGTGCACCGTGGAGAATGTCGGCTTGGTAAGCGGAGAGAAGCGACAGCACATTCAAAGCCCTCATCGAGAGCGCGGCTTGCTTGTACGCCCTCTCGGTCAAAGCAGACTGAAGACGCTCTGATTTAGCGGGGAGGGACGGACGTCTGCTTGAGCCAGCCATGGCGCCACCCGGGTACAGATGCGCTGCAACCGGGGACTCGACCGGGGGCATGACGAGGAGACCCAGGGCTTCCATGTTCTCGGTGTCGAGGACGGAGGCACCCGGAATCTGGTTCCTTCCGCTGTACGGCTTGTCGCTCCACATCTTGGTGAGCTCGAGCAGTAAGTCAGGAAAGACGGGAAGAAGCTGCTTGGCCGTGTTACCGCCCGGTGCTAATAGCCTGCCCTCGTAGCGCGAGCGCGAGGGCTGTGTCACCGGAGCGGGCCAGGGAATACCCATGCTCGCTGCCGCACGCTTGCACGTGTCGAGCAGAACCACAGGAACCGGGGACGAGGGACGTGCGTCCTCGCCGTCCTCCGAGCCCCCGGAAAGCAGCCCCGGCTTTGCAGCCGGCACCGGAGTGATTAAGGCATCATCCTCATCCTCGCTCTCTGAAATGAGAGGGGGATCATCGGAGTCATCCTCTACACACTCCAGCTCTAACACATCGTCGGAAGGAAAGGCAGGAACCGGGGACATCACAGACAGGGCGGCCCAGTCGGTGTGCATCTCCTGTACCTCCTCTACCATGGGCTCCTCTTCGTCAGCGGCTACCGGGGCAGCGGCGGTCAGAAGCGGGTCCTGGTCGGACAGGCTGGCTTGGCGAGCCAGGCGGCGTCTCAAGCTTTTCGTCGTGAACATTTTGCAATGCACACACGAACCGGGGACGGATAGGGACAGCCTGGCGTGGTCAGTCCCGAGACAACTCATACACACGGGGTGCGTATCCTTCCCCGAAATCCGGGCACCACAGGGGCAGGGCCGGGAGTCTCCTCTGGCATGAGGAGCAGCGGACGCCATGGGGGCAAAAAAACACCGGCTGGTGCGCGGGTGTCTTTTACAGTAAGTGCTAGCTAACTGGTGTGTTAGGAGCAGGTAGCTAGCTAACTGGTGTGTTAGGAGCAGGTAGCTAGCTAACTGGCGTGTTAGAAGCGAGAGGCTGATAACTGGCGTGTTAAAAGCAAGATGCTGATAACTGGAGTGTTAAAAGCAGGAGGCTAACTGGTGTGTTAGCAGGAAACGTCGAGGGGAGCTGGCGTGCAAAACCTCGGCGAATATAGTGAGCTGAGTTAGCGTCCGTCGACAGAAGCTAATAAATAATTCCGTCTGTGGACAGTTAAACTAACTAGGCTCGGTGTGAGATAATGCTTCTAGGTGAGAAGAATTTTTAGAATGGCGGGCGTGTCCTCCTGCTGCGGTATTTGTAGTGGGGGGGACTACATCACGCAGCGGAGGGACACGCTTCTCTGACCAATCAGGATTGGTTATTTGAGATAGGTACTTCTGTCAGGGCTGCGGAGGGTCACATCCCATAGCGAGACATCGAGCTCATATTATGAAAAAGAACATGTAGTTTTTGGGGGTTGTCTTGCTGTTGCCTCTCCTGTCCATCTGAAATTGATTCACAATTGTTTACGCTTCCTAACTGGACAGATCGATATCCCAGAAGTTTAATTGACTTGGTGTTATACTGTGTTGATTAAGTGTTTCCTTAATTTCTTTGAGCAATCGGCTACTGTAATGTTATAGCACTCCGATTTATCCACATTCCACTACAATTTGCATATGGTCAAAATGTTACTTACAGCAATATAGTTAGCTGTACATTGACAATTGGATAACTTATTTGACTTAACTTAGGCTACCTGTGAAAAAAAGCCTGCTGCACATGTCCGGCGCCTCACATCTTATTGCTCAGATCCACTTTTCTCGTCTTATGGGCTCAGTTAGGTGGTTCGGAATCGTATAAAACTGCAATTCTGGGTTTTTTACCTAGTTTATAGTGCATCCCACCAAACAACAAGTTTTAGGCATTTTTATGCTGTTAGCTAACAGATCAAAATGACAAGAAGGCACCGGCACGTCAAGTCAAATGGACCCCCCCAGTTTGTGCTCTGTCTCTATGGTATGCGTGTAGAGCGCTGCTGCTGTGATGTGTATGCAAGTGTCTAGCACAGTCTGGGTCTGTGTAGTGTGTACGCATGCACTGTCCAACGTTGCTGTACATACATGATTTATATCGGTCGACGGCGTAAACACATATCATAGCGCGATCATAGCGCGTGTATAGCGATATGCATGCAGTGATACACGCTCGCCATCGGTTCCTACTAGGGATGGGAATCGTTAGATTTTATTGATACCGATGCCATTATCGATTCTGCTCATCGATCCGATTTTTAAAAATCGATTCATTAAATATAATTTACTATTAGGCTACTATTGGTATCGGGTGGTCATATAAAATGGATTCCATGACATAATATTTATAAGGCATAAAGCGTTTGTTTTTCATTCAAGGTTCAAGGTTCAAGGTTCAATTTTATTGTCAACTCTACTATATATACAAGACATACAGAGGATTTAAATTTTGTTCCTCTCATCATCCACGGTGCAATAAAAGAAAAAGATAAACATAAAATACAAACACATACACAATATAAAAAGATATAAATCTAAAAGTGCGTGAAAATATAAAATACAAGTAAATCTAAAACTAAGATACATATAGTGCAAATGGACGCAGTGCAAGTATGGATGTAATGTTACATTCATATTTCATTCATATTTCTTAGTCATATCATGTAAAATATGTACCTGCTATATTTATGCCTGCACAAGCAACAGTCAGAATTGTACAATTCTGTAAACTGAGATGGCATTGTAAATGTAATTTGGCTTGATCAATACGAGTGCTTAAAAATATCAGACATCAAAGAAAATAAGAGACACCGGAGAATAATGAAAAGGTCAGGACGCGAGAAGAAGATCACATCAGTTTAACGTTATGTCAAAACAGATGGCTAAAATATTGTTGTTTTACCGCTGCTCTGTGACGGATATTTAGGAGTTTCATTCTCTAACGAAGATCGCAAACTTTATTTATGAGTTAGTTACGCTACTAGGCGTGTTTCATAAAGCTGCATCGTAACGTTTGCGTTAGTTTCTGTATTATCAGAACAGTTTCAACTGTCACCATTCTCCCCTCTCATTTAGCCTATACATTTACATGAAAGAAAGACGAGATTTTTAACGTTACCTGAGCATTTTTTGGAGGCAAGCTGGCTGCTCTTATTAGCTGAAGATGACAAAGATTGAAGATTATCATTTAGCTAATTAAGGTAAGTTATTCGCTTTCCAAATCTACTCATCTACTCAAGTTTAAAAAGTAGGGCAAAAATCGAAAGTAATTGAAACAGAAAACAAGGGAAATGTTGGGGGGGGGGTTATCGAGTCCGGAAGGGTCGAGTCCGAGTCCGAGTCCGAGTCCTTGCTTTCCGAGGCCGATTTCCTCCAACACCGCTAGTCGTGCGAACGCCTGCATAACCCCAGCATGTAACGCACGCACGCACGCACCAGTGTCTACACCACAATGTACAGCGCCCCTGGTCGCCCGCCCCGCTACAGAACAGAGGCACATCATCGGTCCCTGCTGACCTGTTAATCCCAGGATAAAAGCGAGCAAACATCTTCTTCCTTTTTGCTGTCATTTCCTTCCTTAAATCGTTCTTCAAACCAATAACATGCCTGAGTTACAATCTTAACAGTCCACTTAGCTAGGGAGATTAAGGTTAACCTTACGCCACCATTTAACGTTACTACAATAAAACCTCATCAACGTAAGGTTGACGGATTTCCATGTTGTAACATTACAGATGTTTGGTTAAATTAGCTAGTTGGCTAGCTAGCTAATATTTCAGAGATGTAGTGATCATGTTGCTATACTAAATCACATAACGCCGTTGCATTGGGTGAACATACCTAGCGATTTTGCGGTTTCCCATCGTTTCAACCTTAACGGAAAATGTATCCTGCTGCCTGGCCAGTTAGCCTTAGCTATATCGGGATACGACAGAAGAGTCGTTATTCTCCTCTCGGGCTTCCTATGCTTGTCGTCACACTAACTGGTATAAAAGATAACGGTAAATACCTCACGGAAGCTTCATTCCTAGCAGCACGCGTTATCGCACTGTCTTGCTCAGTAACGTTAAAGGTATCAGTTCTCTTCTGCATCCTGCACTCATTTCATTTCAGAGTAATCGACACTATTCTGCTAAATTTAAAACGATCCGTTTACACGCAAATACTATATAGCCCAAACGTTATAGCTAACGTAAGTTAACGTTACACGAGAATGACAGAAACAAAAATAAATGTAATCATGAAGCGATTGCATTACCTTGTTTGAAGTAACGTTACCGGATGCAAGTGGGATTTGATCTTGCTTGTGATCTCGCTATAACGTTCTCCTTTTACTCTACCGCGGTCTTCTTGGCTATCAAAGCACTGACAGGCTGACAACAGTTTGTCCAGCCGGTGTTGGTAGCAAGCGAGTCAGTCCCCGTGCGGTAGGGAGGGAGTGAGGAACGGAGGGAGGGAGGAGGGAAAGGTGGGATTGGTGTAAGGCAAGCTGAAGAATGCAAGAACAATAGAGGAAAAAGAAAGGGACGTCCCCTGGTGGCAGTCCTATGACACTACAGTTAAGAAAGGGCCAGCGCATTTACAGCACTCAAGGTGTATGGAAGGGGTCCGTGACGTCACTGCGAGAGCTTCATGTAGTGACCTTGAAAGCAAAAATAGACATCATTTTCTGACGTGAATTCAAGAATGCTGACACCAGCGTACAGCACACAGCTGGTATAGATTTACTCATGAAATAATAATAATAATGATCTTCATAGGGATAATAAACCCTTCTGTGACTGCATGACCACTAGACAACCTTTGATTTGTGATCTGATGACTTGATTTATGGGTGATTCTTCAATTCGGGGCACTTTTGACTTTTGGAATTTAAAAAAAATTATATTCTTTAAACTCTGTTTTTTCTATTTCAAAATGTTTATTAATTGGTCTGGAACAAAGATCTTAGCATAGCTTTGATTGTACTTCATAATAATTTTGATATGATGCTTCACAGCCACTTGTGTGATGGTAATGACACGTGATGGTAATGACAATTTTCAGTTTTGGAGGGAAAAGTTAGCTAGGTTTTGGACTTGCTGAGCTAACTGGTTAGCTAGCATACAATGTACTCTGAATATATGTAAATAAAGTGAAATTTACTATTACTGAATTAAAATACTCAAATAGTAACTTGTTTGGTAATGACGCCTAATAAACATACTCTCAGATCAGGATGTATAAAACTTCAAATTACTTACATATGTGGGCATCAAAAAATCAGGCTTCTGCCTCATGTCTCTGAATGTTCCTCTGGTACATCTAATTTGCATGCAACAATGTAAGTAACTGTTTGTAAAAACTTTATTGCTCTCTAAAATGTTGGGCGTGATGGTAATGACAGATGTATAAGGGACAGCAATATTTAACTATAAAAAAATTGCAAATTGAACAAATATAAACTATATGAATTTGAAAAATGTATTTTTAAGTTGTTATGAGGAAATGCAAAGTAAAGTTTTACTGAATTTAACACTTTTTATTACTTTATTATAGAGAGGATGTCAAAAAGTCTGGGTTGGGGACAAGCCCAAAACAGTGAAATTCTGGCACATTTGAATTTTCAACACATCGAAAAAGTATTAAAATGTCATCATTGAGACACAATTATTTTTTTCATAGCTACTACAACCTAACCCTAACAAATACAATAATTGTTTTTTATAAAAAAATATTTTTTCTTGAAAATCTACCCTGGGGACAGAAAAACTCCCTTAATTGAAGAATCACCCTTATACAAAAACCTTTGTAATCTTTGATTTTCTTGGTTCCTTGGAGGGGAACCAATGAAATCATAGTGTAATTATGAGCATCATACTATGTATATAGTGAGATAATGTGAATTATATTTTCATATAATTAGAATATTTCAACTGCAGTGAAATATATAATGAGTAATAGGTATTGGTCTACAGGAAAATTTTATCTCCTCTTTATTCTGTGTTCCATAAAAAACTGAAGGACATAAAAATATCTACATGATCCAGTTAAAACAGTAACATTTGAACCAACAATGACAATATTACATAAATCAAGACGTTACATCTCCAGTGTTCTAGTCAGGCAACACACACGGGCGGGAGGGCGGGTAGCGTGCGCTATATACCTCAAACACGGACGGGAGGGTGGGTAGCGTGCGCTGTATACCTCCCACACGGGCGGGAGGGTGGTTAGCGTGCGCTATATACCTCACACACAGGGGGAAAGGCGGGCGGGGAGCGTGTGCTGTATACCTCACACAAGGGCGGGAAGCGTGCGCTATATACCACACAGACAGGGGGAAAGGCGGGCGGGTAGCGTGTGCTGTATACCTCACATACAGGCGGGAGGGCGGGTAGCGTGCGCTATATACCTCACACATGGGTGGGAGGGCGGGTAGCGTGTGCTATATACCTCACACACGGGTGGGAGGGCGGGTAGCGTGCGGTATATACCACACATACAGGCGGGAGGGCGGGTAGCGTGCGCTATATACCTCGCATACGGGTGGGAGGGCGGCTAGCGTGCGCTATATACCTCACACACAGGCGGGAGGGCGGTTAGCGTGTGCTATATACCTCACACATGGGTGGGAGGGCGGGTAGCGTGCGCTATATACCTCAGACACGGGTGGGAGGGCGGGTAGCGTACGCTATATACCTCACACACGGGTGGGAGGGCGGGTAGCGTGCGCTATATACCTCACACACGGGCGGGAGGGTGGTTAGCGTGCGCTATATACCTCACACATGGATAGGAGGGCGGGTAGCGTGCGCTATATACCTCACACACGGGCGGGAGGGTGGTTAGCGTGTGCTATATACCTCACACATGGATGGGAGGGCGGGTAGCGTGCGCTATATACCTCACACACGGGCGGGAGGGTGTTAGCGTGCGCTATATACCTCACACATGGATGGGAGGGCGGGTAGCGTGCGCTATACACCTCACACACGGGTGGGAGGGCGGTTAGCGTGCGCTATATACCTCACACATGGGTGGGAGGGCGGGTAGAGTGCGCTATACACCTCACACATGGGTGGGAGGGCGGTTAGCGTGCGCTATATACCTAACACACAGGGGGAAAGGTGGGCGGATAGCGTGCGCTGTATACCTCACACGCAGGCAGGCGGGCAGGCGGTCGAGTTTAGGGTCCCAGGTCACAAAGTTGTGTTCCATATGTACAGGACATGTGGCACTGTATAAAGTGTGCACACATTTTGTGTGTAGGTGAACCATCATTTTTATCAGTCAGCACATGATAAAAAAAAACACCAATCCGATCAGAGAATGTGTTAGTGACGGTCGCAGTGTCAATGCGGAGTGGGGTCCTCCCAGGAATTGTGAGTTGCAGTTTGAATTCTGCAGGAGAATGGCAGTACAATACAAATACACAGCATTATATAAGGCAGAGGTAGGCAACCCTGGTGCTGGAGTGCAAGAGACAGTCCTGGTTTTTGCTCCATCCAACCCTATAACGACATAACTGGATTCATTTTAAATAATCATGTTTAATGAATCCAGCTAAACATGTGCTGGAGGCACTCAGAATTTCACCATACAGAATATTCAGGCTCAGGCTTGTAATCATCCATCAACCTTATGATCAAGCTCAGATGGAGCAAAAACCAGAAACATCACTGCCACTCCAGGACCAGGGTTGCCTACCCGTAATTTCAAGGTTCACAACGTTCCACCTGACACGCTCCGAACAGCATGTACTGAAAGGTCACGTACATAACAAGCCCACTGTCCTTTATTCCTGTGGTTCCAGAACATTGAGCCCACAATCCTCAGAAAGTCCTATCATATTTAGGGCTCTATTTTCCAGCTGGTGCATGGCGAGGTGCCATTTTCAGCATGTATTTTCACGCTCCTGTTTGACTCACCGTGCGCCGGAAGTGAGAGGAGAGTCGCTGTTAACGGCGCAAATCGCACCACAGCGTACGCCAAGTTGCTCATTTTGGGGCTTTCCCCAATGCGTGCATTATCATAACCTATTCAAAAGCCAATCAACTGTTTTTGTGGATTATATGCAGTCCAATTTGACTTTGAAATAAATCCCCCAAGTAGGAAAAAATTATACTTTGCATTTATTGCTCATTGTCTTTTTTATAATGTTAATTATTGTATTTCTTTCTGTTTTTAATTGTTTATGTCTGTTATTATACTGCACTGTGGTCCCAGGGGTACTGTACTCTTACACCCGTCTGTAATGAGAATGATGACAAACTTGGTGCATTCACTCTTATTGCACGTATAGCGATAACATTCTATTAATTCGAAAAATACACATGCACACACATGCTTTGAGTTGAAAAATAAAAAAGAGCCAGTAAATTATAAATGGGAGAGTAAAATCAATTATTATTGACTGATTGGAGGCTAAGGAAATTATTAAAAGCTTTTCATTTTTCACAGTCCAGATAACCTATTAGTGACTTTTATGGTTCTGCAAGTGGGCGTGTTCTCCTGTCGTTTTTTACTAAACCACGTAATGCGGGATCGCCTGACATCAAAATGAGCTCTTAATTCAATGCACACGGCTCTTAAAAGGACTGAAAAGAGGTCATTTGATTAGCTATGGTGCAGCTGAAGCACACATGATAAATATTCAGCATAACCCAGCCCATCTTTAACCTGCGCAGCACACTGTGAGTTGTGCGCTCCTCACCTTTGGTCCGAAAATTGCTAAATTCAGTAGCCACGCCCAGTGCGCCATACGCTACGCCAATGACTATGATGGCTCGCCGTACACCATGCGCTTCCCGGAAAATAGAGCCCCAAATGTGATCCGCACCCTTGTATAAACGTATCTTTACACGGAATTTAAATATATTTAACACATCAAAACCACCGCATGTATACTGTACGGCTAGTGAAGTGAGGTAACAGGTGTAGTGCTGAATTTGGGTGAGTGGAAAGCACACTATACACAGGAAGTTCTCCATTTCATGCATCATTTTGTTTCCAAGCCACAGATTGAGAAGCCTTGCTTTAACAGAGGAGGAAATAAATGCAGCTTCAGTCTTTGATTAAGTCCATTCCTGTCCAATTAAATCTTCCAGCTTGCATGTGTCCTTCAAAGGGATGACTGATCTAGTACAGTAAAACCTTGACATATGAGTGCACTAACTCCGGGGTTTTCAAAGTGGGGGCCGCTAGGGGGGCCAATTGGAAGGGAGAGGAAAATGGAAAATGCAAAAAAATATATATATATTATAATAATAAAATAAATAATGGCTTAAAAATACATTTCAATTCAATTCATAAGATTATTGTGCCGGTTTAAAATAAAATATAAATTGTTATAAATCCTTTCATATCGAAATTAGGTCTTTGCCATTCCCTACTTTCAATTGCAGCCAATGATTAACCATCTGCCTGTCAGTCAAAGCGTTACGTTGAGCTGCTAACGGCCCCATTATGGAATCAAAATAGGGTCAAAAGTATTGTGTTGTGTATTAAGAAGCTGTATGTTAGATTTTTTAATATTTGCCAGTGTAATTTAAAAGTAAAAAAAAAAAAAGCCATTTCGCAATAGGGGGGCCCCAGCCAGAGGCTACGGCTATTTGGGGGTCCTTGGCATGGAAAAGTTTGGGAACCCCTGCACTAACTTACGAGTATTCCGAGTTACGAGCCGTTGCTCGGACAATTTCTTGCTTCGCCTTACGAGCCTAGACCCGAGTTACGAGCCGAGCAAGCGGAGAAAGTTTCAGAATTTATAGAAAATAAACATCCAGAAAAAGTGGCAACTGGTCATGCGTTGGCGTTGTGTAATGACACTTTCCTAACGCATTTCCGAAAAATTCTGAAGGGAAGGAAGAAACAAACCACCATGGATAGGTTTTTATTGAAACGCCCTGCAGATCAGAGTCAGAAAAGCGTGACGAAAAAGCCAAAAATCAATGAAAAAGATGCAAACGTCACTGATGAAGATGAAAACATCACTGACGAAGATTAAGTGTAAGTGAAGAATAATAATGTAGCAATTAAGTTTAGAACCAGTTTATTTCTTTATATTCTATTTTATTATCTTTGTATTATGTTTTGTATTAATTATTTATTATTTATAAATACATTTCTCATTTTTATAACTACGTAACAAAGAAATTAGGGTGTTTTTTGGGGGGCTGGAACGGATTAATGGTATTTCAATTAATTTCAATGGGGAAAATTGATTTGATATACGAGTAAACCGAGTTACGAGCTCGGTCACGGAACGAATTAAACTCGTATGTCAAGGTATTACTGTACTGCTATATCTGTGCCTCGTATAGCCGGTACAGATCAGTATTGGACAATGGTGGTGCAGTCTACTTTACAGTGACTGATCTAGTACTGCTATATCTGTGCCTCGTATAGCCGGTACAGATCAGTATTGGACAATGGTGGTGCAGTCTACTTTGCAGAGACTGATCTAGTACTGCTATATCTGTGCCTCTTATAGCTGGTACAGATCAGTATTGGACAATGGTGGCGCAGTCTACTTTGCGGAGACTGATCTAGTACCGCTATATCTGTGCCTGTGTAGTCAGTATGGGTCAGTATTGGGCAGTGGTGGTGGTGTAGTCTACTCTGCAGATACAGAGGGGACGTTGGCTTCCAGCCCCACCCTCCTCAGCGACTCTCTGTACTTCCTCTTCCCCAGGCTCACGATGTCCTCGATCTCGTCCGCCAGATCCCGCCGTCCGCTCTCTACCATGGCCTCCACCAGCTCTGGCACTGCCCCTGGCCCTGGCCCTGCCCCTCCTCCCCGCCTGGCCCAATGAAAGAGCATCTCCAGGACCACGCCTCCCAGGTTGTCTCTGATTGGTAGAGAGAGGAGCAAGGGCATTGCCATATTTATTTTCCACACATCCCTGCATTTCATATTAATTTTGTGCGTATGTGTAAATAAGCATGTGTGTGCATTTACATATTTATAGTGTGACTGCATTTCAGGATGTGTATACCTTAACAGCATAAGTACACAGTTATATTGCTTACTATTGCCATAATAATTATTATTACTATTTTACAAATCTTTATTTAATCTAGTAGGTCAACTAAGAATGCAATTATTTTCTGCAGTATCAGTCTGAGGAATCAAAGAGGGAAGAATGCAAGAGATTGTGTAGCCCAGGGGTTTTCAAAGTGGGGGCCGCCAGGGGGCGCTAGGGGGGCCAATTGGAAGGGAGAGGAAAATGGAAAATGCAACAAAAAAAAAAATATTATAATAATAAAATAAAATTTAAAAAAAAAATACATTTCAATTCAATTCATAAGATTATTGTGCCGGTTTAAAATAAAATATAAATTGTTATAAATCCTTTCATATCGAAATTAGGTCTTTGCCATTCCCTACTTTCAATTGCAGCCAATGATTAACCGTCTGCCTGTCAGTCAAAGCGTTACGTTGAGCTGCTAACGGCCCGATTATGGAATCAAAATAGGGTCAAAAGTATTGTGTTGCGTATTAAGAAGCTGTATGTTAGATTTTTTTATATTTGCCAGTGTAATTTAAAAGTTTTTAAAAAAAAAGCCATTTCGCAATAGGGGGGCCCCAGCCAGAGGCTACGGCTATTTGGGGGTCCTTGGCATGGAAAAGTTTGGGAACCCCTGGTGTAGCCAATCAGATGTAGGAAAGTGATTAGTTGGCCAGAATTCAACCAGGCTAGAGCTTTTGACCAGTACACCATTCCCAGTCCCATGGAACCTTTATTGAGCACAGCGAGTCAAGACCTCAGTTTAACTCCTTCGCGCAGATGCCAAATTTGGACAGAAACTTGGTTAATGGCTTAAAAGAATAGTTCACCCATTTTGAAAAATTTAATATTGTTTTACTTACCCCCAAAATAGTATGTTAAGCTGTAGTTATGCTGGCCTGTTTTTACCGTTGTAGCTAAATTATAGTAAATCCTGAATTGGAGGACTTAAGATCATCCAGTAAGAGAGTCGATAACTTTTAGTATCACTCCGCACGACAACAATAATTCTAATTATAAATCAGTATATTCCAGCTCAAAGTATGTACGAACTACAAATTCCACCCAGTCATCCTCTTCGTAATCAGACATTTCGCTAAGAAAACAAACAATCTTCCAGTCTACTTCCGTACGGTCTATGCGCTGAGCACTGTTCTCGCGCGGAGTGATACTAAACGTTACCCACTCTCTTACCGGATGTTTTCAATTCTAAACATAATGACATCTGAAATCTGAAACAACATCATATAGAGTAAATTAAGCGAAAATATCGTTCTTGTGCACTCTGTAATCATATGTGCATTTTAGTTTCCAACAACGACACGTGTAAAGCTGTCGTTGAACGTTATTTGAGTGGATTTAGGAGATTATTTCCAATGGAAAGATAACTAGACAACATAACTAGAACTTAACATACTGTAAAACAAAATCAAATACTTCAAAATGGGTGAACTATCCCTTTAAATTATATTAACAGTTGTACCATTTACAATATTAATTTATATTAGTTTATTTTTACTATTTAGGTCAAAATAAAGTGCCACAAAAGATCTTGTGATTTTGTGTATCGGCATAATCTGTGTTGTTTGCATTCGTTTATGTGCTAAAAGTGTGCTTTTGAGACCTGCTTCTCCATGCAATCAGAGTGAATGAAGAGAGAAAAATCATCATTCTCAGTTGCTGAACACTAGAGCAAGTCATGAAGGTGATCGTGAATATTACTTGACACACTTGTTAATCAAGGAAAATGACTGGGAAATGATTGAGGCCAATAATAAAATAATTAAATTACTTGCCTAATAGCCTAATTGAGGAGAACTGGCTACATTTGATGGCATTGAGTAATCTGTGAATTAAACGCTGTAGCCTATTGTTAATCAAGGGAAATGATTGGAAAATGATTGAGACCAATAATCAGTTTAAGGGCTAGTTTTCTACCTCCTCAAATTTCAGCTCTGCAGCCGCCACTGGTGTGAGTGTATGCGTGTGTGTGTGTGTGTGTGAGCCTACAGTACGTGAGTCTATGGGCTCTATCCTACACCCGGCGCTAAGTGGCGGTAACCCAAACGCAAGTGTCTTTGCTAGTTTCTGATGCAGTTGTCATTTTTACCGTCCAGCGCTCACGCTGTTTCAATAGCAAGCGAACTTGCGCCCATAGCAAGTGACCTGGTTGGAGTGGCCAGAATAATTTTTGGCGTATTGCTATCTTGAGGCAGCAGAAAGCGCTTGAGCTAAAACCACCATAAACCTGGTCTTAAGTCATGTCGCAGTTCTTTCAATGTTATTTTAACTGCGCAATATTAAGATAGTAATATGCGTCTACATAGGCATGTGCACAAAGCACATGTGCAAGTTTATGCGCATGAGTGTATGTATGTGGTATCCGTGAGTGTGTGTGCAAGTTTATGCATGTGAGTATGTGGCCTGCGTGAGTGTATGTATGTGAGTGTATGTATGTCAGGGGTCGGCAAGTCAATTTGGCCTTGGGCCAATTTTTTTCTGAGCCACTAGGTGGCGGGCTAGAATATAATAAAAGGCTAATTTAAATAATTGATCGTTAAAAAATGTGACACGTTCTAATGCTTTGGTCCTCATATCGGGATCTGGTGTAATGATCTGACTTTTCTTTCGAAAAATGTGAATACATTTCTTAACTAGGTAGCAGTGGGGATTACTCACCGAATCCATTGCACTGCAGTATTTTGGCTTGACTAGCGAGTTTGTGTTGTGATTCTCAACAACGTTGAAACGTAGTTCCGTGTTTCAAAAGAAAAGTCCGATATGAGTACCAAAGCAAGTTCAAGTTCAAGTTCTTTTATTGTCACTTCACAGTTTACACAGGTGTAATCAGAGAGTGAAAAACTTTACGTGCAAAACGCCCGACAGCGGACAGCAGTTGTATCAATTAAATATCAGTGTCACAAAGACGCACGAGAGGAATCGATTGACGCATAAAAACCTTGAAAACTGCCTGCGGATTAAAGTGACGTCCATATCACCAGATATCCAACGAATAGTGATCGATGGGAGATGCCAGTTTTCACATTAAGTGAGTACTAAGCCTGTCGTTATTGCATTTAATAGCCTTTTTAATGAATGGCTCATTTAATTATTATCCCTAATGTAGCGTGTTTGCTCTGTCGTTTCAGGAGCATAGGCCTATGCACCACCACCCCTCGCACTCCATGATCAAGCGGATCAAGCTTTTTTTTGCGCCGATTTTGTTGTTTTTGATGTTTTTCATAAAATTAAACTGAATTTGCTTTGTTACTGTTTACATGTGTGGTGCAGTCACATATAAGTAAACATTCAGTTTGAATGATTTACTGAGCTGGTGTTATTTTTTTCAAACCACACACCGCATGTTGGCTATTTCAGCACCACGCGTTGTCCACCTACTTATTTTGATTCACTACTAGGGGTTCAACGTCAGTGCAGCCCGCTGCCTGTGCGTGTCATTCACTCTCAACATGGATAAAAGTACAATAAGCATTCTTCAGGTGTGGGTAGATTCTCTATTCGGACATTATAGCCTATACGTGGGACTGTCGGTTCGATATTGTAAAAAAAACAGATTTTTTTAAAAAACAACTTCAAATCTCAAAATTATCTGGCGGGCCAAATATTATTGCTGGCGGGCCAACAATGGCCCGCGGGACGCCTGTTGCCGACCCCTGATGTATGTGGTATCTGTGTGTGTGTGTGTGTGTGTGTGTATGTGTGTGTATGTGTGTGTGTGTATGCACATACGTGCGTGTGTGTGTGTGTATGCATGTGTATGTGTGTGTGTGTGGCCTGTGTGAGTATATGTATGTACATTACATTTTACATTCCATTACATTACAGTCATTTAGCAGACGCTTTTATCCAAAGCGACATACAGTAAGTGCATACAGAAACGTCATCGAAGTCTACAGAACAGATAAGAAAGCACATTCTTCCCATAAAGTAGCAGCTATCCCTAGTAATGAAAATTGAATGCAGTTCACAGTAAACTGGGTAAATAGTAAACACAGTAAATAGCTCTACAACAATTCTATATATTATAAACTTGAATACACAGTTCAACAAGAACAAATACCATGAGGTCCTAGATAAGTATCAGTCCAGGTGGAGTCTGAAAAGGTGTGTTTTCAGGCCACGACGGAAAGCAGGCAGGGTTGGCATAGAACGTAGATATGTATATGTATGTGGTATATGTGCGTGTATGTGCGCGTGTGTGTGGATAGCTTCATTGTACTTTAATCTCCTGCAGTGGTCCAGATGGCTCAGTGATGACTCACTGGCGTGAGATTAAACCAAACGATTCACCCCCACACGTCTCTCTCCTCCAATCACCTTGGGTTTGTGCGATCCCATGTCTACAGGCCTGTGCGATCACGTGTGTGTGTGATACCTGTGTTTGTACTGAATATGGATCAGGTGTGGTACCTGTGTTTGTACTGAATACGGTCCAGGTGTGATACCTGTGTTTGTACTGAATACGGTCCAGGTGTGGTACCCGTGTTTGTACTGAATACGGTCCAGGTGTGATACCTGTGTTTGTACTGAATACGGTCCAGGGGCCACATGTACAAACAGTGCTGAGCAGAAAAATGCCCTCAGAAAGCCGTGTAAGCGAGTTTCCATGCAGAAATTCAGATGTATAATATAACACGTACTGTGAGATTCTGCGTACCTCTGCACACGATGGACACCATATGTATGCAATGTTTGGAGTCCGTATGATATGGCGACACCGTGACAGAAAGGCAGAGGTAGAAAATGAAAAACTTTCACCCTGAGCATTCTTTTACGCATTCTTTTACTCAGAGTTTTATACATGTGGCCCCAGGTGTGATACCTGCTTGTACTGAATATGGTCCAGGTGTGGTACCTGTGTTTGTACTGAATACAGTCCAGGTGTGGTACCTGTGTTTGTACTGAATACGGTCCAGGTGTAGTACCTGTGTTTGTACTGAATACGGTCCGGGTGTGATACCCGTGTTTGTAGTGAATAAGATCCAGGTGTGATACCTGTGTTTGTACTGAATACGGTCCAGTTCCTGGTAGCTGATGCCCAGGTTGATGCCGATGGAGCGCCAGTCCTGTCCAATCTGCAGAGATATTGCCAAGAGATTGGCCTCTGTCAGGTAGCCACTCTCAGGGTCACCCAAATTCAGAGGCGGGTACTGTAGCTCCTCCAACTCCCCCTTACCAGACAGGACCCCCTGATAGAGAAAGAAAAAGAGAGAATTTAAAAATGAATATTGTGTAAGAGAATAGTACCAGGGTATGATTTAGTACAATTATTTATTTTAATGGAATATAACAAGGAGTGTACCATGTGTAGAAAGGGGTCTGTGGTGTACCGTGTATATTGTTCTTATTAAAGAGAGAGAAAGAGGTCTGTGGTGTACTGTGTGTATTGTTCTTATTAAAGGGAAAGAAAGGGATCTGTGGTGTACCGTGTGTATTGTTCTTATTAAAGAGAGAGGAAGGGGTCTGTGGTGTACCGTGTGTATTGTTCTTATTAAAGAGAGAGAAAGAGGTCTGTGGTGTACCGTGTGTATTGTTCTTATTAAAGAGAGAGAAAGAGGTCTGTGGTGTACTGTGTGTATTGTTCTTATTAAAAAGAGAGAAAGGGGTCTGTGGTGTACCGTGTGTATTGTTCTTATTAAAGAGAGAGAAAGAGGTCTGTGGTGTACTGTGTGTAATGTTCTTATTAAAGGGAGAGGAAATGGTCTGTGGTGTACCGTGTGTATTGTTTAATAAGTGTGTATTGTTTCTGTGGAAATTAGGTGCAGACCAAGAACAAGAAAAGTCTGACATTATACCCACATTTCCAAGGTCACAGGGTAAATTAGCATGAGCATGACTGATTTCTTTTTGGAAAGGAAAGAACAGGCGTGTGATATATGAACAGACTCGACATGGAGGTTTTCCATCCATGAGACCTATGTATGAACAGGGAAAATCACTACCAAACCCGGGTAATTGAACTCAGAAATGCTACAGGTTCCATGTGTGAAAGGGGCTTTATATATGGACGATCATTCTGGGAATGGAGATCAATCTGGACTGAATTGTTGAACAACTTAATGATGTGTAAACATACATAAATTTTTATGCACCTTTGTTAATTTGAATAGTAAACTTGCTTTATAGCAGTCTTCCTTATTTTAAAATTTCATTGTGTAGCTACAAACCTTACTTTAAGTGAATTATCCGTAATAATATGCTGCGAAACAAAATGATACGCACAAAATGCTGACTCTGTGTTTTCCTGATACCTGGGGTGGGATATCCGCTGGTTTTGAGCGCAGGGCAAAAAAGTGCTCGCTACTCACAGGAAGTCTCAAAGGCAGAGTGGCCAGCCATTGGCTGTCGTGCCCCTTCCGCTTGTTTGCCACTTCCGGTGGAATGTCACTGGGCATCTCCCCTCTGTAAAATGAGACCTGTAGCAGCGAGGGAAAGAAGGAGGAAGGGAGAGGGAAAGAGGGAGAGAGAGAGAGGGAAAGAGGGAGAGAGAGAGAGGGAAAGAGGGAGGGGGAGACGAAGAGACCACATCTGTGTGACCACACCTTTGCTTTAGCACAGATTCTTCAGACTCAGGAGACACTCGAATCCTGTATTCCTGCTGTCCCCTGGAGCTACATTACAAAACACTGCTACATTACAACATAGTGCTACATTACAACATAGCACTACATTACAAAACAGTGCTACATTACAACATAGCGCTACATTACCACTTAGCGCTACATTACCACATAGCGCTACATTACAACATAGTGCTACATTACAACATAGCACTACATTACAAAACAGTGCTACATTACAACATAGCGCTACATTACCACTTAGCGCGACATTACCACATAGCGCTACATTACAACATAGCACTACATTACAACATAGTGCTACATTACCACATAGCGCTACATTACAAAACACAGCTACATTACAACATAGTGCTACATTACAAAACAGTGCTACATTACCAAACACTGCTACATTACCACATAGTGCTACATTACCACATAGCGCTACATTACAAAACACTGCTACATTACAACATAGTGCTACATTACAAAACAGTGCTACATTACCACATAGCGCTACATTACAAAACAGTGCTACATTACAACATAGTGCTACATTACAACATAGCACTACATTACAAAACAGTGCTACATTACAACATAGCGCTACATTACCACTTAGCGCTACATTACCACATATCGCTACATTACAAGACAGTGCTACATTACAACAGCGCTACATTACCACATAGCGCTACATTACAAAACAGTGCTACATTACCACATAACGCTACATTACCACATAACGCTACATTACCACATAGTGCTACATTACCACATAGCGCTACATTACAAAACACTGCTACATTACCACATAGTGCTACATTACCACATAGCGCTACATTACAAAACACTGCTACATTACCACATAGTGCTACATTACCACATAGCGCTACATTACAAAACAGTGCTACATTACCACATAACGCTACATTACCACATAGTGCTACATTACCACATAGCGCTACATTACAAAACACTGCTACATTACCACATAGTGCTACATTACAACATAGCGCTACATTACAAAACAGTGCTACATTACCACATAGCGCTACATTACCACATAGCGCTACATTATAAAACAGTGCTACATTACCACATAGTGCTACATTACCACATAGCGCTACATTACAAAACTGTGCTACATTACCACATAGTGCTACATTACCACATAGCGCTACATTACAAAACAGTGCTACATTACCACGTAGCGCTACATTACAAAACAGTGCTACATTACCACATAGCGCTACATTACCACATAGCGCTACATTATAAAACAGTGCTACATTACCACATAGTGCTACATTACCACATAGCGCTACATTACAAAACTGTGCTACATTACCACATAGCGCTACATTACAAAACAGTGCTACATTACCACATAGCGCTACATTACAAAACACTGCTACATTACCACATAGTGCTACATTACCACATAGCGCTACATTACAAAACAGTGCTACATTACCACATAGCGCTACATTACAAAACACTGCTACATTACCACATAGCGCTACATTACAAGACAGTGCTACATTACCACATAGCGATACATTACCACATAGTGCTACATTACCACATAGCGCTACATTACAAAACACTGCTACATTACCACATAGTGCTACATTACCACATAGCGCTATATTACAAAACAGTGCTACATTACCACATAGCGCTGCATTACAACATAGTGCTGCATTACAACATAGCGCTGCATTACAAAATACTGCTACATTACAACATAGCGATACATTACAACATAGCGCTGCATTACAAAATACTGCTACATTACAACATAGTGCTGATACATTACAACATAGCGCTACATTACAAAATACTGCTACATTACAACATAGCGATACATTACAACATAGCGCTACATTACAAAACAGTGCTACATTACCACATAGCGCTACATTACCACATAGCGCTACATTATAAAACAGTGCTACATTACCACATAGTGCTACATTACCACATAGCGCTACATTACAAAACTGTGCTACATTACCACATAGTGCTACATTACCACATAGCGCTACATTACAAAACAGTGCTACATTACCACGTAGCGCTACATTACAAAACAGTGCTACATTACCACATAGCGCTACATTACCACATAGCGCTACATTATAAAACAGTGCTACATTACCACATAGTGCTACATTACCACATAGCGCTACATTACAAAACTGTGCTACATTACCACATAGTGCTACATTACCACATAGCGCTACATTACAAAACAGTGCTACATTACCACATAGCGCTACATTACAAAACACTGCTACATTACCACATAGTGCTACATTACCACATAGCGCTACATTACAAAACAGTGCTACATTACCACATAGCGCTACATTACAAAACACTGCTACATTACCACATAGCGCTACATTACAAGACAGTGCTACATTACCACATAGCGATACATTACCACATAGTGCTACATTACCACATAGCGCTACATTACAAAACACTGCTACATTACCACATAGTGCTACATTACCACATAGCGCTATATTACAAAACAGTGCTACATTACCACATAGCGCTGCATTACAACATAGTGCTGCATTACAACATAGCGCTGCATTACAAAATACTGCTACATTACAACATAGCGATACATTACAACATAGCGATACATTACAACATAGCGCTGCATTACAAAATACTGCTACATTACAACATAGTGCTGATACATTACAACAAAGCGCTACATTACAAAATACTGCTACATTACAACATAGCGATACATTACAAAATACTGCTACATTACAACATAACGCTACATTCACGGTGCGATTCGTGAAAAAACCAGAGGAGGGGACATTTCAGATTTTTTTTTTATATCTAAAAAATCATATATACAGTTTTATTTGAATAAAATGCACATACACGCAAGATAAATGTATTTTCTATTACTATTTAATAGATTTAAATTTTGTTTAACATTTTTTTATTTGAACACTTGAAAGGACAAGATGATTTACAGCACCACACTTGCACAGCAATTAAATGAAAAGGGCTACCTACAATTGGGTGCAAAAATTTGGGCACCCCTGCTCAAAATGGCTTTTACAATTAATAGCTGATATATACGTAGCTATATTAATAAGTGAACAGAAGCTAACCTTACCTGGTAGCTACAAATTTAAACATTACACATTTCTTCAAATTTTAAATCAAGATGACTTTTTATTTACATTTTTTACTCATTAAATTAAATGTGTATAGAATACCATCTAAAAAGGACCATTTGACGCAAATACATCAGTTTTGTGGCTCAAAGCATAAAGAAGAACCGATCGGTCTGATTAAGTAATTCATAGGTTAGCCTAGCCTACGTCTCGTCGAACCATTTCCAGAATCTTGGGATTACGTAGTTAATGGCAGCTGGATAACTGCACTGAGTAGGCTAATAGGCTAGGCTACCAGAAACAGCTCTTTTTACTTCAGTCCATGTTCCAGATTTGTGATGGTTCCGGGTTTTACTCCGGGTGCAGTTATCCAGCTAACCAAGTCTGCTTTGTAGTATACCCTCCAGGTAAGATATTTTCTTGTGTACGTACAACATCTATAAGCAACATAATGTTACAACTTTGGGTGTAGCCTACTTGTAGGGAGTTAGCATTCGCTAGCTAATGTTAATGGGAAACGCCATTGACCGTTGTTAGCGTGTCGGGAGTTAAGCTAACGTTAGGTTACAAGGACGGATCAGGCAAACGCTCAAAGTTTATAACATTTCGTTAGATTTGCTAGCTGAAAGGCTGATATTCATTTCATAAACTATATTCTTACGTAACGTTATTCAGCCAGAAAATGAAAGATTATCTTAAACTCTCTCTGTCTAGTAAACTGGTAGCTACTAGTAGGCTAAACTTACGTTCCAAACTATGAATTATTATGGACGATCTACTCTTACACAGGAGAGGCAATGAAACACTGTAACAGAGCTCGGAGAGAGAAAATCCATAACACATTTTCAAAATGGCCTACCTATCTTGACTAAAATCCACTATCTTGTCTCAATTTTAGGAAATTCACATATTTAATTCAATACTTGAATAGACTAACGTTACCAGAAGTGGGGATTAATCGTATCCCCGCCGGGGATGAAAATGAACAGCCAGCGGTACGGACGTGAAAACCAGAGGCGGGGAATTAATGCGTGAAAATCATGAACAGTATTGAATAAAGCAACAAAGATCTAACGCAAAAGTTATGGTCTTTTTGGAGCCAGAGCTCCAGAGCTTTATTATTGACATGCTAGAACTGCGGTCCTGCCCTGGTTGCACTGTTGCGGTCATCCATTTGGGTAGGTGGCGCTGTCGTGAAAAACTACGGTCCTGAGACTGTCCCATGCCCTGAGACTGTCCCTGACACTGCACTGCTCCGGTATGGCAGGCACATACTATTGCCACTCCCCCGGCAAATCACACCCAGCCTACATTACCACATAGCGCCACATTACAACATAGCACTATATTACAACATAGTGCCACATTACAAAATACTGCTTCATTAAAACATAGCGCTACAGTACAACATAATGCTACATTACAAAATAGTTCTACATTACAACATAGTGCTACATTACAAAATAGTGCTACATTACAACATAGCGCTACATTACAACATAGCCCTACAGTACAAAATAGTGCTACATTACAACATAGCGCTACATGACAACATAGCCCTACAGTACAAAATAGTGCTACATTACAACATAGCGCTACTGTAGGGAACATTAATTTAAATCTATACACGAGGCGTCACTTATGTACTCGAGTACGCCACTACCATCCTTATACAACTGGTGGCATAGTTTTTTTGCATAATAAATCAGTCTCATAAAATTTATACTATTCTCAAAAGAGAATACTAACTAAAAATGGAAAACTTTTAATTAATAATTAAATTAATTACCAATAAAATTACACATTAATAATTATCTTTGCAAAATCACAATATTAAGTACTCAGTTGATACCGAATTAATATAAATGATTCAGCTAAGCTGAAGGCACTTGGGGAATCCCAGCAATTAGCATTGGCTGACTCGATTCAACACAAGTGCAACATTAATATACACAATTTTGGAAAATGTAATAGTTTATTTTATCACAAAGTACCAAACAGAGCAAAGCACGATTCACTACTATAATGTACAACAAACTATGTGCAAGTGTGTGTGTGTGTGTGTTGGGCGCACGTGGGGGGTTGCCTCAGACACGTGTTCAGAAAGAACAAAGAACGTAAAATGGAGGGAGGTTTGAACCTAGCTTTAGCTGGACTAGCTAACAATGGCGCACGACCCATACCAAATGCATAAGGGATAGCCGTAAGCTTATCGTTGCGTGTGTGTTGAGATCAGCGTGCAGTGTTAACTGAGCCTGACCAGGTTAACCTTACAGTACTATGAGCATGACCAGGTTAACCTTACAGGACTATAAGCCTGGCCAGGTTATATTTATATATTTATATGGACATCATGAAAGTACAAGTATATTTATTTCTATTCTATTATAAAAATATAATTAGAAAGTCAGAAATATTTCAATGCTCAGGTATACCATGTAGTTTCATTGTAAACAACTCGTTCTTTGTTTACATTAAAATTTTCTCCCCAAAAAAAACATTGTACAGTCAAGCCGAAAAGTCTGCACACCCCTTTCACCTTCTCCACATTTTATTATGTTACAGACATATTCTACAAAAGATGAAGTCTCAAAATTCTACACAAAATAGCCCATAATGACAAAGTGAAAACAGGTTTTTCGAAAATATGCAATTTTATTTTACTGACAAAAATAGGTTATTTAGGGGTTACATATCTGTACACACTTGTTTTTAGACATTTGTGCTAATTTATTAAAAATCTAAATGTAAAATATCATATGTACACAAGTGTGCACACCCTTTGATATGACACCCAAAAGTGAGCTGAGGTGCATTTTGTTTCCACTGATACTGCTTGAGATGTTTCTACAACTTAATTGGTGTCCACCTGTGATAAATTCAATTGATTGGATACGATTGGGGATTGCCAACACCTGCCTATATAAGGTCCCACAGTTGACAGTGTATGTCAGAGAAAACTTCAAGCCATGGGGTCAAAGGAATTATCTGCAGACCTCAGAAACAGGATTGTGTCAAGGCATAGATCTGGAGAAGGGTACGGAAAAATCTCTGCAGCTTTACAGGTCCCAAAGAGCACAATGGCCACCATCATTCGCAAATGGAAGAAGTTTGGAACCACCAAGAATCTTCCTAGACCTGGCCGCCCGGCCAAACTGAGCAATCGAGGAAGACGGGCCTTGGCCAGGGAGGTGAGCAGGAACCAGAGGGTCACTCTGACAAAGCTCCAGCGCATCCTTGTGGAGATGGGAGAACCTTTCAGAAGATCAACCATACAGGCAGCACTCCACCAATCAGGCCTTTATGGTAGAGTGGCCAGACGGAAGCCCTTAGTAAAAGGCACATCACAACCTGCTTGGAGTTTGCCAAAAGGCTCCTAGAGGACTCTCAAACCATGAGAATCAAGATTCTCTGGTCTGATAAAAACCAAAATTGAACTTTTTGGCCTGAATACCAAGCGTCACGTCTGGAGGAAACCAGGCACCGCTCATCACCTGGCTAATACCATCCCTACAGTGAAGCATGGCGGTGGCAGCATCATGATGTGGGGATGTTTTTCAGCAGCAGGTACGGGGCGACTAGTCCTGATAGAGGGAAAGATGAATGCAGCTAAGTACACCGAGATCCTTGAAGAAAATCTGCTCCAGAGCGCTCTGGACCTCAGACTTTGGCGAAGGTTTACCTTCCAACATGACAACGACTCGAAGCACACAGCTAAGAATGAACTCAATCCATTGTAGTATAAGTCTGTAACGTAATAAAACGTGGAGTAGGAGAAAGGGGTGTGCAGACTTTCCAGCTTGACTGTATGTGTTCTTGTGGTCTAATAAACATATTGAATGTATTTCTACCCCCTCCATCCTATTGCCCGCCCAGCCTTGGCTTACCTGCCCTCTCACTGGCTCCTGCGTGCCCTGGCTGGGGCAGATGTAGACCTCTTTGTGATTCTTCAGGTGGGAGAAGAAGACGAAGGAAAGTCGTCCTTCTGTGCAGTCGGGCCGGTCTGGAACAGAGAGACCGGCTGCTATCATAACTTGCTGGAGACTGTTGTGTGTACGGTCTGCACTGGCAGACTGGAGAAAAACAAGGGCAGTCATACAGTACTATGAGCCTGACCAGGTTAACCTTACAGTACTATGAGCCTGACCAGGTTAACCTTACAGTACTATGAGCTTGACCAGGTTAACCTTACAGTACTATGAGCCTGACCATGTTAACCTTACAGTACTATGAGCTTGACCAGGTTAACCTTACAGTATGAGCCTGACCAGGCTAACCTTACAGTACTATGAGCCTGACCAGGTTAACCTTACAGTACTATGAGCCTGACCATGTTAACCTTACAGTACTATGAGCTTGACCAGGTTAACCTTACAGTACTATGAGCCTGACCAGGTTAACCTTACAGTACAATAAGCCTAGCCAGGTTATATTTATATATTTATATGGACATCATGAAAGTACAAGTACATATTTATTTCTATTCGTCGCCCTCTTGTAAAAATATAATTTGAAAGTCAGAAATATTTCAATGCTCAAAGGTATACTATGTAGTTTCATTGTAAACAACTCCTTCTTTGTTTACATTCAAATTTTCTCCCCAAAAAAACATTGTACGTGTCCTTGTGGTCTAATAAACATATTGAATGTATTTCCTACCTCATAAGTCGTTCGCTACACTATTGACATCCCGCCGCCATTTTTAAAGCCAGAGACAGCTAAAATTGTATAAACGTCATGAATGGGCAGTTCCTCCCCATTTGATTGACATGGCCAGGCCATGTGGGCAGGCTTCCAGGTAAACTCTTATTTTAGCTTAGGCTACTTACCGTTGCGTATGCGTCGTCAGTACAATTTAGACATTTAGGGCCGAAACATACCTCATGCAAATACGCAAACGTGGACGCTTCGAGCTATGCAAACAGTTTTTCTTTTGCCATGACATTTGTGAAAGAAAAACCAGAGTGTTGCAGCGAAGAACACTATAGCAGGCAACAACAGTAAACAACTTTCTTGTTCGATCTGTGCCTTCCTCTGGTTTTCCTTTCACAAATGTCATGGCAAAAAAACAAAAAACTGTTCGCGTAGCTTGAAGCGTCCACGTTCGCGTATTTGCGTAAGGTATGTTTCGGCCTTTACTCATTAGCAAGATGTTTTCAGCTGAGGAGGTAACAATATCATTATAAAAATGGCGGCGGTGTAGTATAATGGTTAAGGAGCTGGACTTGTAACTGAAAGGTTGCAGGTTCGATTCCCAGGTAGGACACTGCCGTTGTACCCTTGAGCAAGGTACTTAACCTGAATTGCTTCAGTATATATCCAGCTGTATGAATGGATAAATGTAATAAGACGTTGTGTAAGTCGCTCTGGATAAGAGCGTCTGCTAAATACCTATAATGTAATGTAATGTAAAAATAGCGATCATACACCTAGCTAAGGCTATCTATTGTCGTGACTCATGATGTTTGTTTATTGTTCACAAAGGTCTATTTATCATGTTGTTTGACCAAACCTTGATCATGTAAATGGAGACTACGCTACATACACAAAGCATAAAAGTTAGTAATCTTAGCTATTGCTCTGTAAATTTGACCACTGTTCATTTTCATAAAATAATTCTAAATCATCATTTTGTAATTCTGCTCGGTTCATTCTGTAGCTATCAACAGCCAGTGGTCGCGGCCCCAGAGTAAGGGTGAGGGGTAGTCGTGTTCACGGTGGGCGAGGCAGGGCCAGGGGAAGAGGACAGCTTGATCAGAGTGACCGCGATAGAGTCGACAGACTCTGGGAGGAGAAAGTCCACCGGTCAGGAAAAATATGTGTGAAACGTCACCACAATGCTTGTGCGTCGTCGTGTGTGTCTGAGAAGAACACGTGATACACAACTTTCATCAAGCCTTTTTCTCCTACATGCTTTATATCGCCATCTAGTGTTCTGAAACTACATAGTATACCTTTAATACATTTTTATGTAACTCAGAATGTCGATGACAACTTCGATATGTTTGTGACAGCCCAGTAAAGTTAACAGACCCTCAAAACTGCTTTGAGAAAATGAAGCACCGCTCTCAATCTTCCAAATCTCTAAACACAGAATCCACCTAGGAAGGGAATATTGCCACTTACTCTAGACTAAATCTGACCTGTGTTGATGTCGATGCCCCTTTCAAATCCAGCAAAGAACTGCTCGCCTTCCATGAGCTCACAGAGGTCAGAGGGCAGCGGGCCTTCATACAAGGCAGAAAGAGACTGCACCTCACTGTCCACCTGTGGTCAGAGGAGGTGCTGTTACACACAAACACACACAGTTACATACAGGACAGAGAGAGACTGCACTGCACTGTCCACCTGTGGCCAGAGGAGGCGCTGTTACACACAAACACACACAGCTATGTACAGGACAGAGAGAGACTGCACTGCACTGTCCACCTGTGGCCAGAGGAGGCGCTGTTACACACAAACACACACAGTTACATACAGGACAGAGAGACTGCACCGCACTGTCCACCTGTGGACAGAGAAGGAGCTGTTACACACAAACACACACAGTTACATACAGGACAGAGAGAGACTGCACTGCACTGTCCACCTGTGGTCAGAGGAGGTGCTGTTACACACAAACACACACAGTTCCATACAGGACAGAGAGAGACTGTAGATTGTAACAGAGGTGATCTAGGGCCCTAGGCCTGCTGGGAGCTGTACCTTGCCTGTTGGCAGACACTGCAGGAGCACCTGCATTGGGTCGGTCTTCCTCTGCAGAACAAAGAACTGCACCCGGAACTGCCGGAGTCTGTGGTAAACTTTCCTGACCACTCCACTCACACTACGCTTAGTAGTGTACCACAACCAGTACCTGCAACACACAAACAAACACACACACACACACACACACAATCTACTTACATAGCCACGCATTATACGGTGTCTCTGCACAGGATACTGGAAAATCAAGTAATTTAACATATTTGTGACTTTAATTTAACATATTTATTTTCCTATACTCTGCAGGAAGAAACAGAATCATGTGCAGGTACAAAGCGGCTCCAAAGACATGTGCAAGCCCCTTCACCACTCTGTTATACATAACAGTGCAGCCCTCCACAACTATTTTGTTTAATTCTTTTTCTTGATTAACAAAAGGAAATGACGTGTAAAAGGTGATCACAGCTATCTCAGGAGTAGTGAGAAGTGACAGTTTGTGGTGCTAATAATGAACATCTCATTAAATTAACTGGAAAATAAGCAAAATGGGTGGGAACAGTCCAATGTTAGGGGAACTTAGTAAATGGTCTCTTTAATGGAGCATTTAAACCCCTCTCAGCCCTGCACACAGGTTTAACTGAGCGTTTAAACCCCTCTCAGCCGAGCACACAGGTTTAACTGAGTGTTTAAACCCCTCTCAGCCCAGCACAAAGGTTTAACTGAAAGTTTAAACCCCTCTCAGGCCTGTACACAGGTTTAACTGAGCATATAAGCCCTGCAAACAGGTTTAACTGAGCGTTTAAACCCCTCTCAGGCCTGCACACAGGTTTTTCTTCCCCTTCTCCCACTCAGGCTCAGTGGCGGTGCAGTCTGGCCCACAGGGGGCTCCTCAGACACCTGGACCGGGGTGTTGGCGGTGCGGACAGCCGGGCAATCTGCACCGCGATTGTCCGCTCATGGAGGTGGGGCAGGTGGTCCGTGTTGTCGACCCGCCCACCTCATTCAAAGATAAAAAGCATATTCTGGAGGCTGCAGTTAGCTCCTGCCTCTCACACCATCTGATTTTGCCGATATTCCAAACCCTGGAGGATATCCCACTCGCTCAGTCTCGTATGAAAAAACACTAAACCGGATAATGGCCCATTTCCATTGGCTGGGCATTTGGGCGGGTGTACGTCGGTGGCGTGCGTCCTGTCCTGATTGTCAGCTAGTGAATTCCCCAGCTATTCCAAAAGCGCCGTTGCGCCCTCTACTGTTCATTGAGGTCCCGTTTGGGGGGGATGGCCCTCATCGGGAGCATGCAGGGATGCCGATTTGTATTAGTTCTGGTGGATTATGCAACCCAGTATCCCGAAGCAGTGCCATTGCACAATATCTCGACCAAGAGTGTTGCACAGGCATTGTTTCAGATAATCTCCCGCATCGGAATCCCAAGAGATTCTGACGGATCAAGGCACTTTGTTTATGTCACGCATATTACGCAAATTATATGAATTATTGGGAGTTGAAACCAGCTTGTACCAACCGCAAACGGATGGCCTCATAGAGCGTTTTAATAGAACTTTGAAATCTATGATTCGGAAGTTCGTACACGATGATAGCCGAAATTGGGATAAGTGGTTAGTTCCTCTATTGTTCGCAGTGCGAGAGGTTCCCCAGGCCTCCGGATTTTTTCCCTTTGAATTACTGTTCGGTAGAAAACCACAGGGTGTCTTGAACCTAGTTAAAAAAGCTGGGAGGAGGGTCTAAGTCCCAGTAAAAACAAAATGCAATATGTTATGGACCTGCGAGAAAAAAAAATTTCACCGGGAGATAAAGTCCTGGTATTACTCCCGACTTCCAGCACAAAATGACTCGCCAAGTGGCAAGGACCCTTTGTGGTCACATGACGATTGGGGGAAGTCGATTATGAGGTAGAGCGATCTGATAGAGAGGGGGCAAAATAGATTTATCATCTCAATCTATTAAAAGCATGGAAAGAGGTGGTGCCTGTCTCCCTGGTTACGGTAGATCAGGAGAGAGATGAGCTGGGGCCGGAGGTACCAAATTCTACCAATCAAGCCTCACCCCTTTCAGATAGCCATCTCTTACCGAATTAGAGAGCGGATCTTGCCTTGTTCCAGAAGCGGTTTGCAGATGTATTTTCCCCCCTACCAGGTTGCACTAACCTCATAAACCAACACATTGAGACAAACCCGGGTGTGACGGTGGGTTCACGGCCCTATAGACTGCCTGAACATAAAATGAAATAGGTTCAGGCAGAAATAAAGGCCATGTTGGAATTAGGGGTAATAGAAGAGTCTAACAGTGCGTGGAATAGCCCCATCATGCTAGTAGGTAAGCCTGATGGATCTATTCGGTTCTGTGTAGACTATCGCAAGGTGAATAAAGTGTCACGATTCGATGCCTATACAATGCCTCAGGTAGACGAGCTCTTGGATCGGTTAGGCACAGTTAGTTTTTTTCAACACTGGATCTAACCTAAGGGCTACTGGCAGATTCTCTTGTCTCCAGAGTCCAAGGAAAAAACGTCTTTCTCCGCTCCGGATGGGTTATACCAATTTTGGATACTTTCGTTTGGGTTATTTGGAGCCCCTGCCACATTTCAATGTCTGATGGACAGGGTGCTGTGTCCGCATGCTACTTTCGCTGCAGCCTATCTGGATGACATCATCATCCACAGCACCAGCTGGGCTCAGCATGTGCGACGTGTGGGGGCGGTGCTCGAATCCCTGAGACAGGCGGGGCTCACGGCTAACCCAAAAAAGTGTGCAATTGGCCGAGTGGGGGTAACACTTGGGAAGTGGACAGGTGCCTCTACCGCAGCGATTGCAACCTGTCCCCGACCCAAGACAAAAAAGGAGGTGAAGAGGTTTTTGGGACTGGCCGGTGTAGGGAAAAATACATTTCCTGCTTCAGTGTTCTTGGATGGTCACCTAACAGCCTTACTCAATGATCAAGTGGGGGGGGGTTAGAAACAAAGCCTGGTGATGACGGCATCGCTAGGGTGTGAGACGGGCATACCTACATTACATTCATTTAGCAGACATTTACCTAGGTAACAATAACCATTTGGTTCCCTCCCACAACACATACAATGTCCGTTTGTTTGCCTGTCACCCAATCAGGGACAGGAACCTGCATTCTATGTGAGCATTTTATTTCAGGTTTTGGGTATAAAGCTTGTACCCCACACAACACTATTTTGTGATTGAACTGCCTTGCTATTACCCGGTATCTTATACTGTAATGAAGACTATTTTGCATCATAATTAAATTGCTATTGACATAAACTTTGGAACTACGAGTTTTACTTTACAAAGGACAGAATTCCTACGCCGGCTACTAGAGAAGGTTTATTCTAGCTTACTCAAAGCTGACCAGTCCCTTAACCGACTTGACTCGGAAAGGTGCCTCATATCTGGTCCAGTGGATGGAATTGTGCCGACAGGTGTTTGAGCGGGTGAAAGAAGCGCTTTGTGGGAAACCGCTCTTGTTCACCCCTAATTTCTCTGTCCCTTTTAATTTGCAGACAGATGCATCGGACAGAAGGCTGGTGGCCATTTTGACTCAGCGGGTGGAGGGGGTCGACCGACCAGTTCTGTACATTATAAAACTCTCACAACGGGAAGCTAAGTACAGCATGGTCGAGAAAGAATGTCTGGCCATTCGGTGGGCGGTCGGGTCCCTCCGTTATTATCTACTGGGTCGCCCATTCACCCTCTGCTCGGACCATGCTCCCCTCCAATGGCTCCACCGCATGAAGAACACCAACGCCCGAATCACTTGTTGGTATCTAGCTTTACAGCCTTTTAATTTCAAGGTGGTTCATAGGCCGGGAGCGCAGATGGTGGTGGCCGATTTTCTCTCTCGCCCGGTGGGAGGGAGGGGGTTGCTCCTTGGCCGGATATGGCTTCCCGGCCTAAGTCGGGCTGTGGGAGTATGTGGTAGGGGGGTGTGGTTTTAGGCGCTGCCGACAAGAGAGAGAGTGAACGGTTGGTAACAAATGATTGTTTATTGATTGTATAATTAACCAATTGCCTTGATTGTTCGACAGTGAGCCTGAGAGCATAAAACGAGGCTTCTGGGAGTTCTATAAGATGAAAAAACGACCGTATGTTTTGTGTTGTGGTGTGTAAAATACCCTGTGTAAAAGAGCCGTTTGTGGGCCAAGAGAGATAATAAAACTTTCCCGTCAGAATCTGTCTCCGTATCTTGGACACGAGTGTGGGCACTCACTTTGCCACAGAACGACAGCAAGTTTTTTACAGAACAAATCTTATGTTTATCAAACTGAATGACGAGCAGTCCGTAGGCAGGCTAACTAGTAAACCCGTGTACGAATCCACTCGTGCAATTCATAATTGCCATTGCTGTATAATGCTGTACAAATGTTTTGATGTACAGAAAAATAGTGCCACAGGATAAAATTATGAAAAAGGATTAGCTATACCACTTGGTATGGATCAGTCACAGAATTAAATCACTTAAATCACTCTAGTAAAATAAATTAGCAGTGGTTGAGAGCAATGATTGGTTTAAAGACGATTTAAAAGGCAATTCCATCCTCCTCCATATCGGCTCAGGTTGCCAATGACAGTTTCTTCATTTGCGTGATATTGTTAAATATGCGCATACCAGGAGAAGTGGGTGACGGTAAAGATGGCGTAGAGGTGCGTGATTTGGAGAGAGGACTGGGGCGTGACGTCAGTCCAGTTTTGGGCTGCCTGGTCCCTATGCAGCAAATAGAGGCACGATACATCTACTGTGTGACCTGCGCAAAGAGCACACTCTAATCACATGCCTGTTCATCTTCAAAACAACACACAAACAGTGACGATGGTGGCAATTCTGCTGTGGTCAGGAAACTGGCAATCCAACACCAGGCCACAACCTATGAAACAGGTTCAGTACATTCACATTATATTAGGCATATAGCAAATACTCTTACAAAAAGTGACTAACACAGCTACCATTTTTTAAACCATACTATCCATTTACACAGTTGGACATTTGCTGAAGAAATTCAGGTAAAGTACCTTTCTCAAAATTACAATGGCAATGCCATTGGGAATCAAACCTGCAATCTCAAAATTTTAAACAGTTCCCCTACTACCATTACACTACAATACAGTCCAGTGGTAATGCCCATAATAATAATAATAATAATAATAATAATATCAATAATAATGAGATTATTGGTAGCTGAGAGAGAGTACCAGTGAGTCCAGGAGGCAGGGGGACCTGCACTGTGATTGGCCGCAGGAAAGGCATGCTGGGAGACTGAGAGACGCACAGCAGGGGGCTGACACTGGCCTGGGGATCTCCAGTCAGGTTCTTCACCTCCGATACCTCCACCTGCAACACCTGGAGCACACTCATCACCTCAACATCAACTTATCACCTGGAGCTCCTGGAGAACATTCATCACCTCAACATCAACTTATCACCTGGAGCACACTCATCACCAAAACATCAACTTATCACCTGCAGCACACTGATCACCTCAACATCAATTTATCACCTGCAGCACCTGGAGCACACTGATCACCTCAACATCAACTTATCACATAGAGCACACTCATAACCTCAACATCAATGTATCACCTGGAGTTCACTCATCACCTCAACATCAACTTATCACCTGGAGCACACTCGTCACCTCAACATCAACTTATCACTTGGAGCACACCCATCACCTAAACATCAACTTATCAACAGATCATATCTTGTCTATCATAGCTAGCTAATACCCTTGTAATGTAAATTACTTTAAATTACTTATATTTGTTTACAAATATTATTTATTTTCTGAAATACAAGGTAATATATCACCTGCAGCACTTGAAACACACTCATCAAGTCCACTTTTGCTATTCAGACGGCGGGTTTTTTGAGCGCTAAGCACGGCGCAAAATGCAAATGGGCTGAACTTAGTCTCTTCATTAATTATAAGTGTGTCTTGGGTGTGACATGCAATACACCAATCAAAATGTCATATCCCATTCCCTTTAAAAGCCTGCTTTTCCACCTTGGCGGTTTGCTTATATGATGGCGAAGCAGATATGCTCATGCATGTGTAGTGCGAGCAAGAAATAGGCTATATGGATCAATAGTATGATCAATATTATTCGGACCACTATGAAGCGTTTTGATATACACAATAACGTAAAACTCTGCGTTCATTTGTTGGAACAACGTAGCGCAATAGAATAGAAACAGGCCATTATTAGAGACAGGCGTTTATATCATATAGGGCATTGAGATTTACCATGATATAATAGAAAACCACCAAAACTGTGGACTCAATTTCAGCAAATCATTGCAATGATCACACAAATGTAGGAATGAATGTAGGCAATTAGCAGCACCATTTAATTTCGTATAGATCATACACAACGTAGATGCCTACGCAAAATGAATGATTAACGCATGGATAGAGTCCAAGAGTCAAATAAATAGGCCTAGCCTACTTGAATAGCCCATCAAAAAAAAAAAAAAACTAGGCTATATTTCTTCTAGTCTCTAACTGCTCCTTCTGTTTTTTCCTCACTCTCATAGGCTACTCTCTGAGGATCGACCCCGAAGTGCCTGGCTGTTTCTTCGCCTGAATTCCGCATACTCTAATACTTTCCGTTTAAAACAAATTTTGATTTAGAACTATAAATTTCTCCAGAAAGCCTCCACATTAAACTGTGGGCAACTAGATAAACAATCAGTGCGCTCAAATTGGCAACACACTGAACGTTCTCCAACGATAGCCAAAAAATAGAATAGAATAACTTATTTTCCTGTGAGAAGACAGGGTGCAGTGAACAAACATTGTGTGTTTATTCGAGCTGTGTGCTTTGAGTACAGAACAACTCACAGTGAACATGTTCGCAATTTTTAAAGTTGCGCGATTTTGACTGTTATGGCAACTAGATAAACAATTTTGACCCAGCGTTTATTCGTTTGATTATGTCACGCTTCCCGGCGTTTATTGAGACAGGCTATTATTAAACACTCAGCCTTTATTAGAAGTTTTACGGTAATCAATAACATGAGGGTTTTGGATGTTGATGGAGTGGGCTGAAAGCAATTTAATGCGGCATTCCCCTTCGCTGAGGGACAGGTATGTGGTCTTTGACCAATGGACCCTTTCATTATTATGCATTTTTTTATATAACCTATACAATAATAATATTTCTTGATATTTTTAGTCATGCTTGTGCGCGCCCCAGTGTGCAACAGACAGGAGGTTGTACGTAGACGCACTTATATGTGCCGTTAAAATAACATGTAAACAACTGAGACATGACTTTAGACCAGGTTTGTGGTAGTTTTAGCGTAAGCGCTTTCTGCTGGCTCAAGATAGCAATACGCCAAAAATTATCCTGGCCACACCTCATTTTAAGACGAACCCACCCAGTTCACTTGCTATGGGCGGAAGATTACTTCGTATTTAAACAACGTGAGCGCTAGGCGCTATAATGAACCCTGCGCCGGGTGTAAGATATGGGCCCCAAGTGTCGCATTTCAACTGCTTGCTAAACTTCAGCTGTCACCATTGAGGAAAAGCAAATCCTAGGTTAATTCTGCTTCTTGAATGTGCCCAGCAGGCTCGTTGCTTGGCTTCACTGTACCTCTCCTTCTTCACCTCTGCCATTGAAGGAGCCAGCTGACAACAAACGCGCAGCTGAAAGTAACCTGAGCCCACCCCACAGGCTCTGTAGCCACACCCACCCCTCCCCACACAGAAAAGAGCGCCACGCACACAAATGTCCCAAACACATCTTAGAATAATAAATGCAGGAGCAAGGTTTCTGCCAGTTCACCATTTATAGCGTGTGGTTATTTTATTATATTTTCTAGGTAAAGATCCTGCATAGTGCATGTTTAAAGGTTTAAAGAGGCCAGAATGAAAAGCCAAAGGAACGTCAGCACTGAAAACTGGACTGCACCTGAAGCAGGACGGTGCGGTTCTGGCGGGTGGAACCAGGGGGAAACGTCAGCTTGATTCCTGGATCGACGCGAGACACCAACAGCGCCCCCTCTGGCGACACCGAGCAACTGTCCCTCACCAGACGAGAGATGACCAAAAACCAGGAGAACTGCCTCACTGAGCAGCAGGCCAGCTGGGAGGGCAGGTCACATGATTAGGGTCCAGCCTAAATTTTACATAATATTTTGTCACCATTCTTTGATATTTTTTTCTGAATGAGATAGTGGCTTATGTGGCACAGTTTGGGCCCTGTCCTCCTCAGAAAATGGGTTTTTCAAAAAATCTGTAACATTCCTTACTTGACATCTGCTTGTATTATGTGCCCTACAGCATTGGTTCTCAACCTCTGTCCTGGAGTACCCCTGTGAATGCTGGATTTCTGTCTTGGAGTACCCCCGTGTATGCTGGTTTTCTGTCCTGGACAACCCCTGTGTATGCTGGTTTTAAAAAAAACACCAGGGAGTTTTTCCTTGCCACTGATGCCTCTGGCTGGCTCTTGTGGGGGTTTAGGCTGGGTTTTTCTGTGAAGCGCAACTAGTTGTGAAATGCTCTATATAAATAAATATTAGTTTGATTTGATTTGGTTTTCTGTCCTGGAGTACCCCTATGTATGCTGGTTTTCTGTCCTGGAGTACCCCTATGTGTGCTGGTTTTTGTTCCAACCACAATTGCAATCCCAGAATTTTAAAGAAGTAGTTCGGTATTTAGCATGTTAAGCTCTGTTAAAAGGTTATTTACGATCATATACAACGGTCCAGATCAACATTTTGACGAACTTTGCAGTCTTGAGATACAGTCAAGCCGGAAAGTCTGCACACCCTTCACCTTCTCCACGTTTTATTACGTTAGACTTATACTACAATAGATTGAGTTCATTTTTGCCTCAAACCTCTACACACAATAGCCAATAATGACGAACTGAAAACAGGTTTTTAGAAAATATGCAATTTAATTTTACTGACAAAAATAGGTTATTTAGGGGTTACATATCTGTACACACCCTTAGCCTAATACTTGGCTGCTGCACCTTTGGCAGCGATTACAGCTTCAAGGCGTCTTGGGAAAGAAGCTACGAGCTTGGCACACTTGTTTCTGGACATTTTTGCCCATTCCTCTTGGCATATCCTTGCAAGCTCCGTCATGTTGGATGGGGAGCGTCGGTACACAGCCATTTTCAGCTCTTTCCACAGATGTTCAATTGGATTCAGGTCTGGGCTCTGGCTGGGCCACTCAAGGACATGCACAGACTTTCTCCGAAGCCACTCCTTTGTTCTCTTAGCTGTGTGCTTTGGGTCGTCGTCATGTTGGAAGGTAAACCGTCGCCCCAGTCTGAGGTCCAGAGCGCTCTGGAGCAGGTTTTCTTCAAGGATCTCGGTGTACTTAGCTGCATTCATCTTTCCCTTTATCAGGACTAGTCGCCCCGTTCCCACTGCTGAAAAACATCCCCACATCATGACGCTGCCACCGCCACACTTCACGGTAGGGATGGTATTAGCCAGGTGATGAGCGGTGCCTGGTTTCCTCCAGACGTGACGTTTGGTATTCAGGCCAAAAAGTTACATTTTGGTTTTATCAGACCAGATAATCTTGATTCTCATGGTTTGAGAGTCCTCTAGGAGCCTTTTGGCAAACTCCAAGCAGGTTGTGATGTGCCTTTTACTAAGGGCTTCCGTCTGGCCACTCTACCATAAAGGCCTGATTGGTGGAGTGCTGCCTGTATGGTTGATCTTCTGAAAGGTTCTCCCATCTCCACAAGGATGCGCTGGAGCTTTGTCAGAGTGACCCTCGGGTTCCTGCTCACCTCCCTGGCCAAGGCCCGTCTTCCCCGATTGCTCAGTTTGGTCGGGCGGCCAGGTCTAGGAAGATTCTTCGTGGTTCCAAACTTCTTCCATTTACGAATGATGGTGGCCACTGTGCTCTTTGGGACCTGTAAAGCTGCAGATATTTTTCCATACCCTTCTCTAGATCTATGCCTTGACACAATCCTTGTTTCTGAGGTCTGCAGATAATTCCTTTGACCCCATGGCTTGGAGTTTGCTCTGACATGCACTGTCAACTGTGGGACCTTATATAGGCAGGTGTTGGCAATCCCCAATCATGTCCAATCAATTGAATTTATCACAGGTGGACTCCAATTAAGTTGTAGAAACATCTCAAGCAGTATCAGTGGAAACAAAATGCACCTCAGCTCACTTTTGGGTGTCATATCAAAGGGTGTGCACACTTGTGTACATATGATATTTTACATTTAGATTTTTAATAAATTAGCACAAATGTCTAAAAACCTGTTTTCACTTTGTCATTATGGGCTATTTTGTGTAGAATTTTGAGACAAAAAATAAACTCAATCTATTGTAGAATATGTCTGTAACGTAATACAATGTGGAGAAGGTGAAAAGGGTGTGCAGACTTTCTGGCTTGACTGTACAATGTTTTTTTGGGGAGAAAATTTGAATGTAAACAAAGAACGAGTTGTTTACAATGAAACTATATGGTATACCTTGAAATTGTGAACACATGGCCACTAAAACTAACCATTTGGTCTCTGCACAGTCACAGTTAATGCTGAAACTCTGTGGTCTCTTCACAGTCAGAGTTAATACTGAAACCCTGTGGTTTCTCCACAGTCACAGTTAATACTGAGACTTGTGGTCTCTGCACAGTCACAGTTAATACTGAAACTTGTGGTCTCTGTACACTCACAGTTAATACTGAAACTCGATAGTCTCTGGACAGTCACAGTTAATACTGAAACTCATGATCTCTGCACAGTCACAGTTAATACTGAAACTCGTGGTCTCTGGACAGTCACAGTTAATACTGAAACTTGGCGGTCTCTGCACAGTCACAGTTAATACTGCAACTCTGTGGTCTCAGCAGTCACAGTTAATACTGAAACTCTGTGGTCTCTGTACAGTCACAGTTAATACTGAAACGTGTGGTCTCTGGACAGTCACAGTTAATACTGAAACTCTGTGGTCTCTGTACAGTCACAGTTAATACTGAAACTTGTGGTCTCTGGACAGTCACAGTTAATACTGAAACTTTTGGTCTCCACAGTCAGTTAATACTGAAACTCTGTGGTCTCTGGACAGTCACAGTTAATACTGAAACTCAGTGGTCTCTGGACAGTCACAGTTAATATTGAGACTCGTGGTCTCTGTACAGTCACAGTTAATACTGAAACGCTGTGGTCTCTGTACAGTCACAGTTAATACTGAAACTCGTGGTCTCTGGACAGTCCCAGTTAATACTGAAACTCGGTGGTCTCTGTACAGTCACAGTTAATGCTGAAACTCTGTGGTCTCTGCACAGTCACGGTTAATACTGAAACTTGTGGTCTCTGCACAGTCACAGTTAATACTGAAACTCAGCTGTCCCTGAGCAACCATACCCGTGCTGGACGTCCTCCTGGCCGGACGCTGTGCCTTTGGCTCCCCCTCCTGGTCACAGTTGGTAGTGTACTCCAAGACTGGCCATCGAATCTGCGGACCACCACTTCCCCCCTCCGAGACCGATGGTACGGCACACACACTTCTACTGGCTGGGAAACAGAGGAGAGATAGAAAGCCTGACGCTCATTGACCACACCTTTGCAATTGAAAAACACACACATAAAAAAAACATGGTTGTCAAAAGAACAGCACATACAGGTGCAGCTCAAAAAATTTGAATATCGTGAAAAAGTTCTATATTTTTTGTCACTCATGTCAGAAAGTGAAACTCATATATTATATAGATTCATTACACATAGAGTGAAATATTTCAAGCCTTTATTTCTTGTAATTTTGATGATTATGGCTTACAGCTAATGAAAACCCAAATTCAGTGTCTCAGAAAATTAGAATATTGTGAAAAAGTTCAATATTGGAAACTCTTGGTGTCACACTCTAATCAGCTAATTAACTCAAAACACCTACAAAGGTTTCCTGAGCCTTTAAATGGTCTCTCAGTCTGGTTCAGTAGGCTACACAATCATGGGGAAGACTGCTGACTTGACAGATGTCCAGAAGACAGTCATTGACACCCTCCACAAGGAGGGTAAGCCACAAAAGGTCATTGCTAAAGAAGCTGGTTGTTCACAGAGTGCTGTATCCAAGCATATGCATAGAAAGTTGAGTGGAAGGAAAAAGTGTGGTAGGAAAAGGTGCACAAGCAACAGGGATAACCGCAGCCTTGAGAGGATTGTCAAGCAAAATCCATTCAAGAATTTGGGGGAGCTTCACAAGAGTGGACTGAGGCTGGAGTCAGTGCATCAAGAGCCACCACGCACAGACGAATCCAGGACATGGGCTACATCCTCGTGTCAAGCCACTCCTGAACCAGAGACAACATCAGAAGCGTCTTACCTGGGCTAAGGAGAAAAAGAACTGGACTGTTGCTCAGTGGTCCAAAGTCCTCTTTTCAGATGAAAGTAAATTTTGCATTTCATTTAGAAATCAAGGTCCCAGAGTCTGGAGGAAGAGTGGAGAGGCACAGAATCCACGTTGCCTGAAGTCCAGTGTGAACTTTCCACAGTCAGTGATGATTTGGGGTGCCATGTCATCTGCTGGTGTTGGTCCACTGTGTTTTCTGAAGTCCACAGTCAACGCAGCCATCTACCAGGAAATTTTAGAGCACTTCATGCTTCCTTCTGCTGACAAGCTTTATGGAGATGCTGATTTCATTTTCCAGCAGGACTTGGTACCTGCCCACACTGCCAAAAGTACCAAAAGCTGGTTCAATGACCATGGTATTACTGTGCTTGATTGGCCAGCAAACTCGCCTGACCTGAACCCCATAGAGAATCTATTGGGTATTGTCAAGAGGAAGATGAGAGACACCAGACCCAACAATGCAGACGATCTGAAGGCCACTATCAAAGCAACCTGGGCTTCCATTACACCTCAGCAGTGCCACAGGCTGATCGCCTCCATGCCACGCCGCATTGATGCAGTAATTCATGCAAAAGGAGGCCCAACCAAGTATTGAGTGCATAGAAATGAACATACTTTTCAGAAGGCTTACATTTCTGTTTAAAATATCCTTTTTTATTGATCTTATGGAATATTCTAATTTTCTGAGACACTGAATTTGGGTTTTCATTAGCTGTAAGCCATAATCATCAAAATTACAAGAAATAAAGGCTAGAAATATTTCACTCTATGTGTAATGAATCTATATAATATATGAGTTTCACTTTCTGACATGAGTGACAAAGAATATAGAACGATATTCTAATTTTTTGAGCTGCACCTGTATGTGGTCACTGTAAGACAGGAGCTAGAGAGAGATGCATTCAGTCATAAAGACTGTTGCCCATGAGTGGCCTTTACAAATAAATCAGGCTACTGACCAAGTAAAGCACGAGAGCAGGGCTCTTAAACTCAGATCCTGAGGGCCACAGTCTCTGCTGCTTTTTCATGTGTTCCTGCTCTAAAGTGCATAATGTACGTCAATCTGTGTATTGTACAATACCAAAGAGAATCTGTATATTGTACAATACCAAAGAAAATCTGTGTATTGTACAATACCAAAGAGAATCTGTATATTGTACAATACCAAAGAGAATCTGTATATTGTACAATACCAAAGAGAATCTGTATATTGTACAATACCAAAGAGAATCTGTATATTGTACAATACCAAAGAAAATCTGTGTATTGTACAATACCAAAGAGAATCTGTATATTGTACAATACCAAAGAAAATCTGTGTATTGTACAATACCAAAGAGAATCTGCATATTGTACAATACCAAAGAAAATCTGTGTATTGTACAATACCAAAGATAATCTGTGTATTGTACAATACCAAAGAGAATCTGTGTATTGTACAATACCAAAGATAATCTGTGTATTGTACAATACCAAAGATAATCTGTGTATTGTACAATACCAAAGAGAATCTGTGTATTGTACAATACCAAAGATAATCTGGGCATCGAACAATATGAAGCTTGAAAAGGCATATTTGCTGATGCTATGTCTGAGTTCATACCCTGTTTGGTTGACTGGGTAGTCTGTAAATCTGAGGTTTTACCTCGTCTGAGAAGACGAGAGAAGAGGGAAATAAGATTGCTATGAGACCTCGTCAAAGGCACTTCTTGAACACAAGCAAGACTTTCAACAACACTGAAGCCTGTGACCTCTGACCTCCAGGAAAGCAGTGCCGTGTGGCAGGAGTTCCAGTGGCCGGCTCAAAAGTAAGTCGTGTTCCTCAAGCGACACCCACTTCCTGTCTGGCCTCTTCTCTCCCCACTTCAGCCTCACTGTGGTAGCCACAGCTCCCCGTGGGAACAGAAGCTCCGCCCCCCCTGGCAGGAACACGTGGCAGCCAGTCTCACCCACAGAGAAGCTAGGAGAGAAACCAAAATCACACATACTCAAAAAAATAAACCGTTGGACAATAGTTTCACGCAATATTATTAAGTACACTCAAAAAACGAAACGTTGGACAGTGGATTCACGCAAGTACACTCAAAAAAATTTACCGTTGGATAGTCGTTTCACACAATATTATTAAGTACACTCAAAAAAAATTATTGTTGGATAGTGGTTTCACGCAATATTATTAAGTACACTAAAATAAATATCATTGGATAGTGGTTTCACACAACATTATTAAGTACACAAAAAAAATTTTTTGTTAGACTTACTTAATAAAATTAAATCAGTTGTTGGATTTACTGAATAAAATTATGGACAGTGGGCCGCCGCGGTGGTACAACAGTAAGAGCGCAGTTGTACTCCGAGGATCGGGGTTCACGCCCCGGACCTGCCAGTTCCGAGCATGGCCGGTGCCCTGTGGGAGCAGCAATTGGCGGCTGCTTCCGAGTGGGGGGAGGGGCTCGGAGAGAATCGCTGCGCACAAAATGGCCCTGGGCGAGTTGGAATCACGGTCAGGAGCTCGAGGAGTCGCGCCCTGTAGAGGACGTGGCGGCCTCTTTCCTACTACCGGCTAACGGGGTTGTATAGCGGTGGTTCTCTAGCGGTTGCTACACGGGGGGAATTGAATTAGAATAGGGTTTCAATTGGCTACTAAATTGGGAAAAAATCTGAAAAATAAATAAATAAATAAATAAAAATAAAAATAAATTATGGACAGTGGTTGCACACAATATAATTAAGTAGTGGTCAATCTGTAAAAGATTTTCAAGGGAGATGGTGGGGTCTGTGATATCACAGAGCACCATTAACTCAAAGAGGATGGCAGTTTTACAAAGGGGATGGCTTCTGTAAAAACATTTTAACAGGGGGGATGGCGACCCTTTGCATCCCCCCTCAAATCGACCAGAGTATATATGACGTCTTCAATCAGGGAAAGGTTATAAGCAGGTCTGACATGGAAAAACATTTAAGGGGTCACTGATGACCAACATTAAGAGGTCACTGTAGGCACTCTAATGGCAGTACTTAGTGTTAAGCAACATCAAAGGAATGTGACCAATTAAGAACCCAATCGTAGAGCTTGTTGACACAAGGGTGTAAATCTCTAAACCAGGGGGGTATACTACAAAGTAGGGAAGTTCATGGTTAACCGACTAACTGTTAACCGACAATAGGAATTTTAACTGATTAATCTTATTGGTTAAACAGTTATTGTTAAACAAATCACAGCATAATGTTGGCGATTTGAATTTACATACATATCAACTTGGGTGTGGGGAAAAACAATTCTTAAATCCAACACAAGTGGGTGCCACCATAACGTGATATCGGCTAGGTTAGGTTTTGTTAACTTTCAGATGCCTACGCTACGTTTCGTTAACTTTCAGATGCCTACGTTTCGTTTCCGTAGCTTTCACCTGGCTATGTTACCTAGGCAACGTTAGCTCTCACAGAGTCGGAGAACAAAATGAAGCGAGCAAAACGGAGTTCGTTACCATTTCGTTGAAAACCACGATGAAGTGCAAACAATAATTTTTCAGCAGCACTACTACAATGCAGTACCACATACGCAGAAAACATCAACAGACTGTACACCAGACTTACTCCACAGCATGTTGATATGTCGATATTTTTTAACAAAAATGTGTAGCTGTCGGCTTATGCTGGAAGGGCTGTCTAAAACTGTCTAAGTTTTATTTTTGTTAAATCAGTCTACTGGTTAAAGGCTAATCCATTTTGTTATTTTTTTAAATGGAAAGGACAGTTTAATTTGTATAAAATTCACATTTCGTTGTATGTTCAGGCCTAGCCTATCTAAGTTTGTTTTTGTTCATTCATTTTGTTAGTTTATTACAAAGGCTTGTGTGTGTTGATCTATTTTGTTCATTTTTGAGGAGAGGGGAAGTGGATAGTTTAACTTGATAATAAAGTTCACATTTCGTGTGTATTTTTTGTAATGTTTTTAGTGCTGGAGCGCAGTCTTTCAAATACAATGTCATCAAGTCTGTATTTGGCTAGATATACCGTATTTATAACACTTAATGAATATAAAGGCGCACTATTTTGGCGCACGCGAAATTATAAAACAAAACAAGGCGCATAGTCAAAATTTTATTCATTTAAAAAATCATTTCATCAACAAAAAAAAAATATAAATCAAAATAAATCAATCAAAAAAACAAAAAAAAAAACAAAAACAAAAAAAAATCGTTATAAAAAAAAACAAAAAACAAACACAATAAAACGTTAAATAAAACAACGTTAAAAAAAAACGTAAAAAAAAAATAAACCGCTAAAAAAAAAAAAAAAGCGTTCAAAAACGTTATCAATAAAAAATCAACGTTAAGTTAAAAAAAAAGTAAAAATGTTAAAAAAAAGTAAAACGTAAAAAAAAAACGTTAAAACAAATCAAACGTAAAAAAATTAACAAGTCAAAATAACGTAACAAACAAAAAAAACATAAAAAAAAAAACACAAAAAAAAAAAAATTAAAAAAATAAAAACACAATAAAAAATAAATCAATCAACACAAACTCAATTTCTATTCTGTTACTTAACTTGTCAACTTCCTTTGTTGACTTTCCCTGTGTTCTGTTTTTTTTTTTAACTTTTGTTTCCATATTTCCTCTTCTCACTTTTCTCTCCCTCCATTTTTTTGTTTCTCTTTTTTCTCTCTCCTCCTATCTCTTCTCTCTTTTCTTCTGATTTCTTTTTTCTTCTGTCTTATTGATTCTTCTCTCTTGTGCGTTGCTCTCTTTGATATGTGTGTGACGATAGGTTTGCGTAATAATACTCTATTCTCATACAGGTTTTATTTGTGGCTGACACGGTGTGACACACATTGGTGAAGTACATTCCAGTATGTAGTTGGTGTCTATTCCTGACTCCATATTACTCGTATTTGTATTATGTTACTTTTTTATATTGGGACTAATTTTTTTTTTTAACTTTTGATGTGTCACTTTTTTTGATTAGATTTTGACTATTTTTTGATATCAAATAATATGATTTTTGATGACTAAAATATTGATTGATTATGATGATGAAACTGATATGTTGAAAATTTTTGATACTATTTTATGTAAATTAACTAAAATTTAATTCTATTTATAACCGTTAAAAGCCTTTAATTTGGTATGTTAAACACTACTACATTGTGTTAAAAAAATTTAGTTTAAACTAACTTTACTAACTAAATGTTCTAAAAACTTTTTTTTAAAAACCTGTTGCACTACATTTTTTGTTGTTCTAATTTCTTAAAAACGTTTAGTATAATTGTTTTTTTAATCTTAGCTAATACTAATTTGATGATTGATATAATTAATATAAATTCTATTGATGCTAGAATATATTTTATAGCCTATTATTAGTGATCTTATGATGATAGAATTATGATATACTATAATAAGATATAGCTAAATATTGATTATGGCTAATATATGAATCAAATATATCTGAATGAATAATGATTAATGAAAAACCTTCTAAATTTTATATAAATTTAAAAAAAAAAATTTCACAATTCAAAAGCTAATTAAAAATTTATTTTTTTTTTATTCCTAAATTCATGAAGTTTGTTTTTTTTGCTATGCCTTAATCTGGATGTATGATTCTTAATGTAACTTACTATATTGTTTATCTTTAATCTAGTCCTTTAATTATACTAGCTATATGTTTTTTATATCTTATTAGCCTTTCTTTATAAGCTATATAACTAAGTATGGTAATATTGTTTTATATATAAAAAATTTATTTATATGTCAAATATGGTATAATATTGTCTTGGTATAATAATATATAATTCTATATATAAGAAATTCTATAAAGTTATTTAGTTATAGGTATAATGCCATAGGAGTGTTATAATAATAGGCAGTTATACCTTAATATGTTTAAGGCAATAACAGTTTAACATAAACAAGCATTAGTAGTTTACAAATTGTTCAAATTACATTTTAGTTATTACACTTTTTGTGGCTTACTTCAAACTAGGCTAATACATAGGGCAATTACTTATAGTACCAATAGTTACACACATACAAAAAGAAAAACACCCAAACAGTTCCAAATATTTAACATACAATCGCATTGTATTACGGCCGGTATGCATTTACACAAAATAGTCACAATGCGGATCACGGTTTTTTTTCACGGAACGGATCAAAAACGGGATCAATCACGTCAAAAAAAAAAAAAAAAAAAAATTAAAAAAAAAAAAAAAAAAAAAAATAAAAAAATTAAAAAAAAAAAAAAAAAAAAAAAAAAAAAAATTTTAATAAAATTTTAAAAAAAAAATTAATTTTATAAAAAAAAAAAAAAAAAAAATATAATAAAAATAAAAAAAAAAAAAAAAAAAAAAATCAATAAAAAAAGTAAAAAAATATTCAATAATTTGTTAGAAAATTGCACAAGCTGCATATGTCAAATAAAAGACAAAAATAGCAAGCAAATGCAGACATAACAAAAACAAAGCAGAAGCGCAAAGCACAAATGATGATGACAAGAGATGACAGATACGATTACATTAAAAAAATATAATTGACAAAACATAATATTGATCGAACATTTTTTAATTTAATCAATTTAATACGATTTATTTTTTTTTAGATTTTTTTGTTTTTATTTTTTGTTTTTTATTTTATTTTGTTTTTTTTTATTTTTTTGTTATTTTTGTGTTTTTTTGAAAAATTTCGCTTATGCTTTTTACTATATTATTTTTTATTGTTATTATGAAATTTATATGATATTAAATATTTGCTATTAGCTATCCAGCTGGGCTGCTGCAGGCTGAAGCGTTATCGTAGAGAAGCTATTTAGCTATAGGCTATAAAAAAAGTAGGCTGGCGCTGCTGTAGTTGGCTGCACATTTTGTTTTGACTTTGTTGTTTACATGCCTGCTTTGTTTTTAGAATGCATGAGACATATGTTAGAGGCATTTTTGTTCATTTGCACATTTTTTTTTTTTTTTTGGATTTATTTTTTTTTATTGATAATATACTTTAGGAAAAAAAAAAAGGCCTTAAAAAAAAAAAAAACCAAAAAAATGGTATGCATAATTTTTAAAAATTTTTTTTATTTTTTTTAAAAAATTATATTATTTGTTTTTTTTGTGCTTTTTTTTTTTTGAAACCACGCATTTTTTTTTTTCACAATAAATAAACACACAGCAGACAAAACACAGCAACACTGCGTCTTTTCACTTTCACTCTGCAAGATTTTTTTTTTTTTTTTACTTTTAAAAAGTAAGTAAAACAGTAAACTATATAAAAACGAATGATGGTTGTTAAATTAATTTCACATGCGTGCCGAACCGTGGGGGCGGGGGGGGCACCACTAATTAGCAAACACACAATACAAAAACAAGTGAATAAGCCCATAGCATGCCAGCATTTTTGATTGATGATGTGAGAACATCAATGTGTAATGTAATGTGAATCGGGCTCTGCTCGCGTCGCTCGTCCTCGCTCGCACGCTCGGCTCGGCGTGCGCGCGCGCTGCTCGCTGCTCGCTGCTCGCTCGCGCTCGCACGCGCGCTTCACACTGTTCTGTGCGCTCGGCTTCACAATTCCACGCGCGCGCTATTTTAACTATGGAACTAAAAATAACGTGCACGCTGTTTGTTTTTAGTTTACCACAGTACTAAAAAAAAAATTTTTTGACAGCGCTGTGAGTGCACACACACACAAAATCGCGCTCGAGGTCAGTAAGCACAACAGAAATAAATCATATATATAGCGCGCCGGATTATTATAAGCGCACTTTTTTTTTTTTTGAAAATTAACGGCTTTTAAGTGCGCCTTATAGTGCGGAAAATACGGTAATTTAGACTGTTTAGGTTAGTGATTAATGCACATTATAGCCTATCTACTTGCCTACATGCTCATATATAAAAGACAAACAACGGACTGACAAGAAGCAGAAGTGGAGGCGTATTCCAAATAGCCTTTAGCTCTATTTTATGCATTTGGCATTTGCGGGGAATATAAATTGGATAGACATATTGACATCTCACTTTCTGCTAATTCAAAACCTATACCTGCGCAATCAATTTCCCCCAAAACAGTTTTCACCCACTGCTCTTGCTATAACGTTAGCTTAGTGTTAAAGGTTTTTTAAAAAAGAGGACAATAGCTCAATTTGGGACACAACAGAGCAGGAGGTGTAACTCCGACCGATAGTAGAATCTACATATGCTGCACGAGTGGTAATTTTAAAGCCTTGCTTGCGTTTGACCCATTTGCTTGAGGAAAAATCACTTGGTTAATTTGTTTTTTAAAGTTAATTATTCATAACTGTCTAGAGGCTACGATTTCAGCTCCCTTCTTGAGATCTTTGAAGAAGTGGTGTAAGCGCTGCTGTCGATGACAATATCGTTACTCTTATCTACGGCTCTAGCCACGTTTTTTCCCATACTGCAACGGAAATAACAAAGTCTGCCGGTGAAACACGCTTTCAAAGCCAAAACAGAAAAGACCTACCAAAACAGTATGGCTAGCTAACGTTAGCAGAATTAAGAAACTTTACTGCTTGGCCTTGTGTTTCAACATTATTTGACAACGGGTGAGTGAAAATGTGTCTTATTTTTATTTTTATTTATTTTATTTATTTTTTTACCGGCTCGCCGTAGCCAATTATAGGCTGCCTGTGTTGTTCGATTGCCAGTGTTGTGGAAGCTACAACACTGCTCGTGGGACCATGACAGCAAAAACGGCCTCTCTTCAGACGAATACTTATTTGCTTTTTTTTCCCTTTTAGGCAATTTAAAAATGTTCATGAATAGGCTAGCCTAAACTATAGCGGTCTTATTGGATTAGCGCGGCAGGGTAGACATCCTATGTTTGAATGTGCGGCTGTATTTTTAATGGTTCGTTCATTTACGTCCATTTGTTTATAGCCTATTTAAGTTTATCGGTTAACCGATAATAACCAATCAATGAGGGTCGACTATTGCTTAGAAAAAATAGCCCACATTTGCATCCCTACTACGAAGCAGGATTACTGAGTTAGCTGGATAACTGCACTAAAAGTAAAACCCAGAACTCTCCCAAATCTGGAACATGTACTGATGTAAAAAAAGAGCTGTTCCCAGGTTTTACTCAGTGCAGTTATCCAGCTAACTCAGTAATCCTGCTTCATAGTATACTTTTTAAAATGTATTATTCATTAGGGGTACGACTAGAATCACTGAATATAAACAGAATGAAACGTGCAAATTTGTAACACATAGCCAGCACCGAAGCGAGTACAATTACAGTCAAAGAATGACGAATTGCATGTGGAAAGGAAAGAGATTTACCAATGGTGATTGGGTCCAAGGTGTAACTCTGGAAGTTCGCTTTCTGTTTGGCCTGAAATACATGTATGACATACCTCGAGTCAGTGACAATCATACATTAAATGTGCTCATCTCTATGTGCTCACCACGAGACATTCTCCCTCGGGTGTCTGCAAAGGGTTAGAGTTTGTTTGTTTGGGTACTAGTAATTTGATTGGTTCTTCTACCAAGTTTTAGCCAGCATTATATAATAGGTGTTTAATTTGACTTGTATAGCTGCTGCCGATTGAAGTACCACCTATATGAGATCATAATAAACAATGAAGTATGATCAGAAAAGCATTTCCCCAGACGTTGGGTGGACTTCTCACATCAGTGTTAACCTGGTCAGGCTCATAGTACTGTCAGGTTAACCTGGTCAGACTCATAGTACTGTAAGGTTAACCTGGTCAGGCTCATAGTACTGTAAGGTTAACCTGGTCAGGCTCAAAGTACTGTAAGGTTAACCTGGTCAGGCTCATAGTACTGTAAGGTTAATCTGGTCAGGCTCATAGTACTGTAAGGTTAATCTGGTCAGGCTCATAGTACTGTAAGGTTAACCTGGTCAGGCTCATCATAGTGTAAGGTTAACCTGGTCAGGCTCTTAGTACTGTTAGGTTAACCCGGTCAGACTCATAGCACTGTAAGGTTAAACTGGTCAGGCTCATAGTACTGTAAGGTTAACCTGGTCAGGCTCATAGTACTGTAAGGTTAACCCGGTCAGACTCATAGCACTGTAAGGTTAACCTGGTCAGGCTCATAGTACTGTAAGGTTAATCTGGTCAGGCTCATAGTACTGTAAAGTTAATCTTGTCAGGCTCATAGTACTGTAAGGTTAACCTGGTCAGGCTCATAGTACTGTAAGGTTAACCTGGTCAGGCTCATAGTACTGTAAGGTTAACCCGGTCAGACTCATAGCACTGTAAGGTTAACCTGGTCAGGCTCATAGTACTGTAAAGTTAATCTGGTCAGGCTCATAGTACTGTAAGGTTAACCTGGTCAGGCTCATAGTACTGTAAGGTTAACCCGGTCAGACTCATAGCACTGTAAGGTTAACCTGGTCAGGCTCATAGTACTGTAAGGTTAATCTGGTCAGGCTCATAGTACTGTAAAGTTAATCTTGTCAGGCTCATAGTACTGTAAGGTTAACCTGGTCAGGCTCATAGTACTGTAAGGTTAACCTGGTCAGGCTCATAGTACTGTAAGGTTAACCCGGTCAGACTCATAGCACTGTAAGGTTAACCTGGTCAGGCTCATAGTACTGTAAAGTTAACCCGGTCAGACTCATAGCACTGTAAGGTTAACCTGGTCAGGCTCATAGTACTGTAAAGTTAATCTGGTCAGGCTCATAGTACTGTAAGGTTAATCTGGTCAGGCTCATAGTACTGTAAGGTTAACCTGGTCAGGCTCATAGTACTGTAAGGTTAATCTGGTCAGGCTCATAGTACTGTAAGGTTAACCTGGTCAGGCTCATAGTACTGTAAGATTAACCTGGTCAGGCTCATCATCGTGTAAGGTTAACCTGGTCAGGCTCATAGTACTGTAAGGTTAATCTGGTCAGGCTCATAGTACTGTAAGGTTAACCTGGTCAGGCTCATAGTACTGTAAAGTTAATCTGGTCAGGCTCATAGTACTGTAAGGTTAACCTGGTCAGGCTCATAGTACTGTAAGGTTAACCCGGTCAGACTCATAGCACTGTAAGGCTAACCTGGTCAGGCTCATAGTACTGTAAAGTTAATCTGGTCAGGCTCATAGTACTGTAAGGTTAATCTGGTCAGGCTCATAGTACTGTAAGGTTAACCTGGTCAGGCTCATAGTACTGTAAGATTAACCTGGTCAGGCTCATCATAGTGTAAGGTTAACCTGGTCAGGCTCATAGTACTGTAAGGTTAACCTGGTCAGACTCATAGCACTGTAAGGTTAACCTGGTCAGGCTCATAGTACTGTAAGGTTAACCTGGTCAGGCTCATAGTACTGTAAGGTTAACCTGGTCAGGCTCATAGTACTGTAAGGTTAGGGTTCGGGGTGGAGTTAGGGTTAGGGGTGGGGTGCCAGTGTATCTGGCAGTCATCTTGACCAACCTGAGGTAGGGAGGGGATGTGGGGGAGGGGTGGAGGGTCTTCCCAGAGGGTTGTTGCGTACGTCCAGTCTTTTCAGCTGGGGCAGGTCGTTCAAACAGGCAGGGACACTGCGGATATCATTACTGTGGATACTGAGCTCCTGCAGAGAGAGTAGAGACCCTGAGAGAGAGATAGAGAGATAGAGAGAGAGAGAGAGAGAGAGAGAGAGAGAGAGATACACTGAACACTTCAGACAAGCTTAATAGGGCCTAGCTTCTCTGAGTTTCACTCCCCGTGTTACCATTCATCCCTCTACAGAGCAATCACATCCACACAACACACCCAGTACAACATAGCTCTTCCCCTTCATCAAGTAAAGCCCCTACCCCTTGGTCGATCCACCCAGACCCTCAAAAAGTATAGTCCCTCACCCTTGGTTGATCCATCCCCACCCAGACCCTCCATAAGTATAGTCGCTGCCCCTTGGTAGATCCATCCCCACCCAGACCCTCCATAAGTATAGTCGCTGCCCCTTGGTAGATCCATCCCCACCCAGACCCTCCATAAGTATAGTCGCTGCCCCTTGGTAGATCCATCCCCACCCAGACCCTCCATAAGTATAGTCGCTCCCCCACAATTTTGATAGTGGCTGGTGGAGATTTGATTGTGATTGTCATAACCAACTAGGTTGTGTTATACTGTAAAATGTAATGTGGCTGGTAAAATGTTGTAAAAGGCTGGTGATTTTTAGATAGAGATACCCTCCCCATGCATAGCCCCTCCCCTTACCCAGTGTATCTGGCAGGTCTCTCCCCTCCCCTTACCCAGTGTATCAGGCAGGTCTCTCTCCTCCCCTTACCCAGTGTATCAGGCAGGTCTCTCTCCTCCCCTTACCCAGTGTATCAGGCAGGTCTCTCCCCTCCCCTTACCCAGTGTATCTGGCAGGTCTCTCTCCTCCCCTTACCCAGTGTATCAGGCAGGTCTCTCTCCTCCCCTTACCCAGTGTATCAGGCAGGTCTCTCCCCTCCCCTTACCCAGTGTATCAGGCAGGTCTCTCCCCTCCCCTTACCCAGTGTATCTGGCAGGTCTCTCTCCTCCCCTTACCCAGTGTATCTGGCACGTCTCTCCCCTCCCCTTACCCAGTGTATCAGGCAGGTCTCTCCCCTCCCCTTACCCAGTGTATCAGGCAGGTCTCTCCCCTCCCCTTACCCAGTGTATCAGGCAGGTCTCTCCCCTCCCCTTACCCAGTGTATCAGGCAGGTCTCTCCCCTCCCCTTACCCAGTGTATCTGGCAGGTCTCTCTCCTCCCCTTACCCAGTGTATCTGGCACGTCTCTCCCCTCCCCTTACCCAGTGTATCTGGCAGGTCTCTCTCCTCCCCTTACCCAGTGTATCTGGCACATCTCTCCCCTCCCCTTACCCAGTGTATCAGGCAAGTCTCTCTCCTCCCCTTACCCAGTGTATCTGGCAGGTCTCTCAGCCTGTTGTGTGAGAGCTCCAGGCTCTGCAGACTCTCCAGCCGGCCTACCTCAGCAGGCAGGCTCTCCAGCTGGTTATGGGACAGGTCCAGGGTGCGTAGCGCCCCCAGCTGGCACAGGCTGGCCGGCAGGGTCCGCAGCTCATTCCCCAAGAGGGAGAGGAACGTGAGAGAGCGCAGCTCACCCAATGAGGGGGGGAGGGAGCACAGGAGGTTGTAGGAGAGGAGGAGAGAGGAGAGGAGGGGTAGAGAGAGCAGGCAGGGTGGAAAGGAGGAGATGCGATTAAAAGAGAGGTCCAGGTGGGTGAGGAAAGAGAGGGAAGAGAGGGATGTGGGGAGGGAGGTGAGGAGGCCAGGAAGGGGGTCGCCTGAAGAATCCTGCAGACAGCGCCCTGGGGGAGAGGGGGTAGGGCGTTACCATGGGTTACAGGTTGAGAAGGATGGAAAAAAGCGTTTAATGACTTAATCCACTTTTTAAATTGAGACTAATCAATTCAACTGGTGTAACTATATTTACATATAAATGAAACTAAGAAAGTTAGCTAACCAACTAGCATACACCCCTGCAGAAATGGAACACACTGCAATATACTGTAAACATGAGGATTTCAAAAATCATAAGTGTATTTCACAGCAGTGTAATATTTAGCAATATCTGAAATTATTTCACAGCAGTGTAATATTTAGCAATATCTGAAAATGGTAATAATGTGCATACTTGCTCATATATTGTGAAGTGTTGCAATATCTTCACAATACATTTTATTTCAATATATTTTCAATTAGTTTCCATAAGGGCAGGTAGTAATATGGCTAGTCACAAAATTGGTAACATGACAATTTTAGACAAACTGACTCGGTTCAAGTCACAAAATGTTCCACATCAGTCACTTGCTTTCTCATAAAGCAGCTAACTAGATACAGTAGCTAGATCATTCTACCTCAGAGCAGTGTCTAGTTAGCATAGCACTGTTTCTTTACCATTTTAGTTACTGGAACATAATGGTAGTTGGTAGATTTGTCTTTCAGTAATCTGTAGGTATCAGCATCGGTTGACTCGTACTGCTAATGCACCATTTCTCTGTGAAGCTATCCAGCCTACGGCCTGGTGTTGAATCATTACATTGGCCTTACAGGGCAGGTATCATAGGCGGAAGGTGAACTAACTGAAGGGTAAGGCAAGGTTAGGACGGGGGAGGTATCCACCTTTGTGCGAGCGCACATATTTTTTTGGGATTAATTACACGTAAATGCAGTTTTATGAGTACAAGAGCTCATGTAGGCTTTGGTTGTAAAGTAGTCGTGTATTGGGAGACATAAAACCATCCACGAAAATGACAAGCAACAAGTCTATAACGTAATTCTGTGCAAAATTTTCTAAAACAACAGTTTTTCTGTGTGTGTGTGTTTTTTTTTTTTTTACCATGATAGGTTGATAAAAGCTGGTATCAATGACAAAATATAGTCAGTAAAAAACTAATTATAATAAGTTCACTAAAATAAGAAAATAACTATTCTAATTGTCTGTGTCTCTTAGCTTTGCAACTGTAGGCTACACTTAACTGTGAATATCAGTACCTAGTCGTAAAAGTTGGTACCTAGGAATTTTAGGTTCTAGGTTTGGTTCGGATTTATGTAGTATTCGCCTGGCCCGACCCACCGAACCCGACCAGACAATGCAAAAAGCCATGTCTAAGCATTACACATTGGTAAAAGATGTATAGAAAATATTGATTTGTTTCAGCTGAATTAACCACCAGGGCAACAACTGGACTATCAGCCAACTATTTACAATTGGGCATAACCAATGCACAATTAATAAAATAAAGCAAGAGCGTCAACAAAAAAAAAAAAAAGGTCTTACTCCTAGAAGTGCTTTCATCTTGTTTTCTTGGCAGAGAAGTCCTTGATTATGTCCGTAAAATCCAGTTCACGGAGGAAGCTAACGTTAGCTGCTGCTGCACTTGCCGTCAGTTGGTGGCTTTTTCTAACGTGCTGCTAGCAGTCTCTATGTTTCTCTTTTCCACTGGTTGAACGAAAAAAGGTTTGAAAAACCCAGTTAGCTTGGGAATTTTTTTTTAGCATCTCCCGTTCACAAATTTCTTTTTTTCTTTCTCTTTTCGTTTTTGCGATCCTTACGAAAATGTACTATAGTAAAAACTATAGTATGTCGACAGCATATACTTGTAGGGGATCTCTATGCCAGAGACACAGAGGAAATATTGGAGGTCCAGATGCGACAGATAAGGAATCTTAAAGTGTTCAAATGAACACTACTAAAACAGACAATAATCCGTAGTGGACGGGGAAAATAAGGAGAACACAAATAACCTCGCGAGAAAAAATGAGGAACTCGATATCCGAGCAAAACAAAAGAAATAAGCAGTCACGCTTATCTAACTCCCGTTGTGGAGTGAACAAAAAGAAAGGAAGGAGAAAAATAAAAGACCCCTAAAACTTAGGGTGAGAGCACTCGTAGGTTTGAGTGGAAAACAAAGAAATAAAAGCTGCTCTGAAATAAAAGAGCGCACTTTACTTTTTCTAAATTGTACTGCTAACACATTTTTGTTAGGGATATCGTGCTTTCGTAACTCCGACATTTTAGCTTCTGACAATAAGCAAAATCAACACATGTAAGTACGTGTAGACGTTGCCTAAATATGACTTTGAAAACCAATTGCATAAATCTGACAAAACTATCGGTAGCCTGTATGTTTTTTGCTTTTTGTTAATACATGAATGGATGAATTAATTAAAAATTTAATTAATCTGACCATTAACAACAAAAACATTATTTCAAGTGAATTAGTCACTCACTGGTAAATTACAACATTATATTCTGGCCATGTAAACCTGTGCACCCCTGACGATCACATTTTCACATCATATTGATAGGCTAATCATTAAGTGAAGATAGCCTATGCTTGATTTGTTTTTTTTCTATCGGCATGGAAGCCAACACAAACATAATTTATAACATTTTTAATTGACATTAACAGAGATTGTGACAGTGTGTCCAGAAATGTTCCGTGATTCCGTGATGATCCTTCAGCTTGACTGCCGCTTCGGCTTCACTGACAGGACAACGCGTTGATAAGCACAAAAGTATAATCCACAATTGTATTTACCATCCACACACACAAACCTCTCAATTTCTGTTCGTAGATATAATAAACAAGTATGTGTTTTCCATCCACACACAAACACCTCTCAACTTGTGTTTTGTAAATCATCATTTGGATGAATGCAAAAATTATATTCACAAATGCAAATAACATTTACAGATATGTTTCCAATGTTCACATGTACAAATCAAAAGCTTGGCTTGCGAACTGGCGAATCTACATTTGCTGATCGAAGGACACGAATGGATTTACGGACAGAATTTTGAGACAAATATTCCGCTGTTTTTCACCGTATCGATTCACACACGCTTAACTTGCGATTCGGAAGCAAAACTTCTTCTTCGGTGCTACATAACACGGTGGTGTGTGTGTTTGGCTCATCAGCGCCACTTTTAGAACAAGAAGTGGATTAATGGTCAATTTAATTGTTGTAAAGTTAACCCCACGCTAATCTTGCGATGGGAAGTTTTTTAAACAGTCATTGCACAAAACTCCTATCTGATTGCATGTAGCTAGCTAGCTAGATTACATTACAGAAGGGTAGGTCCGTACACAGTAGCTACATAACTTTTTCACCCCTCATGGGAAAGATTATGTAAAACAAACTAAACCATGTGAATTATTGTAGCCAATTAAATAAATCTGACAGCTATTCTCACTGATACCGATGTCTCCTATGAATTTTTTTATTTGTTCAGCTAGCTAGCTAGTAGATAAGACACCTAAATGAAAATGATAATTCAAATTGCATGGAGTGCTCTCCTTATTTTAGCTCATAGTGTTGTACTTCCTAGTTCCTATCCGCCGTGTTATGTAGCACCAAAGAATAAGTTTTGCTTATGAATCGCAAGTTAAGCGTGTGTGAATCGACACGGTGAAAAACAGCGGGATATTTGTCTCAAAATTCTGTCCTTAAATCCAAGCATATCAAGCGTGTCCTTCGATCGGCAAATGTAGATTTGCCAGTTCGCAAGCCAAGCTTTTGATTTGTACATGTGAACATTGGAAACATATCTGTAAATGTTATTTGCATTTGTGAATATAATTTTTGCATTCATCCAAATGATGATTTACGAAACACAAGTTGAGAGGTGTTTGTGTGTGGATTACACTTTTGTGCTTGTTTATTTTTTATAGAAATCTACCTCCATACAACCCTGCCATAATTTAAATGAAAATTAAAAACCACATTTGCATTAGCAAGAGTGACATAATTCAAATGCAATGGCATTGCATCCGTTTACATTATCAGTTCCGCGTGGTCACGCAAAAACCCTGCCAAAACTCTGAAATTGAACATGCAAACTGTCAAAGCTGCCCATCAAGGCGGGGCCTCGAAGAAAGGGGCGTTACAGGGGACCGTTCAAACCACTGAACATATGATTCAATGGTTGTCTGTGATTTTGGTCATCAGGCAGTTACCAGGCTAGATCGCGATATTTCTAAATTCTCTGTGTTGGGGGATTATCGGCTAAATGATAAGAATTAAAAAGGAATTGAGATAGCCTAAAAGTTACAACGAGCCATAGCCAGCCCAATGTTAAGTTAATTTAGTTGACAGTTTAGCCTATATGTTCCCCTGCCTTCGGTAATCTGGTGTGGTAACTAGCCTAATGTTATGGGTTTGCGTACAGTTACGGTCAAAACCAGCTGGCTATTCATGGAAAGCTATGCCTGAAAATGTGCTACCATTTTCACCGTGGGCATTTCCATTACGATTTCTATTAATTATTGTTTTCTTTTCGATAGCCTATCCTTAGGCTATGTGCAGAGCAAAGGTAACATAGTCCACAGAAAGCCTGAGACAGCGATCGAAATGAGACACATCCGACAAAAACTATAGATTATTTTGTAAGGTGTAAGCCTATAGGCTAATTCAAAAATATATTTTAAAAAAAACTTGTGTTGGCATATTCCACATAGGCTATGTTGTGTAGACTGTCATTCATGTCTTTACCCAGCAGAAGGAAGTAAAATACTTGAAAAACTGAAAGACACAGCAATTGAGCTTCTTTTATTATTGGGTGAAAACACTGGGGAAACGACCCCGGGGCAAAACCCCGACTCTGATCTCCCTACATACCCATCAACCATGGAAATTTTACCTGTAGCCTAATTTTACCTTAACCTAGTCCTTAAGCAACATAGCCTAAACTACAGATTAAACCAAATGGACATTTACACGATGTTTTAAAATTATACTTTTATTGTATTATAACGTAACACCTACAAAACAATCCATCGTCTTTGGTAGGCTCGTAGGTTAATTGCAGTCTGGAGATTTCCCGATCGCAATGCTGTAAGATGCAGCGGTGCCGGTTAGCCTCTATGACGCTGATTTTACTGTTGTGGCCAAGCCTACTACACAAAACATTTAAATTTGTTCAATTTAAATAGACTAGGCTACGTGAGAGAGAACATAAAAACTAGCATTTTTAGAGGGTGTGCGGCAGTGTAGTATAATGGTTAAGGAGCTGGACTTGTAACCAAAAGGTTGCAGGTTCGATTCCCAGGTAGGACACTGCCGTTGTACCCTTGAGCAAGGTACTTAACCTGAATTGCTTCAGTATATATCCAGCGGTATGAATGGATAAATGTAATAAGAAGTTGTGTAAGTCGCTCTGGATACGAGCGTCTGCTAAATGCCTATAATGTAATGTAATGTAATGTGTGCAAATACAGTGAGTCCCGACAGTAGCCTATCCACACAGCTGTAAAATAATAATAATCCATGTCAGTATTGGCACAGTGCTATTATACTCAGTCTTTTAAGAACATAGGCTACAGAATCATTTTTATATAAATAGGTCTACCACTCAAGACAACATTTGAGACATAAGTACTTATTTTACTGATAGCCTGCTTATTTTATTTTAGTGACATGGGATATAGGCTATGCAATAGCCCAATGTTGGTTTATCACACAGCCGTGTCTAAGGCAGGGTTGTGTCGTAAAATAAATGTGAAATGGATTTGCATTACCATTTTCAAATTGTCAGATAAAGTGCGTACATTAACTTGAAAATGAAAATGCAAAATGGCCTTTTGCATTTTCATTTGAATTATATCATGGTTTTTGCGCACATCGAATGTAAACAAAATGCAATCGCCAATTAGCATTTTCATTTGAATTTTGGCGTGGATATTCTTCCATACCCTGTATCGCTCGTTTTCATTTTATTATAATATTCATGGTTGTGGCTCACGTTTCTGTGGTACAGTAACAAACATTTGAGAATATGTTCACATGGCTCGGTGAACCGATTCACTGAAAAAGAACCATGGCCAAAACGGCACTAGCATACGAGTCTTTCTGTGTGTTAAATATGAGTCTATTCAGCCAGCCTAAGTATTTTAGCCAGCCTGTCTGTATCAACGCACTTCAGGCTGGCTCTCAACCCATAAAAATCCCCCTATGCAGCTGGGTGTTTGATTCTCAGCAACAGCCCTTTCTGTACTGCATGTGACCCCATCTCTATCTGTAACCCTCTCTGCTTTCCCCATCTGACCCCATCTCTATCTGTAACCCTCTCTACTTTCCCCGTCTGACCCCATCTCTATCTGTAACCCTCTCTGCTTTCCCCCTGTCTGACCCCATCTCTATCTGTAACCCTCTCTGATCCCATCTCTATCTGTAACCCTCTCTGCTTTCCCCCTGTCTGACCCCATCTCTATCTGTAACCCTCTCTGCTTTCCCCCTGTCTGACCCCATCTCTATCTGTAACCCTCTCTGCTTTCCCCCTGTCTGACCCCATCTCTATCTGTAACCCTCTCTGCTTTCCCCCTGTCTGACCCCATTGCTATCTGTAACCCTCTCTGCTTTCCCCTGTCTGACCCCATCTCTATCTGTAACCCTCTCTGCTTTCCCCCTGTCTGACCTCATCTCTATCTGTAACCCTCTCTGCTTTCCCCGTCTGACCCCATTGCTATCTGTAACCCTCTCTGCTTTCCCCTGTCTGACCCCATCTCTATCTGTAACCCTCTCTGCTTTCCCCCTGTCTGACCCCATCTCTATCTGTAACCCTCTCTGCTTTCCCCCTGTCTGACCCCATCTATATCTGTAACCCTCTCTGCTTTCCCCCTGTCTGACCCCATCTCTATCTGTAACCCTCTCTGCTTTCCCCTGTCTGATCCCATCTCTATCTGTAACCCTCTCTGCTTTCCTCCTGTCTGACCTCATCTCTATCTGTAACCCTCTCTGCTTTCCCCTGTCTGACCCCATCTCTATCTGTAACCCTCTCTGCTTTCCCCCTGTCTGACCCCATCTCTATCTGTAACCCCCTGTCTGACCCCATCTCTATCTGTAACCTTCTCTGCTTTCCTCCTGTCTGACCCCATCTCTATCTGTAACCCTCTCTGCTTTCCCCCTGTCTGACCCCATCTCTATCTGTAACCCTCTCTGCTTTCTCAGTGTGGGAATCACTGAAGAGGTTGTAGGTCTGTGGGTGTAAATAGGGTGGAGTATGTGAACACAGTTGTTGGCATTACTCAGTGTGGGAATCACTGAAGAGGTTGTAGGTCTGTGGGTGTAAATAGGGTGGAGTATGTGAACACAGTTGTTGGCATTACTCAGTGTGTGGGAATCACTGAACAGTTTGTTAGTCTGTGGGTGTAAATAAGGTGGAGTATGTGAACACAGTTGTTGGCAGAGGTGTAAAATCCAGGTTCAGAAAGTAAAAGTCACCCCCAGTATTTTGTTCCAATCACCTGGATTTGCTCATTAGCATAATTATTTAGCCAGGAGGTAGAACTAATTAGTGAAATCAGCTGGCTGAGTTAATGGGTGGAAGAAAAACATGGCATGAATTTTACTTTAGGAGCCCTGGCCTTTACACCTCTGGTTGTTGGCACCACTCAGTGTGGGAATCACTGAAGAGGTTGTAGGTCTGTGGGTGTAAATAGGGCGGAGTATGTGAACACAGTTTTTGGCATTACTCAGTGTGTGGGAATCACTGAACAGTTTGTAGGTCTGTGGGTGTAAATAAGGTGGAGTATGTCCCAGCATCAGTGTGTCAGTCAGTCCATGTGATACGAGCAGGGCCGTGTCTAGGGGGGGGGCACGGGGGGGGGCAATGCCCCCACAAATCCTCCGCCTGCCCCCCCAAAGCAAAATCCAGAATCTGACAATATGAAGTCGGCGCTACGGTAGGCTATTAGAGCTACAGACGATTCGGCCAATCATAAAAAATGCCACATCGAAATAATATATTTCTCTAATATCTGATTGGTTGGGTTTGGCCATATAAAACATGGATACGCATCAAGAGAGTTTCGTTGATCAATCTATGCTGTCTCTTCTTGATAACTGTAACTGTTACGCATTGCTTACGATATAATATTCGCTTACTCAGTGAGTTGAGAAAAGTGGCGCGAGTTTCCGTCTGGGATATTCGATTTTTAAAAAATTATTACATGTTGCATCTAGCTTAGTTGTTATAGCTGTGATTTGCGAAACATCTGCAGCATTGCATTAGCTGGCTAAAATATAAATGAAAATGATGAGCCAGTTACAGTCACGTAGTTTCACATGTAAATAGAAAATGGCACAAAGAGACTGAAATGATGAAGGAATATAGCTCATCTTTAATATCTTTGTTTCCATATAAGATTAGATAATGATTTGGTATTATTGGACATAAATAAAGTTGTCCTCCGATAAGATGAGGGGGGTGGAGGTGGGTTTAAAATGTAATAAAATTATCTTATCCACTAATATACTGATTAGCCTATGCTTTAGCTTTATATGAAAGCATCTGAAATCTAGGGCTTTGAAAAAAAGAAATCTTCAAAATGTTCATAAATTAAACATTTCATTTTCGAAAATGCCCTGTGTGAGGTTGTGTAGAAATGCAGGAAATGAGTTTTAAAAGGCTCAAATTTTTCTGGGGGATGACCCCCATGCCCCCCGCGACTCCGTCCCCCCCCCTTGTGCCCCATCAACATCTCTTCATGCCCCCCCAATCAAAGCAGTCTAGAAACGGCCCTGGATAAGTGTGTCAGGCTGCAGGGCCTGTGGATGTGAACACAATTACCTCGTATGGCCAGTGAACACAGTTGCGTAAGGTGGGGCAGGACCGTGAGCGCCCCCTCCAGGCTGTCGCAGTCCTCCGAGCCGAGCCTCAGGAACTGCACCCTCCTCAGCCGCTCCGGGACCTGCTCACACAACGCGGAGAGCAACGCTGCCCCGCCCAGGTACACATCCAGCGTCAGCCTGGTGTCAGCCAGAACCACAGAGACATCCTCCCAGGGAGGGAGAGGAGGTGAGGAAGAGGAAGGGGAGGGAGAAGAGGAGGGCCGAAGGGGAGGGGCAGGGTGTGAGGGAGAGGAGGAGGAAGATGTAGAGGAAGGCCAGGAATCTGCGAGACAGAGGGACAGAGAGGCAGAGAGAGACGGAATCGCAGGTTCCCCAACAGCATCCTTCTCTGTTCCCTCTTCATTCTGTCTTTGGCCTTCCTTCTCTCCTCCCTTCACCATACCCTCTTCCCATCTGCTCATTTCTTTCTTTTTTCCTTTTCTTTCATTCCTTTTTGTCCCTGTGTTGATCTGCCCCCCCCTCTCTCTCCCTCGTTGCTGCAGCCCCAGGTCCAACCGTTCTTCTGCACTGTGCTGGGAGCCCATTAGTCCGTCTGTCCCTCCAGGCATCAGTGTGTCAGGCTGGGAGCTCATCTCCAACTCCCCTTGCGGATCCTCCACCTTCTCCCCAACTGACTCCTCTCTCAGTCTTCTCTCTCTTGCCTTTTCCATGCCTTTTATTCCCAGTTAGAATAGTTTGCTTCACTCAGATTCCAAGGTGCTGTGGATGCATCACAGTAAAGGATGAAGCTCCGACATATCCTTTCCTTCCTTTCGCTCTCCCGCGCCGTGGCGCGTTCACGCGTCGTCGACATGTAGAGATAGGCAAGTCTGGACTGGCACAACTTCCGCACGCGCAGGACTCCTGAGACACGCGTGTGATGGACTGAATATGTAAGAGAAAGCGACAGAGACATAAAGGGGGAGGAGTACATTTATGCCACCAATCTCAGCTAGAGAACAGTAAGAACACATCAATGTATAGACTTGCGATTCAAGTAGTTTCAGGCCTATAATGTGAGGTAAATGTAACGTTACATTGTGAAGCATACAGCAAACCTGATGGTATTGTTTAATCGGCCTGCGAAGGCGATAGGTTTAACCTAGTATAACGTGTCTTAAGAAATTCTGCTCCACACTGGTGTATGTCAACTTTCCTTCACTAGTTAATTCCCTCGCTAACTTTCTACCAAGCAAACAATAGATTGGAAGCATTATAAAATTGAAGTCTGTAGTAGCTAAAACAACATTAACTTAGCTGTTAAATTGGTGAACTAGTAGCCACTGATCTAAGGCTAAGTTAGCTAGCGAGCTGATGATGTATAGCAACAATGTCAATTGAAACATTTACATAATCTCCATTGGGTTTTGAGCGATGTCCTCAGCTGTGTCAGTTATCTTTTCTCCTTCAGCATGGTAAATGCATCAAGTCTGCATGGCAAGGTGCCGTATTCGTTGGTAGAAATCGTAGCACTAGCTTTCCGGCTTCCTACCCGTCAACTCTCACCACGGCTACCTTAGTTAGCTGATAGCACAAACTATTATTGCCTGTCAGAAACGCCGCCAAACATTCAACCCAGGGCGGGACAGGTCTTAAAGAAACAGTGGCTTCAATCATAACCCCATTAATTTATTGTATATTTATAACTTTCTTTACCAGACAAAGCGTTGTAATCAAACGCACGTAAGCCAACGTCAAGTAATTTGGCTTGTAAATCCATCTGTTTTCTTTAAACGCTACAATAACAAGCAAGAGCCAAAATGGAGTACAGGTCACGAATCAATATTAGTCTGTAGAAATGAGGGGCAACTGTAGTCTATGCATGAAGTAGACTGGCAGAAAATGTACACGTCTTTAACCAATCAATGACGTGTTTTAAATTAATCCCGCCCACCAGCTCCATTTTACCGTTTCGGAAACCTTGTCTCTTCCTTTCTGCCCCCGCGAGTTTCCTACAGGCACGCTTCAATTATCTCTCCGTCAAGTGAGTGGCTAATAAAACATTAAATGTTGTCTAAAACGAGTCCAAGTGTTGCTGTCTTTTTTGCAATACAGAGTTACAACCGCGCTGTAATGTCAGGCAGCCAGAAAGAGAGAAAGTATAGTGGAATTTGCCTTTTTTAAAGGGTCCGTGCCAGCGACCATGTGTACAGACAACGGCGGCCTAACGTTACCAACCGTTGTCAATGCAAGTGAAGGGCTTCACGGTAGCTAACATTAGCACCTAGCTAATATAACTTAACCTGCGATTATATTGTTCGCTTGTAACTACCATTGCATATCTCACTAATTTATTGGAAACAGGAACGTAATTATCTATCTTGCATATTTGATGGTGATGTTGGATTATGGGCTTGCTAATGCTGTTCTAAGTTGGGTTACTTTTGCGACACCCCTTTCTGTTATCGTGTTGTGCATTTCTATGTTGATTCATAACTATTCATCCCAATTACTACACTGGTGGCTGCCGAAGTATTTTTACAATAATGACAAGCTAGCTTTCTTGATAGCCACACGGTTCACTGTATAGTTAATTCATATCTTGCTAACTTGGTCACATTGCAAACTGAAACGATGGGCGGTGTGGTCTATAATGGCTTTAACGCTGGGAGAATTCCGCAGCTCAATTAATTTAACTTGGTAATAAGTTACAGGCCATGGGTAAGAACGCTATAACTTCCGAGTTGGGTTTAAGTGGCAGAGAACTAATATCAAAAGCACTTATTCGAGATCAGCTGGTGTTCTCTTCACGGCGGTGTGTGTGGTTGTTGCTCGGTTTATGAATGATGTAACGTTATGACCATAATTGCCTGGCCAAGTTGTGATGTTTTCTTGGCTCTTCGTCTGTCATGTTGGGCTGTGATATGCGTGTAGCGGTGTATGCCCAGTCCCTATGTACATTATCCCATCTCCCTGTCTGTCTCCAGGATGCGTTACGTAGCTGCCTATCTCCTGGCCGCCCTGGGTGGCAACGACAGCCCCCAGGCCAAGGACATGAAAAAGATCCTGGACAGCGTGGGCATCGAGGCCGATGACACCCGCATGGACAAGGTATGTAGTCTGCCCTACACTGTAAGGGAACTGTAATGATTTTACACCCATGTGTTGGCGTTCTTCGAGGGATCGTTCACTTTCTAGGATTTTTTACTACAGATGATTGCTTTTGATTGTGTGTTTCCTGAAGGATATTTTACATATTTTGAAAACCTACTGGCTTATTGGATATTACATTACATTACATTATAGGCATTTAGCAGACGCTCTTATCCAGAGCGACTTACACAGCATTTATACATAGTATCCATTAATACAGCTGGATATATACTGAAGCAATGCAGGTGAAGTACCTTGCTCAAGGGTACAACGGCAGTGTCCGACCCGATATAGGGGCATTCTGGGGTTTGTTGTCTAAAGCAAGAATATACACCAAGTAACTACAAGTACATGGATAGTATGCCTCCAGAGATTTGACTTGTGTATATTTACCCAATTATTGTTGTTGGAACTACAACCCCAATTTTAAAAAAGTTGGGACAGTATGTAAAATTTACTTAACAGCAGAAAGCAGTGATTTGTAAATTCGCAAGTATATTTAATTGAAAACAGTACAAAGAAAAGATATTTAATGTTTTTTCTTACCAACTTTATTGATTTCTGTAAATATACGCTAATTTCCGAATTTGATGCCTGCTACACATTTCAAAAAAATTGTGACAGGAGCAAAAAAAAGACTGGGACGTTCAAAAAACACCTGTTTGGAACATTCCACAGGTAAACGGGTGATGCTGTCTTGACTGGGTATAAAAGGATATCAAAAGACTATCTTATTTTCAGGTATTCTTACAAGCGATACTATAACCTCTCTGCATTTGAATGGATCTCTATGGAAATTGGGGGGTGGGACTAGATTAAGATGTAAATTACACTGGAATAGTATGGAACACATGGTTGGATAAATGGCTGAATGTCATCAAGGGTCAGGTATCAAACGAGTCTCAAATTATCACTGCTGCCACATATGCAGTAGATATAGATGGATCACTTTAAGGGTTGTTTCTCCTGACTAATTTTCCTATTGAACTCTGTGGACAAATTGAGATTGCATTTTTCTGTAGTTTTTTTATGTTACATTCATAATGATGCCAAGGAAAATCTTCACCTTAATCTACCACATATCAGTGCACAGAAAATTTGAATGAGCATTTGCTATGCCATAAGTGACAAGTATATATACGCCATAGCTTATATTATGTACGATAACATGAAAATAAAATAGTATTCTACCGTCTGCAAAATGCTGCCAAATGTTCTATCTTCAATGAAAATCGGTAACCTAGTACATCAAAAATAAAATTAACGATTGCACTACTGTATGTGAAATGCACTCAAAATGCAAAAATAACAATAGACCTATCAATCATATTGGAAACAGTGCTCGAGTGGAAAAACAAATGTACATATGTAGCCAGTGAGAGCAACAACATTTTAGATGCAAACATTTTTACATATCGCGAAAGGGAATACTCCCCTCCCCAATGCCTTTTCTTGCGTAATATGAGTGAAAACGAAAACTGCCGTTACACTGGGCTGAAATAAATTTTTCAGAACACAAAATAAGACGTTGCATATACCGCTGCTATGGTTATAATATACTCGATTGGATAGAAGAGCCGACAATTAAACCAGAATGAACTGTAATGAATGAGATGGGCTTGCAGAACTTGGGGGTATTACGAGTCGATGTTTCTGATAGTGTAATAGTGGTATAAAGCGTTGTGTATTTCTCAAAGCAATTGTACCAGACAATAAATGACCACTGAAATTTGAAAGGAACATCTATATAAAAACAATGGTAGGATTGTATATTTATTTAATATTTAGTAGCAGATATTAATTGTAGAATACGTAGTACAATGAGACTATAATTTAATGTTTATTTAGCATTTCAGTGAGTAGGGCTTTTCACAGCATTTTTAGCATACGATCAGGCTACTGTTGGGTTTATCTTGTTGCTATGACGGAATTCAAATTTTATATGATAAATAAATATACACTGCTCAAAAAAATGAAGAACACTTAATCATCACAGTATAACACCAAGTCAATTAAACCAAACCGGTCATGCTGGATGATGCACTTACTGTACGTCGCTTTGGATAAAAGCGTCTGCTAAATGACTGTAATGTAATGATGTTGCAGGCAGCATAACATTCGCCACAGCGTCTCCAGACTCTTTCACGTCTGTCACATGTGCTCAGTGTGAACCTGCTCTCATCTGTGAAGAGAACGGGGCGCCATTGGCGAACCAGCCAATTCTGGTGTTCTCTGGCAAATGCCAATCGAGCTGCACCGTGCTGGGCTGTGAGCACAGGTCCCACTACAGGACGTCAAGCCCTCATGCCACCCTCATGGAGTCTGTTTCTGACAGTTTGGTCAGAAACTTGCACACGAGTAGCCCGCTGGAGGTCATTTTGTAGGGCTCTGGCAGTGCTCCTCCTGTTCGTCCTCGCACAAAGGAGCAGATACCGGTTCTGCCGCTGGGTTGTTGCCTTTCTACGGCCCTGTCCAGCTCTCCTTGTGTAATGGCCCGTCTCCCGGTATCTCCTCCACGCTCTTGAGACTGTGCTGGGAGACACAGCAAACCTTCTTGCAATGGCACGTATGGATGTGCCATCCTGGAGGAGCTGGACTACCTGTGCAACCTGAATGGGCTGCAGGTACCGCCTCATGCTACCAGTAGTGACAAGGGCACTAGCAAAATGCAAAACTAGAGAAAAATCAGTCAGGAAGGATAAGGAGAGAGAAATGGTCTGTGGCCACCACCTGCAAAACCATTTACTTTTTGGGGGTTGTCTTGCTGTTGCTTCTCCTGTCCATCTGTTGTCACTCATTTGCCCCAAGGCAGGTGAAATTGATTCACAATCGTTTACGCTTCCTAACTGGACAGATCGATATCCCAGAAGTTGAATTGACTTGCTGTGTTGATTAAGTGTTCCCTTAATTTCTTTGAGCAGTGTATTTATGAACTCACACAAAGACGCTATTGTCCACTATGTCACACGTTGGGTAGGTATAGACTGGGTGGGAGGGTGCTTGTTAAATGGACTTGCTACAAGAAAATAGTGATACTTAGAAACTATTCAGCAGAGTTGTCACAAATTGTCTACCAATAAAGTTAAAACAGTTTGATTTCCACTAATGATTTGGCTGCAGAAGCAACGAAACATTTGTTATTTCAAAACTCCTTTTTTTTTTCACAAATAGAGAAGTGACCAAAAGAGCGCTGCTATATAAGTCTAGAGAACATGGTGGACTGGGAGCGGCGGAACTTGGTTGCAAATTGAAGATTGCCTCCTGTAAAAATATTGCATGTAGTTTACGAAGGGGAGCAAGTTGGGTAGGGGATGTTTCTACTTGGGTTAAAAAGAGAGGTAGAGCCCGAGTTGTAGTACCATATTTTAAATTAATTTATGGAGATTTCCTTTTTAGATTCAAAGATTTGAATATCGATTGGTCTGGTTTTCCAAATAAAATGATTTATGAAATTGTGAACGACCATCTTCATGGTGGAATAGTAAATTTTAAAAGCCTGACCATCACAGAAAGTAAAGAATGCATTAAGAATGTTCATTCCAAACTATTATCAGAAAACTTAAGGGATACAGCTTGGCTGATATCGGTTGGCAGACTACCAGTCCGTGTCATAGTTAAATGGAGCAGTTTCGTCACAACTAAAATATGCCCAATTTTAAACTGGAGGAAGAAAAAAATTGAACACTTGTTGTTGGACTGCCATAGAACAAAATAAATATGGAAGAACATGTTACAAATTGGTATGGAAATTAATGTATGTATAGAAACAATTATGTATGGTATTTTTGATGAAAACTTGCCACCTGAAACAAAACAATTTCTTTGGATGATTATCTGTATAATTAACTCAAAAATATGGAAACCAAGGTGCAAGGTAATAATTAACCAGACATATATCAGTAGTGAAACTGATAAAACAAATAATTATTGAGCTAAGAAGAACTCTAGACTTAAGACTGAACAAAAAAACTCAGTGGACACTTTTGAATTTGTAAATTTCCCTGTGTAATGATGATGTAATTTGTACAGAATGTTTTATATCATGCTATTTATTGTATATGATGCATTGTAATCTGTATTGTGCCTGATAATTTAATAAAGCACTTTTAAAAAAAGAAGAAGAAAAAAAACAAAAAAAAAAACGAATGTCTCAGTTGAGCAAAAAGGTCAGGAACTTCACTATGCATCTGCATAAAGGAGTTCGACTCCAGTGTATCAGCGATTGTCATGCACTACAGAGAAATGAAAATTATTCGTCTTCAGCTGTTTCAATCCTTTCATAGTGAAAAGAGACTTTTATTGCTGATGAATAGATTTTTTTTTTTTTTCCTCAGGTGATCAATGAACTTAATGGCAAGAATGTTGAGGAGGTGATTGCCCAAGGTGAGTCTACACGGTTCGCCCATTAATTAATTATTGTACTTATTAATGTTGTACCAGCCCAAAGTAATTCCTTGGCAATCCTGGGAAATGTATGCACTGTGGAAAGTTATGGAAAAGTCATATAGTCCACATTACTTGAAAAGCCAGGGAAAATTGGCCAAATAATTACAAAGGACCTTTTGAACAAAGTGCATCCATTTCTGCTACCAAAAATGGGTGATGTGTGTGCCTTTTTGACGAAACACAAAGTAATTTCCCTCAAAATGTATTTCCATTTTACAGGCATAATAGTTACTTTGCAAACAAGCCCTGACAATTGCACACAAAAAATCTGAAATCATGAATTTATTCTTTAAATGATATTTTAGGAAAATATGAGTCAGATTTGAGTGGCAACGCTGTGTGTGTGTGTACCTGCGTTTTTTGTGTTTAACCATGGGGGTATCTACCTCGTGTGTGTTAAACATGGGTCTCTCTCTACCAGGCGTTTGTGTGTGTTTAACCATGAGTCTCTCTCTGTACCAGATTACGGTAAACTAGCCAGCGTACCTTCTGGAGATGCCGTGTGCAGGGTTTTTCCTGGCAGAGAAATGGGTTTTGGCTGTACCTATGCGAGTGAACGCAATGCGCGAGCAGCAAAAAAAAATTGCATTTATTTTACCGTAAATACAGTTGGAGTACAAAGAGCCCATGTAGGCTTTGGTTGTAAAGTACCAGTAGGGTTGTTTTTAGGAGTTAGGTTTTAGAAATCAAAGGTCCTTGAAGCTTTTTGAATATTTGAATATGATACCATTTAGGCTATTTTGATAGCACACAAATAGAAAAATAAATAAACAACACTCTAAAACAGAAATTAAAAAAATAAGTGTAGCGACAAGTTTTATTTATTTTTATTTTAAAAAAAATTATATTTTTTAAACATACAAAAGCACCGTGTGTGTTTTTACATAGGCTAACAACAGCAACGTAGACTGTTTCAGCCCTAAATGCGATAGGTCACTGTGTAAATGTCGACTGTACGGGACTTTGGCGAAACGTAACAAGAAACTCTTCAGGGTTAATCATAACACAGTGGTAGCTGCATTTAGCCTACAGGTAAGATATTTGGTTTCATTAACATATTTATAGCTACGAGAGATTTTGGAGAAAACAAATGAGGTGTCTTCTAAACCGAAAGTGCATCAGGTAGCCAGTAGCCTACAGTAGGCTAAGCAATGGAAAATGCAGAATGCTTAGGGCTTTTTATAAAAAAAAATGTAAACGTTTTTAAAAATATATTGTTTCTAGCTATATCTGAACATGATTTTTTTTTGTAAACGGTGCATTTTATACATTTTACAGTCTGTGGCAAGACGAGGGTCGTAAGGCTATCACTATTATTTTATTATTTTATTTTTTTGGTTTTTTTCTTATTTTAATTTTTATAATACTGTATATATATTTATAATATAAAATTAATACCGTAACACGAAATACGTACCGATAAATTAGTATGGTGGGTTGGGTTGTGGGGTTGGGTTTTTAAAGCTTTTACATTTTCAGAGTTAGGGTATTCAAAAGGAAAAATAATTCAAAATTTTCAATTCCACTCGCTCTCGCTCGCTACGCTCGCTCTTTTTTCCCCGCCCACCCCAAAGATTAGGTGCTGCTCCACAGACAGCAGCTGAGCCGCATTTTCTATACAGTCTATATTCTTCTTCTTCTTCTCTTCTCTTCTCTTCTATATAATATATATAAATATCGCCATTCGGGCCGCGAAGAGATTTTTTCACAAAAAAAATTTTTTTTTTATTCATTTGGATATGATTTTATTTGCCGTTTTCTCACTTATTGTCATTTTGGCAGTCGAGATTTCCCTTTGGTGGTCCGTAAAATAATTTTGGCAGCCGCCAAAGAATTTACTATGTCGGAAAAACCCTGGTGTGTGTGTTTAACCATGGGTCTCTCTCTCTCTGTACCAGGCTACGGTAAACTAGCCAGCGTGCCTTCTGGAGGTGCCGTGGCTGTGGCCAGCTCTGCTGCTCCTGCAGGGGGTGCAGCCGATGCCCCTGCTGCTGGTAAGTTGCATTACACCCTTCAGCTGACAAAATTCATGCAGAGAACTCTGTATATTGGGTAAAAAGCTAAGCATTTCAACCACTGCAACCACTCTTACTGCACACTTAACTAAACCATAATCTACACATTTAGTCTTGACCTCAGGTGTTCTGTCTCTACACCTGGTAAGGGAATTTAGCTTGGGATTGGTTTCCACTAAAAGTTCTGCACTCTGATTGGTTTTAGCAAGTGTTAGGTTTGTTGTTGAGTTTACTGGTGACCACCTGAGAATTTGCCAGTTTAAATTGCTGCCTACAGTTCGAGATATACCAACGTAGGCTCATAAGATATTGACCTTTGGTTTACCAGAAAAGCACAATCCCAAAATTTGGGTGCCATAAGGATATGAGGAACATCAGGTTCAGAGTACTATAAGGTAGGGATGTGCGCGTTTAGTCGACTAGTCGATTAAACGTTGCTACCCTCGCTAGTCGGCACCAGAAATACTAGTCGGTTAAACTTATTATTTTATTAATGTACACATTTAAATTACATATTGACATAATTTGCACTGAAATGTCATGTTTTCCTGGTCAAATGTTGCTTTATAAAAAAACTAGCATCCGTTACTAATGTTAACAACGCCGGATTAAAAAAATAAATAAAAAAACGAAGGGAAAAAAACAACGCATTAGCCTGTTCGTCCTGCAAGTTAAACCAGCGAGGTGGAAAGAGTAAGTAGGCCTATCACGTTGTTGAATAGCCCAATAAAACTAATCTAATGTCACGTCGATCAGTCGGCCTAATTGTTATTTTTTTGTGCTCCTATTATTTGTAGCTTTTCTAATGACCAATTCTTATTTTTTATGTATTTGCTATGCGATCGCGTTCACCCAATGAAAATGCCGTTGTAATAATCAGGCACGTTTCCTAAAAATGTTTTGTTACGTTGAATATTGTTTTCAATAAATGTTATTTGTTAACTTTTATTTAGTGAGTTGTCATGTTTTGTAGGATAATGTGCAATGTTCATAATGCAAGGCGCAAAGTGCCACACATTTCTGCGGCATTTAAAATACGATTTGGTTATTGAAGAATGTGATTAACGGTTTCAAATGGCTCTTATAATATACGCAATATTTTTTCGGACAATGTTTAACCTTATAGATTTAATTGTGCTCAATTTTGACTGTTTTCTGAGTGTTTTCTTACTTTTAGACTAGTCGACTAGTCTAAGTTTAAACTTCCGTTTAAACGTCAGGGAAATTAGTCGTTAGGAACATTCCTACTATAAGGATATGAAAGGTTATTTTCTCCCCTTTTCATCTCTGCATTATTGGCACTGCTGCTATATTCAGTGCTGCTTCAAAGTATGTGAAACTCTTGTGCAACTATACATTTTTCTAATTTTTACCATGAAATCTAATTCGGAACTAGTCTTTTTGATTTGACATAACAGGTTTATATTTACCAATTCCATATGTTGGTTTAGAGGAAATTATGCACGTAGTAGAAAAACAAAATTAAAAAGGAATTAGTGCAGGTGCAAAAATAAGTGAACCCCAAGTTCACTTAAGTAGCCCTTAAGAGGTGAGTGCGCGTTCACGCTTTAAGAACTTGTTTTGGGAAACTTGTGTTACAAATTAAAGGGCCTACGTAGAAATCACACTTAACCCTAATATTGATCGTTATCTTGAAACGCACCCATGGTCAGTTTGGCGATACCCATCCAAGTGAATGCAAAATGCAACATGCCGAGAGGAAAGGCAATCTCGGAGGACATCAGGAAGAGGGTAGTGAGAGCAGTCTGGGGAAGGCTATAAAATAATCTCAAAAATATTCGAGCTCCATTTCTCTACTGTGAGGCAAATAATTTACAAATGGAGAGCATTTAACATGACAGCAACCCGGGCCTAGAAGTGGACGCCCTTCCAAAATATCCCCAAGAGCCACAAGAACAATAATAAATCAGGTAAAAGCCAACCCAAATATAACATTTACATGTTTGCAGGCCTCCCTTGCTGCATCTCAGGTAACTCTGCATGCCTCAACAATAAGAACACTGAAACAAAATGGCATTCTTTGGAGGGTTGTGAGGAAGTAGCCTCTGCTGTCAAGAAAGAACCAAACTGCCCATCTTAACTTTGCCAGAGACCACCGGGACAAACCTGAAGGTTTCTGGAAATCCATGCTTGAACAGTCCAAAATTACCTTTTTGGTCACAATCAAAACCGCTATGTTTGGCGAAAACCCAACACTGCCTACCACCAAAATAACCTTATCCCAGCAGTCAAGCATGGTGGTGGGAATGTCAGGATCTAGGGCTGCTTTTCTTCCTATGGACTTCCTCTATACATCATTAAGGGAACCCTGAATTCTGAGGTATACCAGGAGATTCTTGAACATAACGTCAGGCCATCAGTCAAGGAGCTAAAGCTGGGCCGATAATGGGTCTTCCAACAAGCAACCAAAAGCATTTCAGCAAATCTAACAAAGAATGGGCCAGGAGAAAGAATATTTGCGTTTTGGATTTGCCAAGTCAAAATCCTGACCTAAATCCAATCGAGATGTTGTGGCAGGACCTGAAATGGGCAGTTCATCTCAGACACCCCTCAAACCTCACTCAATTGGCTGAGTTCTGTAAGGAGTGGGCAAAAATCCCTCAAAACAGATGTCAGAGACTGATTAGTGGCTAAAGGAGATGTTTACTCCCAAGTTATCGCTGCTAATAGCCACAAGCTATTGACTGAAGGGGTTCACATTTGTGCACACATGAAAACATCGTTAAATAAACAATGAAAATATATAATATTTTTTTGTTTCTGTCCGTTATTTGGAATGTTTTTATTATGAATTGGGGCTTAAATAAAGATTTTCTAAGTATTGTAATATACAAAAATAATGACCATCCCTGTAGGGTTCACAAACTTTCAAGCAGCATTAAGTGAGGCTATTAATTTAGGAGCTTTGTAGTTAAACCACCCCTTAGTGTTCATGGTGAATTGAGTACAGTTAGACTGCGTATGTTCACAGCGTGTGCAGCTTTGGCTGAATACCGGTTTAACGCTTCACTCCCCCTCTTCTCGTTTCTGCAGAGGAGAAAAAAGAAGAGAAGAAGGAGGAGTCTGAGGAATCGGACGACGACATGGGATTCGGTCTGTTCGACTAGGCACCCCTGACCAAACAAATAAATTTTCCAGATACAAATTCTGTTTTTCTGGGTGTGTCGCTTTGTGTGTACTTTTTTAAGCTATCACAGCATCTATGCATATGAAATTCCCCTGGGAGTGTTATGACCTCCAATGGATGGATACGTCTCAATTTCACTGACACTTCAATTCAGGGATCTCAAACTTTATGCCTGCAGTGTCTGCTGGTTTTTGGTGTGTTTCAACACTTTTGCTTAATTGTTGCCAGGACCTAAATTGGCTGGTGATTGAAAATAAACTACAAAAACCTGCGGGCACTGTTGAACTGAAAACTGAAGGGGGTGGATCTGAGGTTGAGTCAAGGCATTTTAAACCTTCCTAATTTGAAAAATGTTTTTGCGGGTTTGTAAAATAGTGCTTTGGATAATGGCTTATCAGTCCCTCCAGGATTTTGCGAAAGTTGTAAGAGCTTGCATTTTTTTTGTGCATTTTTTCCCAATCACCGCAACTTTCCCGTGAAAAATTATCAAATCGTTGTTACAACCCCAGCTCGAAGGGGGCCCAACACAAATTATTTCAAACACAAACAACTTACTAAATGTTTTTATTAAAATATCTACTCCGTTGTAGCGAGTCATAAAGCTGGGTAAGTTTCCCAGTCATTACTGAGTGTAAAAATGGTTTCATAATAAAAGCGTGTTTGGGTTCTACTGTCGCGAGTTTCTGTGTTTACACATGGGAACAATAAAGCCCCAAACATGGGTTAATTTGCTGTTTTTCACCACCTCCTTTTTCCTGCCGATTTCATCATCACAAGTGCTCCAGGCCCACAAAGAATTCTCCCTATTGGATATGTAGCTAATGCATCTGCGAATAACATTGATCAAAGTAATCAATGGCAAGATATGCAGGCAAAATGATTGTGGCGTTACAGTCCAGCCAAGGGGTGGCCTAACTGCTGCACAAAACGTGAATTCATCCATTGTGCAGTTAGTGGTCAGCGCAGCAACCTGTACCCCCTGGAGACCTGTGTTCGAGCCCCACCAGATTCCTGCCGTTAGAATTATTTTTGGAGGTGATGTAGCACGCTTGACTTCAAAAAAAATTACCTATTAGAAATAAAATCAGCAACACATATTGTAAATATTCAATGTATATATACTAATTTGGCAAAATAGTTTTAAAAGTTCAGAGTAATGTGTATTTTACGAATAGCTGTTGCATATGGATGTTATGTCGTGTGTACTATTTGCATAATATAGATCTTTTACATGTATTGGATTTGCAAAACAAGTTCTCACACATATAGCAATACTGTAATGCCAAGTGTAAACTGCTGTTTGTTATTGATGTAGTAATGCCGTATACATATGAAATATAAAATTTACATAAAACATTGAGATATTTGAATTTGAATCCAGTACAACAAAAATATTTTCAAGCATTTTTAGTGCTTTGTATGCCAAGATACTCACACATACAAAGCACTGTCTAAGTCATTCACTAAAACTTGCTAAATCTAGGCCTGTAGTTAAAAGTGTTGGTTTTGATTGCAACACATGCTAAACCCTACATTTTGTCCCATCAGTATCATGGCTGTTTTAGCACCAATTACCAAGCAGATCAACTCATCATCAATGTCTCAACATAAAACAGCTGTTTTCATATAGATAAGTACATTTTTTAAATATTTAGATTAAGACTTTTTTTCCAACAACCTAGCTCAAATTCTACAACTCTAATCACTAATGTTGACATCGATATGTCTGGCATGATGGGTCACATTTCTTATGTTTTTAAATAAACCTTTATAATTCTAAGATACTGGAAATCAATTGCCCATTGACTTAACATTGGGGCATAAATTGTGTAGCCACATGATGCTAAGTGAACATTCAAATGGCCGTAGAACAACAGTCAGAGATTTCTCCCAAGGCAAATTTTACTCGCTCTGACGCTTTCATTGAACTTCCACAGCACAGAAACCAGCCGTAAGCTCTGAACTGTTACCTATTTTTAACCTAAAAGTCCAAAGAGAGTTTAGAATTTTATGGTATGGTTTAACATTTTTCTGAATCGCAAGAAGAGTGGGAAAATCTACTTGAGAGCGCAAGGTAGATAGTTTTCTTGAAAGATATTTTGCCAGGTCAGTCAGTGTTCAGCAGTTCCACGCAACTCTGACCAAATGGCACCAACTGCCAATATTAACATAGCCATTAGCTAGTGACAAAGCTAGCAAGAATACAGCTACCATATAACTTCATCTGTACCTTCTTATCTCATTTAACACACAGAATTCAGATACAACTTCACACATTCAAACAATAAATCCCCAAACTTGGGTTATTTTGCCGGTTTTTCTTCTTCCTCTTCTTCCAATTCTTCTGCTTTTTCCTGCTGAATTTGTCATCAAAGTGATCAATACCCTCAAACAATAATTCTCCCCATTGGATAACAACATCTGATGAAAAGTCTGGTCAAAAAGTAGCCAATTGCAGGATACACAGGCAAAATTAACCCTACACACACGTAATGCTTTTGATTGACATGAGGATGTGAAGACGTCATGCTTTTGGACGTAACCTAATGTTAGCTAGCTCTTCTTCATGAATTTATACATACACGATCTGGCCAGGATTAAGCGGGTTAGATAATGGATGAATGGATGGATGTATTTATACCTCATCCATTATCATCATCTGTTACTCATAGCAAACAGCAAAAAATAAATGGTATCAACAAAAAACATTTTCAACATACAAAAATGCCAAATTACTCACTGTCTTTAATAAAACTAACCAAGTCTAAGCCTGCCATTAAAAGTATTGATATCAAAATGAGGCCAAGTCTCCTGTAGTGGGTCATATCTGTCACTGAGAGGCAGGCAGGCCCAGGCCCACTGTTTTCAGCACCTATGAACTGACCGAGTCTGTCTATCTGGATCCTGTAAGGCTGTTTGTTTTGGCTTGTGTTCGCAGCTGGGCAGTACCTGGATTACTGTGTTTCATTCACAGGTGTTTACTTGTTTAAGTGTGTTCAGCACATTTTCTTATAATTATCGAACAAATGTGTATACATTGGTGTGTCTCAGTTTTTGATTTTCGTTCACGCGTGTGTGTGTTTCTTAAAATATGATTTTCAGTTTTGTGTACGTGGGACTGTTTTTCTCTTTCAAAGTGAGATTTTCATGTGTCTGTTTCAAAGTATGATTTCTATTTTTGTATGCAGCAAGTCTGTGCTCTGTGAGAACTAGCCTGCAGTTAGACACACACACACAGACCAGCAGGGGCCGACTAATGGCAACACACAAGCAAATGAGTGCTCAGGTCTGCACCTACATATGCCCTGTAACTCTAATGTGTCTTCAGTAGTACAGGTAAGACATCCCTTACCGTGAATCCATTTACTCAGAGCTGGAACTGAAACAAGCAGACCTTGGATGAAGACCAGCAGACGGATGGCTTTCTGCCCTCATACGTCCTGTAACAGTCCCCATTCAGTCAGGCAGAAAATGGGGGAAAAAAGTCCCCAGAAATTCAGTTTTAACACAAAAACTGTTTTCATAAAATGTAAACCCATCCAAACCTTATTATTTCATAGAACAGCTGATACGTGATCATTTTACAGCATTATAATATTATTCTTTTATGATCTCAAAATATAAGATTTTAATTTAATAAGAACGACATGCCTTTTTCAAATGTTTCCACCAATACATATCTTTTAATATTAATAAAAGTGTAGGTATACTGTATATGGACTAAAAGATGGCACTAACATCCCATGCCTGTCTTTAAGATCATTGCATCAGTTGCCTATTAAGCAGCTTGTTGATTATAAGGTAGCAGTGACTACATATAAGGTCTTAAATGACAAGGGCCCTCCCACAGCATGGTTAGCACTACATACCAGTTTGATCCTTGCATTTTAAAAGCAAAGCAAGGGACTACTGATGGTGTCCAGGCATCATCTCCAGTCAGCTGGGCCGAGATCCTTTACCTGCTATAATTCCTGTTTGTAGAACTGCCTCCACTCTATGGCCAGAAATACTGAAACAATGGCGTTTTTAAAATAAATAAAAAATAACTAAAAACATTAATCTTTTATTGTGCTTTTATGTAATCAGTGTGCAAACTCTGCCCAGCTTGTTTGTGGTTTTAACTTCTTGGTGCTTCCCTGAGGCATTTTTGCCCATGCGACCGTCTATGTAACGTTTTTTTCTGGTTGTTTGATTGTTTATTAGTCATGACCAAAAATAACTGGTTTCCACAACGTCTGAATCTTGACAATGTATGAACGTGAACAAAAAGACGTAGTTGCATTGTCACTCGGTAACGTTATCAGGACGATTGAGAAATTAATGCAAGACAAAGTAGAAACCAAACAACATACTGCCATCATTACAATTACTCCCACAGAAGATGCACATCTTAAGTTATGAACATTAAAAAGCATTGGCAGATATTCAGGTTCAGATATTCAAATCAAATGATTCCATAGAAGCAATTATCAGAGACCGAACTGCAGAGGAATGCAAATGTACATAACACCCCGGTTTTATAAAAAAATAAGATTGCGCATCATTCTTTGAAAAAAAGTGGAGGCCTATTTTCTAGCTAGTGGTGTGTGTGTTCTGTGGCACAATGTGATCATATGTGGCTCTAGAACTGTTTAGGCTACTGCCAGCGTTTAACATTCGAATCCCACTGCAGCATCTGATTCTTTTTGTATTTTATAAATTATTATTCTCGTGAAGAGGATAATGCTTTCCATCAGAAGATATCAAAAACCTAAACTGATCAGTGAACTTAGGGCAATTTTATAAGAACTGCGGCAGGCATGGCAAAAAAACATTTTTGCAATGGTGAGATTCAAACTTATGTCACCACAAAAGGGATAACCTACAGCGGGAGAAGCAACTGCTTAAACCAATGTGCCACCAGAGAATTCTGAAATAGAACGTATCCTCAGGCTTTAAGAGGCAAGTTTTTGTGAGCGCAAGAAGTTGCTTACTCTATGAAAACTGTCGCTTTAAGGCAAAGTGTCTGTAGGGTGTGGTCGTGAGGACATCGTCCTGGGTGCTCTTCTTCTTAACTTTGTGAGTGCTATATTTGTTCTGCTAGTGTGGCATTTAACATTGGTTGATCTAAATGTTAACGTTATATCAACAGGTTAACAATGGCCTTAGCCTTGTGGTTTTTGAGCCATAACTTTTACGCTGTAGATTCGTGTTTGAGCCCTGCCAAATCCCTACAATACGTTTTTTTTTTTCTGACAAAAACTATGTGCACATGTTATGCTTTTCACATGTAAGAATGCTTTTTCACATTAAATTATGTATTTTTATTGCCATGGAAAATAATTGAACAATATTAATTGTTAATGTTTAAATTATACTTTGCAAAAAACAGGCAAAAAACTAGCATAAGTCATACAGTAGCTTAACAAATAATGATTCTTTACTAGGCAACACAATCATGTGTGGCAACCTTGTAATTTCGCAACAACCTTACTGATCAAACATCGCAAGACCAACATTAAGTATATGTGAGGCTTTGTGCAGAATAATAATGAGCCAAAAGCGACAAATGAAAGAAGGGATATAAAGTCCCTGGCCGTAGCCAAACAATAACACACCCCTATAAAACGGGCTAGCCTCGTAACACAGGCAGAAAGAAGACTGCATAGCCACCACTAAATAAAATAGCGAGAGAAGAGAAGGAAAAACAAGGCACCCTCGAGACGTGACTATAACGCCCGATAACTGGTGAAATAAAAAATAAAATAATAAAACTCACACCCTCAAAAAACGAGGGAGTGGACGCGTAGAGAGGAAATAGAAAAGTGAACAGAAACTAATTCCCTTGGCTTCAAGGCCAGAAAATCTCAAACTGCGATAAATCAAGAAAATAATCTTTTTCTTAAAAACTGTAGAGAGACAGAAATGACTAACCCTGACTTCGTAAAGGCACGAAATGATAACGAAGCATCCGGAAGCGAGGGGCTTAAATACCTAACAGGTAGCGAAAAGAATAATTCGCGGGGAAGAGCAAAACCCAGAGACGGAATACGGAAAAAAATCTGATAGATTGCAAACGATGGAGAAAGCCACAACCCATGACAGTATACAGGCAAGATAAATAATGGTCGGTTTCACCGTTCATGGCCATTTAAGTAAGTGTTTATATCTTTATTTCTTTATGCAATATTAATATTCAAATTATATCAGAATGTTCAATACATACATTCAGGAAAAGTCACAAAGGGATAGTTATATGGATTCCATGACAGCGGATTTATTGAATTTCTTTGTGACAACGGTCATTGAACCGCTGTAGTGTTATATTTTTAACAACTTAATGGGCAACTGTAGCTACCTTGCAAAAGGCATGTTTATAAAATTATGTTAGCTAGATAATCTACTGACATACACACCAGTCGTAGGTCTATTATGTAGGCTACAATAACCCTTTAAAAACAAGTACGGTAAACCATTTATAAATATGACTAAAACTTTAATTTATTTGTAATTCACGGTAAAGGGGAAATGACAGAATCCAGGCATATGTGTTTCTTTTAGCCAGAATGCATGTGTGTTTGCATATATGTATGCATCTCTCTCTCTAGATTTAATTAGCTTATGGTTCATACATTTATATACATTGTCATTATCAGTTACTCATAACAAACACAGAACAAAAATAAATGATATTTCAACAAAAAACGTTTTCAATGTACAAAAATGCCAAGTTACTCACGTATACAAAGCACTGTCTATAATAAAACTAGCAAAATCTAGGCTAGGCCAAATAATTGATATCAAAATGAGGCCAAGCTACAACAAACAATATTGGCTATCTTACCTCGCACAAATTAAACAAGCTCTATTACAAAGCAATGCTACCCAAGGTTTCATCTTATCATCTGAAAGATGATCATTCAAACTGTGCATCACATCAAAGTGTCAACTAACAAAAAAATCTTCATGGAAGAAGACATCATTTAAATGAATGTTGTAAGCAGCTGAGGAAAAACTACACTCCAGAAAGGATATGTTTATACTTGGTTGGCAAGTACAAAATGTACAAAATGTTTTAACATTGCAACTAGATAGATATATAAATAGATAGATAGATAGACAGGCTACTTAATTATCCCCATGAAGATATTTTTCTAGCAGCATATAACATTCACATTTACGAACAGACATTTATACCAAGAAACATTAATCTACACTAGAGAGAGAGGGGGGGGCGGTGAATAAATATATACAAATATAATCTACTATGTGCATGTGCATGTTTGTGGGTCAGATAAAGTTTAGTCAAATAAGTAGTAAAATAGTATGATTTATTTTTAAATGTAAAACAATAAAAAAAAATATTTTGTGAACACAATTTTACAATTTAACAATAATATAATACATTTTACTCATGATGTGGTTTTCATACACCCAAAGCGCTGGATGCAGACAATTGTTAAAGATATAGTGTAGTCATTTGTAAATGTTTTAAGTGTAACAGCTGAATTGTTATTTACACTATAAATCATTGACATTTGACACTTTCACATGACACAAAGTTTGAATGACCACATTCACTTCAGATGGTAAGATGAAAAAACACAGGGCCAAGTTTCATTAAATTATTTACGAAACATTGGGTAGCATTGCTTTGGAATAGAGCTTGTTTGATTTGTGTGTGTAAGGGTTTTGGTTTGTAGCAATGAGCCAAATGCGACAAAACTAAAAATGATACAGAACAAGTCACTCACGAATGTGAGGACCACTAAAAGAGTCTCAGTAGCAAAATAATAAACAACCCACTAACACGTGTGGCTCTAACACAAGCAGAAAACTAAGAGAACAGAGACGCCTACACAGAAATATATGAGCATAGCTCGAAAAGGACAAAACAAAGAATCACCTTCGGAACATAAACTATAACGCCCGATAAGAGGTGAAAAATAAATGAAATAAAAATAAACCTCTCACTCTCAATATAGCAGAGTAAGAAACAAAAATAACAAAAGGGACTAATCCCTAAAGAGCTTCAAGGGCAGCTAAAGCCAATCTAGTAGTGAAAATATAGAGCAGCTATTTTCTAACCAACCCTGACAATGTGTGACAAGAAGCAGAAGTGAGAGGCTTAAATAACTATCAGGTAATCGGACAGGTGAAACGAATGATAAGCGGGGAGAAGCAAAACCCCAAACCGGAACGTGGAAAAAATCAGAAAGACTGCTTACCGGAAAGAGAGGACAAAAACCGTAGCAAAACAGGAAAAAATAGCCACAGGCCATGACAGTGTAAGCTAAAATAGCCAATATTGTTTGTTGTAACTTGGCCTCATTTTGATATCAATAGGCCTACTTTTATTGGCAGGCCTCGGTTTTTCTAGTTTTATTATAGACAGTATGTGTAACTTGGCATTTTTGTACGTTGATTACGTTTTATGTTAAGTTTTATGTTATAGGCTACTTCTGTAGGGGATCTCTATGCCCAGAGACATGGAGGAAATATTGGAGGTTCAGGTGCGACAGATGAGGAATCTTAAAGTGTTCAAACGAACACCACTAAGACGGACAATATTCCGTAGTGGATGGGGAAAATAAGAAGAACAACCTTGCGATAAAAAGCGAGGAACTCAATATCCGTGCAAAACAAAAGAAATAAGCAGTTACGCTTATCTAACTCCCGTTGTGGAGTGAACAAAAGAAAGGAAGGAGAAAAATAAAAGAACCCTAAACCTTAGGGTGAGAGCACTTGTAGATTTGAGTGGGAAGCAAAGAAACCAAAACCTCTGCTATGAAATAAGAGAACGAAAATTTTTCTAAATTGTACGGCTAACAAGTACCGCATTGAGAAGCAAATCGGTTGATAGCACGCACAACTCCTATACCTTTACCGGCTAGAATGTTACATGAAATAACATGGAAGCGACGAGAAAAGGAGGAAGCGGGGTATAAATAGTGAGCAGAAATGCAGGACAGGTGAACTCACTAATCACCGAGGCGAAAGCAAAACCCGTAGCGGAACACAGAAAAATCTGATAGATTTACAGGTAAACGGAAAAAAGGAATACTAAGCACGGAGATAAGGGAAGGAAGGCGCGATGCATGACAACTTCGAGCCCCACACCACTATAAGCACTAATCAATCTTTAATCTACCTGTCAACCCATGTATTATTATTATTTAAGTTACATTAAAAAAAATTATAATTTAAAATTTACCTATATAATTGAAATACATGTGTCCAAGTGTTAGTTTTAGACTTTTACAGAAGTGTGTCAACTTTTTAAATCACACTCAGAACACGAGACATTAACACAATATACAAAGTCAAATTATTTAAGCTTTCAAACAACCAATGGACAGTGGTTTGTCCATTAAAACTATGAAAGTGAATGCTTTCCCATTGATGGAATTGGTTGAAACAGCTAGAAATTGTAGTACCGTCATGCACTTTTATTAGAAATTACCTGTTTGGTTTAGATGCAGCTGTCTTTACGTGATCACCCACATAACTCAATATTACAGCGCTTGCCAAAAATGACACATCATAGGTGCAGCTATTACCAGACAATAATCAGACCATAATTTTAAAGAAAGCATATATAGCAGCCAACGTGTCTTTCCACACAGTCATGGTGGCGCAGCGTTTTTTTTTTTTTTTTAAGTGTTGGCTACCCTTGAGCCATGTAACAAACTATGTAATGACAAGTTCATTTTGTATTACTTTTTAAGAGGCACTGTTGGCTTTAAGTTGTAACGGTGAAACAACATGTGACTGGTAACGTGGCTCAAGAAACGATGTATTGACGTTGTTTATGTAACATTGTGATTAGGGTGTTCAGGGATGTCAACTCTCACGCTTTGACCGTGAGACTCACGCATTTGACCCTTTTCTCACGCTAAAGCAAAATATCTCACGCATTTTCGCAGAACAGCAACAATTCTCACGCAATTTCACTGCAGTTTTTTTCAAAGCAGAAATAGTTCAACTTCCTGTGTCCCGAAACTTGTGCGTGTGCACTGCACGCTGTTCAATAGTCATTTTCCAAACCAACTGGCACACTTCCACGTACACTCCACTCTCTCCGCCGGCCAATCACTTATCATTGGCGATGAAAGAGTGAGAGGGTGGAGTGCACAATGCATCGCGCAATTTGGAAAACAGACTCAAACCGAGTTGTCTTGAGCGCAAATGTCAACTGTGAGTAAACAAAAATGCACTTTAAAGTAAATCATGAATAAGTGATCAAATATATTTGCACTATTAACTGTTAGCTTATTAATTGCAGCAAAAACTAAATTAATACTTTGTTAACCCAAGAATTAGTTAACTTAGGCGACATCAGACTAATGTAATGTTAGCTGTTACTAAGACTAGCCCATAGTTAGCTAGCTAGCTAAAAAGGAGACCAATTAAAATGAGGTGGATCATTCCTTGTAAAACACACAGGAAAGTGGATTTCGACACCCACCTTTTCAGATTATTACAAAATGCTTTCTATAGTTATAAATAGATAAGGTTAGTATCTAGTTTCTAGTATCTAGTTTCTAACCAACTGTCGTCTTTCCTTACCCAGAACAACCTGCTAGACCCCCACCAGTCCGGCTTCAAACCTGGCCACTCAACGGAGACCGCACTCCTCTCCGTCAGCGAGATGCTTCATGCAGCTCGTGCAGCCTCCCTCTCCTCTGTGCTAATACTTCTAGACCTCTCTGCCGCCTTCGACACCGTAGATCATTCCATCCTCCTGTCGTCCCTGTCTGCAGCGGGGATCGGCGGCTCGGCCCTGGCCTGGATTAAGTCCTACCTCTCCGAACGCTCCTCCCAGGTTGCCTGGGCTGGTAAAGTATCGGCACCCCGTCCCCTTATCACAGGAGTCCCCCAGGGCTCAGTTCTTGGTCCCCTCCTCTTCTCCACCTACACCAAATCCCTTGGCCCTGTTATCACTGCTCATGGTCTTTCTTACCACTGCTATGCTGACGATACTCAACTCTTTCTCTCCTTCTCACCCTCTGACACTCAGGTGTCAGCCCGCATCTCCGCTTGCCTGAGAGACATCCAGAGCTGGATGGACAACCACCATCTCAAGCTCAATCCAGGCAAGACTGAGCTCATCTACATTCCTGCTCTAACCTCTCCCCCTCTCAATCTTTCTATTTCCCTAGGAGACATTCCACTGACCCCAACGCCCTGTGCCAGGAACCTCGGAGTCGTGATGGACAACAGGCTGTCCCTCTCCGAGAACATCGCAGTGGTAACCCGGGCATGCAGGTTCTTCCTGTACAACATCAGGAGAATCCGCCCCTTCCTCACCACCCACTCAACCCAGCTCCTGGTCCAAGCGATGGTGCTGTCCCGCCTGGACTATTGCAACTCTCTCCTGGCTGGCTTGCCAGCATCGGCCATTAGACCCCTTCAGCTTATCCAGAACGCAGCAGCGCGCCTGGTCTTCAACCTCCCCCGACACTCCCATGTCACCCCCCTGCTCATTGACCTCCACTGGCTACCGGTGATGGCCCGCATCAAATTCAAAACATTGGTGCTCGCCTTCCAGGCAGTCCGAGGATCTGCCCCCCCCATACCTCCAAAAGCTCATCAGACCCTACACACCTGCCAGATCTCTGCGTTCCGCCTCCTCAGGACGACTGGTACCCCCCCCTCTTCATACCAGCACCCGGTCTCGACGTCTGTCTGTCCTGGCCCCACGGTGGTGGAATGAGCTCCCCGTGGAGGTCAGAACAGCAGAAAGTCTGACCGCTTTCAAGCGCAGATTGAAGACTCACCTCTTCAAGCTGCACCTCTCTCCACCCCTCCCTACCTCCTTGTGACTATTGTTATCAGAATTGTGTATTCCCCCCCCAAAAAAATAAAAAAATAAAATCCCCAATCATACTGACTGCGCCTAGTGCTTAGATTCATGTTTGCCTTTTTAGGATTGTTTTAACGCACTTGTTACTAGTTCGGAAATGCACTATGTACGTCGCTCTGGATAAGAGCGTCTGCTAAATGTCTATAATGTAATGTAGTAGACATTTGTAGGAATTAATTGAAGAAATTGAGAAATTAAGCTAATTGATTGGACCCAGACTGGACCTTTACTGTTGTAGGATTCATATAATTTTCTGTAAATATAGTACTACCAATCATCCAATTTGTACCAAATGGTCAGAATAAAGCCATGGACCCCCGAAAACCAACACCAATCCCACTCCGATGACCACAATACAATACCAGTTCTCTATGTTTGACAAGTACTATAAAGCTGGGACTTGGAGTATTGTTTCTTCATAATGTTTAATGTTTTCTTCTAAGTGAATATGGTGATGGTTATTTCCCCCTTTCCAAATGAATGAATCATTGAAGTTGTTAATAATATATTCAATTAGGCCCCATATAATGTGGAAGTCCCCGTTTCTGACCTCCCCATTTTTTGTGAGATTGATGGTTGACTCAATTCTCCAACATCAACTTTGAACTCTACATGTCTAAATAATTACACCACAAACAACTTCAACGAGCTAACAGCTAACCTGGTCAACCTTTACTCATACTCTTGGATTTGTATCCAAGTTTTGGATGCCTGAAATAGTTTGTAGCTATAAATGCGGCCTTTACAGTGTGTTTATGTGCTGTATTTTTGTTGGTCAGTTGAGTGATGGAAATTTGCTGAAGTCACATCAGAGGTCAGTGTTACCCCTTTGTTCTTTGACTGAAAGTCGTTGCTAAGGAAAGAGATCTTACTATTATGAAATGGAGGTCATATGACTCACAATAACAACACTCGCTATGCTGTATGCTGTACTCCCAACCAAAGTTGAGACTACATCCATATATTGACGTTTCTTGAAGGGAAAAAAGTTGAATTGATTTTCTTTGTTTAATAATTTGTAATGATTTATAGACAGACGTGGTTATGACCTTCAACCAGGGGTGTGCGGCTCTGTTCCTGGGGGAACCTGTGTGTACGCGCAGGTGTGTGTTTCCGTCTATAACCCTGGCTCAATTAGTTAATTAGATGCATACACAAATGTCTGTTCATAGTTCATGCCGCAGATAAATCTCATATAAATTAACACACAGACATTATTCAGCTATCATTTGCAAGCGTAATGAGAAATTTTACTAAAATCATGCTAATGATTAGGTTTGATTTTATAAATAAGAGCCCAAGTTCCAATTAATCAAAAATGGTCCTCCTTTCCCATCACTGTTTCAACCCGCAGCTTAATAACAGGCGGGTCATACATTTAGCTACGTGGGGGGTCAATGAACAGAATATTTCATTTAAAAAAAAAACTGGAGACAAATAGTTCATGGTCAAATATGATGACTTTCCACTACAAAATACTGAACTGTCGATCACTTTCTTCCCTTTTGTCTAAAATCACAAACTGACGTAGACCACCTTTTCCAAATTAAGCCCAGATAGCAAGGAAACATTGAATCAATGTTGAATTAACATAAGATGAAGCATTGATTCAATGTTGATCTCTGATGTTGATTCTGTGTCCAGGTTCTCATCGAGTTTACGTTGAATCAATGCATTGAACATTGAACAACAATGGAAATCAACGTAACTGGTGTTAAATCAATTTATTATCAACGTAATCTTTCATAGCTAATGATAATAGCATTTTATAACTACATTTTACATTGCTCAAAGTAACTAATTCTTGCTCAAAGTAGTCAAAATCTACAAAAAAACAAATCAAAATACTTTTGAGTTAGGCTACTAAAATAGATAACACATTGACATAAATTTAAAAAATGCAAACCTTTATTTATTTTAAACCTCTGCTTAATGGACACAATGCATGCAATAGTAGTTATAGTTTCATGCTGTAAAACGAAAGTTGAAGTGTTTTAAAAGCTAAACTCGTCTAAAACCAGCATGTTTGATGAACTTTTAGGAGATTATCACCAACAGAATGGTTTCCAAAAGGACCCGCACACAGTGCTGCCAGTATTGGTCTTTTCCCAGTGTGGGTCGCGGTGTGAGCTGCCATGATGATGTGATGTCAAGTTCTTCCGAGTCGGGAGGTCGGGGTTGATTTCCTGAACCCTGATTTCAGACATGGAACTCCTAGTTGCAATGGCGTTTTATTACAATTTCCCTCGTCGGATATCGGGATTCCTAGTTGGAAATTAATAAACGAACGCAGCATTAACATCAACCACAAATACTCTTTGCTGTTAACTCTCCCTTTGTTTATTTTCCTACGTCACCCGTAGCAACTTGAACTTTTAACTTAACCAATTTAACCAAGAAATCTTTTTTTTTTTACTTACCACGTAACATACATACAAGCGTGCTAGCATGTCCAGCAGCGACCGCAGAAACAGGCAATGAATAATTCTAAGGGTTTTTACTTGAAAAGGAAAGCGCACCTGAATCTGATTAATCTGATCAAAAATCTATGTTATTCATCAGTATGATGACTTTGGTTGTTATTTTTACATTGATACAATGTTTCCATTTCAACCTAATACATCGATGACCATTACCATCAGAAAGTGAATGTTGATTCCACCATTGAAAATTGGTTGATCACCGATACTGATGCTTATAACACAATATCAATGTTGATTCAATACTTCCTTGCTATCTGGGAGGCCACTAAGAGCTTATGGGGGGAAATCATGATCTTTTCAAATAATGAACAGTGACCAGTGGTTTTTTGGATGGACGTGGTACAAATGTACCGTAATCCTGTCCATCAGAATGCAATGACTAGAATTACCGTTTTATCTGTTCTCTGTATTGAACGTGGGAGTGGTTGTTTTATCTTTGTGCGCACATGTTTGTGGGTGTATGCCCGTCTCACAGTTCCATGCGTTCTCTCTCTGTATGAGACCGTTTCCGCCAGGGGGCGAAATTCGGCGCATGGGATCACTCTCTCACTCTACCCCGATTAAAAGTTGCATCTACCCGGGAGAGACTGAGGAAGATGGCGGCGGATGATCGCTCCCGGTCCGAAGCTGCACGGCAGCGACGGCAGGACCAGCTCCAGCGATGGCTGGGGTCAGAAACTGACCAGACAACCCCCGAGATGCGGGAGCGGCCTGCGGGCAACGAGGGGCGGCGGGCTAGGGTTCGATTCACCCAGGGCGCTGTATTCATGGCTGCCTGCTCGGCCGGAGACCGGGAGGAGGTGGCTGCATTGCTACGCCAAGGAGCCGACATCAACCATGCCAACATAGACGGACTGACAGCGTTGCATCAGGTCAGAAGTAAAGCGGTGACTTCGTACCACGTTCATTTGTTTATTCGAGTTGAGCAGTCGACCCTAAGTGCTGACAGATTCGCAGCATTACGCTACGTTAAGAATGGAAATCCCGGCATGTCGAATCGTGAACTGGCGCTAGCCAGTACAAGCTAACAAAATGACAGCGGTGAACTCCAGCACGTCACTCAGCGAGCTTAGCTAGCCATAACTCGTAAAAGTTGTTAGGTGGGGCAGCTGAAAAGTAGATCAAAGTAAGTTATACTAACTAGCTGGTGTCTTTTAGTGTTATCTTACGTTACAGACACGGAACCAAAACCAATAGTTTCGAGCTAACTTTGGCTATTGGTGTAGCAAGCCAGCTATTTTAAGAAAGTGGAGGGCTTGTTATATAAAGTAGTTAGACCGTCATTGATCGCCCAGCTAAAGAAACAGGCTGGGTCGGCTAAGCTTGGGCTCAAGTGAGTGACATTTAAACGGGGCGTAGAGGAGAGGATATCCCGTCCGAGGATAGCTACGGTGCCTGCTAATGTTAGCTTTAATCCTGAATACATGACAGTAGCGTTATCGCTTCTGTATGCATTCCGATATGGCCAACGCGCTAATGTTAGCAGTTTAACATGAACTTAAAGACTAAACTTTCTCATTGTGAGCTTGAATGCCACCGAGTATTTTCAGACGATGGGTTTGGACAAACAGTTTATTGTGCAGTGTTTTTATCATAAATGGCTACGCTAGATGTGTGAAATCCCACTTAAGAGACTTCGTAAAACGCGATGTTTATGAAAAACAAATTAGTTAAATTGAGGTGATTAGCTAGCTATCTAGCGCTGGTTAAATCGTGGCGTTTGCTTTCAGAGGAAGTAGCATAGCGGAAAGTACAGTTTGGAGTTGGGGCTCTTTTTTTTCTTCTTTTTTTTTGCAGTATTCCGCCCCCATCCCGTTGTGTTAGACATTCGGGGAGTGCCTCTGGTTATCATGCTGTGGAGTGCCTAAGATCTGGGACAGAAAACCTAAGTGCCACGTTGTTGTCACTTCAAATTGTCAACAGTCATGCATTTGAGATATTTGACTGTATAGTTACTTGTTTGGCGATATATTGCTGTATCACCCACCAATTTCCCTCATAGCACCACTGGGGAGTTTGGTCCTGCTGTTGATAGATGCTCACCATTATATGCAGAGTAGAAAAATAACTGACTCATCGATGTATCTAAGTTACCAGCCTTATCATGGAACGTACAAATAGCAGAAAATGATGTATGTTTTTTTGTGAAATAAGATTTGTCAGGATGTATTTTGTAACCCGCCTTCATCCATGTAACAACCACTAAGCTATAAAGTCTCCGACACCAGAATCTACACTGAGTAGTGTGTGTGTTTGGGTTTGGCAGAGGGGGGCTTGGTTGAATTTTCAGATGAAACAGCATGGTAGGCTGTGGATGATTAAACCTATTTGTGTTTGCTTGTTCATATTAAATATTTTCATATTTACTGTTGTTCCTCACTGTTCGAGCTAAATGTAGCAACGCTTTTTCCAAGGTGCATAGTTGACGGGTTTTGGAGCTGGGTGTGTGAGTATGAGAGGAGTACTCGATGCGTGAGTCACACTAGATTCTTTTGACTTGAGGCTTATGTAATCAGCTTGAGACATTAGGTAGCATCAAACACCAGCATGTATACAGCAAGGAAATCGACCTAAAATTCTACTGCAGCTGGCGATCTACTTGTGTTTGCTGTTAGCTAATACATTGCTAGCTATCAAGTTAAAATTTACTTCATCTGTTAATACAATCACACAAAAGGTTGGTAGTTTAGGGGATGCATCCTGATCTATGATTCTTCTAGTCTGGGTTTTCCACAGGGTCCCTGGGGGTCCTTGAAGGCACTGTAGGGGTACCCTAGCTGGACTTGATATGCAATGACATTTTTATAAATTTGGGGGCAATATTTCTAAATATTTTTTAAATGACTTTTTAAATTATGACGGTCCACTGGATGCCTTTGAGCCTGAATGGGAGTGTCTGGATCAAATGGTGAAACCCCCTGATCTGAAGATTAGACCTCAAAGTAACCACGGTGATGTGGTTCAGACACAGGATCTCCTCCAACCAGCATGTTTGCTGAACTTTTAGGAGATTATCACCAACAGAATGGTTTCCAAAAGGACCCGCACACAGAGCTGCCAGTATTGGTCTTTTCCCAGGTAAGGAAATCAGAGGATCAAGGTCAACGTGGTCACAGTAATGAGCTTCAAGCTGTTTATCGTCCCAACGAGTAGGTAATGGCAGTATGAACAATACATAGAGTATTGCCAGAGAGTATTGCCAGAGTATTGCCAGAGTATTGCCAGAGAGTATTGCCAGAGAGTATTGCCAGAGTATTGCCAGAGTATTGTTCACAGAAAATGTAATGACTTCAAAACTAGCATTCATGGTGATATGCTAATTTAGAAAAAAACATTTTCCAGAAGCTAATTTACCAAATGAAGACAATTTACTCATAGACAAAGCAGGAACACATTTTTAAAAGCAAGTGATTGCTGTTGTCTTCTTCTCCATTGTAAATTCAGTTAAAATTTTAGAAATTTGTATAAATTTGAAGATGTGTTTGAGCGTGATCAGCAAGATAGGAAACAGCAGGGAGGAATGCCACATGGTCTCAGGGAAAATTGTGCATATAATAGAACCTTTAAGTTATGGATTGGTCATAAGAAGTACCCAGAAGTAGCATACGCAGCCAGGCCAGGGGAGGGCATTGTGGGTGCAGGTATTTGATTTAACCCAGCACTAAGACACTTGACTAATTAACGAATCATGGTCCTCAATCAAGACCTTGGTAAGTAGAATCAGGTGTGTTAGTGCAATTATACTTTATGTAGAAGTCTGAAAAAAGAGCCTAACATATTCCCTTTATAGCTGGGGTGTCCAAACTTTTTTCACTGAGGGCCAGATGGAGAAAAATGATGACTACCACGGGCCACAGGCTATTATATATATATATATATAGGCTATGTGTGTGTGTGTGTGTGTGTGTAAAATAAATACAAGTGCGCTCAGACATGTGGCATACAGTTGCCAACATCACTTAGATTTCTATTTAAATTAGGCGAATAGTATTATAGCCTATTAAAAGGCGAGCTTGAAGAGATTTTAAGAATTTCACTCACCAGTGACACTTCTAATGAGAACAGTGTTGTTGTGCCTTGGACTGAAGAATCGCTGTGATGTCGGGTGTGAGGTTTGTAGATACGATTCGCAGGACATCGCAAAGGTGACTGTCTGTTATCTTTGATCGCAAACGGCTCTTGTTTAGCGTCATCAGGGAAAATGTTTGCTCACATATGTATGTGGAGCCGAACAGACTTAGCATTCTTTTTGCGTGGCGCCTCATCTGTGGAAATCTTGAATTTTCCAAACTCTTGTTGAACTATGGCAGTGGAAGCTGCTGGTGCCGACTGCGAAGCAGGTCATCACATTGCATCTCGATGAGTTCCAACTGTATGTCCCCTGGTGCTTCATCCACGTTAACGGAGAAGGGGCATGAGAACATGTTGATGTCCTTCTCAATAGAAGCAAAATCATGAAAGCGCGTGTTGAACTCTGTGATCAATGACGTGATTACTGTCACATATTTCCCCATCTGCTCAGGGCTGTTGGCATTTGGGAAAGTGTCGATTACCTCCCGGAGAGAGAGGAAGTGTGCGGCATTGCGTTCACTGACTTGTCTCTCAAATAGACGGAGCTTCACGACAAATGCTTTCATGTGTGAGTACATCATTTGTGACACGATTGTGTCTTTCCCTTGCAAGGCTGTGTTCAGGACATTCAGCTGTCCGGTCATGTCAGTTAAAAATCCCAGGTCTGCCAACCAAACAGGGTCACTCAGTTCATCGACGGACAGACGTTTTTCTCTTAAGAATTTGTCGATCTCAGATTTGAGGGAGAAGAACCGCTTGAGAACGGAGCCGCGGCTGAGCCATCGCACATCAGAGTGGTAGATCACGTCCCCATATTCTGTATCCATTTCAGACAGGAATGCCTGAAATTCTCTGTGATTGAGTGCTTTCGCACAAATTATGTTAATAGTTTTCACGACTGTATTCATGACATCGCCCAGTTTCGTGACTTTGGCGCATAATGCTTCCTGGTGTATAATACAGTGCAATTTAACAGCCTCGCCTCCAGACTCATGAACTTTTCTGCAAACCAGGGAAGCCATTTCGTTACGCTCACCTATCATGGCTGGAGCACCATCTGTTGTAACTCCACACAACTTGTCCCAAGGGAGATTCCGATTTTGAATAGCAACTGACACAGCTTAAAAAATATCAGCTTCTTTCGTTGTTCCAGTCACGCTCCGAAGGTCGAGGAGCTCTTCAGTAATGCAAAAATCATCGTCAACCCCTCGCAAAAACATTAGTAGCTGAGCCGAATCTGTTGTGTCGGTACTCTCATCACACGCAATTGAATAGAAATGAAACAACGGAGCATTGTCTGATATTTGCGCCTTGATGTTTGCTGATACATCCTCGATTTGCCGGGCCACTGTGTTTCTCACAACACTAACATTGCAGAAGTGTTGTTTCTTTTCTGGGCATACAATCTCCACAATTTTTGTGACGCACTCTTTAATAAAATCACCCTCTGCAAAGGCCTTTCCATACATCGCTATTAGCTTAGCCACCTCGTAGCTAGCCCTGGTAGCATTCTGCTGCGTTTGATTAGCACGGAAAAACTGGGTTTGTTGCAATGATAGGCTTGCCGCCAACTGCTTTGATTTCTCTTCTCTGGCTGCTCCAGTATATGCCTTAAAAGACGCATCATGTTTCGTTTCATAATGTCTCTTTAACGTTAAATTAAATTATTTTCATCACCACTACTGATTCCTAGCTAATTAAACAGACACACTTGCCTCTGTACTCAGTGAAAAAGTATTGATTTTGCCATCGTGGCTGGAATTTCCTACATTCACTATCCACCTTTCGCTTCTTTGCAGTCGCCATGTTGATAAGAATACAATTTGTAGGCTACAGGAACGTTGGCTAGCTAATGCATAAGATGTGTGGGGATTTGTTTGGGGGGGCGTAAACTGCTGATCTTTTAAACCAACAGCATTTGTAGCAGCGGGCCAGATTTAATAATTCTTCTGAAATGTTTCGAGGGCCGCTTTAAAACGCTTCAAGGGCCGCAATTGGCCTGCGGGCCGTAGTTTGGACACCCCTGCTTTATAGGATAACTTTGACCACATTTTAAAAACTACTTTTTTTGCTACTTCCCCTATTCGACTTTATTTTCCACTTCTTGACTGTATTTGCCAACGCGTTCTTTACACCAAAATCTATCAACTGTTTGTTTATGTGGGATTGTGCCGTTGTTGCTGCTTCACGCTTTTTGTTTCAAAGCCGCGTTATGACTGACGTTTTGAAGCATGAACTCACAAACTTCAGAGTGGCATATATCGCACATGAAACAACTAATTTCTTCGCCATTGAAAACTAGCCACATATCTTGACTTAGCCATTTCAATTGAAACTTTTATTTTCTTGCTAGTTGCGTCTTTCTCATTAGTTTCATTGTGATTCGCACCCACGCTTGCCTGTGCTAGCTTTTCTTACAATTCTGCGATCCATCTGGTTGGTGATTCAATTTACTTATTATTTATTGTATAGGTTATTAGCCCAGTCTATTGCTGTACATGCGTTCAACTTGCCTTCGCTCTCCTGGAGTAAGGAGCCTACACTGGCCGGCAGGAGATTGGCTTCAGTGTTTGTTTAAATACTGCTTCATCATTCTCGCATTTCACTAAAGCAGCCGGGACACGCAGAACTATATCATTTGGAAATGGCCTAAAGTAAAGCCTAAACAACAGCACTGACAACTATATTTTCAATTGTAACTACTGTTAGGCTATTCATTAAAACCAATTCTCATTCTAAATGTATCAGTGGGATTTTTCCGCTTTATTGCAGACATATATATATATACGGGATTCATAGAATATACGCGCAATTTGCGCAATCCCATGCTGAATTTTCAGCCCTGGTTTCTGTCTCAGAGGTTCAACTGTATGCCAAACAACTCTGTTCAAATATATTTATGAGTCTGGAGTGGAGTGGTGAAGATGCATTTAGTTTGGATTGGTCGAGTGACTTACTGAAATAGATAAATTAAATTTCTTCCAAAAACTAGCAAAGGATGTGGATCACAGTGAAAGGTTTTAGTTAATGCGGTCTTTTTCCCTTTTCGCTGTCATGTTTTAGAAGAGCCAGTCAGAGGTGTTAGACTGGACAGGAAGTAAAACTCAGGCCAGAACACAGTGGACACAGAAAGAGGAGATGCAGCGGAGGCGTAGTACAGGAGAGGCTGCTGTGTCAGAGACTAAAATAATCAGATGGGCCACACAGAGCATAGCCTCACATGCTATGCTTGGCTTACGCATCACTGCTATGAGACTGAAGTGATAAGCCCCGCCCACTTTTCAGGGCCTAGCCATATTTTCTAACCAATCATATTGTCATATTGACTCTGCAAGTTTTCCTCCTTCAATGTACATTTCCCCTTGTAGGGTAGAGAGAATCAAATCAAGTAATACATTTTTAATAAACCTATTTATTAAACCTTAATAAAAGTTTTCAATATCATCGCTTGTTGTTATTAATGCTTTATAAGTACCTGTGAACCCCTTATGCACCCTAAGCTCCTGATGCATTGAGCACAGAGATATTGACTTGAATTGGATTGTCTGTTCTGGGAAGTGAAGTGAAGTGCAGTGGATGTGACCGAAAGCCGCAGCAGCGACAGAGCTCCGATCTCTCTCACTACATCTCTGATGAATGGCGTTGCCCGTTAAATGTAGGATCTCATTTTGTATCTAATGACTTGAATTGTCGTCAAGCGACAGCAGCCTTTTAGAAAGGACTGGGCTCACTTTAATTTCCTTCATTCCCACTGAGAACAAAGCCCTGCCTGGTCTTAAAACTGTACTGCTTTGGTGCCTGAGCGCTGGGTGGCTGGATCAATGACCCGTTTACCCATGAGAGCATCCATGCAGCAGTCACTAAAACTGCTACTGGGGTGGTATGTAAGATGGACAGTCACTAAAACTGCTCCTGGGGTGGTATGTAAAATGGACAGTCACTAAAACTGCTCCTGGGGTGGTATGTAAGATGGACAGTCACTGAAACTGCTACTGGGGTGGTATGTAAGATGGACAGTCACTAAAACTGCTCCTGGGGTGGTATGTAAAATGGACAGTCACTAAAACTGCTCCTGGGGTGGTATGTAAGATGGACAGTCACTGAAACTGCTACTGGGGTGGTATGTAAAATGGACAGTCACTAAAACTGCTCCTGGGGTGGTATGTAAGATGGACAGTCACTAAAACTGCTCCTGGGGTGGTATGTAAGATGGACAGTCACTGAAACTGCTACTGGGGTGGTATGTAAAATGGACAGTCACTAAAACTGCTACTGGGGTGGTATGTAAGATGGACAGTCACTAAAACTGCTCCTGGGGTGGTATGTAAAATGGACAGTCACTAAAACTGCTCCTGGGGTGGTAGGTAAGATGGACAGTCACTGAAACTGCTACTGGGGTGCTATGTATGACGGGACTTTCTCAAAGAACCTCTGTTGCAGACGTTTTCCATTATGAGACATATAAAAGGCCAGTACTGACACTGATGCCACAGAAAGACAATTCCCCATGGAAGAGACAGTATCTTTACTGTATTATTAACAGGGGAGTATTAAGAGGGCTTTAACTCTTTATATGTCAGTAAAATTAGAAAATGCTCTTGAGAATTTTCCAAGAAACAATGGTTACGAACCAAAGCATGAAATCGTACAAAAGAAGAATTTCAGGTTGAATATTGGTCTAAACAGACATACAAAATAAATAAATAAATAAATAAAGTTATTCTGCAGGAATTGTTTGTATAAAAAAATAAATAAAAAAGAACCTGGTATTTTACATACTGATGAGTCTCCATGCCTTAAAAGAGAGCATAAATACGTAGTGAAACACTGTGTCCTTTTATGGAAAAGTCCTTTTGCATGAGTACAGCTCCTATGCCAGGTCATCTTGTGTTGGCTGTTTATGAGCATCAATGCACTGTGTTTAACTTGATAATTGAGAAGGTATCTACACAGACCAGATATTCAGCAGCTCTGCCTTTTTTATGTTGAAGGTTCTGTTTTTGTCGTTGTTGCTCTAATTTGCAACTTTGCATTTCATTGTGTATATTAATTTAGGGGTGCTAGAAACAGTTGTATATGGAACAGCACTAAAATCTCCTTTCCAACCACAACTCTTCATGCATTGGAAGTGTGGAAAATGAATGCAGGAAATGCATAGTTCAATATCTGTTCAGTAATAATTTTTCTGTCACACAACAGGACATGATGGCTGCAAGTTTCATTTCAACAATCAGTTTGATGGCCACTGCCACCCGCTGATTAAGTCCAGAGTTATGTTTGTTGAAACCATATTACCGGTCCTCATATCAACTAATTTCGGTGCCCAGTCAGTTCATGTTGAAATAGGTGCATCTGAGATAGGCCTGAAAACCTGAACAGAGAGACAATACTCCCACGGCCTGCAAGGTTCCAGGCCACAGGCAGCGGTCTCTCTCTCTCTCTGTCTCTGTTCTCTGAGGATCTACCAAATATAACCACCTGTTTGACCTTTGACCTGGCTAGGGCTGGGGGAAGAGGGAATCTGCGTGGCCTGGTTCACATCACATCTCTTTCTTCCGCGTTGTCGTTTCTCCCTCGTTCTCCCTCGTTCTGCCTCCTCCTGCCTCTTCTGTTGTCTGCCGGTTGCCTAGCAGTCCAGTTTAAATATACACTCCGAATTTTCCATTCCCTCAGTCTGCAGTTTCTCTGCTTCGCTCGTCTAGATTTTTTTGTCCCTCTCCCTCGGTCTCTCTCCACTTTAGCCCCCTATTCCGTCCCCTGCTCCCCTTCTCCTCCCCTTTCGGCCGTCCCTTCCCCATGGAAGGGGGCTTTGGGGATTTCACAGAGCGGAACGGAAAAAAGTTGTTGGCGTGGGCGGTGATCCGCACGGAGCAGCTGTCCAGCCTGAAGAACGGCTGGTCAAAAGCTCTGTTATTACTTATGAAAAACAGCGTTTGGGAATCTTAATTCAGTCAACATTTAATACATGTACAGAGAGCTCGTTTGTCTTGGGAAGGGGTACAAACTGCCTAATTTGGCCTCTATAATGTTCTCATATGAGTGTCATTTGTCATCAAGAAGCATATTTATGGCCATAACTAAATGTTGGGGTTCTGGACACTGAGGTTACCTGAGGGAGACCAGAGGTTTGGGACGTTATCGTTCATTTTGGTATCTCGCCTCCGGGTTTTGGTGGAAGTTGGAACAGATTCTTAGGCCTACTTGTGACGTAACTACTGAAGCAGCAATTCACGCTGGAGTGTTTCATAATTATTCCAATGCAATGAATGTTTTCCAATCCATAGTTAATTTACGCTTTCTAATTTTAAATTCACATTGAAAATACATCATAATCTGTCTCAGTGTCATTATAATACTTAACCATTTAAATTAAATTTAACATTAATTACAAGAGATGACAAGACACTTTTGGAGAAGTATCTCTATATCTGAGTGTGTTACTAAAATACATTTCTGTGCTCCTTGTTGCACAGTCCAGTCTGTTCTTGTTTTAGAGATAATACGCATTGCACATCTGGGAGCGTTATCTTTCCAGGAAATGTTCATTTATCACTAGTAGGATACAATTACACTGGATGAAACAGGGGGAATTAAATGTTCCCCATTTATTTCTTGGCTGTCATTAAATAGTTTACCAGAATATGAGAATGCAGAAAGCTGCAGTGTGCTCCTGCAGATTCCGCCAGTGCTCTGTCCCACTGCTGCACTCCATGTACTGAGTTGCCAGATTTGATTTGGATTTCTCAAATGTCGGAGCTATTTCAGAAATAAGGCGGGATTTAAAAGGTGGTAGATACGTCTTGAAAATGTATCTGGGAGTCCATTAACCCCTTAGTGCAGATGGCATATTTGGTAAATCATGGGGGTACTCTGTTTAAGGCTTTATAACTCCAGGTGTGAGCATCACATAAACTTGGTAAATGGCTTAAATGAAACAAAACCGGTGTACCATTTTTTGTACAAACTTAGATTTGTTTATTAGCATAATTTAAGGTCAAAATAAAGTGCCGGAAATGCAAGCAAAACTTAGCTAAAAATTATACAAAATTTATATTTCTTCAAAATACTGAGAGCTACATAAGTGAAACAGGTAAAACTACACATTTCCTGGATCATAAACTCCTTGTCCACAAGCATTCAATAATCGCAGGGTGATATACAGAACTACTAAAGCTCTATGACACAAAATATAAGCAGTGTAGCCAGGTGTACCCAGGGTCTCCAAACCTATCCAAATTGGCTAAAATGTGAATAGCTGTAAATCTTAAACTAATCATACATTGCAGTGCAAATCAACCGTTTTGACTAATTTAACTCACCTTTTTATCATTTTCATGTGGGAATTATTTTGGATCAGTACAGGGGGGTGGATATCTAGGTGTCCAATAACCTACCCAAAACCTCTCCGAAAAATTATAAAAAAGCCTTTTGTCCTTTATAAAGCATATACATTTTACCTTACGATCACTTAATGGATGAAAACATTGATATTGCACAGTTTCAGTTCAGTGTTTGATGCCAAGTGTGCCATTTTTTCACCATTATCCTTCATAAACTGCTTCATCCTGTGCGGTGCCTTCGTGGGCAACATGCACTCATCAATGGCACGGTCTTCAGTATGCTGTAAGGATCTGGTCCTGCAGTGGCTTCACTCTGAACAGTAGAGGGCACTGCTGGAGTGGCAGAGGTGGAGGGTCAAGCATGTTATAGGAACAAATTACATAATGCAGAAGCATTATAACACTGTGGTACACACAGCTAAATATGAAATCATTCACTCTTGTACTTCAGTAAACACTTTCTTCTGTATGCTACATTGTTATATTTTGTTGCGTGCTCTAGGATGGCATTACTCTGTAGTGTGTTTCACAACTGTTGCTTATTTATTTTATTTATTTATTTTACATTCATCTTGCACACATCTGGACACAGTACATTTGAATACATATTTTCCATTCCCTAAGTGAAAAGCATCACCCATGGATATACTAATACCCCATAGAGTACATTATGCACAAAGAAATTACAATACAATAAAATAATATCGGAAAACACTACCAATGTTCTAGCTTCACGGCAAATCGAGGCATAAAAAAAACTCCTAAAAAAAGGTTGGAAACGTTATTTCGGTCGTTTATTCCTCCCCTTTAATAATACCAATTGGTATTGTATTTTATGTCGTTGGAAAGCCTGATTAGTCACCTTTACAACGAGGTACAACTTGTAAGGATCATGCATTCGTGGAATGAGCAACACAGCTAACCGTGTGGGTAGCGGCCCAAAAAAATGTGCCAAAATCCCCTGCTATATTCTTCTGTTGGTATTCACTCTCGTTTTGAGCTTCAAGTGCTGGCAGGTGTATGCCAGTCACAGGTGTGTGACTGGCACCTGATTGGCACCGAGGAATGGGATGCCATCCCACAGCAGTGTGTGACCAGGCTGGTGACCAGCATGAGGAGGAGGTGCCAAGCTGTTGTGGCTGCGTATGGATCTTCCACACGCTACTGAGGTCCCTGACAGTGTAAAATGAATAAAGTGTAAAAAAGGCCAATATGTGTTGTTCTTTCCTTATTACTGTGGGAGAGTGCAATCATCCAGTCCACCAAGCAACTCAAAACGAGAGTGAATACCAACAGAAGAATATAGCAGGGGATTTTGGAACATTTTTTTGGGCCGCTACCCACACGGTTAGCTGTGTTGCTCATTCCACGAATGCACGATCCTTACAAGTTGTACCTCGTTGTAAAGGTGACTAATCAGGCTTTCCAACAATATAAAATACAATACCAATTGGTATTATTAAAGGGGAGGAATAATCGACCGAAATAACGTTTCCTAACTTTTTTTGAGGAGTTTATAACGTACGACTGAGCAACCAAACAGAACAGCGCTAAAATACTCTATTTCATTGTGAATGCTATGAATTCTAACAAAGCAGGCCACCACGAGCCACTACGGGAACGGCACGAACACAATAGTATCAATACATTAGTTATTTGGCAGACGCGTTTATCCAAAGCGACGTACAATAAGTGCATATTGAAGGTCATAGACACAATCTACGAAGCTAAGTCACGAAAGCGCTACTTTCTCACAACGTAGAAGCTATCGATAGTCATCAACCGAATACAGTCAGCTATACATTCTAAGCTATGAGATAGCTAAACCAAATAGAAAATAAAAAATACACAAAGAACGTACTATATAATTTGCCTTATACATGTAGTTATTCAAGGTGGAGTCTGAAAAAGTGTGTTTTCAAATATGTTCAGCATTATTAGCAGGCTAACAGTGGTCTATTACGACCGATGCAAATACAAAAATAACGAACATATAGCACGCAGTGGAAAAACGAATGTATATAATCAAAATATTACAAGCAGTAATACTTACATGTCGAGGAGGATATCTTCCCCATATTGATAGGCACCTCTTCCACAGAATCTATGCTACAGGGATTAGAAGAATCTCTGTTGTTGTCCTCTTCTGACCGACTTCGGGGAAAACTACTAAAAAGTCACATCAAAGTTGCGCGCAGTTTTATAGCGTAATACCAAATGCGTCATAGTCAAACCAAATGCGTCATCTGCGCATGCCAGCGTAAAATTGTCGTGATATAACAAGTATTGCAGTTACGCTCGCCCTTAAATAGTTAATCCAAGCTTTCATTTACACATGTAAATTACTTTTGGGAAGCTTGTCATGCCTTCTATTGGATAAAACAATTGTCGATCAAACCAGAATAAAATTGCAAGCGTCACAGCCGTGCAATCAGGAAGGGGGTGTTACGCAGAGCTCGTTTCGTTAGTCTAATAGTGTTCCAATGCGCTGTGTATTTTTCAAACGGATTGTCCAAGACAATAAATGACCACGGAATCTTGAAAGGGACATATCTACGCTTAAATCCACGGGAGGATTGCACACGAATTCCATATTTAATAGCAGATATTGATGGTAGAATGGCATTGTATGATTTCACTTGTTTATGTCGGTATTGATTGAGCAGCGATTTGCACCGCTGTATTTGCATACGGTCGGGCTATTGGTGGGTTTATCTGGTTGCTGGACGGAATTCTGATATGATATGATGAATACATATATTTATGAACTCCCAACATAGACGCTATTGCCCACTATGTCACGCATGGGTAGGTATAGGCTGGGTGGGGAGTGCTTGTTAAATGGACTTGCTACGGAAAGATAGTGACACTTAGAAACTACGCATTGGCCAGAAATCGTCGCGAATCGTCTACCAATAAAGTTAAAATACCGCGTTTGGGTTTTCCACTAATAGTTTGGCTGCAGGAGCAACGCGTGTCTCAGTTGCGTAAAACTGTCTCGCAGGCGAGCCAAAATAGACTATCTGCACTAAGTAGTTAAAAGATGGGGGCTTTTGAGGAATATTTTGGGGGGAATAAAATCCCAGGCAACGCTTGCTATCCTCCCTGCATTCTCCCAGAGGGGGCCTTAATGTCACAGGGGGCCCGTGGAACTGCCAGTCAGCCAATCAGAAGACTGATCTCCTCTGGGCTCCTGCCAATCATCCAGTTCCCAGCTCTCCCTGCGAAGTGGATAAGGCTACTACTCCATCAGCTCCAGGGGGGTTTGTAGAGTGGGGTTACTCCATCAGCTCCAGGGGGGTTAGTAGAGTGGGGTTACTACATCAGCTCCAGGGGGGTTTGTAGAGTGGGGTTACTACATCAGCTCCAGGGGGGTTAGTAGAGTGGGGTTACTACATCAGCTCCAGGGGGGTTAGTAGAGTGGGGTTACTCCATCAGCTCCAGGGGGGTTAGGAGAGTGGGGTTACTCCATCAGCTCCATGGGGGTTTGTAGAGTGGGGTTAGTAGACTGAGATTTGTGTGTGTGTGAGAGAGAGTGAAACATTTGAAAATACCTTAACTCCTTTGTGCAGATGCATAGTGAAAGTGGCGCCGGCGCCACCTTTTTGCTCAACTGAGACATTCGTTGCTCCTGCACTCAAACTATTAGTGGAAATCACAAACTCTGTTTTAACTTTATTGGTAGACAATTTGTGACAACTCCGCTGAATAGAGAGTTTCTAAGTGTCACTATTTTCCCGTAGCAAGTCCATTTAACAAGCCCCCCCCCACACCCAGTCTATACATACCCATGCGTGACATAGTGGACAATAGCGTCTTTGTGTGAGTTCATAAATATATTTATTCAGCATATAAAATTTGAATTTCGTCATAGCAACAAGATAAACCCAACAATAGCCTGATCGCATGCCAAAAACACTGTGAAAAGCCCTGCTCACTCAAATGCTAAATAAACGTGAAATTATTGTCTCATTGTACCATGTATTCAACAATGAATATCTGCTACTAAGTATGAAATAAATATACAATCCTACCATTGGTTTTATAGATAGAGATGTTCTTTTCAAAATTAAGTGGTCATTTATTGTCTGGTACAATTGCTTTGAGAAATATACATCGCTTTATACTGCTATTACACTATCTGAAACGTCAACTCGTAATACCCCTCATGCCCTGCAAGCCCGTCTCATTCATTACAGTTAATTTTGGTTTAATTGTCGCTCTTTTATCCAATAGAGTACATTATAACCTTAGCAACGGTATATGCAACGTCTTATTTTGTGCTTTGAAAGATTGATTGCAGCCCAGCGTAGCGGCAGTTTTCGTTTTCACTGTCTCATATTACACTAGCTCTATAGAAAATGCATTAGGGAGGGGAGTATTCCCTGAACCAATATTTTGAAAACATTTGCGTCTAAAATGCGGTTGGTCTCGTTGGCTACATATGTACATTCGTTTTTACACTCAAGCACTTTCTTTCCAATATGATTGATAGGCATATTGTTATTTTCGCATTTTCAGTGCATTTCACATACTGTAGTGCAATCGCTAATTTTATTTTTGATGTAGGCTACCGATTTTCATTGAAGATAGAACATTTGGCAGCATTTTGCAGATGGTGGAATACTATTTTATTTTCATGTTATCCTACGTAATATAGGCTATGGCGTATATACTTGTCACTTATGTCATGGCAAATGCTCATTCCAATTTTCTGTGCGCTGATATGGGGTAGATTAAGGTAAAGATTTTTCTTGGAGTCATTATGAATAGGAACATTAAAAAAAATACAGAAAAATGCAATCCCGGGGCAAAAGTATATATACTGTAGAGTACAGGTAAAAGGGATGTTTTATTGAGGTACAGGAGTGAATGATTAGGCTACATATGTAGGTGTATGTAACACTGTGATATCAATATTTTTATCTTAATCCATCAGAAAAAGCAAATGTATATTTTTTATAATGGACAAAACAAATTTAATTCATTTTATGACATGTTTTGCATAGGGGTTTTGGACCCATAGATATATCTACCCCCCTCTACTGATGACAATATAGTCATTCCCACTTGAAAATGATACAAAAGTGAGTTTTATGAGTCAAAACTGTTGATTTGTAGTTAAATATATATATATATTTTTCTTCATTTAGAGCAGTACACAATTTAGCCATTTGGATAGATTTTGAGACACTAATGGACAACAGGGCACACTGCCTATATTTTGCATCATAGACCTTTAGTAGTTCTGGATCATCCTCAGATTTTGCACACTTGTTGACATGGAGTTTATGATCCAGGAAATGTATATATTTACCTGTTTCACTTATGTAGCTCTCAGTATTTTGTTGCAAACTAAAGAAAAACTTTTTCCAAAGTTTTTTTGAATTTGTGGCAGTTTATTTTGACTTAAGTTATGAAAATAAACAAATCTAAGTTCGTATTGTAAATGGTACTCCTGTCTTATTTAATTTAAGCCATTTACCAAGTTTATGTGATGCTCACACCTGGAGTTATACAGAGCACCCTCTAAATGTGCGAAGGGGTTAAAACACATATTTTAAAGATCTTGTATATCTTTATGAATCCTGGTTTTTATTTTTAGATTTCAGATTGTATCTGCAAAACGTACTTTGTGTATGTGAGCTGTCCTTTTCATTTAGCAGGCGTACGCATTTACAAATGGCATTTTACATTTGCAGTTTGAGGGATAATTACAAATCACGTGTATATTTGTGAATGGTACAGGCTTCTTGCACAATCAAAACATTTTGGTACTAATCTCACTCCATAGAGGGGAAACATAGTTGCCTCATACTGATACTCTTCCATCTTTTGCTCATCACTCCACTTCGTGCTTTTTCTACTGAATCACACATCTTCTGAATCGCACATCTACTGATTCACACATCTACTGATTCACACATCTACTGAATTACACATCTACTGAATAGCACATTTACTGAATAGCACATCTACTGAATCGCACATCTACTGAATCGCACATTTACTGAATAGCACATCTACTGAATCGCACATCTACTGAATCGCACATCTACTGAATAGCACGTCTACTAAATCGCACATCACTCTCCTTTTCTGCCAGCCAGGGCTTTCGGCAGCCTTTTGAGCTAAACCTCTTCCTCAGCTTCCAATGGCTTCACTCCTTGGGTGACTTTAGAGATGATTTAAAGTCATGAGAGATGCACATGTCCAATGCGTAACATGAATGTAACAACAACTGTGAACCATCCCACAGCACCTGTAATGCCTGGAATAAATGTAGCCTATTTTAAGCAATGCAATAGGGGTCAACTGATATGGTTTTTCCGGGGCCAATACCGATTATTAGTAATGAAGGAGACCGATAACCAATATTTGGGGCCGATATACATTTGCAGTGAATATGAAAATTTTTGTGTCAAAATTTACAGTAACACAAACTCAAATACAAAACTTATTTTAAACATGTTTAATTGAATACTAGAAAACAGAACATTTTTAACAAATTAAAAAAATAAACTGATCTGGAATTTTAAATAGATAAAAATAAATAACTAAATAGCTCCCCAAAACAAACAATATCTCTATTTGGTGGGTAAGACCCCCTGCAGGTGAGTTAACTTATTCCAATGATGACAGCCATCTGATATGTAACCTACTTCATGCAGTTCGCCTACATTTAACCAGCAGTCTTACCCTACAGTTCGCTAGGGGAACCTGTAATTCAAACAAGACTATGTCTAGTGCATGCCGGGCGCTGGGAGGTCTTGCCCCGGACATGGCTTTCTCAGCCTAGCGCAACAAGTATGTTATAGATTCAGCCGGTGTTCTGTCATAGTCGAGGGGCGGGGCCATCGAGGGGGAAAATAATGCCGCGAGGGACACATCGTAGTTGTATATAAATAACTATCGTTATTTTATTATAATGTCAGAAAATTACATTGACACATACGTTGTTTCCTAAAGATATTTTGGCAAAAGAATCCAAACATAGGCTACTCGAGTGCTGTTCTTATGCAGTTAGTGGACAAATGATAGGCTAACTCAGTTGCCTCCGGTATCATTGCCTGACATGATCTTCTGTCTTATTGAATCCCCCGGTAAGGAACCATGTCAACTACATTATGATCCAGTGGCGTACCGTCAGCTGTAAAATAGGCCTTCTATGACCTTACATTTAGCCTATACGGATATTAATGTCAACCTGCCGTGTTTCCATAATAGTTCTTAATTATCAAGCAAGCAATTAACTGAATAACAAATATCAATGTATGTTTTTCTGTGCTAGCATTTTTCTTTGTGTCATAAAAAGTGTAGTACGTGATTTATGTATAGAGAACAGGCAGGGCGTCACACCAGTGTTGCGTTGTGGGTATTTTCGGCCATTTTTGCAGACACACAAACTATAAACATTAAGGGTATTTATTTATTAGTGAGGTAAGTTATATTGATGTAGCCTATTGGTCTAATGTCGAAATAAAGACCAAATTTTCCAAAGTTATGGTATTCTTGACTTGATTGTTCTTGACAGGCGAGGACAGAGGAGAAGAGGACGAATAAAATAAGCGATTGGACTCCACCCACAGTAATGTTTACATTACTAGTTACTACCTTAGAGTATATATAATGTAGAGACAGCGATGCCAATAGAAACAACGGGGAGCACATCCGAACCAGGAAGTTTTAATTTAGCACTCATCTCACATGCGCAGTTGTGTCCAGTCAAGTCACATGTACAACGAGGAAGGCGCATATAGGCCCAGTCAAGTCACATGTACAATGAGGAAGGCACAGATAGGCCAAAATAAATAATACCTTTGTCTGTGTGGTAAGAACCAAAAAAATTACTTCGGAAAAATGATAAGTGATTTTTTAAAATCTCACACAAATGCAGACAAAAAAATGTGTCTGTGTGAAACCTGCTGTGCTCTTGTGGTCATGCCTGACTCACTATGGAAACCGAACCTTCAACGCTCACCTTGCCAACATTTCTTTATTATGGCTTCATTAATTTCTTCTCTTCAGCTCTGTTCAGTTTATCCTTTTCACACCTAACACAATGTCACCATAAAATTAACTACTAGGACAATTAAGAATTTACGATAATACATTAAGAATTCATGATAGCCTACTATAAGCTGCAATACCTGAAGAGATCGGATTTATAAACCTCCGATTCTCCAAACATATGGTTATCACGTGTCATGGTTAGTCACTTAAAAAAATTACAGTTAGCCTCCGAACATGCCTCTAGTCTACGCTACTCTGCATACTATGTAGCTTACTGCAAACACTTTTAATTATAATGATAACAAGAAGAATTATCTCTGGTAGGCTACTTTCTTAGTAGTATCTATTGTTTTCTTTCTGGCAAAGATTTCTGGGAAATATGCGTTGTCCAATTAAGCTTGTTAGCTAACATTAGGGCCGAAACCTCACGCAAATACACGAACGTGGACACTTCGAGCTACGTGAACAGTTTTTCTTTTGCCATGACATTTGTAAAAGAAACCGGAGGAAAGCACAGATCGAACAAAAACGTTGTTTACTGTTGTTGCCTGCTATAGCATCTCTTGCTGCAACGCTCTGGTTTGTCTTTCACAAATCTCATGGCAAAAGAAAAACTGTGTATTTCCATATTTTACTTATACAAACTATTCAAACTAGTCTGTACTAACTATTTAGGTTGTATGTCTTTCTTTCAGTTAGAATGTGTTTGCGTTTAGCCTATTGTGCATGCATGTCTCCATATAGACTTGGTTCATTCATTTACGTGCTACTTCATGATCCATAGCTCAGGTGGTGCTGTTCATTGTATTTCATTAGACATTAAATACAGCTCATCTACAAACTCTTTTAATGTAATTGTGAGCTATCAGTTATAGGAGAAATGTTCACATTCTCGTCAGTAGACGGCGTTATGGTTACGCGATTGTCTGCATGCATTTATTTGGAATGCAGGTATTCTGTATGTCTGTCTCTTTCGATGTCATTATCTTGTATTATTCATCATTAGTTACCTACCAAAAATAAGTGATATCTCATAAAAAAACATCTCCGACGTAAAAACAGCCAGGTTTCTCACGTATAGCCTACAGAGCGCTGTCTATAGGTACTTAATTCCAACTTGCAAAAACTAGGCCTGCCTTTAAAAGTATTGATATCAAAATGTTACAACTAACAATATTGCCTATCGTAGCTCACACTAAATACACTAGCTCTATTCCAAAGCAATGCTATCCAAACTTTCCTAAATTATTTAATGCAACTTGCGTTGCAAGTTTCTTCATCTTACCATCTCAAGAGAATGTGGTCAATTAAACTGTATGTTCCACATCAAACTGCAAAATGAGAATTATTTATATTGGAAATACTCTGATGTGTTGCACTTAGAAATTAAACAGAAAAATGACTACACTATAGGGCATGTTTGAACAATTGTCTGTATCCACTGCTTTGGCTCTATGAAAAGCACATCACTAATAAAATGTATTAGTATTATTATGATTATTATTATGTATTTATTGATTTATTTATTTGGAATATTTGGATTTCTATCAAACCCTGTGTGGTCCTACAGAGCATAGATATCCTTGTGTTCACAAAATTCTGTTTGCAAATATTATAACTATTATTATGTTAAGAAAATTAGTACTAGTACTTATTTGCCATCATCTGACCCACAAACATGTCTGGATATGTTTGTAAAAATGCTATATGTATGCTATTTTCTAGGTTAAAATATTACTCATTTTTTTCTGCATTTATTTATTCATCCCCCTTTCTCTATTGTACATGATGTTTCTTGATATAAATGTCTGTTTGTGAATTGTAAAGAAATCTGTAGCAGCAGTTAACATTTTAAAACCTGTACATTTTCTAAAGTAAACTTGCCAACAAAGTATAACCGTATCCTTTCTGGTGGGTAATTATTCATCAACTGTTAAAAACATGAATTGAAATCATATGTTGTTCCAAGAGGCACAATCTCTTCACATGCTAAGATGAAGAAATACAGGGCCAAGTTGCATTAAATAATTTAGGAAAGTTTGGATAGCATTGCTTTGGAATAGAGCTCGTGTATTTAGTGTGAGCTACGATAGGCAATATTGTTAGTTGTAACTTGGCCACATTTTGATATCGATACTTTTAAAGGCATGCCTAGTTTTTGCAAGTTGGAATGAAGTACCTATAGACAGTGCTCTGTAGGCTATACGTGAGTAACTTGGCTGTTTTTACGTCAGAGACGTTTTTTTATGAGATTATATATACTCTAAGGTTACTACTGCCACCACTTCCGTGTCTGCAAATCCCACAATGCACTGCGTGGCTTACGTCACAATCCTGTTCTCTATAGAGTACTCAAGTGAGTACGTCAGTTGTGGGCGGAGTCTGGTTTCCCTATGGAAGATTAGAATGGGCTTCGGAAACTATTGACTATTTCTTGAAAGCTGATTTATAGAATGAGCCGAAGCGTTCCTGGATTAGCCTGTGTGCTACAAGGATATAAATCCTATATCGCATGTCTAAATTAATATTTTTTAAAGTAATGCATTAAGGATTGTAGTTCGACTTGAAGTCCACTTTGACGGACTGCATATCCAGTACTGCAATGCACGGGTGGTTCTCGACCAATAAGATATCATCATCTTGTCTGTCTGCTCTGTGGCAGATGGAAGTACACTACTGCCACTGAAGACTAGCTACCGTTACCTTGCTAAGTAGAGAAGCCCGCCCGACAAGGTCAGAAACGGTTAACCACATAAAGAAATTCTAGCTTTTAGTCCTTCAAGCTAGCTAGCTAAACGTTAGAAAAAAGTGTTTAAAAACGGAGCTGTGTGCTACTGCTGGCTACCATTATATGACAACGTCTGGAGACCTAGAGACTAGGCTGCACGTTCGGAGGGAATTATGGAACGGGGAGTTTTTAAAACAGTGCCTGGCTCTCCTCCATTGTTGAGTGTTTATGCGCCCTGCTACGCTATTTTGTCCGGCACGGCCAGCCCAGTTGGCTGCATCACATGACCTACTCAGTACGTACTCGTGTGCACAAGGCGTCAGACTTGTTTCCGTTTATTTGGCTTGAGTGGCCTAGATAATAAAACAATTTGCTGAATAGCCTAATCAAGAACAATATATTATGTAGCCTACAATGATTTTTAAAAAACGACAAAGATAACTAACTTGAGATTGTGGATCAGGCAATAATCTGAATGCGTTAAAGAATGTAGCCTAATTAATTTTAAGACTAATTTACAGTATTGAACATTTAAACATAGAGCATTTAAAAGTCAAAATCTTTGCATGATAACGTCATCATAAATGTGGATATAGAAAAATGCAACATGTTTATGATGAACAGAACAATAATGCTATCTCAAAATAAATTGGTAGCCTAATAATTTACTTTGGTTTTGGTTATTAAGCGAATCAATTGTCTTAGACTTGTTGCATCTTAACGTAGACAATTCTTAAAAATGAGTGAACTGTCCCGTTAATGTCAAGCCCTGATAATAATTTTCCCACACAGAATGTAGCCTAGTTTACAGAGTTTCTACCTAATAGAATGGAATAGAATAGAATAACTTTTATTTTCCCCCAAGGGCACTTCAGTTGTAGCCCCAGCAACAACAAAAAAAGACATAGACAGTGGGGCAGACCCACAAAACACAAACAAACATATCAAACAAAGACATCCAACCGAATCATAACATCAATCAAGTCAATTAAAGGGCAATATAGCCATGATTAAAAAAATAGTCCCGCTGTCCCGAGATGTCCAGTGTCACCAAGCAGTCCAACACACAAACTCCGCCTCCATGACTGTCCTCCATACACGCAGCGCCGTGGTCTCTGCCCACCGCTGAAACGGAGCACCGAACTGCATCAATCCTCCCCGTCGTCTCCTCATTCCTCTCCCGCATTATGTTCTCCTTCCCAGGCTGCCTTTCGAAGATTGCCTGAACTCCCGGATCAGTCCCAAAATTCTCAACTCAAATTGCTGCAGTCTGCAAATCCAACAGACATTCCCTAGCATATGTTGCGAATGCGTTTCCATGGTGACGACCACAAACAAAATTGTATCAACTAGACAATACGTCAATATTATAAAACGAGCAGCAAGAGTGCCCTGAAAAATCTCCAGCCCGCTTCCCCGTCCCACTACAGACACACAGCGCATGAAAAAAACAAAGACATAAGCCCGACACAACAAAACACATTCAAATTAACAAACACGAACACGAGAGACAGCTGGTCTACATGTCGCCATTACAGCGCCACGTGACGTAATAATGTGCCGGAGTGAAAGCAACGCATTAGCTTTAGTGATGGAAATTACTAATCACTTTTCTGATTCGAATTGTTAATTTCAGTTCAGTACAAAGATTGTAGTCACTGACTAGAATGTGATTTGTGTGAAAAATGTGATTCGTTCACTGGGGTCAGTTGCGCAAGCGCACGAATATTCCAACAGCACGTTCAGTTCACTATACTCGTAGTTCAGTATATCATTAGTAGGTATTGTGCAAAATGATTACAGTCAAAAACACTGCAAGTAAAAAAATATAAACTTTTTCTATAAACCTTAGAAGAAACTTTTGTATTTTTTTCTTGTAGTTATATAGTTTTCTGGATTAGACTACTATTGAGCGTTGGTTGAGCTTTTAAAATATCGATTTGAAGCTACAGAAATATGACATGACAATTTGTGTGTTCTCAAGTTCTGACCATTCCGTGGTAAGTAGCCTATTGTAAAAAATTGTGTTTTCAAATGGTAAAGTTGTCTAAAGGGTGACAAGGCCATAGTTTATCCTCTTTTTAAAAAAAATTTCTCTCCCAAATTGAATGTCAATGTTCAGTCATCTATGGAGGAAGCCTTTATACAAAGGGTTGAGCTAAGTGCACTGATGTAGCCTAGTGGTATTGATCACCCAGTTCATCAGCAGTAGGCTACTAGATTGTCAGCGGTTCAGATTAAAATAGCAATCATTCACGCAGTGCGTGATCTAGACTCAAATTACCTGACAGCAAACAAATAAAGTAAAGGGCCTTACTGAATTAAGTGTAGCCTAAAGAAGAAAAAACTAAATATTGCCTCATATTGATTATATTTGTGTAGCCTATATAAAACATGAGGTTATAGCATATTAGGCCTACCTAAAATAGCTTCCATTTATTGTGCTATTTTGATACAAAAGAAAACACAAATGTGCTTCATTTAATCAATATTATTACAGTTTTGAAATGATTTAATAACGGGCAGACTGATTAACTCTTCGTTTATTGATAGTCACAGAATACATGGAAAATGTACGATATACAGTAGCCTATGTAATTTTGATTAGAAATGCTTGAACCGTTTTGCTTTCGGTAACATTAAGTTGGGTGGACATCAGATGCCAGTAGACCTACAGGTAGGCTGTAGGTAGGGATGCTCCGATCTGATCGGCGCCGATCCATATCGGCCGATATTCCCATTATCGGTTTTGATCGGAGTTCCCAAAACGTCCGATCAAACAAGGCCGATCAGATGACATAAAATGCGCGAGAACTACTATCAGACATACAAAGAAAAAAGACGTTTCAATAAAAGGTCTCCTAAAAGGCAGCTTGTGATTGGCTGTCCATGTCATTCAACTTCATTGGCCCCTGTCTCCGGGGTGACCGGGTGGGCATATTTCACTGAAGAGAAAATGGCGTCGCCGGTCTGGCAGAATTTCAACGTATTGGAGAGCGATAACAAATTAGCAATTTGCAATGTCTGCTCAAAAGAAGTACCTCGTGGAGGAACGCATCAAAGGGGTTTCAACACCACAAACCTCATACGGCATTTGAAGGTTTGTCACATCAAGGAATTTGATGAGTTCGCGAAGTTGGCAGAGAAGGGAAAAGAGTGCGCAGCGACCCAAACACCACTCACTCAGCTGACCGTAACAGAGACATTGAGACGACAGCGACCATACAACAACGACAACAAGAAACGAAAGGACATAAATGCAAAGGTAATGGAGTTCATATGCCTTGATCAGCAGCCGCTGTCTGTTGTGGAAGACGCCGGGTTCAAACGTCTCGTGTCCTGCTTGGATCCACGCTATACACTGCCGGGGCGAAAATATTTTACTGATGTTTGCCTGCCGGAATTGTATCAAACTGTCTACACGCACATCGAGAGCCTTATGAAGGACAACATCGCGTCAATCAGCTTCACGAGTGACATTTGGAGTTCGAGTGTCTGTCTGATCTCCTAAATGAGGACAAATCGACTTGAAACTGACTGACTTAAAACAATATTTTATATTTGGCTAATAGCCTGTTTATGTTGCAGTTAAGTTTGTGTTATTATTTTTCCACAAGAAAGCTACTGTATAAGCTCCAAGTTCTCCAAGAGCCTAGAGAGTGGAATTTTGCACATGTGATGTGACTGTACATTTTATTTGTTGTGATTTTTATTTTATGAGTAAGCAAGTCTCTCGAGTATGGAATGTTGCATGTTCCCTGCAATAAAACAGATGGTTGTCAATTCATGATACTTTCTCATCTCCTAATTTTAATACTTAATATACAATGTCAATGTTGTTAAGAATAATTAGATATATAAATAATGCTATACAATAAATAGAATGCTTCAATCGCCGTTTTCGACGCTGTGATCGGTGATATCGGATCGGCGAAATCGGATCGGCCGATACTAATTTTGGTGATCGGTGATCGGTGATCGGCACCAAAAATCCTGATCGGAGCATCTCTAGCTGTAGGTTCTGATCATTTTTGTAAGATTGTAGGCTATTCTTTAAATGTGAAACTACCAAAAAACAGTTGACCGGGCTATATTATTTTACTAATACTCCCGTCATTTGTTGCTAACTAATTTATTAGGCTACTGAGTAGCCCGTAGCCTATGCAATTATGTAGCCTAGGCTATTGCGGTGCGGGTATTGATTTAACCAGTCAGTACAGTTCGGTAAAGTTCCTTTGAAAATCCCACCCGTTCTCACTGAATTGTGATTGGCTTCCTCATGGCAACCAGCAAATTTTCCTTTCATGATATATCTTGAAGTTTCATTCCCACTATCAGGCCCTCCTTTAGCTATAACGTTAGCTGACGCGCACACAAACATATGAGCTAATCATTGAGAGTGGCGATCCGGTACACTCAGTTCACTTTAAAGATTTGTTTGTTCATGTACTGCCCAACAGTATTGGCTTGATTAACATTCTGGGAACACATGGTCGTGGAGTTGTGAATCGTGAAGGTTTTCCAGTAGCCCGAGCCGGTGTCCTTTTCGCGGTGTGGGTGGCGATGACAGCTCGTCTCCTCCAGTCATCTGGGGGTGTCCCTCTCGCTGTTTGTAAAGTTCGTTTTGCTGAAGTTTCTTGTGGTCAGCTAGCGCAGTGCGGCACACACGCTAGTTTCCATGTGGGATGAAGTAAACTTCGTCATCGCAAAGCGAGCTAAGTCAGGGCCCCTTGGAGAGCCACGTTCTCTGTGTTTTCACAGATGTCTTCTCAGCAAAAGCATCAATCCACTGCCTTCTGTGAACCCCAGTATTATGATAACTCCACAGAATTGTGGGGGTTCCGGAGCTGTATGAACTCCTCAGTGTTGTGGGAGTCCCAGGGAAAAGCAACCAAGTCTGCTGCATGCGAGGGCGAGAAGAAGCCTGAACGATGGTTGTCACTCAGTTTTATTAACTTCGTCGGGGAAAGGGAACCTTCAGCTGACCACAAGAAACTTCAGCAAAACGAACTTTACAAACAGCGAGAGGGACACCCCCAGATGACTGGAGGAGACGAGCTGTCATCGCCACCCACACCGCGAAAAGGACACCGGCTCGGGCTACTGGAAAACCTTCACGATTCACAACTCCACGACCATGTGTTCCCAGAATGTTAATCAAGCCAATAGTTAATCAATCACTGTGAGATGAGGATTTCTGATGACCTCATCAGACGCGCCTTCATGTTCTTAAAGTGACATTCAGTGTTTGTGCAAGGACTGTCAGCTGGCTGTTGGTCCCTACATCATAGTACTGTAAGGTTAACCTGGTCAGGCTCATAGTACTGTAAGGTTAACCTGGTCAGGCTCATAGTACTGTAAGGTTAACCTGGTCAGGCTCATAGTACTGTAAGGTTAACCTGGTCAGGCTCATAGTACTGTAAGGTTACCCTGGTCAGGCTCATAGTACTGTAAGGTTAACCTGGTCAGACTCATAGTACTGTAAGGTTAACCTGGTCAGGCTCATAGTACTGTAAGGTTAACCTGGTCAGGCTCATAGTACTGTAAGGTTAACCTGGTCAGGCTCATAGTACTGTAAGGTTAACCTGGTCAGACTCATAGTACTGTACGGTTAACCTGGTCAGGCTCATAGTATTGTAAGGTTAACCTGGTTAGGCTTATAGTTCTGTAAGGTTAACCTGGTGATGCTCATAGTACTGTAAGGTTAATTTGGTCAGGCTCATAGTACTGTAAGGTTAATCTGGTCAGGCTCATAGTACTGTAAGGTTAACCTGGTCAGGCTCATAGTTCTGTACGGTTAACCTGGTCAGGCTCATAGTACTGTAAGGTTAACCTGGTCAGGCTCATAGTACTGTAAGGTTAACCTGGTCAGGCTCATAGTACTGTAAGGTTAACCTGGTCAGGCTCATAGTACTGTAAGGTTAACCTGGTCAGACTCATAGTACTGTAAGGTTAACCTGGTCAGGCTCATAGTACTGTAAGGTTAACCTGGTCAGGCTCATAGTACTGTAAGGTTAACCTGGTCAGGCTCATAGTACTGTAAGGTTAGCCTGGTCAGGCTCATAGTACTGTACGGTTAACCTGGTCAGGCTCATAGTATTGTAAGGTTAACCTGGTTAGGCTTATAGTTCTGTAAGGTTAACCTGGTGATGCTCATAGTACTGTAAGGTTAATTTGGTCAGGCTCATAGTACTGTAAGGTTAATCTGGTCAGGCTCATAGTACTGTAAGGTTAACCTGGTCAGGCTCATAGTACTATAAGGATATGAGCCTGACAGGTGCTGCATTCCTACCTCCTTTAAACAGGTTTGGGTCTCACACGTGCTTAAAAAGCCTTTCCCAAAATACTCCACTGGATAGAACCAGCAGCAGCATGGAGCATAAAGCTATCGGCCCTATATGCTCTTGAAAACAGAAATGCTAAATTATTCCCTTGTGAAAAATACCATCTCGTTGTCAGAATGGGGACAGCTTTACGAAGGATGGGTTGGAAAAATCCAGGATGTATGCGAGGGCTGGTACAATCTCAGTCACTTTGTGCACTTTTCCCTGCTTCCTTCAGTACTGTATAAGATTTAGCCTTTGCTCAATACTATAATATTGAAACTTTCACTCTCTGCTTGACCTGTACTTGTATCATATATTGCTGATATTGGGGATATCATACTGGGTCATTGTACTGATTGTGTTCAGATCATTTCTGGATCTTTAAAGCCAGTGATCAAGGCTTATTATGGTCTGAAAGCAGTGAACTTAACGTGTATTTTAACTGCTTTGTGTGGTTTATATTACAGGTGCAGCTCAAAAAATTAGAATATCGTGAAAAAGTTCAATATTTTTTGTCACTCATTTCAGAAAGTGAAACATCGAACAAAAAATTCAGAAATTTGTGTCTGGTAGATTATTTCTCTGTTGTAACAATGCTTCTTGGCAATACATTTTATACCGTGATTCTTCTCTGCCAATGCCAAACAGCTTACACCTGCACTGGAACCTGAACATGTGGAGGAACGTTATGTTATGTTCAGCGATGAGTCCAGATTCTGCCTACGGAAGTTGGATCGTAGGGTCAAAGTGTGGAGAAGACGGGGAGAACGATATGCTGATTGCTGCACCGATAGAGTAACACCTTTTGGTGGAGGCAGTGTGATGGTGTGGGGCGGCATCTCCATCACTGGAAAAACGAGGCTTGTCATCATTGGAGGCAATCTCAATGCAGAGAGATATCGAGATGAGATTCTGCAACCAGTGGAAATCCCATATCTCGACAGTCTGGGACCGAACTCCATCCTCCAAGATGACAACGCTCGCCCCCACAGAGTGGGGTTTATCAGAGACTACCTTCAGAATTTGGGAGTAGAGAGAATGGAATGGCCTGCCAACAGTCCTGACCTCAACCCAATTGAACACTTGTGGGATCAGCTTTGGCGTGCTGTTTGTGCTAGAGTGACCAACACAACCACGTTGGCTGACTTGCGACAAATCCTGATTGAGGAGTGGAATGCCATCCCACAGCGGTGTGTGACCACGCTGGTGACCAGCATGAGGAGGAGGTGCCAGGCTGTTGTGGCTGTGTATGGTTCTTCCACACGCTACTGAGGCTCCTGACTGTTTGTTAAATTAATCAATTGTAAAATTGCCAATATGTCTTGTTTCTTCCTTGTTACTGATAGAGTTCAATCATCCAATCCACCAAACAACACCAAACAAGAGTCACTAGCAACAGCAGAATAAGCTGTTTGGCATTGGCAGAGAAGATTTGGCAAATTTTACATGGGCGCAACCCACATACTCAGCTGTGCTGCTCATTCCACAAATGCATGTTCCTTACAAATGGGGCACCATTTAAAAGGGAAATAAACAGGCTTTCCAACGGTATAAAATTTATTGCCAAGAAGCATTGTTACAACAGAGAAATAATCTACCAAACACAAATTTCCTAACTTTTTGTTCGATGTTTATGATATAAATTCATTACACATAGAGTGAAATATGTCAAGCCTTTATTTCTTGTAATTTTGATGATTATGGCTTACAGCTAATGAAAACCCAAATTCAGTGTCTCAGAAAATTAGAATATTGTGAAAACGTTCAATATTGGAAACTCATGGTGTCACACTCTAATCAGCTAATTAACTAAAAACTGAGCCTTTAAATGGTCTCACAGTCTGGTTCAGTAGGCTACACAATCATGGGGAAGACTGCTGACTTGACAGATGTCCAGAAGACAGTCATTGACACCCTCCACAAGGAGGGTAAGCCACAAAAGGTCATTGCTAAAGAAGCTGGTTGTTCACAGAGTGCTGTATCCAAGCATATTCATAGAAAGTTGAGCGGAAGGAAAAAGTGTGGTAGGAAAAGGTGCACAAGCAACAGGGATAACCGCAGCCTTGAGAGGATTGTTAAGCAAAATCCATTCAAGAATTTGGGGGAGCTTCACAAGGAGTGGACTGAGGCTGGAGTCAGTGCATCAAGAGCCACCACGCACAGACGAATCCAGGACATGGATTACAAATGTCGCATTCCTTGTGTCAAGCCACTCCTGAACCTGAGACAACGTCAGAAGCGTCTTACCTGGGCTAAGGAGAAAAAGAACTGGACTGTTGCTCAGTGGTCCAAAGTCCTCTTTTCAGATGAAAGTCAATTTTGTATTTCATTTGGAAATCAAGGTCCCAGAGTCTGGAGGAAGAGTGGAGAGTAGGGGTGGGACGATTCAATCTCATAACGATTCGATTCGTTTCCGATTCTTTAGGCAAAGGTTCGATGCATCATAATATCTTACGTTTGACCACGATTCGATTCGATTCGATTCGGTTCGATTAATTTAGATACTTTAAAAAAAGTAATAGGCATGCTAATGTGATTTGATACCGATACATTCAGCAGTAATTAAATATTCAATTAGAACCTTACACCAAGTTCACAGCATTATGTTTATTGTTAAGGCATGCCATACATTTTGCAGCTGTCTGCAGCAAATAATGCAGCAATAAACATGACTAACAGTGTATTTTCTAAAGTTGCCCTATTTAGGTTATTGTTTTTCAAACAGTGTCAGACATGGTACCCTAATACAGTTCCTTTATTTACAAAATGAAAATGGCAAAATGTATAACAATTACTAAACTGGGGCAAGAAAAATGAAATAGCCTATAGGTTAGTGTCATGCATAGTACTTTCCTAAATCTTAGTACGATCTAGAACTTCGGTGGAGCAAGATGCCCATCCATCCGTAGTTAAAGCTACTCTCGTAGCGTTTTGCAAGGACAGTCGAACAGTTTTCTTCACCTCTTCATACAGAGCAGGTATACATTTTTCACTAAAATGTTTTCTGCATGGTATGGTGTATCTAGGTTCCACGACATTCATTAAGTGAATCGGACAGTTAACGTAGTAATAATTAATTAAACGTAAGACATTGGAAATAGTCTTACTATTTTAGTTTGTCTCGAACGTCTACTTGATTTTGAATAGAAAATGGTTTAAATTTAAATATCAGAAAGCACTTTACAATTAACTGTCTGGACACGGTATGTGTATAAAAACTAATAAAAACAATTATACAAAAAAATAGAACTGTTTGGCCATTTCTCCAGGAAACTCAGGGGAAGTGTCAATGACTCCCGAGTTTAGCTTGCTAACGCGCTTGCTGTCCTTCACGTTAATTGTGTATCGTCGGCTCAAATGGTTTATCATGTTTGCGGTGTTGCCTGTGTATCTGATTTCTACTTGGCAGATCTTGCATATTGCAGCGGTTTTGTCAAGTACACCCTCCTTCTTTCTAAACCCGAAATGCTTCCATACCACTGATTTTCTGTTCGGAACATCGCAAGTTCTGTAAGTTTCTGTCTCTTTTGTCGCACTCAGCGAGCACGCAGCTAGCCATTTCGCTCAGATCTGTCCGTCTCATCCGCTACTTTCAACGCACGCTTACGTTGGGGTTGGAGCAGAAACATGGATTGAAGCTGGTCAAAACAGTTTTAAAAGTAGTCGTGTCTTAGAAATATATATTTAAAATAATTTTTGAATAAATGAATACATGTGCACATTCATTTAAAATGCGATATTAATCGATGCTTATCGATTCGAATCTTACAGATCGATGCAGTTGTATTTACACATTCGGATCGATGCACCGCGATGCACCGGTGCATTGTCCCACCCCTAGTGGAGAGGCACAGAATCCACGTTGCTTGATGTCCAGTGTGAAGTTTCCACAGTCAGTGATGATTTTGGGTGCCATGTCATCTGCTGGTGTTGGTCCACTGTGTTTTCTGAAGTCCACAGTCAACGCAGCCATCTACCAGAAAATTTTAGAGCACTTCATGGATCCTTCTGCTGACAAGCTTTATGGAGATGCTGATTTCATTTTCCAGCAGGACTTGGCACCTGCCCACACTGCCAAAAAGTACCAAAAGCTGGTTCAATGACCATGGTATTACTGTGCTTGATTGGCCAGCAAACTCGCCTGACCTGAACCCCATAGAGAATCTATGGGTTATTGTCAAGAGGAAGATGAGAGATACCAGACCCAACAATGCAGACGACCTGAAGGCCACTATCAAAGCAACATGGGCTTCCATTACACCTCAGCACTGCCACAGGCTGATCGCCTCCATGCCACGCCGCATTGATGCAGTAATTCATGCAAAAGGAGCCCCAACCAAGTATTGAGTGCATAGAAATGAACATACTTTTCAGAAGGCTGACATTTCTGTTTAAAATACCCTTTTTTATTGATCTTATGTAATATTATAATTTTCTGAGACACTGAATTTGGGTTTTCATTAGCTGTAAGCCATAATCATCAAAATTACAATAAAGGCTTGAAATATTTTACTCTATGTGTAATGAATCTATATAATATATGAGTTTCACTAACTTTTTCACAATATTCTAATTTTTTTGAGCTGCACCTGTATGTGCATTATAACTGATTTGTGTGGTTTATATTATGTGTATTTTAAGTGATTTGTGTGGTTTATATTATGTGTATTTTAACTGCCGGTTAGGGTTATTTGAAATGATGCCACGGAAAATACGTGAAAATAAGTGAAAATAAGTGAAATTCTTGTGATTACTACGACAGAAAGATTTCTGATCGCTTCTCATCATTGATTTAACTGGTACAGAGTTTTTCAGTTCAGACAGTGTGACTGGATTAAACCCTTTCTTCAGTTCAGACACAGTGTGACTGTATTTAACCCTTTCTTCGTTTCAGACAGTGTGACTGTATTTAACCCTTTCTTCAGTTCAGAAACAGTGTGACTGTATTTAACCCTTTCTTCTGTTCGGACGCAGTGTGACTGTATTTAACCCTTTCTTCAGCTCAGACACAGTGTTACTGTATTTGTATTTAACCCTTTCATCATTTCAGTCAGTGTGACTGCATTTAACCCTTTCTTCAGTTCAGAAACAGTGTAACTGTATTTAACCCTTTCTTCAGTTCAGAAACAGTGTGACTGTATTTAACCCTTTCTTCAGTTCAGACAGTGTGACTAACCCTTTCTTCAGTTCAGACAGTGTGACTGTATTTAACCCTTTCTTCAATTCAGATGCAGTGTGACTGTATTTAACCCTTTCTTCAGTTCAGACGCAGTGTGGCTGTATTTAACCCTTTTTTCGGTTCAGAAAGTGTGACTGTTTTTAAGCCTTTCTTCAGCTCAGACAGTGAGACTGTAGGCCTAATTGTTATTTTTTTGTGGGCCTATTATCGGTAGTTTTTCTGATGACCGATTATTATTTTTTACTGTATTTGCTATGCGATCGCGTTCACCCAATGAAAATGCCGTTGTAATAATCAGGCACGTTTCCTAAAAATGTTTTGTTACGTTGAATATTGTTTTCAATAAATGTTATTTGTTAACTTATATTTAGTGAGTTGTTGTCATGTTTTGTAGGATAATGTGCAATGTTCATAATGCAAGGCGCAAAGTGCCACACATTTCAGCCGCATTTAAAATACGATTTGGTTATTGAAGTATGTGATTAACGGTTTCAAATGGCTCTTATAATATACGCAATATTTTTTCGTCGACTAGTCTAAGTTTAAATTTCCGTTTAACCGTCAGGGAAATTAGTCGTTAGGAACATCCCTAGTTATACCAACGATTTATTTTCCCCCTTTGGCATGCACGGCATCTAGTTTAGCATGAAAAAAATATCACATTGCACCACTATCCAACGTGTTCCTATTTGTAATTCGCAGGTTCATTTCGAGTACCTGTCTAGTTAATTCCTTCTTTGTCATGGTTCTAAATGTCTGTGACTGTTAAATCACAACCAGCTCTGTGATTTTCTTCTTTATCATATGGCTCTTAGTTGTCATAAATCTTCTATTTTGTCATCTTCATATAATTTGTTCATTATCAACATGGAAAAGACCATTACCATCTCTCATACATAGAGAACATAATGGAATACACGGTTCAATGCACTTAGCGCCATACGGCGGCTCCGCACTGAATGGACTCAAAATGGCGTCAAATCGTGAGTTGTCGCTACTCTCTCTATCAAGGGACTCTAATGCAGTGTGACTGTATTTAACCCCTTTTTTCAGTTCAGTGTGACTGTATTTAACCCTTTCTTCAGTTTAGAAACTGTGTGACTGTATTTAACCCATTCTTCGGTTCAGACGCAGTGTGACTTTATGAAACCCCTTTTTCACTTCAGACATAGTGCGACTATATTTAACCCTTTTTTCGGGTTCAGACAGTGTGACTGTATTTAACTCTTTCTTCAGTTCAGACAGTGTGACTGTTTTTAACCCTTTCTTCAGCTCAGACAGTGAGACTGTATTTAACCCCTTTTTTCAGTTCAGACAGTGACTGTATTTTACCCTTTCTTCAGTTCAGACAGTGTGACTGTATTTAACCCCTTTTTTCAGTTCAGACAGTGTGACTGTATTTAACCCTTTCCTCAGTTCAGGCGTAGTGTGACTGTATTTAAACCTTTCTTCAGTTCAGACACAGTGGGACTGTATTTTACCCTTCCTTCGGTTCATACAGTGTGACTGTTTTTAACCCTTTCTTCAGTTCACACGCAGTGTGACTGTATTCATCCCTTTCTTCGGTTCTGACAGTGTGACTGTATTTAACCCTATCTTCAGTTCAGACGCAGTGTGACTTTCTGTAACCCTTTTTCACTTCAGACATAGTGCGACTATATTTAACCCTTTTTTCGGTTCAGACGCAGTGTGACTGTATTTAACCTTTTCTTCAGTTCAGTGTGACTGTATTTAACTCTTTTTTCAGTTCAGACAGTGTGACTGTATTTAACCCTTTCTTCAGTTCAGACACAGTGTGTCTGTATTTAACCCTTTCTTCAGTCCAGACGCAGTGTGACTGTATTCATCCCTTTCTTCGGTTCAGACAGTGTGACGGTATTTAACCCGATCTTCAGTTCAGATGCAGTGTGACTGTATTTAACCCTTTCTTCAGTTCAGAAACAGTGTGACTGTATTTAACTCTTTCTGCAGTTTTGATGCAGTGTGACTGTTTTTAACCCTTTCTTCAGCTCAGACAGTGAGACTAACCCTTTCTTCACTTCAGACGCAGTGTGACTGTATTTAACCTTTTCTTCAGTTCAGACACAGTGTGTCTGTATTTTCCCCTTTCTTTAGTTCAGACGCAGTGTGACTGTATTTAACCCTTTCTTCAGTTCAGAAACAGTGTGACTGTATTTAACCCTTTCTTCATTTCAGAAACAGTGTGACTGTATTTAACTCTTTCTGCAGTTCAGATGCAGTGTGACTGTATTTAACCCTTTCTTCTGTTCAGACAGTGTGACTGTATTTAACCCTTTCTTCTGTTCAGACAGTGTGACTGTATTGAACCCTTTCTTCAGTTCAGACGCAGTGTGACTGTATTTAACCCTGTTTTTCCATTCAGTGTGACTGTATTTAACCTTTTCTTCAGTTCAGAAACTGTGTGACTGTATTTAACCCTTTCTTCAGTTCAGACAGTGTGACTGTATTTAACCCTTTCTTCACTTCAGACGCAGTGTGACTTTATGTAACCATTTTTCACTTCAGACATAGTGCTACTATATTTAACCCTTTTTTCGGTTCAGAAAGTGTGACTGTATTTAACTTTTTCTTCAGTTCAGACAGTGTGACTGTATTTTACCCTTTCTTCAGTTCAGACGCAGTGTGACTGTCTTTAACCTCTTTTTCAGTTCAGACAGTGTGACTGTATTTAACCCTGTTTTTCCATTCAGTGTGACTGTATTTAACCCTTTCTTCAGTTCAGATGCAGTGTGACTGTATTTAACCCTTTTTTCAGTTCAGACATTGTGACTGTATTTAACCCTTTCTTCAGTTCAGATGCAGTGTGGCTGTCTATCCCTTTCTTTAGTTCAGACACAGTGTGGCTGTATTTAACCCTTTTTTAGTTCAGACACTGTGACTATTTAACCCTTTCTTCAGTTCAGACAGTGTGACTGTATTTAACCCTTTCTTCAGTTCAGACAGTGTAACGAACCCTTTCTTCAGTTCAGACAGTGTGACTGTATTTAACCCTTTCTTCAATTCAGATGCAGTGTGACTGTATTTAACCCTTTGTTCAGTTCAGACGCAGTGTGACTGTATTTAACCTTTTCTTCAGTTCAGTGTGTCTGTATTTAACTCTTTTTTTCAGTTCAGACAGTGTGACTGTATTTAACCTTTTCTTCAGTTCAGACACAGTGTGACTGTATTTAACCCTTTCTTCAGTCCAGACACAGTGTGACTGTATTCATCCCTTTCTTCGGTTCAGACAGTGTGACTGTATTTAACCCTATCTTCAGTTCAGATGCAGTGTGACTGTATTTAACCCTTTCTTCATTTCAGAAACAGTGTGACTGTATTTAACCCTTTCTTCATTTCAGAAACAGTGTGACTGTATTTAACCCTTTCTTCAGTTCAGACGCAGTGTGACTGTATTTAACCCTGTTTTTCCATTCAGTGTGACTGTATTTAACCTTTTCTTCAGTTCAGAAACAGTGTGACTGTATTTAACCCTTTCTTCAGTTCAGACGCAGTGTGACTTTATGTAACCATTCAGACATAGTGCGACTATATTTATCCCTTTTTTCGGTTCAGAAAGTGTGACTGTATTTAACTTTTTCTTCAGTTCAGACAGTGACTGTATTTTACCCTTTCTTCAGTTCAGACAGTGTGACTGTATTTTACCCTTTCTTCAGTTCAGACGCAGTGTGACTGTCTTTAACCTCTTTTTCAGTTCAGACAGTGTGACTGTATTTAACCCTTTCTTCAGTTCAGACGCAGTGTCACTGTATTTAACCCTTTTTTCAGTTCAGACAGTGTGACTGTATTTAACCCTTTCTTCAGTTCAGATGCAGTGTGGCTGTCTATCCCTTTCTTTAGTTCAGACACAGTGTGGCTGTATTTAACCCTTTTTTAGTTCAGACACTGTGTGACTATTTAACCCTTTCTTCAGTTCAGATAGTGTGACTGTATTTAACCCTTTCTTCAGTTCAGACAGTGTAACAAACCCTTTCTTCAGTTCAGACAGTGTGACTGTATTTAACCCTTTCTTCAATTCAGATGCAGTGTGACTGTATTTAACCCTTTCTTCATTTCAGAAACAGTGTGACTGTATTTAACCCTTTCTTCATTTCAGAAACAGTGTGACTGTATTTAACCCTTTCTTCAGTTCAGACGTAGTGTGACTGTATTTAAACCTTTCTTCAGTTCAGACGCAGTGTGACTGTATTTTACCCTTCTTTCGGTTCATACAGTGTGACTTTTTTCGGTTCAGAAAGTGTGAGTGTATTTAACCCTTTCTTCAGCTCAGACAGTGAGACTGTATTTAACTTTTTCTTCAGTTCAGACAGTGACTGTATTTAGCCCTTTCTTCAGTTCAGACAGTGTGACTGTATTTAACCCTTTTTTCAGCTCAGACAGTGTGACTGTATTTAACCCTTCCTTCGGTTTATACAGTGTGACTGTTTTTAACCCTTTCTTCAGTTCACACACAGTGTGACTGTATTCATCCCTTTCTTCGGTTCAGACAGTGTGACTGTATGTAACCCCTTTTTCACTTCAGACATAGTGCGACTATATTTAACCATTTTTTCAGTTCAGAAAGTGTGACTGTGTTTAACTTTCTTTTTCAGTTCAGACAGTGTGACTGTATTTAACCCTTTCTTTGGTTCAGACAGTGTGACTGTATTTAACTCTTTCTTCAGTTCAGACAGTGTGACTGTATTTAACCCTTTTTTCAGTTCAGATGCAGTTTGACTGTATTTAACCCTTTCTTCAGTTCAGACAGTGTGACTGTATTTAACCCTTTTTTAGTTTAGACAGTGTGACTGTATTTAACTCTTTTTTTCAGTTCAGCCATTGGAATGTATTTACCCTTTCTTCATTTTAGATGCAGTTTGACTGTATTTAACCCTTTCTTCGGTTCAGACACAGTGTGAGTGTATTTAAACCTTTTTTCAGTTCAGACACAGTGTGACTATTTCACCCCTTTTTCAGTTCAGACACATTGTGACTGTATTTAAACATTTTTTTGTTCAGTGTGACTACATTTAACCCTTTCTTCAGTTCAGACGCTGTGTGACTGTATTTCACCCTTTTTTCTGTTCAGACACAATGTGACTATTTAACCCTTTCTTCAGTTCTGAAACAGTGTGATTGTGTTTAACCCTTTCTTCTGTTCAGAAACAATGCTACTGTCAGCACATTTAATGCTTTCTAATCTCAGAGTGACTGAATTGAACCCTTTTTTCCACAGGCCTGTATTGATGAGAATGCAGAGATGGTGCAATTCCTGGTGGAGAGCGGCAGTGACGTGAACCGAGGAGACAATGAGGGCTGGACCCCACTGCACGCTGCGGCCTCCTGCGGATTCCAACAGATCACCAAGTGTGTTGCGTTAGCACAGCATCCTCAGCACAGCATCTACAACACAGCATCGACAGCACAGCATCTATAGCATAGCATCTATAGCATAGCATCTACAACACAGCATCTACATCACAGCATCTATAGCACAGCATCTATAGCACGACATCTATAGCACAGCATCCACAGCACAGCATCTACATCACAGCATCCACAACACGACATCTATAGCACAGCATCTTTAGCTCTGCATCAACAGCACAGAAGCTAAAGCACAGCCTCCACACCCCTGCTGGGACCTTTTTGGAGTGCGCAGGCTAGCATGTGCTTTCTTCCGAAGCACATGATGCAGAGCACCGGTTCTTATTGTGCCGCAGTTCACCAGTCCGGATCGCGCTGATGTAACAAGTGAGAAGCATCGGGTGTCTGCAAGGGCCTGTCCGGCTGCACATGAAGGGTCTTCCTCTGACTCATCTCTGTTTAGCGGGTGTAGCTTGGTTAGTTCATTAGTAAGCACAGTGCAGTGAAGCGTCATATTTTGAACCTAAAGGTGTCGCCAGAGGGTGTTATCACGGTAACCTGCTTCAAGGCCTTCGCTTTACTGTACGTGACTGTGCTTCCTAGCGAACTAGCCAAGCTACAGCTGATACACAGAGATGAGGCAGAGGAAGACCCTTCATGTGCAGCCGGACAGGCCCTTGCAGACACCCGATCGAGCGGCAGCCGGTGGGTTGTCGTTAGAGAGCGATGCATGGATCACTGCTGACTGAACCCACCTTAACCCTGGGTGACACTACCAGTCCCTGTGTGTCAACCTGTGGAGCTACCTGCCACAGTTGGCACTGCCACGGTCCAGAATTGGCCCATCCATACACAAGAACTAGAGCAGTGCCTCAACCGGATAGTCCACACAGCAGCCCATATAATCATGCTTCATGGTTAACCGACATGTATGTATGTATGTAGCATCGATAATTTGTGTATCCATTTTGTGTAATTACTATTTAGCATATGTGTTTATGGTCAATAATTTTTGTGTGTGTGCGGTACCTTTTAGTGTGTAATGGCTTTAATCATTGGACTTCACGCTGGTTAGTGCATACCAGTGCCCAGATGGTTGTGTACAGTCATCTGCCATGGCATTGTCAGTGAGTGTCCAACCACAGGAGTAGGAACCTTTGTGTCCGTGTTCTCGTTGCAGGTACCTGATTGAGCATGGCGCGCGGGTGGGGGCAGTGAACAGCGAAGGAGAGCTCCCTCTGGACGTGGCCACCGAGGATGCGATGAAGAGACTCCTAAAACAGGAGATCAAGAAGCAGGGTAAGGAAACAACCCCCCTTTTTCCTAAAACACACAGTATCATTTTTAAAGGGGACCTAAGAGCTTTACCCTAAAGCACACAGTATACTTTTTAAATGGGATCCAAGAGCTTTACCCTAAAGCACACAGTGTACTTTTTAAAGGGGACCCAGGAGCTTTACCCTAAAGCACACAGTATACTTTTTAAATGGGATCCAGGAGCTTTACCCTAAAGCACACAGTATACTTTTTAAATGGGACCCAAGAGCTTTACCCTAAAGCACACAGTATACTTTTTAAAGGGGACCAAGAGCTTTACCCTAAAGCACACAGTATACTTTTTAAATGGGACCCAAGAGCTTTACCCTAAAGCACACAGTATACTTTTTAAAGGGGACCCAAGAGCTTTACCCTAAAGCACACAGTATACTTTTTAAATGGGATCCAGGAGCTTTACCCTAAAGCACACAGTATACTTTTTAAAGGGGACCCAGGAGCTTTACCCTAAAGCACACGGTATACTTTTTAAAGGGGACCCAGGAACTTTATCCTAAAGCACACAGTAGACTTTTTAAGTGGGACCCAAGGGCTTTACCCTAAAGCACACAGTATACTTTTTAAAGGGGACCCCAGGGCTTTACCCTAAAGCACACAGTATACTTTTTAAAGGGGACTCAAGAGCTTTACCCTAAAGCACACAGTATACTTTTTAAAGGGGACCTAAGAGCTTTTCCCTAAAGCAGACAGTATACTTTTTAAAGGGGACCCAAGAGCTTTACCCTAAAGCACACAGTATACTTTTTAAAGGGGACCTAAGAGCTTTACCCTAAAGCACACAGTATACTTTTTAAAAGGGACCCAAGAGCTTTACCCTAAAGCACACAGTATACTTTTTAAATGGGACCCAGGAGCTTTACCCTAAAGCACACAGTATACTTTTTAAAGGGGACCCAGGAGCTTTACCCTAAAGCACACAGTATACTTTTTAAATGGGACCCAAGAGCTTTACCCTAAAGCACACAGTATACTTTTTAAAGGGGACCCAAGAGCTTTATCCTAAAGCACACATTATACTTTTTAAATGGGACCCAAGAGCTGTACCCTAAAGCACACAGTATACTTTTTAAAGGGGACCAAGAATTTTACCCTAAAGCACACAGTATACTTTTTAAAGGGGACCCAAGAGCTTTACCCTAAAGCACACACTATACTTTTTAAAGGGGACCCAAGAGCTTTACCCTAAAGCACACAGTATACTTTTTAAATGGGACCCAGGAGCTTTACCCTAAAGCACACAGTATACTTTTTAAAGGGGACCCAGGAGCTTTACCCTAAAGCACACAGTATACTTTTTAAAGGGGACCCAAGAGCTTTACCCTAAAGCAAACAGTATACTTCTTAAATGGGACCCAAGAGCTTTACCCTAAAGCACACAGTGTACTTTTTAAAGGGGACCCAGGAGCGTTACCCTAAAGCACACAGTATACTTTTTAAAGGGGACCCAGGAGCTTTATCCTAAAGCACACAGTATACTTTTTAAATGGGACCCAAGGGCTTTACCCTAAAGCACACAGTATACATTTTAAAGGGGACCCAAGGGCTTTACCCTAAAGCACACAGTATACTTTTTAAAGGGGACTCAAGAGCTTTACCCTAAAGCACACAGTATACTTTTTAAATGGGACCTAAGAGCTTTACCCTAAAGCACACAGTATACTTTTTAAATGGGACCCAAGAGCTTTACCCTAAAGCACACAGTATACTTTTTAAAGGGGACCAAGAGCTTTACCCTAAAGCACACAGTATACTTTTTAAATGGGACCCAAGAGCTTTACCCTAAAGCACACAGTATACTTTTTAAAGGGGACCCGGAGCTTTACCCTAAAGCACACAGTATCATTTTTAACACAATGAACTTTGCCCCTAGTGGTTGAGACGTATCCATCCAAATACAGTGTTCATGTTTGTCTGAAATTATAAACTACAGCTTTTAGAAAACCCCGTAAATTTTGACGCAGTATTATTTAAAAGGGTAGCCGCTTGTGAAAACCTCAGCTTCTCCAGTTACACTGCCGTGCAATAAAATAGGAGGGTGCTATTCATAGCCAAATTGCTTACAGACTGTCGCCACAGACTGTAAAATACATAAAATGCACCGTTTATACACGCTAAGAAAACCATGTTCACGTATAGAAACAATAAAAATAATTTAAAACATTGTACAAATGAGCATTCAGCGTTTTCTCTTGCTTAGTGTACTATATAGAGTACCTGATGCACTTTCTGTTTAGAAGACACCTAATTTTTTCTCCAAAATTTCTTGCATAAATATGTTTAGGAAACCAAGTAGTAGAGGACCTGGCTTAGACATGTATGCACATAATTTAGGAGAGGATAACTCAACTGTTATAGGCTAATATGACCCCAAGGAACAACTTGGGATGTGTGCTAAAATCTCTATCCGGGCGAAAAGCCCGAAAATGACCACACCCTTTTTTTTTTTTAATGACCACGCCCCTTTTCATCAGAAGTGCTACTTCCAATATAGTTGTATCTTTTAAACCGTTCGAGCTACAGATTTTCTAAGGTGCTCAAAATGTTCAGAATGGCCATATTTAGCGGGGGGGGGGTCATAGAAGAGTGTAAAATTTCTAATTTCATATTTTACTAGAGAATGGCTAAAAACCATTAGGTCAACTTATTACCATACAACTACCTACATACTGGAATTGCCATATTTATTCATTTAAACTGTCCAGACTTAGAGCAAAGTTAGAACATTTGTGTCATCTAGAGGGAAATTAGCCAACAGCCAACAATACTGTTAGCACAACATTAGTACTGTTTATGCGTCACGTAAACCAGGGTCAGGAACATGAAGAGTAACACAACAGAGTCCAGGTATGAGGATGATGAATATACAGCTTGTTCATTCAGTGATAGGGTTTTTACAACCTTCACCTCCCTTGCATTTGCAGTACTTGCAACACTTGATCCCAGCTACCCTGCAGGGACACCCATTCTTGCAAGCACACTTGCCACACGTGCAGGGATCTGGCAGGCCTTCGGGTTTTGAGATCACAATCTCAGGGACTAATAAACTGCCCCTTCTTACAAAACCATAAGACTTGGCATTCATAATCGAGGTGGCGTCTCTAAATGGGGCTTGGACCCACAGCTGCTGTTGGTGATAGCCTCTTTGGATATGTTTCTTTGCATTTGTTGAGGTGCAAGTGGTTCTCTCAAAGTCCATCTTGAGGGCATTGCTATCAAATGCAGCGAGACGCAGGTCGTCAAATGTCTTCAGGTCTGTTGATGGTTTGAGACACTTGACCAAGAATCTCTCTGCCATCTGTATTGCACTTTCTGTTAACTGTGGACAGTCGAAATTCAGGATCAGAGAGGAATTTCCTGGTTTGCGGACAGCATTCAGGGCTGCAAGTTTAGTTGATATCTTGCTGGTTGTATCGCACCCAGTCAGCGCATGGAGTGCTGGGAGACACTTTGTGAGCTCATCTCCCAGCGCTAAGCAGATATCATGGAGTGGTAATATTGATCTTTTCACTCCTGAGTTGCGGATGAGCCAGAGCTCTTTGAGACCAAGATCTCTCCAATTGACTGTGATGTGGTATAACAGGCACACAAAGACATCTGTATCACCTGATGACAGCGTCAGGGATGTAGGTCCTGACCGGTGATTTAGAATGTCCTGCACATGGAACATCATTCTGTCATCAGCTTCCTCGTGTGTGCAGTTGAGCCGAGGGAATGGAGAAGCACACCCAGCTGACACCATCCATGCCTGTGGTGATATACCAAGGTATAGAAGTTTGGTACCTTGGTAATTGGTGGTGAGCCACTCAACATAGAATGCCTGGAAAGCAGTTTTGCTGATGGAAGATGACCAAAAGTTCTCTAATACCACTGGAACATTTTGGTTCGGTGATATCACATCAAGGACAACCATTTCTTTTGACTTTCCTCTTCTCTCCCTCTCTCCATTTTTGATGCTGTCCTCTCTGTAAGTGTCGAAAACGATGTGGATTTCATCACAGTTGTGGCCAGCTTTGGTGACCATAGATGTCAGGGCAATAGCAAAGTCATGGAATGTCTTGACGGGCAGATCAAGCTTCTTTAAGGGGACCTTTCTCACCAAGGCCATGAAGTCGATAATGATTTCACCACTAGAGAGGTACTCAGATCGCTTCTTCTTCTGGCATAGGATGCACTCCTCAAGATCGATCGGCTTAGGTGTAGCACAAGGAGCAGCGAGAGGTACCACATTCTGAAAATAAAAGAAACATGTTTCAAATTCTAGATCGGCATGGGCTATCAATATCACCCATACAATTATACTACTATTAGATTGCTAGGCAAAGCTAAGACTAAGAAATAAGAGGTAGGTAAATAATAAATTAAAGCTTGTCTTACCATTTTGCTGTACTTCAGTGAGATATTATATCTGTGACACTGGATGGATAGGTCGTTTTCACACTCTTCTATGACCCCCCCCCCCTAAATATGGCCATTCTGAACATTTTGAGCACCTTAGAAAATCTGTAGCTCGAACGGTTTAGAAGATACAACTATATCGGAAGTAGCACTTCCGATGAAAAGGGGCGTGGTCATTTTCGGGCTTTTCGCCCCGGATAGAGATTTTGGCACACATCCCAAGTTGTTCCTTGGGGTCGTATTAGCCTATAATAGTTGAGTTATCCTCTCCTAAATTATGTGCATACATGTCTAAGCCAGGTCCTGGACTAAAGTACTTACCAGTATATTCAGCTACAGCTGTTTTCTTACTAACCCTGAAGAGTTTATCTTGTTACAAGTCCCTTAGAGTCGACATTTCCACAGCAACCACCTATCGCAATTAGGGCTGAAATACGTTGCTGTTGTTGTGTAAAAACAACAGCAACGTATTTGTACGTTTTAAAAAATATATATATTTAAATACATTAGGCGACGTATGTTATGGTTATTATATATGTACGGTATGTGACTATTCTAAAATAAATGTATTTCTTTGCAAATGTCTGAATGATACAGCTTCTTCTTGAATTCAAACTTTAAACCATGGATGTGCAGGGAATATTTTTTGAGATATTGACATTTAAATAAAACTAGTACAAACTAGGTGGAAATTGCCTCTGGAAGGCCAAAGTAAATTGAGTTAAATGGGACCAAGAGCTTTACCCTAAAGCACACAGTGTACTTTTTAAAGGGGACCCAGGAGCGTTACCCTAAAGCACACAGTATACTTTTTAAAGGGGACCCAGGAGCTTTATCCTAAAGCACACAGTATACTTTTTAAATGGGACCCAAGGGCTTTACCCTAAAGGGGTCACCAACCCTATGCCCGCGGGCACCCGGTTGCCCGTTGGCTCCTTCTCAGTCGCCCGCGAGGCATGTTCTAAAAATAGCAATATAACGCGTGTATCTACGTGGCTCGTTATCGGCGATTTACTGTTAACTTAGGCAAGCAAACGAACACTCGCGGTAAATACGCTAAATGAACAATTTAATAAACAGTATTTTATTCCCCCACCCCGTCAACAATTTCAATCGCGGTCCGCGAAATACGATAGCACACCCCCCCCCCCCCCCCCCCCCCCGTCAACAATTTCAATCGAGGTCCGCAAAATCTTTTGATAGCACCCCCCCCGTCAACAATTTCAATCGAGGTCCGCGAAATATTTCGATAGCACACCCCCCCTCGTCAACAATTACAATCCAACAAGTAGCCCTCCGTACTACTCAGTACCCTTGAAGTAGCTCTCAGTTGCAAAAAGGTTGGTGACCCCTGCCCTAAAACATACAGTATACTTTTTAAAGGGGACCAGGGACTGATATTGAGTTCTATCTTTATGCTTTAGATCAAGGGTGGGGAATTTTATCCGAAAAGGGTCGGTTTTTTATGTAGTATTTGTGCCGGGCTAAAACAAATACCTGCACCCACACCGGCCCTTTTGGGATAAGATTCCCCAGCCCTGCTTTAGATGGACAGTTGTGTTCTTAGATCTTTTGAACTGAGAGTGTTTAACTCTCATATTATGACGTCTTTTATGTTTGCGGTCAAATTGAACTGACAGTTTAAACTGACAAAGCTATTGTAATAGAAAAGCTGACACTTTGTTTCACCATTTGTGTGCCTCCCGATTGACTAGCCTTTTATCCTGGGTAACAGAACAAAAACTTACTATCGTTAAAAAACGAAATACCGTTCAGTTATGCGTCGTTTTATACATATAGGCTAGGCTAATATAATACATATATAAGTCACATAAAGATCAGCATATTTTGGTAGTGTAGTAACAGATGCAGACTTCCCCTGAGAAAATATGCTAGATCAGCAATATCTGCATAACACAGGTTACCTTATTGCCAAATTTCCCAGAACAGCTTGCATATTTGCAAAAGGTTTTTTAACGATTATAGCCTACAGGAGGTTTTTTTTTGTAAATTAGTTTATAATTTTAGAGAAATATGAAAAGACTACTATAATTGGGATGTCAACAACTACCACTAGGGGGTCACCATGCATAGGGTAAGCGTCATTAACAAGGGTAGCCTAATAATGAACACACACCCATAGTTTCTTATTCCAGGACATCGCATTCTGCAGAAATATAAACCAGTTATAATTAGCCTACAAAATGAGCTGGTGATTCTGGTGGCACGTTTCCATGCAGGTTTTAAACTTCACAAACTTTCACTTACTTCAGGCTCTAAAATGTACAGAAGCCCTGAAAGGCGAAAAAAATATTATCTCTTACGACTTATGACTTACTATCTCATACATACGAGATAAACTTAGGTTTTGGCCACAAAATATTTTTTTTTCACCTTTCAGGACTTCGGTACATTTTAGAGCCTGAGGTAAGTGAAAGTTTGAAGTTTAAAACCTGTATGGAACAGTGCCACCAGAATCACCCACAAAACATCTGATATAATTTTTTTGAAAGCTACCCACAAATGACCCCACACAACACCTTTGTATACAGAGTTGGTACAGGACTTTGAAAACATATCATTATGTTTATTGTGTGTTTACTATTTAATCCCAAAAGTCATATACTGTAGTGTGAAGATGAAAAAAATAAGGTTAACTGGTTTTTAAGAGACAATAATAATATAAGGGTGAATTACCAAACTCCTTAAAAATGGGACCTTATTAACTCTTCCGTGACTTAAACAAGTGAATGAGCGCATGAGTGTGCCTGCTTATAAGAGTACCTGAAAACAAGATATCAAGAGTATTTTGATGTTGTTGGGTCACAGACATCAGGAAGTCATGGCATGCAAAGGATAAGCAACCAAATATTAAATATGATGACTTTATTTAAAGGGACTGGAAAGGTAAATCCGTACTTTGCTTCAGACTACATTATATGTAGTTGTTATGGCATGTATTAAGCATCAGCAACAGTATGAGATTTCAATTTCATTGCAATATTGATCTATATCTTTCTATCCATTTCTGTCTATTCCGATGTGGGGATTAAATGGGTGGAGTTCAAATTATTACTGGGCTCATCCTATTGGCCATAGACAGGTGGTTCATGATGTCATGAACCACCAGACGTAATGGCCAATAAATGTTTTAATATCATTGCATATCTCCTCCCATAGTTAGAGGCAAATAAATCTATTCTGTCCCGCTAAAACATATTTTTTGAGTCTGAGCAAAACAATCGTTTGCTATAGAGAACCTTTGTCTGCGTTATAGATAGTTTTGTAATCTTGATATTTTTCAGTTCTTAATCCCTCCCAGTCTCTCTCTTTCTTCAACCTGCCATTTAATTTCTCCCACCTTCTCTGTCTCTTTGTGGTGCTACCTAGCTGTCTAGCTAGCAAAGCTACTTTAGCCCTAGAGCTAAGTTAAGAGTTATAACTTGTTTGTCATTCTCGCCTCCATTTGCATTGCAAGCATGCCGCATATACCCCGTGTATGTGCCCTCCTGGATGCACAAACAGAGGATGAGGTCGAGGGTAATGCTACGTGTAATTTTTTCGGTTTCCTCAAGATGCTGAAATTCATAAGAAATGCTGGGGTAGCGTCAGTCATCAACTTTTGTAGTTTTTAGAATTTACGTTAAGTTACTTATGCACCCGAAACAGAAAAGCAGTACTTCTTTACAACAGGGGGCAGTGCAGCGGTTTTATTTGGAGTTAAAGAATTTCCACCAGTGAAAGGCCTTGTCAGGTGTTACTGACCGTTGTGAACAGTTTGGTGTTACTGACCCGGTCCGTGGTGAACAGATTGGCATTACTGACCCGGTCCGTGGTGAACAGTTTGGTGAGAGATTGGTTAAGGATGTCACCCAAGCTTTGCGGTTTTCTTGCATCAGGGTGTGCGATGATGGATCTGATCAAATCTCTTCAGAAGTAGGATAAAGTTTAGGCTGCGCTAAATGATAAGCTTTCTCCTGTTTTCTTCAAGGATTTTCAGTGATGCTTTTTTGTGCTGTCGTCTGGTCTCAAATGTCCCTATCATCTTTTTGCACAGGTAGGCTGAACTGTGACAGATTAAACACCTGCATTTAATCATTAAACAGTATTCCTAAAGCCACAGGGTCTGCAGGGGTCCCTAACCCCGGTCCTGGAGAGAGACATGAATTTGCTAGCTGGGGGGAGGTGGGGAGTGAAGAATATTGGGACGCACCCCTGGATTCTTTAGTCTACACTAGGGGTGGGACGATTCAATCCCATAACGATCCGATTCGATTACGATTCTTTAGGCAAAGGTTCGATGCATCATAACATCTTACATTTGACCACGATTCGATAAGATTCGGTTCGATTAATTTTGATAGTTTTAAAAAATGTAATAGGTATGCTAATGTGATTTCATACCGATACATTCAGCAGTAATTAAATATTAAATTAGAACCTTACGCCAAGTTCACAGCATTATGTTTATTGTTAAGGCATACCATACATTTTGCAGCTGTCTGCAGCAAATAATGCAGCAATAAACATGACTAACAGTGTATTTTCTAAAGTTGCCCTATTTAGGTTATTGTTTTTCAAACAGTGTCAGACATGGTACTCTTATACATTTCCTTTATTTAAAAAATGTATAACAATTACTAAACTGGGCCAAGAAAAATGAAATAGCCTATAGGTTAGTGTCATGCATAGTACTTTCCTAAATCTTAGTACGATCTAGACCTTCGGTGGAGCAAGATGCCCATCCATCCGTAGTTAAAGCTACTCTCGTAGCGTTTTGCAAGGACAGTCAAACAGTTTTCTTCACCTCTTCATACAGAGCAGGTATACATTTTTCACTAAAATGTTTTCTGCATGGTATGGTGTATCTAGGTTCCACGACATTCATTAAGTGAATCGGACAGTTAACATAGTAATTGAACGTAAGACATTGGAAATGGTCTTACTATTTTTGTTTTTTGTCTCTAACGTCTACTTGATTTTGAATAGAAAATGGTTTAAATTAAAATATCAGAAAGCACTTTACAATTAACTGTCTGGACACGGTATGTGTATAAAAACTAATAAAAACAATTATACAAAAAAAAAATGGAACTGTTTGGCCATTTCTCCAGGAAACTCAGGGGAAGTGTCAATGACTCCCGAGTTTAGCTTGCTAACCCGCTGCTGTCCTTCACGTCATTGGTGTGTCGTCGGCTCAAATGGTTTATCATGTTTGTGGTGTTGCCTGTGTATCTGATTTCTACTTGGCAGATCTTGCATATTGCAGCGGTTTTGTCAAGTACACCCTCCTTCTTTCTAACCCCGAAATGCTTCCATACCACTGATTTTCTGTTCGGAACATCGCAAATTCTGTAAGTCTCTTTTGTCGCACTCAGCGAGCACGCAGCTAGCCATTTCGCTCAGATCTGTCCGTCTCATTGTCGCTTGATTCCTGCCTGTCCCTGCTTTCAACTCACGCTTACGTGGGGGTTGGAGCAGAAACATGGATTGAAGCTGGTCAAAACAGTTATAAAAGTATTCGTGTCTCAGAAATATATATTTTAAATAATGAAATGAATATTTTTTTTGAATAAATGAATACATGTGCACATTCATTTAAAATGCGATATTAATCGATGCTTATCAATTCTAATCTTCCAGATCGATGCAGTTGTATTTACACATTCAGATCGATGCATTGTCCCACCCCTAGTCTACACCAAGTGGCCAAGACTGGGCTTTCGTTTTGAAGCTCACTTTCTGGTTGGGTTGGGAGCGGCCATTGTGCCGTTGCTCACTAGCACCACTGTGGTTGGCTCCAGTATAGGTCTTTCACCATGTAACTCAATGGCAGCAATGTGGTCAAAATATTTTTCCCACAAAAAAATTTAATTGCAATAGGTGGCTTTTCTTCATCTAATGCCTCTGCATGTGCTGATTTTTTTAAATATTGTGTCATTTGGAGGTACAGCTTGAGTCCTCTTCGCATTTTGTACAAACCGGCGGTGAAAAAGTCGTCCAGAGACTCAATTTGGTTTTTACGAGGCAGTGGGAATGCAATGGGTGACGTCACAGTGACTTTGTCCATATTTTTATACATTTTCTGGTCAAAACTAACGTCACTGATTTTAAGGTAAGAACATAAACCAACAGACACTGTAGCCCTCTAGCACCAGATTTGAGGGCCTCTATTGAAGCAATCTCAGAAACAAACAAACTCTCCTTCTGTCCCTCTCTCCATATATTCCTCTCAATCTTACCCTCTTTTCCTCTACCTTCTATCCATCTCTCTGTCCTGTTTTCCTTTCTTTCTCCTCATTGTATGTTTTTGTTTTTCGTTCTCTCAGGTGTGGATGTGGACAGTGCCAGACGGGAGGAGGAGAGGGTGATGCTACAGGACGCCATGGCGGTTTTGGGCGGGCAAGGTACTCTAACCCCCCACCCCAACACCGGAGCAACTGCACTCCATGTGTCAGCTGCCAAGGCCTACATCCAGGTCATGAAGTGAGTACATCCAGGTCATGGAGTGAGTACATCCAGATCATAAAGTGCGTATATCACATCACAATTGTTCAGTTAAATTTTGCACCCAGACAAGGCACCCCTGTATTTTTGGACCACTAACAGTTGTATACATAATACTGTCACTATCTTTCTCTTCATCTTTTTTCACTTCTCTTTCTTTTTTGTCCCCCTCCTTCCATCTCTCACGTTCTCAGGGTGCTGTTGCAGTGTGGGTTGGATGTGGACAGTAGGGACAGCAACGGTTGGACCCCCCTTCATGCTGCTGCCCACTGGGGCCAGGAGGAGGCCTGCAGCCTGCTGGCCGATAACATGTGCGACATGGGGGCTGTCAACAAAGTGGTGAGGGCCCACTGAACTCAATATACTCTGATCTTATGCTAATCTTACACTGATCTTACTCTGATTTTACACCGATTTTTACACTGATCTTACTCTGCTCTTACTCTGATTTTACACAGATTTTTACACAGATTTTACACTGATCTTACATTGATTTTACACTTATCTTGCACTGATTTTACACAGATTCTATGCTCATTTTACACTGATCATATTCTGTTTTTACACTGATCTTATGTTAATTTTACACTGATCTTACGCTAATTTTATGCTGACCTTACACTGATCTTATGCTGCTCTTACACGGATCTTACTCTGATTTTACACTTATCTTACTCTGATTTTACACTGATCTTATGCTCATTTTACAGTGATTTTACGCTAATCTTATGCTGACTTTACACTGATCTTACCCTAATTTTATGCTGATTTTACTCTGATCTTACTCTGATTCTACGCTAATCTTATGCTGATTTTACACTGATCTTACTCTGATTTTATGCTAATCTTACACTAATTTTACACTGATCTTATGATCATCTTACACTGATCTTATGCTAATTTTATGCTGACCTTACACTGATCCTACGCTAATTTTATGCTTATTTTACACTGATCTTACGCTCATCTTAACCTGCTCTTACTCTGATTTTACGCTGATCTTACACTGATTTTACGCTGATCTTACACTGATTTTATGCTGATCTTACATTAATATGACAAATGTAAAATATGAATATATGACAGTGTGAATGAGTTGGTAATGAGTTGTATGCGTGTGCGTGTGTGCATGCGTTTGTGGGTGAATGAGTGAGTGCATGAGTGAGTGAGTGCAGGAGATGAATTGTGTGTATGTGTGTGTGTGTATGCGTTTTTGCTTGTGTGTGTGTGCATGTTTGAGGATGAGAAGGGGTTGCCAGGGGTGACTGTGTGTTTGTTGTTCCCTCAGGGACAGACCCCACTGGATGTAGCTGATGAGAATTTGGTTGACACCCTGGAGGAACTTGTGAAGAAACAGAAGGCTGTAAGTCCCTGCAGATCGTCTGCTGGGTTACTGTTTCGCCCATGTTCTGTATGTCAGTGGCAGTCGGTCTGAGCATGTAGTTCCCTCACTGAACTACAGCTCCCAGAATCTGAGCACACAGTTCCCTCACTGAACTACAGCTCCCAGAATCTGAGCACCCAGTTCCCTCAGTGAACTACAGCTCCCACAATCTGAGCACGCAGTTCCCTCACTGAACTACAGCTCCCAGAATCTGAGCATGCAGTTCCCTCACTGAACTACAGCTCTAAGAATCTGAGCATAAGATTCCCTCACTGAACTGCAGTTCCCAGAATCTGAGCACACGGTTCTCTCACTGAACTACAGTTCCCAGAATCTGGGCACACAGTTCCCTCACTGAACTACAGCTCCCAGAATCTGAGCACACGGTTCCCTCACTGAACTACAGCTCCCAGAATCTGGGCACACAGTTCGGTCGGAACTTGGGACGTTCCTTTGAGCCTGTTTGTCTGGAAACGGACTGGGCAAAATTCGGACTCAGACAAACGGCAGCCAGATTGTACATCCTGCAAGTAATTTTTTTGTGTGTGCCGGTCTGATGAGGATGAATGTTTGTGGTCCAGTGTTGCTAGCCCATGTCTCTGAATGTATAGCGAGCTAAAGAGATAAATAACATAATTTCTTTCAAAGCAAATAAATGGCTATCTTGCTCCCTCCCTCTCTTTCTCTTTTTCTGCTCTCCCTTTCTTCTTCCCTTTCTCTTCCCCCTCTTTTTCACCCACTTCTCTCTCTCTCTCTTTCTCTGTGTAGTTACGTACAGAGAAGCAGAAGTTATCCCAGGCCCCCTTCATCGAGACCAATCCACCCATCACCATGGCACCAGTGCGCACCAGAAGGTAGGCCCCAGGCGTGTGTGTGTGTGTGTGTGTACATGTGTATGTGCTTGTGTGTACATGTGTATGTGCTTGTGTGAACATGTGTATGTGCTTGTGTGAGTGGATATGTGTACAGTAGCACTCAAAAGTTTGGACACACCTACTCATAGAAGGGTTTTTTTTTTTTAAACTATTTTTTTACAGTTTAGAATAATAGTAAAGACATCAAAACTATGAAATAAATTTAATTATTCAGTGACCAAAAAAGTGTTAAACAAATCTAAATGTATCTTAGATTTTTCAAAGTAGCCACACTGATGTAGCCTCCTGGGATGCTTTGAAGGAATTCCCACATATGCTGAGCACTTTTTCTTCACTCTCCGGTCCAACTCATCCCAAACCATCTCTATTGGGTTTAGGTTGGGTGTTAGATTAGGTCATCTGATGCAGCACTCCATCACTCTCCTTCTTTGTCCAATAGCTGTTACACAGCCTGGAGGTGTGTTTTGGGTCATTGTCCTGTTGAAAATCAAATGAGTGCCCAACGAAAGTGCAAGCCAGATGGGATGGCGTGTCACTGCAAAATGCTGTAGTAGGCATGCTGGTTAAGAGTGCCTTCAATTCTAGATAACTCAATTCTAGTGTGCGCGTGTGAGTGTATGTATGTGTGTATGTGCGTGCGCTTGTGTATGCGTGTGCATGTGTGCATGTGTGTCTGTGTGTGGTGTGTGTGCGCGTGTGTGTGTGTGTGTGTCTGCGTGTGCGTGCACATGTGAGTGTGCGCATGCATATGAATGTGTGTGCGTGTGTGTGTGTGCATGTGTGTGTGTCCGGGCGTGTGTGTGTGCACGTGGGAGTGTGTGCATGCATATGAATGTGTGTGTGTGCGTGTGTGTGCGTGCGTGCGTGTGAGTGTGTGTGAGTGTGTGTTTGCGTGTTTGCGCGTGTGTTTGTGCGTCCGTGCGTGCGCGTGTAAGTGTGTGCATTCTTGCACGCATGTGTGCGTGGGCATGTGTGTGTGTGTGTGTGTGTGCCTCCTTGCCTGCGTGTGTGCGCGGGCGTGTGTGTGTGTGTGTGTGTGTGTTCCGTCGTCTCTTGTGTCACCTCCATCATAAGAGTTTTCAAAGGTATGCTATGTGGATGATGTCACTGCTTTTCTGCACACACATAATGTTCTCACAGCGGGCGGTAGGCGACAGGACGAAACCGGATGTCATTGTTTTCAATGAGACAGCGACGGCAGTCGACGGCAAAAAACTTTCTTTCGGAATAGAAAATATTCTTATTTTTGCCGTCTACCGCGGCGGGAGGGTCAAGTGCCGATCGAACGGAAGTGGTCCGCTTCAAAATGGATGAGAAGTTCATGCAACTTCGTGGTAGAAAACGAGAGGTAGGAGGAATTATCGAACCAAAAAGTAAAAAAAATAAGATCTTGACAAAAAGGCTGCAGCATGGAGTGTTGTATGCACTGACATACAGATTCCAGGTACACATTATTATTAGCTGTGTTTTCAGAAGCTTTTCTGTGTATGATTTGAGGTGTAACTAACTAGCTAGCGAAGCTACCTAAACTAGCTGACATGATGATACATATACACACTGCCCATTTATGAAGACACAGACTGAAACAACGCAGTAATACACATACACAATGTATAAATACACTTTCGGTCACGGTCCATTTTGCAAAGGCGCTTTTTGGTACACCGGTAATCTGTTTCGCGCGGACCGTAAATATGGCAATGGATATAAACAATTTGTTACCGCGACGGACATTTCTGTACCGTCAACTACGTCCCTGCCATTGTACCGTCTACCGTCCTGCCGTATACCGCCCGCTGTGTGAATGGCGCATTAGAGTAGCGTTATTTAGTGTTGTAATCCTCACGTATCGACCCACCTGAAGACCTGCGTGCGTGTGTGTGGTGTGTGTGCGTGTTAGTGTGTGTGCGTCCGTGTGTGTGTGTGTGTGTGTGTGCATGCATATGAATGTGTGTGTCTCTGTGTGCGTGCGCGTGTGTGTGTGTGAGAGTGTGCGTGTGCGCCTGTGTTTGCGTCCGCATGTGTGTGTGTGCCTGTGAGTGTGTGTGCGTGTGTGTGTGTGCGTCTGTTCCACTGTCCCTTGTGTCACCACCATCATAAGAGTTTTCAAAGATATGTGGATGATGTCACTGCTTTTCTGCACACACATAATGTTCTCACAGCGTTGCAGTAACATTATTTAGTGTTGTAATCCTCACTTATTGACCCACCTGAAAACCAACACTGTCCATGTTCTCAGTGCCAAGCTGCATAACCATTTAAAATATTGGTTAAAATAAATATGTATTAAGGTGTGTTTAAAGCAACTCAACTCATGGAGCGCCACAATGTCTGCAGGTTTTGTGTTTTCTGTTTAATGAGTAGCCAGTTTTGGCTCTGTAAAAAGGTGTGTGGAGTCTTTCGCCTATCAGCGATCTAAATTAGTTACACAAGTGCGGAAAAACACCAAAACCTGATTGACACTGTGGCCCTTCAGGACTGGAGTCATTTAATACTGTCACAGAGACACTTTAATTCTGTCACAGAGAAACTAATACCGTTACAGAGACACTTTAATACTGTCACAAAGACGCAATAATATTGTCACAGATACTTTAATACTGTGACAGAGACACTAATACTGTCACAAAGACGCTATAATACTGTCACAAAGACGCTATAATACTGTCACAGAGACACTTTAATACTGTCACAGAGACACTAATACTGTCACAGAGACACTTTAATACTGTCAGAGACACTAATACTGTCACAGAGACACTTTAATACTGTCACAGAGAGACACTATAATACTGTCACAGAGACACACTATAATACTGTCACAGAGACACTAATACTGTCACAGAGACACTTTAATACTGTCACAAAGACGCTATAATACTGTCACAGAGACACTTTAATACTGTCACAGAGACACTAATACTGTCACAGAGACACTTTAATACTGTCACAGAGACACTAATACTGTCACAGAGACACTTTAATACTGTCACAGACATTTTAATATTGTCACAGAGACACTTTAATACTGTCACAGAGACACTATAGTACTGTCACAGAGACACTATAGTACTGTCACAGAGACACTATAATACTGTCACAGAGACACTATAATACTGTCACAGAGACACTATAATACTGTCACACAGACTTTAATACTGTCACAGAGACACAATAATACTGTCAGAGAGACACTTTAATACTGTTACAGAGACACTTTAATACTGTCAGAGACACTTTAATACTGTCACAGATACTTTAATACTGTGACAGAGACACTAATACTGTCACAAAGACGCTATAATACTGTCACAGAGACACTTTAATACTGTCACAGAGACACTAATACTGTCACAGAGACATTTTAATACTTTCAGAGACACTAATACTGTCACAGAGACACTTTAATACTGTCACAGAGAGACACTATAATACTGTCACAGAGACACTAATACTGTCACAGAGACACACTATAATACTGTCACAGAGACACTAATACTGTCACAGAGACACTATAATACTGTCACAGAGACACTATAATACTGTCACACAGACTTTAATACTGTCACAGAGACACAATAATACTGTCAGAGAGACACTTTAATACTGTTACAGAGACACTTTAATACTGTCAGAGACACTTTAATACTGTCACAGATACTTTAATACTGTGACAGAGACACTAATACTGTCACAAAGACGCTATAATACTGTCACAAAGACGCTATAATACTGTCACAGAGACACTTTAATACTGTCACAGAGACACTAATACTGTCACAGAGACATTTTAATACTTTCAGAGACACTAATACTGTCACAGAGACACTTTAATACTGTCACAGAGAGACACTATAATACTGTCACTGAGACACTAATACTGTCACAGAGACACTTTAATACTGTCACAAAGACGCTATAATACTGTCACAGAGACACTTTAATACTGTCACAGAGACACTAATACTGTCACAGAGACACTTTAATACTGTCACAGAGACACTAATACTGTCACAGAGACACTTTAATACTGTCACAGACATTTTAATATTGTCACAGAGACACTTTAATACTGTCACAGAGACACTATAGTACTGTCACAGAGACACTATAGTACTGTCACAGAGACACTATAATACTGTCACAGAGACACTATAATACTGTCACACAGACTTTAATACTGTCACAGAGACACAATAATACTGTCAGAGAGACACTTTAATACTGTTACAGAGACACTTTAATACTGTCAGAGACACTTTAATACTGTCACAGAGACACTATAATACTGTCACAGAGACACTTTAATACTGTCACAGAGACATTATAATACTGTCACAGAGACACTTTAATACTGTCACGGAGACACTGGTGCTGAAGCAAGCACTCATTTAAAGGGTAACAAAGCACACTGTTTTAGCTAGACCCCACCCCCTTTTGAAATTTGAAAAATGCCTAAATCTGGGCGTGATAAGATATTAATATAGGGGCTGAGCTCCAGCTATCAAACCACATCCCAGCAATCTTTTTCATTAGTAGCTTAAACCTTATTTCTACTCTGGACAGCACTCACATGGGCTGCTTCGTTCCACTTTCTATCTCACTACCTCTCACTCATACACACACAAACAAACACGCAAGCTCTAGCTACTGCCAAACCCCAAGTAGCCGAGGCAGAAGCAATGGTGAAGAATGAGAGGATGTGCAATGTTTTGGAGTGGTAGGCGGTGGCATGCATAGCCTCGTTTGGGCTTATAATGATGCGGCCAGCAAACAACAAATCACATGCTGTACAAATAGTTACCCATGCCATGTAGGCTACTCATTTTACAAAGGCTGTAGGCAGTCACACTACCTGCAAGACATCAACAATATTGGTTTCCATTTCAGCAGGTACACATGTGGTCACTGCACTGAACTCTCTCTAAGAGAGAATTTCTGTTGTAGCTAGGGACTTTGCGAAGGTAAACGTGTAGCATGCATATAATACAACTCCTGGCGCGACTATGCTTTATATATATTTTTTTAATAAAGTATATATATATATTGCTCATGGCCCTGTCACACTATTGCGTATCGTACTAGCGTATGCCAGCGTATGAAAAATATCACTCATACGCTGACATACGCTAGGGGTACGTTAGGCATAGGTTGTATACGTTTCAAGCACGGTCGCATACGGTGGCATACGCTGGCATACGGCGAGGCACAAAAAGTTTTTTAAGCATGCTTAAAAATTGTATGCGTTTTCGGACGTATGGTTTATACGCTAAGCATACGCTGAATACGCTAGAATTACGCTAGAGGTACGTTACTCAGCTAGCATATTGATAGCGCATGAGTAACATACTTCTAACGTATGTCTGACGTATCTGCAACGTATATAGACATCTTGGCGTATGCCTGACGATTGAAAGAAGCAGAGGAACCTCCTGAAGCACTGGGCCAACTCAGGTGCAGGTGCAGTTCCATGGCAAGACAGGATGATTTAGAACAATTGTATAGTTTAAAGTCAAGTGTAAAGTGCAGTTTATTATTCTAGGGGGCAGGGGTCGGGGGTACTTATAAATTACATATCATTTGATGTATTATAAAAGTATGAAAAACACCAGAAGTTTATTCATACGTTTATTCATATGATCAACTGATCATTAATAATGGCACATGGTAATAATGGTACATAGTAAGGATGCAAATTTTAAGGAATTTCCTTAATCGATAATTGTTAACCTTAACAAACAATCGTCGATTAATTGATAACATAAAAGCTAAATATAGCTTATGATAGACAGAATACAAAATGCATGTTATATTCCTCAATAAAAGATTTATTGTAACATTTGAGAAACAGGCATTATTGTAGCATAACAAAAATAGAATATGAAGGCGTGTATAGGCTACTTTAACAGAAAAGAAATTGCGCTCCGTCTCATCTGTAGCAAGCGAAACCGTTGCTCCGCTAGGCACTTGCAGAATTAACATAATCGCTCTTGAAATTGAAAGGCGACAGTTAAACTAGTAGACCTAGCCTAGAACAGTCAACTTAAAACATAGGCTATTGAATGTTTTGAATAGGCTCCTCATATGCATACTAGATAGACCTACTTATTTTTATTCAAGAACATTTAAGCATATCTACGTGGTCGGGAGTGAGTCGTGTGCGCAGCCTGTTTATTAGCTCTCGAAATCCCTCACCGTCAACGGTGCTTATTGCCATCATGTCCTTTTCAACCATGTTGCATACCCTCTGAGTAATAGCCTACAGTCATTAAAGAGTCAATACTTCTTTCCTGGTTGTGGTGGTGTGTTGCGTTCCCCATCCTGAGAACCGAGAATGTGGAAAGGCCGCCGGTTATATAGGCACTTTGTCACGTGATAGCGGTACGCTGGACATGCGCAGTTCATACGCTAGCCATACGCAGATAACGCTGGCCATATGCTGGCGATCCACTACTCATATGCTACTCATAGGTTCAATACGGTAAGTATCCGAACAATTCTGTATTTTCAAGGGCTTTTTGTGCGTATGAAAATTATTTTATGAATTTACATACGCAACTCATACGTTTCTCTCATACGCAATAGTGTGACAGGGCCATAAGCTAGACTGAAAAACAAGAGACTATCAAGCAAACTATTAAAAAAATACCAAAAATAGGTTACTATAGCTTACTAAAATATTTAAAAAAGCTAAACTGTAAGCTAGCTATATATATATCGCTCGCTCACTCTCTCTCCTATCTCCTCTCCGTCCATGCAGATCAACCACCGAACTATATAGAAAATGGTGAAAATGAGATCAACTGCTGAAATTCTTTTATAGCTGGGGCATAGCCCGCCCTCACTCCAAAACCTCAGGGCGTAGCTGCACAGGTTTCAATTTTGTCACCGGGAGGAATAAGTCAGCTGGATGAAGTTTATGGCCAATCACAGACTGGACGTGCAGTTCCTAACATTTTATCACTAGAGACACTTTTGAGCCAGATCCTTTGGGTTTATGCTGTTTTTGCTGCCACTGACTGCAGTAAAATTTGGACCAGGAGCAATCAGTAACACTTAGAAAAAACCCAATGTGTCAGTTCTCATTGAAAATAAGTGGTTATAGTGCTTTGTTACCCTTTAAAGGGGAAGGGTCTGTTGTGTACACTCAGCTGATTGGTTGGCGCTGTCTCTTAAAGGCTGGTCCCAGCACTGTTTGTGTGTGATTGGTTGCTCACTCACTGGTTGGCTGCACTGTGTGTCTTCCCCTTCACTGACTGGCCCCTGCATGCTGCCTGTTGCCCCGACCCCTGTCCCGTCCCACCCCTCCCCCCAGGACTTCAATATCTCGTATGAGCAGCAAGGAGAAGATCAGCCTTCATGAGAGGGAGCGCCATGCCCCACCCGCCCTGCAAAGCAGCCCTGCCGAGGAGGAGGAGGAGGGCCAGACGGGGCCCCTGGGGCCCCCAGCGGCCTCCCACAGTTCCAGCTCCGAGGAGGAGAGCGAATCGGAGAGTGATGGAGAGTCAGGTGACCAGCATCTCCAACCTGATTGGCCGGAGCATTAGCAGTACTGAATGATGTCTGTTTTATTACAGTGCAGTTGGTATAGCTGTGTGGACCTTTGAAGTATTTTTTTGTTTTTTTACAGAACAGTTAGGTTTGGTAATTGGCTTTTGATTCAATAATAATGATAAATTATATGCTGGCTGGTTTGTAGAGAAAATGAAAACACGAGAAATCATCAACAACCTGAACAACAAACGCAACAGCTCCGCCCCTCCAGCTGGCACCACGGTAACCAGCGCAGCAGGAACTCTGGCTAAAAAGGTGGGTGTGGCTTGACATTGCTGGAAATGCTTTAATTAATTTGAAAATAATTTAAGGAATGTGGAATTGGGAGCAGTCACTATAAACCAGACATTGTTCACTGCGATATGAGGTGGTTGCTGTGCTAGAGAATTCTGCAGTTTGGCATAGAGACGAGAGGGATCTATGTCATTACACTACATTACATTAATTTATCCATAGAGACTAGAGGGATCTATGTCATTACACTACATTACATTAATTTATCCATAGAGACGAGAGGGATCTATGTCATTACACTACATTACATTGATTTATCCAGAGAGACGAGCGGGATCTATGTCATTACACTACATTACATTAATTTATCCATAGAGACGAGAGGGATCTATGTCATTACACTACATTACATTGATTTATCCAGAGAGACGAGAGGGATCTATGTCATTACACTACATTACATTAATTTATCCATAGAGACTAAAAGGGTCTATGTCTTTACACTACATTACATTCATTTATTCATAGAAACTAGAGGGGTCTATGTCATTACACTACATTACATTAATTTATCCGTAGAGACGAGAGGGATCTATGTCATTACACTACATTACATTCATTTATCCATAGAGACTAAAAGGGTCTATGTCTTTACACTACATTACATTCATTTATTCATAGAAACTAGAGGGGTCTATGTCATTACACTACATTACATTAATTTATCCGTAGAGACGAGAGGGATCTATGTCATTACACTACATTACATTCATTTATCCAGAGAGACTAGAGGGATCTATGTCATTACACTACATTACATTAATTTATCCATAGAGACGAGAGGGATCTATGTCATTACACTACATTACATTAATTTATCCATAGAGACTAGATGGGTCTATGTCATTACACTACATTACATTAATTTATCCATAGAGACGAGAGGGATCTATGTCATTACACTACATTACATTCATTTATCCATAGAGACTAAAAGGGTCTATGTCTTTACACTACATTACATTCATTTATTCATAGAAACTAGAGGGGTCTATGTCATTACACTACATTACATTCATTTATCCGTAGAGACGAGAGGGATCTATGTCATTACACTACATTACATTCATTTATCCAGAGAGACTAAAAGGTTGTATGTCATTACACTACATTACATTCATTTATCCAGAGAGACTAGAGGGATCTATGTCATTACACTACATTATATAAATTTATCCATAGAAACTTGAGGGATCTATGTCATTACACTACATTACATTGATTTATCCAGAGAGACTAAAAGGGTCGATGTCATTACACGACTTTACATTAATTTATCCAGAGAGACTAAAATGGTCTATGTCATTACACTACATTACATTAATTTATCCATAGAGACGAGAGGGATCTATGTCATTACACTACATTACATTGATTTATCCAGAGAGACTAGAGGGATCTATGTCATTACACTACATTACATTAATTTATCCATAGAGACGAGAGGGATCTATGTCATTACACTACATTACATTGATTTATCCAGAGAGACTAGAGGGATCTATGTCATTACACTACATTACATTAATTTATCCATAGAGACGAGAGGGATCTATGTCATTACACTACATTACATTAATTTGTCCATAGAGACTAAAAGGGTCTATGTCTTTACACTACATTACATTAATTTATCCATAGAGACGAGAGTGATCTATGTCATTACACTACATTACATTGATTTATCCAGAGAGACTAGAGGGATCTATGTCATTACACTACATTACATTAATTTATCCATAGAGACGAGAGGGATCTATGTCATTACACTACATTACATTAATTTATCCATAGAGACTAAAAGGGTCTATGTCTTTACACTACATTACATTCATTTATCCATAGAAACTAGAGGGGTCTATGTCATTACACTACATTACATTCATTTATCCGTAGTGACAAGAGGGATCTATATCATTACACTAAATTACATTAATTTATCCATAGGGACTAAAGGGGTCTATGACCTTACACTACATTACATTAATTTATCCATAGAGACTAGATGGGTCTATGTCATTACACTACATTACACTAATTTATCCATAGAAACTAGAGGGGTCTATGTCATTACACTACATGACATTCATTTATCCAGAGATACTAAAAGGTTGTATGTCATTACACTACATTACATTCATTAACCAGAGAGACTAGATGGGTCTATGTCATTACACTACATTACATTAATTTATCCATAGAGACGAGAGGGATCTATGTCATTACACTACATTACATTGATTTATCCAGAGAGACTAGAGGGATCTATGTCATTACACTACATTACATTAATTTATCCATAGAGACGAGAGGGATCTATGTCATTACACTACATTACATTGATTTATCCAGAGAGACTAGAGGGATCTATGTCATTACACTACATTACATTAATTTATCCATAGAGACGAGAGGGATCTATGTCATTACACTACATTACATTGATTTATCCAGAGAGACTAGAGGGATCTATGTCATTACACTACATTACATTAATTTATCCATAGAGACGAGAGGGATCTATGTCATTACACTACATTACATTAATTTGTCCATAGAGACTAAAAGGGTCTATGTCTTTACACTACATTACATTAATTTATCCATAGAGACGAGAGTGATCTATGTCATTACACTACATTACATTAATCTATCCATAGAGACTAAAGGGGCCCTATCTTACACCTGGCGCTAAGAGGCGCTAACGCAAACACAAGTGTTTTTGCTATCTTACATTTGGCGCAGGGTTCATTATACCGCCTAGCACTCACGTCGTTTAAATGCCATGTATTCTTGCGCCCGTTGCAAGTGAACTGGGCATGTTAGTTTTAAGATGAGGAGTGGCCAGGATTATTTTTGGCATATTGCTATCTTGAGCCAGCAGAAAGTGCTTTCGCTAAAACCACCACAAACCTAGTCTAAAGTCATGTCGCAGTTGTTTACATGTTATTGTTTACATGCATGAGCATGTCTGTTTCGCCATCATGGGGCGGCAGTGTAGTATAATGGTTAAAGACTCAGACTGGCCTTGTAACCCAAAGGTTGCAGGTTCAATTCCCAGGTAAGACACTGCCGTTGTACCCTTGAGCAAGGTACTTAACCTGAATTGCCTCAGTATATATCCAGCTGTGTCAATGGATAATATGTAAAATAAAAAATAAAAATGCTAAAAAGTTGTGTAAGTCGCTCTGGATAAGAGCGTCTGCTAAATGCCTGTAATGTAATGTTGGGGCGGCTGAGGCTCAGGAGGTAGAGCGTCCGCTGATCGCAGGGTTGGCGGTTCGATCCCCGGCTCCTCCTGTCCACATGTCGAAGTGTCCTTGGGCAAGACACTGAACCCCAAATTGCTCCCAATGAGCAGGCTAGCACCTTGCGTGGCAGCTGCCGCCATTGGTGTGTGAATGTGTGTGTGAACGGGTGAGTGAGAGGCCATTGTAAAGCGCTTTGGATAAAGGCGCTATATAAGTGCAGTTCATTTACCATTTACCATTTATTTCATGCCACGCCCAAGACACACCTATAATTAATGAAGAGACTAGGTTCAGCCCATTTGCACGTTGTGCTCAAAAATCACGCTGTCAAACTAGCAAAACTTGGACATGCCCTAAATGTACTTTACGCCATGTGTTTAGACAAAGCGTTAAGATCACCAAGATAGAGCCCAAGGGGTCTATGTCATTACACTACATTACATTAATTTATCCGTAGATACTATAGGGGTCTATGTCATTACACTACATTACCTTAATTTATCCATAGAGACTAGAGGGGTGTTGAAATATGAAACGTACTTACCCGTAAAGCACTGAGAGAGTGTAGTGTCTGGTGTTGAAACATTAAACGGACTTACCCATAAAGCACTGAGAGAGTGTCGTGTCTGTGGTGTTGAAACATTAAACATACTTACCCGAAAAGCACTGAGAGAGTGTAGTGTCTGTGGTGTTGAAACATTAAATGTACTTAACTGTGAAGCACTGAGAGAGTGTAGTGTCTGTGGTGTTGAAACATTAAACGGACTTACCCATAAAGCACTGAGAGAGTGTAGTGTCTGTGGTGTTGAAACATTAAACATACTTACCCGTAAAGCACTGAGAGAGTGTAGTGTATGTGGTGTTGAAACATTAAACATACTTACCCGTAAAGCACTGAGAGAGTGTAGTTTCTGTGGTGTTGAAACATTAAACATACTTACCCGAAAAGCACTGAGAGAGTGTAGTGTCTGTGGTGTTGAAACATTAAACGGACTTACCCGTAAAGCACTGAGAGAGTGTAGTTTCTGTGGTGTTGAAACATTAAACATACTTACCCGTAAAGCACTGAGAGAGTGTAGTTTCTATGGTGTTGAAACATTAAACGGACTTACCCGTAAAGCACTGAGAGAGAGTCGTTTCTGTGGTGTTGAAATATTAAACGCACTTATCCGTAAAGTACTGAGAGAGTTTAGCATCTGTGGTGTTTAAACATTAAACATTGTTACCCGTAAAGCACTGAGAGAGTGTGGTGTCTCTGGTGTTGAAACGTTAAACGTACATCCTATGTATCTTACATACATTACTTACAAACTAAACTTAATATGTATCAGAATGAGGAACCCAACCTCTTACTCTCTCCCCTCTCCCTCCCCCCTTCCCCCTCCCCCCTCCATTTCTCTCCTGGCTCTTCGCCCTTCCCCCCTCTGCCTTTCTCTCTCAGTCGGACCCTGTTAGGCCTCTGGCCCCTGAGGGCCCGGACTCCTGTAGGATGTCCCTGCGCAAGGCGGGCAGCTTTGTGGCCCTGAGTACAGCAGGGGCCCCAGGCCCCGGTTCTGAGCCAACCAAGGGCCCAGAGTCTGCAGCAGGCATGATGCGCTCAGCCTCCAGTCCCAGACTCAGCCTGGAGTCCGACACGAAGGTGTTCGTACGCACCGCACACACGCTCACACGCTCTCACACACACACACACACACACGCAGAGCACTCAGATAGCATTGCAGACACACTCAGCTGGCATTGCAGATAGCATTGCAGACACACTCAGCTGGCATTGCAGATAGCATTGCAGACACACTCAGATAGCATTGCAGATAGCGTTGCAGACACACTCAGATAGCATTGCAGACAGCACTCAGATAGCACTGAGATTGTGTTGCAGACAGCACTCAGATAGCATTGCAGATAGCACTCAGATAGCATTGCAGACAGCACTCAGATAGCATTGCAGACAGCACTCAGATAGCATTGCAGACAGCACTCAGATAGCATTGCAGACATCACTCAGATAGCATTGCAGACATCACTCAGATAGCATTGCAGACAGCACTCAGATAGCATTGCAGGTAGCACTCAAATAGCATTGCAGACATCACTCAGATAGCATTGCAGACAACACTCAGATAGCATTGCAGACAACACTCAGATAGCATTGCAGAGAGCACTCAGAAAGCATTGCAGACATCACTCAGATAGCATTGCAGACAGCACTCAGATAGCATTGCAGACATCACTCAGATAGCATTGCAGACAGCACTCAGATAGCATTGCAGATAGCACTCAGATAGCATTGCAGACAGCACTCAGATAGCATTGCAGACAGCACTCAGATAGCATTGCAGACAGCACTCAGATAGCATTGCAGATAGCACTCAGATAGCGTTGCAGATAGCACTCAGATAGCATTGCAGACAGCACTCAGATAGCATTGCAGACATCACTCAGATAGCATTGCAGACAGCACTCAGATAGCATTGCAGACAGCACTCAGATAGCATTGCAGACATCACTCAGATAGCATTGCAGACATCACTCAGATAGCGTTGCAGACATCACTCAGATAGCGTTGCAGACATCACTCAGATAGCATTGCAGACAGCACTCAGATAGCATTGCAGATAGCACTCAGATAGCATTGCAGATAGCACTCAGATAGTTGCTGCTACACAAGGTGTTCTCTGGTAGCACGTGGCCACATATCTGGCTGCTTGTTGAGCTGTGGGCCTTTCTGCTAGAATCATTTGCTATTTTATACTCGTCTGTCATACTGTGGAAGTGGGGGAGGATCATGGATACATTGTTCAAGAATATTTCTCTCTTTCTTTCTGTCTCTCTCAGGAGCCAAGGTTGGCTCGAGTTCCTCCTACTCCAACTCGCCGACTCTTCAGCATCGCAGACAGTAATCCAGACACCTCCAGCAGGTGTGTGTGTGTGTATGTGTGCGTGTGTGTGTGTGCGTGCGTGTGTGCGTACGTGTGTGTGTGTGTGCAAGTGAGTGTGTATGTGGGTGAGTGTGTGTGTATCTGTGTGTACATGTGTGTGTAGACAGGCAGACAGTGTTTCCAGGCTCCATGTTCAGTGTGTCTGTATTTCTCTCCCTCCTCTTCATCACAGTGGGTTAACTCGTAGCTCCTCCTACACGCGTCGCCTCAACAGCCAATCAGGGAGTGATTTGACAAGCCAAGCCCCCAGCATGACCCGCAGGTGAGTTAGTTACTTTTATTTGTGAAGCTGTATTCGGTGGTGTGTGGTATCGTACAGTGGTACCTGTGTGTCTGTGTGTGTGTGTGCCTGCTTGTGTGTATGGGTCTCTGTGTGTGTGTGTGTGTGTGTGTATGTGTCTGTTTGTGAGTGTGTGCGTGCGAGCGCGTGTGAGTGTATGTGTTTGTGTGTGTATGTGTGCCTGCATGTGTGTGTGTGTGTGTGTGTGTGCCTGCGTGTGTGTATGGGTCTGTGTTACGTACTCTCTTTTTAATATGACTCGTCTAGGGGTAGAATGGGGGAAACGTAATATGCTGTGGCTGCACGCAAAGCTGGGCAATGACAATGCTGTGGTGCAACATATAACTACAAGGACAAACGAGGGTAAAAATACCAAAGGTAACAAAGGTTTATTAACAAATAATAATAATAAGAAGAAGAAGAAGAATAATAATAACACGAGAGAACACATAGGGAGACAAAGGGGAGGACGCCATAACAAACGGGTACCAAAGCATAGAAATAAACAAAATACCCCGGCTAATTCTAAAGCCCTAACCAAGTTCCCTAACCCAAATACACAAATTATTCTCCTATCTACCTAGCTGTCTGTCCCAACTAAACTAAGCCCATAATTACAAGAGGCGGCACCCGCCTGGGAAACTAGCCTGGTGTATATATACAAACTCCAACTCTGTGATGCGAGGTGTAAGCCCTCGGGCATCTTACCTACATACCTCGCTCTCCCCTAAGCCATATAATATCGGGAAGATGACGAACAAACACAGTACAACAAAATAACAAAGGCTAGAATAGTTGCGGACAGAAGACAGTTCTCACACACACGACAATACAGCAACACGCAAGTTCAAATCAATCTCTCTAACAGAGGAAGCGGGACATTTAAATGGAAGCGCACGCCCCTCTGATTGGACACCAGACAACACGCAGGTGAACACCATTGGCCGACAACAGGGGGACCGAACCAATACCTGAGAGAGAGAGAAAGAGACAGAGGGAGAGAACAACCCGCACAAACGCGATCTTAGGGTCACGTCTGTAACAGTCTGTGTGTGTGTCTGTGTGTATGTGATTTTTCAGCTCCTCTTACGGACGGAAATTAGATGACCCTACAGTGACCTCTGTAACCACGGGAACCACTTCTGGCCTCAGCCGCCTCAACAGCCTCACATCCCAGAGGTGTGGCCCTCAACCAGTGTTAATCAGAACGTGTGTTAATCAGAGTGCTCATCAGAGCGCTAATCAGAGTTTTAATCAGAGTGTTAATCGGAGTGTGTGTTTATCAGTGTTAATCAGAGTGCTAATCAGAGCGTGTGTTAACCACAGTGCTAATTAGAGTGTTAACCAGAGCGTGTGTTAAGCAGAGTGTTAATCAGAGCGTGTGTTAATCAGAGTGCTAATCAGAGTGTTAATCAGAGTGTTAATCAGAGCATGTGTTAATCAAGGTGCTAATCAGAGTGCTAATCAGAGTGTTAATCAGAGCGTGTGTTAATCAGAGTGTTAATCAGAGCATGTGTTAAACAGAGTGTTAATCAGAGTGCTAATCAGAGCGTGTGTTAAACAGTGTTAATCAGAACGTGTGTTAATCAGAGTGCTAATCAGAGCGTGTGTTAATCAGAGTGCTAATCAGAGCGTGTGTTAATCAGAGTGTTAATCAGAGCGTGTGTTAATCAGAGTGCTAATCAGAGCGTGTGTTAAACAGAGTGTTAATCTGAGTGCTAATCTGAGTGTGTGTTAAACAGAGTGTTAATCAGAGCGTGTATTAATCAGAGTGCTAATAATAGTGTAAATCAGAGCGTGTGTTAATCAGAACGTTAATCAGAGTGTTAATCAGAGCGTGTGTTAAACAGAGTGTTAATCAGAATGGTAATCAGAGCGTGTGTTAACCAGAGTGCTAATCAGAGTGTTAATCAGAGCGTGTGTTAATCAGAGTGTGAATCAGTGTGTGTTAATCAGAGTGCTAATCAGAGTGTTAATCAGAGCGTGTGTTAATCAGGGTGCTAATTAGAGTGTTAAACAGAGTGCTAATCAGAGTGTTAATCAGAGCGTGTGTTAATCAGGGTGCTAATTAGAGTGTGTGTTAAACAGAGTGCTAATCAGAGTGTTAATCAGAGTGTGTGTTAATCAGAGCGTGTGTTAAACAGAGTGTTAATCAGAGCGTGTGTTAATCAGTGTGAATCAGAGCGTGTGTTAATCAGTGTGAATCAGAGTGTGTGTTAATCAGTGAATCAGAGTGTGTTAATCAGAGTGCTAATCAGAGTGTTAATCAGAGTGTGTGTTAAACAGTGTTAATCAGAGCGTGTGTTAATCAGTGTGAATCAGAGCGTGTGTTAATCAGTGAATCAGAGTGTGTTAATCAGAGTGCTAATCAGAGTGTTAATCAGAGCGTGTGTTAATCAGAGCGTGTGTTAATCAGAGCGTGTGTTAATCAGAGCGTGTGTTAATCAGAGTGCTAATCAGAGCGTGTGTTAAACAGTGTTAATCAGAGTGCTAATCAGAGCGTGTGTTAAACAGAGTGTTAATCAGAGTGCTATTCAGAGCGTGTGTTAAACAGAGTGCTAATCAGAGCATGTGTTAAACAGTGTTAATCAGAACGTGTGTTAATCAGAGCGTGTGTTAATCAGAGCGCTAATCAGAGCGTGTGTTAATCAGTGATAATCAGTGTTAATCAGAGCGTGTATTAATCAGAGTGCTAATAATAGTGTTAATCAGAGCATGTGTTAAACAGAGTGTTAATCAGAATGGTAATCAGAGCGTGTGTTAACCAGAGTGCTAATCAGAGTGTTAATCAGAGCGTGTGTTAACCAGAGTGTTAATCAGAGCGTGTGTTAAACAGTGTTAATCAGAACGTGTGTTAATCAGTGTTCATCAGAGCATGCTTTAAACAGTGTTCATCAGAACGTGTGTTAATCAGAGTGTTCATCAGAGCACTAATCAGTGTTAATCAGAGCGTGTATTAATCAGAGTGCTAATCAGAGCATGTGTTAAACAGAGTGTTAATCAGAGCGTGTGTTAATCAGTGTGAATCAGAGCGTGTGTTAATCAGAGTGTGAATCAGAGTGTGTGTTAATCAGGGTGCTAATTAGAGTGTGTGTTAAACAGAGTGTTAATCAGAGTGCTAATCAGAGCGTGTGTTAAACAGTGTTAATCAGAGTGCTATTCAGAGCGTGTATTAATCAGAGTGCTAATCAGAGCGTGTGTTAAACAGTGTTAATCAGAGTGCTAATCAGAGCGTGTGTTAAACAGTGTTAATCAGAACGTGTGTTAATCAGAGCGTGTGTTAAACAGAGTGTTAATCAGAGCGCTAATCAGAGCGTGTGTTAATCAGAGTGCTAATCAGAGCGTGTGTTAAACAGAGTGTTAATCAGAACGTGTGTTAATCAGAGTGTTAATCAGAGCGTGTGTTAATCAGAGTGCTAATCAGAGCGTGTGTTAAACAGAGTGTTAATCTGAGTGCTAATCTGAGTGTGTGTTAAACAGAGTGTTAATCAGAGCGTGTATTAATCAGAGTGCTAATAATAGTGTAAATCAGAGCGTGTGTTAATCAGAACGTTAATCAGAGTGTTAATCAGAGCGTGTGTTAAACAGAGTGTTAATCAGAATGGTAATCAGAGCGTGTGTTAACCAGAGTGCTAATCAGAGTGTTAATCAGAGCGTGTGTTAATCAGAGTGTGAATCAGTGTGTGTTAATCAGAGTGCTAATCAGAGTGTTAATCAGAGCGTGTGTTAATCAGGGTGCTAATTAGAGTGTTAAACAGAGTGCTAATCAGAGTGTTAATCAGAGCGTGTGTTAATCAGGGTGCTAATTAGAGTGTGTGTTAAACAGAGTGCTAATCAGAGTGTTAATCAGAGTGTGTGTTAATCAGAGCGTGTGTTAAACAGAGTGTTAATCAGAGCGTGTGTTAATCAGTGTGAATCAGAGCGTGTGTTAATCAGTGTGAATCAGAGTGTGTGTTAATCAGTGAATCAGAGTGTGTTAATCAGAGTGCTAATCAGAGTGTTAATCAGAGTGTGTGTTAAACAGTGTTAATCAGAGCGTGTGTTAATCAGTGTGAATCAGAGCGTGTGTTAATCAGTGAATCAGAGTGTGTTAATCAGAGTGCTAATCAGAGTGTTAATCAGAGCGTGTGTTAATCAGAGCGTGTGTTAATCAGAGCGTGTGTTAATCAGAGCGTGTGTTAATCAGAGTGCTAATCAGAGCGTGTGTTAAACAGTGTTAATCAGAGTGCTAATCAGAGCGTGTGTTAAACAGAGTGTTAATCAGAGTGCTATTCAGAGCGTGTGTTAAACAGAGTGCTAATCAGAGCATGTGTTAAACAGTGTTAATCAGAACGTGTGTTAATCAGAGCATGTGTTAATCAGAGCGCTAATCAGAGCGTGTGTTAATCAGTGATAATCAGTGTTAATCAGAGCGTGTATTAATCAGAGTGCTAATAATAGTGTTAATCAGAGCATGTGTTAAACAGAGTGTTAATCAGAATGGTAATCAGAGCGTGTGTTAACCAGAGTGCTAATCAGAGTGTTAATCAGAGCATGTGTTAACCAGAGTGTTAATCAGAGCGTGTGTTAAACAGAGTGTTCATCAGAACGTGTGTTAATCAGTGTTCATCAGAACGTGTGTTAATCAGAGTGTTCATCAGAACGTGTGTTAATCAGAGTGTTCATCAGAGCACTAATCAGTGTTAATCAGAGCGTGTATTAATCAGAGTGCTAATCAGAGCATGTGTTAAACAGAGTGTTAATCAGAGCGTGTGTTAATCAGTGTGAATCAGAGTGTGAATCAGAGTGTGTGTTAATCAGGGTGCTAATTAGAGTGTGTGTTAAACAGAGTGTTAATCAGAGTGCTAATCAGAGCGTGTGTTAAACAGTGTTAATCAGAGTGCTATTCAGAGCGTGTATTAATCAGAGTGCTAATCAGAGCGTGTGTTAAACAGTGTTAATCAGAGTGCTAATCAGAGCGTGTGTTAAACAGTGTTAATCAGAACGTGTGTTAATCAGAGCGTGTGTTAAACAGAGTGTTAATCAGAGCGCTAATCAGAGCGTGTGTTAATCAGAGTGATAATCAGTGTTAATCAGAGCGTGTATTAATCAGAGTGCTAATAATAGTGTTAATCAGAGCGTGTGTTAAAAAGAGTGTTAATCTGAATGGTAATCAGAGCGTGTGTTAACCAGAGTGCTAATCAGAGCGTGTGTTAAACAGAGTGTTAATCAGAACGTGTGTTAATCAGAGTGTTCATCAGAGCATGTGTTAAACAGAGTGTTAATCAGAACGTGTGTTAATCAGACTGTTCATCAGAGCACTAATCCGTGTTAATCAGAGCGTGTATTAATCAGAGTGCTAATCATAGTGTTAATCAGAGCGTGTGTTAATCAGAACGTTAATCAGAGTGTTAATCAGAGCGTGTGTTAATCAGAGCGAGTCTTAATCAGAGCGTGTGTTAATGAGTGTTAATGAGAGTGAATCTTAATCAGAGCGTGTGTTAAACAGTGTTTATCAGAGTGTTTATCAAAGCGAGTCTTAATCAGAGTGCTAATCACAGCGTTAATCAGTGTGTGTAATCAGTGTCAATAAGTGTTAATCGGAGTGTTAATCAGTGTTAATCAGAATGTTGATTGGAGTGTTCATCCGTTTGTTAATTGGTTTGTTCATTTGAGTGTTAATCGTGTGTTAATCAGAGGGTTAATTTGTTTCTTTATCAGAGTGTTCATTTTAAAGTTAATCAGAGTATTAACCAGAGTCAGTGCACTAATCAGAGTGTATAACAGTGTTTTAGTGTGGACACGCTTCAGGCATAAACTGTAGTCTCTTCTTGTCTTAGGCTTGCTCAGGAACAGCTGGAAAAGAAGGAACTAGAATCCAGAACAACCTCAAATTCTGTCACAACAGGAACCAGTGAATTGGAATCCAAGCAGAGGCGCAAGTGAGAACTGGAGTTCCTGATTCATTGTCTGATAATTTTCATTATATTTCACTCAGGTCATTCCCGATCGGTTAACCTGGTCTGTGGATTATTCAGGTCATTCTTGGTCGTTTAACTTGGTCTGTGGATTACTCCGGTCATTACTGGTTGTTTAACCTAGTCTGTGGATTATTCAGGTCATTTATGATCATTTCACCTGGTCTGTGGATTATTCAGGTAATTCCTGATAGTTTAACCTGGTCTATTCTGGTAGTACCTGATCGTTTAACCTGGTCTGTGGATTATTCTGGTCATTCTTGGTCGTTTAACTTGGTCTGTGGATTACTCAGGTCATTTCTGATCATTTCACCTGGTCTGTGGATTATTCAGGTAATTCCTGATAGTTTAACCTGGTCTATTCTGGTAGTACCTGATCGTTTAACCTGGTCTGTGGATTATTCTGGTCGTACCTGATCGTTTAACCTGGTCTGTGGATTATGCAGGTCATACTTGATTGTTTAACCTGGTCTGTGGATTATTCTGGTAGGACTTGCTCGTTTAACCTGGTCTGTGGATTATCCTGGTGGTAGCTGATTGTTTAACCTGGTCTGTGGATTAACCAGGTCGTACTAGATCGTTTAACCTGGTCTGTGGATTATTCTGGTCGTGCCTGACCATTTAACCTGGTCTGTGGATTATCCAGGTCGTACCTGACCCCGGTTCGAGACGAAGAGGCTGAAGCTCAGCGGAAAGCTCGCTCGCGACACGCCCGACAGTCCCGCAGGTCCACTCAGGTACATTTGTCAGTCAGTACATATGCATATGCATGTCTGTCAGTTCATACATGTTTGTCTAATAAATAATGATGTTGTTCCTCACCAGCACACTGCACATTCCCTAATAAATAAGGATGTTATTCCTCACCAGCACACGGCACATTCCCTAATAAATAACGCTGTTATTCCTCACCAGCACACGGCACATTCCCTAATAAATAATGGCGTTATTTTTCACCAGCACACTGCACATTCCCTCATAAATAATGCTGTTATTTTTCACCAGCACATTGCACTTTTCTTTATAAATAATGGCGTTATTCCTCACCAGCACATTGCACTTTTCTTTATAAATAATGGCGTTATTCCTCACCAGCACACTGCACATTCCCTCATAAATAATGGCGTTATTCCTCACCAGCACATTCCCTAATAAATAACGCTGTTATTCCTCACCAGCACACTGCACATTCCCTCATAAATAATGAAGTTATTCCTCACCAGCACATTGCACATTCCCTCATAAATAATGGCGTTATTCCTCACCAGCACACTGCACATTCCCTCATAAATAATGGCGTTATTCCTCACCAGCACATTGCACATTCCCTAATAAATAATGCTGTTATTTTTCACCAGCACACTCCCAAATAAATAATGGCGTTATTCCTCACCAGCACATTGCACATTCCCTCATAAATAATGGTGTTATTCCTCACCAGCACACTGCACATTCCCTAATAAATAATGCTGTTATTCCTCACCAGCACACTCCACATTCCCTCATAAATAATGCTGTTATTCCTCACCAGCACACTGCACATTCTCTAATAAATAATGGCGTTATTCCTCACCAGCACATTGCACATTCCCTAATAAATAATGCTGTTATTTTTCACCAGCACACTCCCAAATAAATAATGGCGTTATTCCTCACCAGCACATTGCACATTCCCTCATAAATAATGGCGTTATTCCTCACCAGCACATTGCACATTCCCTAATAAATAATGCTGTTATTTTTCACCAGCACACTCCCAAATAAATAATGGCGTTATTCCTCACCAGCACATTGCACATTCCCTCATAAATAATGCTGTTATTCCTCACCAGCACACTCCACATTCCCTCATAAATAATGCTGTTATTCCTCACCAGCACACTCCACATTCCCTCATAAAGCTGTTATTCCTCACCAGCACACTCCACATTCCCTAATAAATAATGTTGTTATTCCTCATCAGCACACTGCACATTCCCTCATAAATAATGTTGTTATTCCTCACCAGCACATTGCACATTTCCTAATAAATAATGGCGTTATTCCTCACCAGCACATTGCATTCCCTAATAAATAATGCTGTTATTCCTCACCAGCACACTCCACATTCCCTCATAAATAATGGTGTTATTCCTCACCAGTACACTCCACATTCCCTCATAAATAATGGTGTTATTCCTCACCAGCACACTGCACATTCTCTAATAAATAATGGCATTATTCCTCACCAGCACACTGCACATTCTCTAATAAATAATGGTGTTTTCTTCACCAGCACACTGCACATTCCATTATGAGAATGAGTGCTTAAGTGAGCATAAGTGTGCTTAATTGTGTCTGTCAGACTGCAGGTCATTCAGTTTGTCCGTATATGTCTGTAGGTCTGTACATGTCAGACAGTGTGTCCCTGCGTGCGGTATATGTTTCAGTCTGTCCGTATATGTCTGTAGGTCTGTACATGTCAGACAGTGTGTCCCTGCGTGCGGTATATGTTTCAGTCTGTCAGTTAATGAAGCCACGTGTGCAGGCATGATGCATTGTTATTGACAAAGTGCGGCCATGTTCCTTGCTTTGATCATGATCCAGATCTTTTCCCTCTACTAGGGGGTGACACTCACAGACCTGCAGGAGGCAGAGAAAACCTTGAAAACTGAACAGAAGGAGAGAGAGAAGAAGAAGGAGGATGATGAGAGGGATGGGAAACAGAGGAAGGGAGAGGAAGGGGTGAGAAACAAGTTTTTACACTGGGACAGTAAATTCAGCACATCACACATTTAATTTAGTTTGCTCTTAATGCCATTAACGCCATGGGATGTAATGATATGTTAGTGATGGTGTAGCTCCTGTGGTATGTGATAATGTGTCAATGACGATGTGTCAGTGATGATGATGTCATCTCCGCGGCATGTGACGATGTGTCAGTGATGATGATGTCATCTCCACAGCACGTGATTTGTCAGTGATGATAATGTCATCTCGATGACGTGACGATGTGTCAGTGATGGTGATGTTGTAACCCACCGCTGATGCCACAACGTGTGCTAAGTCTAGGTTCTGAGGAGATTGATAGATTGGCAGCAACAATATCAAATATCCACCCCAAGGAAATGACACTGACAACTGTACTTTGCTGTTTGGTTGACTTTATACAGAAGAAAATTAATTGCTTCTTCTCTGTTGTACTATTCTTGTATAACATCAGGTTATCACTCTTAATGTATGCATTCACAATTAGTGTCATATTCAATGTATATTACATTGATCCTCTGCACTGATAATAAGCACTAATTACTTACCAGTCAGTAAATGTAATACCAAAATAAAAATATATAAAAATATATATATCTCTTTTAAAAAAAAAAAAATGTAAAAAAAAGAAGAAAAGACTTTAAAAAAAAAATAGAACCCAGAGGTTCTCCGTTTCTTAAAAGAAACTTTCCAGAACACTAGTCGACCGACAAAATGTCCATCCAATAGGAAACTGTTTTTTTTAATCTCTTGAGTGTGTCACGCATCCAAGAATATCAGTTCTCTTCATTTATAAAGGATACTACTGCCACATTCAGAGGTCAGATGAAGTGAGGAATGCCCATGAAATGGTTGGTCCAGGGTTCATTCAGACAGCACAGAATAGAGAATCCTCATTCCAGCACAAAAGAGGGTACACAAAAAACCAGTCTACAAAAATAAAACATACAACACTATAATTTCAGTTTCTTAAACTCCACAGCATTTTTTTAAATTTCTTTAAACTGTAACTATTTACCTCAACACATTTTATGAGCTTAAATTTCAAATAATACTTTCTACTAAACCCTAATGGTGTCTTGTAATAGTGCTTTAATTGCAACATAGCGAATATACTGTAAAATAAAATACATTTGTCCACATATGGCTTAACGTACACATTCACCAACATTAGATAAAATATTGCTTTCAATACCACACCGTGAAACAAATTCTGAAGCGCTTAGAGCTACATGATGCAACGCATGGAATTAGTTTGTAGGGAGACGTAATTTCAACTACATTGGCCTAGTTACCAGCTAGCTAACAGAAAGTGTGTATTAGCTAGTATCAAACTCAAGAAATGACTCAAAACACTTCACATGACACCACTATTTACACATTCAGCATAATATTCAATATAAACCCAAATAATCTCGACAATCTCGACTGGCTTTTATAATTCACTCAATGCACATTAGTTCATCTAGGTTTAGCTAAATTAGTTGGCAACTAACATTAAATGATGGTGCTTTTAGCGTGAACTCACCGAGACTTTTTCTAACGGTTTCCCAAAAACAAAAAATTAAGAAACCAGGATGATTTCAGAATTTTATTAAGAACGCTTCAATACTCATAAGTAGGAAGTAATTTCTTTCTCATGCTAGTTTTTTTATTTTCTTTCAGTTTCTCCATCTTTATTAAACAAGTGTACGCTGTTCTCTTCAGGACGTTCTAGTCCTTTTCTTTTTACGTTCGGTCTGATAATGAAAAACGCAAGGTGACGCGATCACGCAACCTTTCGTGTTCAGCAACCAATAAATCTCCATCCTTAGAGTTAGGAGACAATAAATGATAATTTTTTTTATGTTTGTTGTTAAACCACAAAGAGTGTGCAGGATAATGTATGCACTGTAGGGTATGCAGGATGATGTATGCACAGTAGAGTATGCAGGATAATGTATGCACAGTAGAGTATGCAGGATAATGTATGCACAGTAGAGTATGCAGGATAATGTATGCACAGTAGAGTATGCAGGATAATGTATGCACAGTAGAGTATGCAGGATAATGTATGCACAGTATTCAATGGCAATTAAAATAGGCAAAGAGGCAGTATGCATCATAGTAATCGTCATATTACTAACAGGGTGGGAAACTTTCTGACCTACTAGCCACAGTGGCTAGTTTTACCAGCCACCCCTACATTTCACCAGACACCTTTTTTTTTCTTTTTTTAAATACATTACGCTAGAATAATGTTTCAGAATGCATTCATGTTTAGTAGCTCTAATTAAATAGTATTTATTATATCATGTAGGCTATTGCAGGTCAAACAGTCAAACACTGTGTATAATACTGGAAATCCAATGGACTACTTGAATGGTCTCTATCCCTCAGTATTTCAGTTTAATCCACCAAGCACCACTGAAGTACTAGATAAAATAGCTGATCTCCGGTATTCTGCAGCAGGTCATGATGAAATAAGGAGGTTAGTTCCTCTATTGTTCATCCTCTCACATGCATCTGTGCAAAATCTATGGAAACCAGAGTAGTTCCTAAAAACATGAAAATTGCCAAAGTTATTTCTCTCTTTAAATCTGGGGAGCCTAGTAGCTTCACAAATTATCGCCCAATTAATTCTTGTTTCTCAAAAATTCTAGAAAAACTTGTTTATAAGCGGATACTTACACATTTAAATAAACAAAAAATACTCTATGAACATCAATACGAGTTTTGTAAGAAATACTCCACATACATGGCCCTAACTTGTTGATAAAATACATACAGCTATAAATAGTAATGAATTTGCTCTTGGTATTTTTTAGACTCGTCTAAAGCCTTTGATACCGTAAATCACAAAATTTTTATTTAAAAATTGAAGCACTATAGTTTCCATGATCAGACTTTGAAATGGTTGCACAGTTATGTATGTGAAAGAGAACAATATGTGATTGCTAATGGCTCAGTATCTGACACGGCTAGGATAACCTGTGGAGTTCCCCAAGGTTCAATTCTAGGACCACTGCTGTTTCTTATTTACATCAATGACCTCTCTGCCGTCTCTCCCTCATTTTTTTCAGATCAACATTTTTCAAATGTGCACATTTATCTTCAAGTTTCTATATGTTCAAGACTCCATTCCCTAGCCCTTTTCCAATTATTTCCAGGTCAACTCGCAATTTCATATGCACAGCACTAGACAGTTAGAAAATCTTCACCTTCCTCATTATTGCACCACCCATGGCCAAATAAATATAAAGGTACGATTATTGCAACAGTGACATAACATTTTCCACTCTTACCACCTTTAAGTACAGTCTACAGACCTTTCTGATTAACCATGTTACCAAATAGGCCACGTGCCCACTTTTCTCCTATTTTTTTCACCTCTGACTTTCATGGACACTGACCCACACACTTACACTCTCTCACATACCCCCTCTCACGCACATTTTTCACACCTACCAACTTTTTTTCTTTCTTTTTGTTTTGTATATTATTATTATTGTTATTTATTTATTTTTTATTTATATATTTATTTATTTGTATGTTTTTGTTAGTTTCTTGTGTTCACTTTGTATTTGAGCTTTTTTGAGTAGAGGCCTCGTATAGGCCCTTTTGGGTCTGTTGTCTCTACTATGCACTCTTCTTTTTGTTTGTTGTAGTTTGTCTTCTGTGTTCCTAATTGTGCTAAATAAAAATAATAAAATAATAATAAAATAAATGTATTACATACATTTCATATAATCTATTATATAATACTATACGTTTTTTTGAAAGAACAGATGTCACTAGGACTAACGTTAGAGCGAGCTGTCCGGAGATATCACTATTACTTTAGAGCGTATTGTCAAAGATAATTGTCAGTTTTTTGTTTTTCTGTGCGACGCTTGTTAAAATGGCTTTATGGTAAATCGAACGCATATAAGTTGTGCTGGACTCTGCGTTGCTAAACGGAACATAGGAATTGGCGGAAATAGAAAAGATTTTTATTTCACTGCTTGTTTCTTTGTAAACAATCTTATTTTCCAGCAAACTAATAAAATTATGTTAACAGACAATATTAAATGACACCTGTTTTCATTCTGAAAGGTTTGTTTCATAAAAAATTATAGCCTACAAATTTTATTAGGCAAATAATTCACATGTTCTCTGTCCAAAAGCAATCTTTATATTCTATTTTAGAAAAACCTGGAGTTTTTTTATTTATTCCTGCTTGTATCCACTTAGCTACACGCCACTGTGGTGGGTAGGTTTCATACATTTACCCGAGAATTCTGAAATCTACCCACATTTGGCGGGTGGCGGGTGCTAATTTCCCACCCTGATTACTAAACATTGGAGTCATGTATATAGTTTTTCTTTCCCGACAATGGTTTATGTCTAAGTGTGTACAATAACCTGGGTTACAATGTCATCTTTGCAGCATGTGATTTGTCTGTGTGTAGGAGATGAGCTGGAGGTCCCGAATTGCAAACCTGCAGAAATCTGACCTCCTGGGCCTGACCAGCCCCCCGGGGGCCCCCCGCCCCCCCACCCTGGAGGGGAGAGGTACTGAGCCCACCTGGGCCTCGTCTTTATTATTGTATCCTCTTCTCTTCCTCATCCTCTCTCCTCTTCATCACCTTTGCTCATGGGAGAGTGTGCAGTAACTCTATTGAAAGTGGTGTTAAAACTCAGCTGTTTACATTAGCTTTCAGATCGTACTGTAACATTATTATTAGATTTTTTTTATATTTAGTGGCCAACATGGTGCTGTACATTTCCAGTTCCCACCCGATTTTGGAAAGTCGAATTATCTGCAACCACAGCCATGTTCTTGTGCGAATCCCACTGCTGATTCCACAGCCATGTTCTTGTGCGAATCCCACTGCTGATTCGGGAGAGTGCAGACTCCGAAACACGTGGTGTCACCAGCTGATTTTTTTCATGCCGCAGTCTAAACCTAAGCTCGCTAAATTGGTGGAACACCTTTCATATGTGGCTTTACCATGCAGTCCTTGGGCACCTGATCAACCAGTGGCGGTTGGTACATACTAACTCACTGAACCTTCCAGTACCCTGGCCCACAATATCACTAATTACACGTTGTCCTATGGAGCTAGCTACCGGCCACAGTGGGCACTGGCACAGTCCGGCTTTGATCCGCTACCGTGGGGCTCATCCATGCGCCACTGCGTGGTAGCTCCATGAGCCACTTCTCTATATTCTTTCATCTACTCTTTTGTGTGAACCCTATTGACTTTGCCCCTACAGTGGCTGTTTTCCTCTATTTCCTACTGGTCTTATTTATATCTCAAAAAATATTTACTGCACATCTATGGTTTAAAATTTGAATTGAAGGAGAGGCTGTATCATTCCGAAATTTGCAACAGAATACATTTATTTCAGAATAGTCACATATGGGTCATTCCGTGTCACTTTAGCGCAATTTTTCACCTGACCCTCACACATTGACCTCTTTGACCTTGAATTACGAAAACAGGTACACTTCAAATATCTTTTTTTTTCAAATGTTAGTTTGTGATGGAGGCAACAATCTTGGAAAATTTTGTAATGGGCGCTCGCAAAGCTATGCAGTTATGATTTTTTTGAAGATAGCCTGTCCAGGAAAAAATAATTATTCACAGTAATGGACAGCCTACCATCACAAAATTTTCCAAGATTGTTGCTTCCATCATAAACTAACATTTGAAAAAATGACATGTTCACATGTGACAGTAAAACCATAGCTGTGGTATATAGGACTGATAAAGTAGTACAGAATGGAAGGTGTGTCTGCCCCCCACCCCTATTGATGCTGCCTTGTGTGCACTGTGTAACCCTGTATAAACCCCTCCGAGTGTTCATCGGCTGACTGATCTGCTGTGCTGTTCCACAGATAGCCAACAGGGCGGCGCTGCAGATGCTGAGGACCGGGAGAGCAGGGAGAGGAGGAGGTTGCGGACGAGGAGGAGAGGGGCTCACAGGACTGAGGAGGTGAGGAGGATGCTGGTCTGGAGCAAGCCTTGTGCTGTGTACGTGTGTGTGTGTATGTGTGTGTACGTTTATATGTGCTAGTACTGGAGTTTGGGGTAGATAGCAGGTCTTGTGATGTGTGTATATGTGCTAGTACTGGAGTTTTGGGTAGATAGCAGGTATTTTGCTGTGTGTTTATGTGCTCGTACTGGAGTTTGGGGTAGATAGCAGGTCTTGTGCTGTGTGTACATGTGCTAGTACTGGAGTTTGGGGTAGATAGCAGGTCTTGTGCTGTGTGTTTATGTGCTCGTACTGGAGTTTGGGGGTAGATAGCAGGTATTGTGCTGTGTGTATATGTGCTAGTAATGGAGTTTGGGGTAGATAGCAGGTATTGTGCTGTGTGTATATGTGCTAGTACTGGAGTTTGGGGTAGATAGCAGGTATTTTGCTGTGTGTATGTGCATGTACTGGAGTTTGGGGTAGATAGCAGGTCTTGTGCTGTGTGTATATGTGCTCGTACTGGAGTTTGGGGGTAGATAGCAGGTATTGTGCTGTGTGTATATGTGCTAGTACTGGAGTTTGGGGTAGATAGCAGGTATTGGGCTGTTTGTATATCTGTAGTACTGGAGTTTGGGGTAGATAGCAGGTCTTGTGCTGTGTGTATATGTACTAGTACTGGAGTTTGGGGTAGATAGCAGGTATTGGGCTGTTTGAAGATGTGCTAGTACTGGAGTTTGGGGTAGATAGCAGGTATTGTGATGTGTGTATATGTGCTAGTATTGGAGTTTGGGGTAGATAGCAGGTATTGGGCTGTTTGTATATCTGTAGTACTGGAGTTTGGGGTAGATAGCAGGTCTTGTGATGTGTGTACATGTGCTAGTACAGCAGGTCTTGTGATGTGTGTACATGTGCTACTACTGGAGTTTGGGGTAGATAACAGGTATTGTGCTGTGTGTATATGTGCTAGTACTGGAGTTTGGGGTAGATAGCAGGTCTTGTGCTGTGTGTATATGTGTGTACACAAAGAACAAGACCTCATATCTACCCTAAACCCCAGTACTAGTACATATACACACAGCACAAAAAAGACCTTGTATTTGGTGCAAAGGCTCGAAGACAAAAGATTGTAGACCTCCTCAGTGGTCACCTTTTAACAGCCACATCAACAATGTGACAAGAACAGCTTTCTACCACCTTTTCTACCACATTGTGATGCTATGTGTATGAAATGTGCTATACAAACAAAAGTTTGACTTGACTTGACTAGTTTTAGTGTATATCAGACTTACTGTCCTGTTGACTGTTGTTTTAGTGTAAAACAGACTGTCCTGTTGACTTTAGTTTTTGTGTATACCAGACTGTCCTGTCGACTGTAGTTTTAGTGTCTAACAGACTTACTGTCCTGTTGACTGTAGTTTTAGTGTATATCAGACTTATTGTCCCGTTGACTGTAGTTTTAGTGTATAACAAACTTACTGTCCAGTTGACCGTACTTTTAGCGTATAACAAACCTACTGTTCTGTTGACTTTAGTTTTAGTGTATAACAGACTGTCCTTTCGACTGTAGTTTTAGTGTATATCTGACTTATTGTCCTGTTAACTGTAGTTTTAGTGTATAACAAACTTACTGTCCAGTTAACTGTAGTTTTGGTGTATAACAAACTTACTGTCCAGTTTACTGTCCTGCGTTTTTGATGTGATGATAACTGCCGTTCTCTGCTCTGTGCCCTCTAGAGCGACGATAATGATCCGAGCGGAGAGGATGAAAGGGGTGTGGGCGGACAGGTGAGTTTTCATCTCGAAGTGCGTGTGTTGTTTCAGTGCAACTTATGAGTAGTGTGTGGGAGAAGCTCATGGGTGTGTTAGGGAGGTCTGTGTGCATCTATATATGTGTGTGACTGTGTAAATGTGTGTTAACATGTGTGATTGTGTGTGTATATGTGTGAATCTACAAAGGGCTGTTCATAGCCAGACATGACAGAATTGTGAACATTATAACTAAAGATGTATCATCCATCCTCCATCCTTCTGTTGTGTTACACAAACCTGATATAATTGTGATTGATGAGGACCACAGAGAGGTGTTGGTATTGGAAGTATTTGATTCAAGTTTATCTTACTAAACAATTAAAGTACCCGCCATTACTTCAAGCCAGTATACAACTATGTTACTAAGTGTCAGCTCCTAGTTTTTATTTTTGGCAGTCTTGGCCATGTCCACAGGCTAGTGGTCAGATGTCTAAGTATAATGGGGCTAGCTAAATGTAAAGCAAAGCAACTTTCCAAATATTGTTCAGTTTCCTCCATTATTGGCTGTATACGGAGGATAAGATGTTTTTTGTATCCATGTTGTCTTTATCTTCTGTCTACAGGCTAACAGGTATACCAGCAGGTAAGAACCAGCCATACAATCCATTACAAACATTTACTTTTTCACTGTCTCACTCACCCTGTTTACTTTTTCACTGTCTCACTCACCCTGTTTACTTTTTCACTGTCTCACTCACCCTGTTTACTTTTTCACTGTCTCACTCACCCTGTTTACTTTTTCACTGTCTCACTCACCCGGTTTACTTTTTCACTGTCTCACTCACCCTGTTTACTTTTTCACTGTCTCACTCACCCTGTTTACTCTTTTACTGTCTCACTCACCCTGTTTACTCTTTTACTGTCTCACTCACCCTGTTTACTTTTTCACTGTCTCACTCACCCTGTTTACTTTTTCACTGTCTCACTCACCCTGTTTACTCTTTTACTGTCTCACTCACCCTGTTTACTTTTTCACTGTCTCACTCACCCTGTTTACTTTTTCACTGTCTCACTCACCCTGTTTACTTTTTCACTGTCTCACTCACCCTGTTTACTCTTTTACTGTCTCACTCACCCTGTTTACTCTTTTACTGTCTCACTCACCCTGTTTACTTTTTCACTGTCTCACTCACCCTGTTTACTTTTTCACTGTCTCACTCACCCTGTTTACTCTTTTACTGTCTCACTCACCCTGTTTACTCTTTTACTGTCTCACTCACCCTGTTTACTTTTTCACTGTCTCACTCACCCTGTTTATTTTTTCACTGTCTCACTCACCCTGTTTACTCTTTCACTCTCTCGTTCACCCTGTAACTTTTTCACTTTCTCATTCACCATGTTTACTAGGGGTGGGACGATTCAATCCCATAATGATTCGATTCGGTTCTTTAGGCAAAGGTTCAATGCATCATAACATCTTACATTTGACCACGATTCGATTCGATACAATTCGGTTCGATTAATTTTGATACTTTTAAAAAATGTAATAGGTATGCTAATGTGATTTGATGCCGATACAGTCAGCAGTAATTAAATATTCAATTAGAACCTTACGCCAAGTTCACAGAATTATGTTTATTGTTAAGGCATGCCATACATTTTGCAGCTGTCTGCAGCAAATAATGCAGCAATAAACATGACTAACAGTGTATTTTCTGAAGTTGCCCTATTGAGGTTATTGTTTTACAAACAGTGTCAGACATGGTACCCTAATACCTTTCCTTTATTCACTAAAATGTTTTCTGTATGGTGTATCTAGGTTCCACGACATTCATTAAGTGACTAAATCCCTCTTCTTCTACCGCACTGTATGGTCTAAGGTCTTTGCAGATGAACGTGGCTATAGCAGATGTCACCTCTTTTGCCCGTTTAGAACTGTTTTTTAATTATTTTATTTTAGTTTTTGTCTGTGTGATATGTAGGGGAAGGTTTGGAATCGGACAGTTAACGTAGTAATAATTAATTGAACGTAAGACATTGGAAATAGTCTTACTATTTTTGTTTTTTGTCTCTAACGTCTACTTGATTTTGAATAGAAAATGGTTTAAATTAAAATATCAGAAAGCACTTTACAATTAACTGTCTGGACACGGTATGTGTATAAAAACAAATAAAATAACTGTGTGGCCATTTCTCCAGGAAAATCTTGCCTCCCGAGTTTAGCTTGCTAACCCGCTTGCTGTCCTTCACGTGAATGGTGTGTCGTCGGCTCAAATGGTTTATCATGTTTGTGGTGTTGCCTGTGTATCTGATTTCAACTTGGCATATCTTGCATATTGCAGCGGTTTTGTCAAGTACACCCTCCTTCTTTCTAAACCCGAAATGCTTCCATACCACTGATTTTCTGTTCGGAACATCGCAAATTCTGTCAATTTCTGTCTCTTATGTCGCACTCGAGCAGCTAGCCATTTCGCTCAGATCTGTCCGTCTCATTGTCACTTGATTCCTGCCTGTCGCTGCTTTCAACTCACGCTTACGTGGGGGTTGGAGCAGAAACATGGATTAAAGCTAGTCAAAACAGTTTTAAAAGTAGTCGTGTCTCAGAAATATATTTTTAAAATAATGAAATGAATATTTTTTGGGATAAATAAATACATTTAGAATAAAAGCACATTCATTTACAATGCGATATTAATCGATGCTTATCAATTCTAATCTTACAGATCGATGCAGTTGTATTTACACATTCAGATCGATGCATCGTGCATTGTCCCACCCCTAATGTTTACTCTTTCACTCTCACTCACCATGTTTACTCTTTCACTCTCACTCACTATTTACTTTTTCACTCTTATTCACCCTGTTTACTCTTTCACTATCTCACTCACCCTGTTTACTTTTTCACTCTCTCACTCACTCTGTTTACTTTTTCACTCTCTAAAAGATGCGCTCATCTGTGCTTCTCTTTTCTTCAGGCCTGACGTATCCTGTAATGATCGCATCATCAACAGAGGCTCAGAAACAAAGGACTACAAGAAGGTGTGTTTGTGCACTCATCTGAATGTGTGTGTGTGTGTGTTTGTGTGTGTGCACTCATCTGAATGTGTGTGTGTGTGTGTGCACTCATCTGAATGTGTGTTTGTTTCTGTGTGCGTGTGTGTGTGTGTGTATGCATTCATCTGAATGTGTGTTTGTGTGTGTGTGTGTGCACTCATCTGAATGTGTGTTACTCATCTGAATGTGGGTTTGTGTGTGTGTGTGTGTGTGCGCTCATCTGAATGTGTGTGTGTGTGTGCGCTCATATGAATGTGTGTCTGTGTCTGTGTCTGTGTTTGTGTGTGTGTGTGTTTGTGAGCTCATCTGAATGTGTGTTTGTTTCTGTGTGTGTGTGCGCTCATCTGAATGTGTGTTTGTGTGTCTGTCTGTGTGTGTTTACATCAGCATGTCTTTGTGTGTGTGTGTGTGTGTGTGTGTGTGTGTGTGTGCGGCACTGTGCACTCATCTGAATGTGTGTTTGTGTGTCTGTGTGTGTGTACATCAGCTTGTCTGTGTGTGTGTGTATGTTTGTGTGTGTGTGTGTGTGTGTGTGTGTGTGTGTGCAGAAAAAATAGTTGTGCTTGCTCTGTATGTTTGCATGTACGTGGTGGCGGAGTGTTGTTTGTTCCTAGCAGTGTACTGTATACTTCTGGGTAAGAGTCTGTATCTCTCAGTCTCTCTATGCCACTAACGAAAGAAGTTAGAAGTTTCAGTACCAATAAACCATTTTTTGAGCCAGAGTGATGATCTAGATTTGCACAAGTGAGACTTACAAAAGATGTCAATTGCTGAGCGTGGCTGCTGGGCGTGGCTGCTGAGCATGGCTGCTGAGCGTGGCTGCTGGGCGTGGCTGCTGGGCGTGGTTGCTGGGTGTTAAAATACAGAACAGCCGTGGCTGCTGGGCGTGGCTGCAGGGCGTGGCTGCTGGGCGGGGCTGCTGGGAGTGGCTGATGGGTGTGGCTGCTGGGCGTGGCTGCTGGGCGTGGCTGCTGGGTGGCTTGTTCCATTAAAGCTGGAGTATGCAACTTTGTTGCATTTGTTGTCAAAACATTTCAAAGTCATAACTCCCCTTGGCCCTGCCCACAGAGAAAGAGACCCCAACCTGAACGCTCATCAGAGTTTTCTATATATGATGGCAGGATTACGGACTGGTATAGCTAAAATTACAGTAAAAATGTCAGCTACAAGAGTCCAGGTAAAACTTTGGGATTTTTTCTGTTGTTGCAGTGTTGTTGCTGAGTTTGTGTAGCGTTAATCTGAACCAGGAATTAGCCTATCTGGCTCAAGATGTCATACATGGCTATAGCCGGGTACCCAATTCTAGCTAACGCGATCTGTCGGTCAACTTTCAAAAACATTTTCTTCTTCCAAAAACTAGCTGCCAAACGAAGTAACGTTAAGTACAATCAGGGTTCGAATTGTAAAATGTTATCAAGGGGAACGCTGTTTGCTGGGGGGGGGGGGTTTAAGCGATTGCTATACATTTGCCGCAGTCAGGCACTCACGATCCAATCTTTCCAATCTTCGTTCCTTTTCATTTATTATAAAGCACTTTAATCCATATAACAACACTAATTTTTTAGGACGAGCAAAAGCCACGTTTATTCATGAAAAAAAGGCTAAAACATATTACAGTTGTGTGCTTAAGCATACTGACGTTTTTGTTTCGCATATCATTCCGTGTGTTTTTTACTAGGAAACGCAACCTTCAATGCTGAACATTAACCCATGTCCATTCAAATATATAGCCTTTTAATTTCTCCGTATGTAGCCTATCCATTATGTCACGTTTAGGCTATAATTATAATTATGTTCATATAGCTGAATGCATCCGGCAAAAAATAAATAATAAAAATGGTTGACTCTACTATGAGGTGGTAAACCCCCGCCCTCTAGGGGGGTCTGGAGGCATGTCCCCCGGGAATTTTTATTTTTTATTTTAACAGTTAAATGCATTAATCTGGTGCACTTTGAGAGGAAAATTAAGATGCTAGATCTGTGAAGAATTGTGTGCTCTTGGAAACAATCCAAAAACCCATCAACTTGTAAGACGCTTGATCCTACACTTTAGCCATCAAATAAATTACATAAAAGCTGTCACGTTTGTTGTACTGGTTTAGTGTTTGGAATCACACTCCAAGGTTGCAGTAAAAATATATGGCACCGCATGTTAGGCTACGTCAGATTTAGAGATCACATTCAACTTCACAGTCGGGATACAGCTTTGCTAACTTGATGCTGGAAATAATGTTTTAAACCATTGTAACCACATTCACATCGATGTAGCTAGCAAATAGATAATTACTGCAAACGATGTTGGCTCCTCAATTTGGCCATATTTCAGATTAAGCTTTCTCAGAATCTATCTACATATAAATAAGTCAGTTTTATTTTATTTCCAAATGTTATTATACGTCCAAAAATATTGTAAGATGACTGTATATTCTCTCAAATCTATTCTCCAAACAGGATATTGTTATCAATTTATATCATTAGCTATTCCTCTGTGCCCCCTCAGTTTTTTAGGTGCAGGTCCCCCTTGTTCTGAAACAGTATCCCCCGTTAAACCAAAAATAAAACTTTAACAATTACATTTCAGACAAACAGACATACGATTTGTTTTGCGCTAATAACGAGCAGAAGTGGAAACCGCTGCATTAAAACTGTATGATTGAGAAAGAATAATGTAATTTAACCTACATGTGTCTTTGACCGATGCAATTCATGTCATACAAGCACATTCACACACATGCGAATGGCACGGCGGCCAAAAAACACACACAAACTGTCCTACCTCTCCTCTCTCCATCTCTCTTTCACAACAAGGCAGTCGGACCAGTGTAGCGTAGCGTACAATTCTTCCCAGCGTATAACTTTTTCCCACTTCCAGGTCTGTTGCTTGACTGAACGTCTCGCTAGCTACTAACACCTAGCGCTGAACTTATACATTTCTATGTATTTGTTCCATTGGCCTGTAAATAAACATTATTAGCGAGTTCTACACTCGCATTATGTAGCACGAATGCTAGCTACTGACCACGGATGGATTCAAAAAGATAGCTAAACTCGTCTTTTCATAAACGTGCACAACGAAAGTGTTATCTGATTGGACATTGCTCAACTTCCCACTCGTTGATGAGCAGTGATTGGTTATTTGTCCTGTTCGAGTGACGGACCCGGAAGTATCCGGGAAAAATTATACGCTGCCTACACTACACCGGCCCAAAACAGTAGAAAATCAGACCGGCCTGCCAGATGGCCAGTCCGGGCCTGAGTGGAGCTAAGGACCGAGGAAAGGACACGATGAAATGATGCAAGGAGTGAAAATTGGACTGAACCCAATGCGTTTCGTTTAACAGAATTGTATATCTTAACAAGGGGGACGATTTTCCCAGTTTCCCCCGTGTTCAACGACAATTTGAACACTGAGTATAATAGCAACCACGCTACTATTCATTATAGGTAAATACAATTGGCTGGCAAGCAGAAAGTCTACTGGTAAATTAGTTGGTGTTGAAACTTTCAACCTACCTGTCCAGTAGAAACAATGGGAGCTCCACATTTGTCTTTAAAGCAACATCTCACAACCTTCTAAAAATCACTCTAGTTTTTGAGTGAGCTTTATCCAAATGCCCTTTCTTTAACTCTGCATGAAATAGTGCCAGTGTAATGGGTCGCTTCTCTGCCATTGTTGATGAAATGTCGAGCTGGTGAATGCGCAAGTTCAATCTTGATTGGTTCGCGATGTGAATGTGATTGGTTTATGTCATGTGCCAGTTTGTTTTGAAAACAAACATTCAGGCCGAATCGCTGGTTTTAGATAGCGTCGCCTAGGGTATGAAGGGTTCCATTGGTTAAGGGTCCACGTTTCATTGCTTTCTAGCGACCCCTGCTGGTTGATCGGGCGCCTGTGGTCCACATGCCAAAGCCGCAGATCATTTCATTATTTTCTTACTGAAAATTGGCACCAAATGCTTGGATAGTTTTCGATACTCAGTGTTACGGACATGATTCGGTCAGTGTTCAAAAAGTACAGAGGTTCGATACCCAGCCCTACTCAGTACTCCTGGAACAATTAAAACAAGAAAAAAAAGCAGTGTGGTGTACTGCTGTAAAGTGTGGTATACTGCTGTAAAGTGTGGTATACTGCTGTAAAGTGTGGTGTGCTGCTGTAAAGTGTGGTATACTGCTGTAAAGTCTGGTGTGCTGCTGTAAAGTGTGGCACACTGCTATAAGGTGGGTGTACTGCTGTAAAGTATGTTATGCTGCTGTAAAGTGTGGGGTGCTGCTGTAAAGTGTGGTATACTCGTATAAAGTGTGGTATGCTGCTGTAAAGTGTGGTATGCTGCTGTAAAGTGTGGTATGCTGCTGTAAAGTGTGGTATGCTGCTGTAAAGTGTGGTATGCTGCTGTAAAGTGTGGTATGCTGCTGTAAAGTGTGGTATGCTGCTGTAAAGTGTGGTATGCTGCTGTAAAGTGTGGTATGCTGCTGTAAAGTGTGGTATGCTGCTGTAAAGTGTGGTATGCTGCTGTAAAGTGTGGTGTGCTGCTGTAAAGTGTGGTGTGCTGCTGTAAAGTGTGGTATACTGCTGTAAAGTGTGGTATGCTGCTGTAAAGTGTGGTATGCTGCTGTAAAGTGTGGTGTGCTGCTGTAAAGTGTGGTGTGCTGCTGTAAAGTGTGGTGTGCTGCTGTAAATTGTGGTTTACTGCTGTAAAGTGGGTTTACTGCTGTAAAGTGTGGCACACTGCTGTAACGTGGGTGTACTGCTGTAAAGTGTGGTGTGCTGCTGTAAAGTGTGGTATGCTGCTGTAAAGTGTGGTATGCTGCTGTAAAGTGTGGTATGCTGCTGTAAAGTGTGGTATGCTGCTGTAAAGTGTGGTGTGCTGCTGTAAATTGTGGCACACTGCTGTAAAGTGGGTTTACTGCTGTAAAGCGAGTTTACTGCTGTAAAGTGGGTTTACTGCTGTAAAGTGTGGTATACTGCTGTGAATGAGTGCATTGTGTGAGTGAATATCCTCATGGTCTCTCTCTTTCTCTCTCTCACTCTCAGCTGTTCGAGGAGGTCTCCCGGGAGAACGGGCAGCTGCAAGCCCAGCTTCAGGACACCCTGCGCACTGTATCCCAGACCCGTATGGACCTGGACAAGGCTACGCAGGTCCCAACACTACACACACACAAGACTACACACTCAACACACACCCTGCACACTGTATCCCAGACCCACATAGACCTGGACAAGGCTTCACAGGTTCAAACATGACACACTTCACACTACACACTCCACACGACACACTACAGTAATATACAGTGACCATTACACACCGTCAGTTCATTTAGCATAGCACTACGCATTCAATGCTACACAAAAACACAACACTACATGCTCACACTGCATGATAATAATGACAGAATAATAATGAGCTTTGTATCCAGCAGAGGCAGGAAGTAATGCAATAATAATAGTAGTATAATAATCAGCCATGTGTCCAACAGAGACAGGAGCGCTTCAGTGACTGCTCTGCCCTCCTGGAGCTGGAGAAGAAGGTGAGTGCAGCACCTGATAGACTAACAGTCTAATCCTGTCCCATTATTGGCCAAGCCAGTTTCTGAACACTTCTTCTTTCTGTAGGAGCGGCGAATCCTAGAACGGCGTGTTTCGGAGCTGGAGGAGGAGCTAAAGGTTACTTTTCCCACAATGCTTTTCTTTCCCATCTGCATGTACACCTCTGCTCCATTCATAACCCCTTCGCACAGGCCCACTAGTTGCCATGGTGCCAGCGCCATGAGACTGCTCAACTCGACTATGCAACCAGGCTATGAACGGTTTGCAGCAGGAATTAATTTAGAAAAGACAAACCCCATGTTCTAGCTTCATTAGTACACGATTCGCCACAACTCTGCCGGATACTGAGTTTTTAAGTGGCTGTTACGGTCAGGGCCCTGACCCAACCGCAACATAAATGGACAGACACAAAAATGGTTGCAAAAATAAATATTTATTAAATAAATAACAAAAAAAACTTGCGTAGGAATGGATGCGTGCCTGCATGTGATGTGTATGGTAGGTGTATGGATGCGTGTAACGAGGATATAAGAATTGACCGACAAAGCCATGAAAAAGAGAGACGCCAGTGAAGCAACCCCGTTATCCGGTCTCAACCTCCTTTTAAATAAAACCGGTGATTGCTGTGGGAGCCAATGAAGCACCGGGAGGCAGACCTTAAAAGGGAAAGGAGAAAACAAAATAATGGAAAAGAAAATAGGGGTGACAAGCAACAATGAGCGACCGTAACACCCCCCCCACCTAAACGGCAGCCGAAGACTGTCGAATAAAACAATGGATGAATACGCTTTATAACAAACAGCTTCGTAAGTAAAAACGCTAGGACACACGGCCGAATACTTACGAAAAAAAATAATAATAAGAAAATAAAACAATTTACGCTGATTGACACTATATTTTTATTTTTGTCTCCAGGGAAAAATGATCTGACTTTTTCCCGTCTGTCAAACAGAGACTTCATGCGGCTCTGAGCCACAGCCAATGAACTCTTCGCTAACTCACAGACATTTTTAAGACGTAGTCTAAAATTGGAGACATAGGTCGAGGAGATTTTGAGGTTGGTCAGACAGCATAAATGTTTATTTTAAATCAACAACGTCACTGAGCTTTTTGGTCATAGCTCGTGTGACGGCACATGAGGGGAAAACCTCCGGATAAGCCTGTTTGAGTGTGTCAGGGGAGCTTGCAATGGGTTCGCTAACAACCTCAGGGGTAGCAAAAACCTTACTGCCAGCCAAATCATTCCCCAAAATGAAAGACACACCAGGAACAGGCAGCTCAGGACGCACACCCACGATGACCTCACCATTCACCAGCTCAGATTCCAATGTCACTTGTAAGGGCACTTCAACATACCCCATGGTAAAGCCCTGCACGAGTACACTAGCACCAAGAGAGGTGCTGTCAGAAAAGGACAGTACATCCTCTAAAAGAAAAGATTGGGCAGCGCCCGTGTCACAGAGTATTTTTAATGCTGACTGCGGGTAACCCCGGTATTGACACAACCCCACTCATGAGGAAGGGAGAATAATTATGACATTCCCTTTTAGGAATCGGGACAGAGTCGATGGAAGTCATGGTGATTGTGCTCTATCACTTTTAGCACCACGCAAATAGGAGTAGGCGTAACGTAATTACTACCAAAAAGGGAAAGCAGCAAAAATACGCGTTTTAAGAAAAAACAGGAGAAAGTGACATAGGCCAGCAACTATGTATGGGTAAGGCAGAGCAACGTGTGGACACAGAGAATAAAACAGACTAAAACAGGTGTACTAAGGAGCGTCCCACTCCCTATCAAATGGACTGTTATTAAATGGGTAACCTGGACACATCTAAGTGCCAATCGCGACCTATTGTCACCTTATCTGCTTAACTATCTGACTGTCCTGTAAGAGGCCCTAGTCTTCGTTGTGGTACTCTGAATCCTTGTATATAGCCGGAATCGCCTCTCCGAAGAGCCAAAACGTTCCGTCTATATATTTGTTGAAGCTTTTCCCACACACTTTAACAATTACTGGTACAGACGCAGCGCCAAAGGAACTGGTCTCTTCAGCCTGTATGGGACAGCAGCGTGCTCCACACCTGAACATATACAAGATGCCTAAAATGTGTAACTGTTTTTATTCAATGTGTTCCCAACATTGACCATGCGCAAGCAAATGCATACAAACACGAGGAAACAAAGGCGTCTCCAGTTTACTATATAAGCCTATATAGCACGAAAAAAATATGGCCCACAAAAGCTATAGCTAATTATAGCTGTAATAAACTACATAAAGAAAACACGGACCAAAATCTACACAAGATTATATAGCCGGGTAGCGCACATTAATGCAACAAAGGTCACTACTCAATATGTTTGCGCAATCCAGCAGAATACCTTACCAAAAAGCCTATTTCTTTTAAAAAACATAGGACAAGATGAGTAGCAGGAAAATAGCTCACACCAAAGCAGTACCAGAAAAAGCCAATTACAATCACGAATAACTACAATTGCTCATAAACCGCCAACTCAAAGGCAAACAGTACCACAAACGTGAGAGACAGCTCCAACCTCAGCCAGAAGCAAAACGGTAATCGCAAAACAAAGCGAATACAATTAAACATCCCTACAGGGATCTATCGCTACTAAAACGCGCAACTTACCAATTGCCACGTCAGACATGGAAACGCACACCCAGCGCCACTTCACCACCAAAGTTGTATACAATCTTCCCACTGAAAACTAAAAACAGTGCATATACAACAAAATAACGATATCCATTTATACAAACAAGTTGTTATATACAACAGGATAATTACCTTTTTTTAAACGACGCCCCCCCGAGAAAAGAGAAAAACACGCCCTAAGGCCAATCCTAGAAAAACGGCGTCTCAACGGCGTGAAAGCAAACGACTCAAATGGCTAATCAAATGGCTCGAAAAAACGTCCAAATCTCGGACGAAAGCCCCCAATTTATGTTACGGTCAGGGCCCTGACCCAACCGCAACATAAATGGACGGAAAATGGTTGCAAAAATAAATATTTATTAAATAAATAACAAAAAAACCTTGTGTAGGAATGGATGCGTGCCTGCATGTGATGTGTATGGTAGGTGTATGGATGCGTGTTACGAGGATATAAGAATTGACCGACAACGCCATGAAAAAGAGAGACGCCAGTGAAGCAACCCCGTTATCCGGTCTCAACCTCTTTTTAAATAAAACCGGTGATTGTCGTGGGAGCCAATGAAGCCCCGGGAGGCGGACCTTAAAAGGGAAAGGAGAAAACAAAATAATAGAAAAGAAAACGGGTGACAAACAACAATGAGCGACCATAACAGTGGCACTATTGTTGTTGTAGCAACCCCCCACCCAGTCTCACCTGCAACTATACCTACCCATGCATGACACAGTGGACAATACTATACCTACCCATGCATGACACAGTGGACAATACTATACCTACCCATGCATGACACAGTGGACATTACTATACCTACCCATGCATGACACAGTGGACAATACTATACCTACCCATGCATGACACAGTGGACAATACTATACCTACCCATGCATGACACAGTGGACAATACTATACCTACCCATGCATGACACAGTGGACAATACTATACCTACCCATGCATGACACAGTGGACAATACTATACCTACCCATGCATGACACAGTGGACAATACTATACCTACCCATGCATGACACAGTGGACAATACTATACCTACCCATGCATGACACAGTGGACAATACTATACCTACCCATGCATGACACAGTGGACAATAGCGTCTATCAGCAAGTTCATAAAAATATTTTTTCACCACCAAAATTTTTTATTTTGTCATAGCAACAAGATAAACCCGACAATAGCCTGAGCATATGCCAAAACAGCCCTGAAAAGCCCTGCTCACTCAATTGTAAAATAAACAAGTGAAATTCTTGTTATTTTTCCACGTCATTCTACTATCAATATATGCTACTAAAAATGAAATAAATATACAATCCTACCATTAGTTTTACACATAGAGATGTCCCTTTCAAGATTCAGTGGTCATTTATTGTCTTTATTGTCCGTCATAACACAAGTATACTTCCTGTAACCTCACATGCAAAACCCCCTAAGATGGACCTGCAGCTGTGAAGTATTTCATGTCGTTCCGGTTTTATCTGATATAGGACAGGATCCTTTGTGACAGTGTTTGCAATGTGTTCTTGAATGCTTTGAAGAATAAATTACAGCGGTGCGTAACAACATTGTTAGTGTTATCAGTTTAGTATTACACAAACAGTTACAGAAAACGCATTCACTCTATCGGAGAATATGCCTACAAACATGACTGACATTTTCCTCCTTGATATGTCAGTATTACTCTTTGTAATATTTCAAATATGCATTCGTTTTTCCACTCCACCACAGTCTTGTGACATATTTTTGATAATGTTATTTTACTGTGGTAAAGGGTTAATGGATGTAGATGTTGACAGGAAGTGATAATGGCTTTATAAGGTTAATGGATGCAGATGTTGACAGGAAGTGGTAATGCCTCTAAAAGGCTAATGGATGCAGATGTTGACAGGAAGTGGTAATGCCTCTAAAAGATTAATGGATGCAGATGTTGACAGGATGTGGTAATGGCTCTAAAGGGTTAATGGATGCATATGTTGACAGAAAGTGGTAAAGGCTCTAAAGGGCTTAGAGCCAAAAGTGTTAAATACAGGCAGAAGTTGACAAGAAGTGGTAATGGCTCGAAAGGGTTATTGGTTGTAGATGTTGACAGGAAGGTTAATGGATGCAGATGTTGACAGGAAGTGGTAATGCCTCTAAAAGGTTAATGGATGCAGATGTTGACAGGAAGTGGTAATGCCTCTAAAAGGTTAATGGATGCAGATGTTGACAGGAAGTGGTAATGCCTCTAAAAGGTTAATGGATGCAGATGTTGACAGGAAGTGGTAATGCCTCTAAAAGGTTAATGGATGCAGATGTTGACAGGAAGTGGTAATGCCTCTAAAAGGTTTAGAGCCAAAAGGGTTAATACAGGCAGAAGTTGACAGGAAGTGGTAATGGCTCTAAAGGGTTAATGGTTGTAGATGTTGACAGGAAGTGGTAATGCCTCTAAAGGGTTAATGGATGCAGATGTTGACAGGATGTGGTAATGGCTTTAAAAGATTAATGTATGCAGATGTTAACAGGATGTGGTAATGGCTCTAAACGGTTAATGGATGCAGATGTAGACAGGAAGTGGTAATGACGAAAGGCTTAATGGATGCAGATGTTGACAGGACGTGGTAATGGCTCTAAATGGTTAATGGATGCAGATGTTGACAGGAAGTGGTAATGCCTAAAGGGTTAATGGATACAGATGTTGACAGGAAGTAGTAATGGCTCTAAACGGTTAATGGATACAGATGTTGACAGGAAGTGGTAATGACAAAAGGCTTAATGGATGCAGATGTTGACAGGAAGTTGTAATGGCTCTAAAGGGTTAATGAATGCATATGTTGACAGGAAGTGGTAATGGCTCTAAAGGTTTAATGGATGCAGATGTTGACAGAAAGTGGTAATGGCTCTAAAGGGTTAATGGGTGTAGATGTTGACAGGAAGTGGTAATGGTTCTAAAAGCTTAATGGATGCAGATGTTAACAGGAAGTGGTAATGGCTCTAAAGGGTTAATGGATGCAGATGTTGACAGGAAGTGGTAATGGCTCTAAAGGGTTAATGGATGCAGATGTTGACAGGAAGTGGTAATGACTTATTATCAAGTGTGTTTTATCTTCCATCGTATTTTACATTAAATATGGCACTCTATCCCTGTTTTTATGTTTATTTTATGTCTATTTTTTTTTTAATGCTCTTGTTCTGTATTTTGTTTTTATTGTTGTGAAGCACTTTGGGCTGCATTTTATGTATGAAAGGTGCTATACAAATAAAGTTTATTATTATATTATTTTAAATGGTTAATGGCTGCAGATGTTGACAGGAAGTGGTAATGACTCTGTGCTTCTTCCTGTCTCCAGGTGTTGGGGGACCTTCGGGCTGATAACCAGCGTCTGAAAGATGAAAATGGAGCCCTGATTCGTGTCATTAGCAAGCTCTCTAAATAAACAGAGGAGAGGAGAGGGAGAGTTTCCTTCCTCTGCCTCTCTCCCTCTCTCTCTGTGCCCCCCACTCCTATCTAGTGCCAAAGAAAGGAGAGAATAAAGGAAGAATGTCACACTTTCAGAGCTCAGCTCCATCCCCCCCCCTACCCGGTCCTCAGAATGGTGACTGCACACCTTGTGGTCCACAGTCCG